>OW679197.1:15354160-15470488 GCA_940337035.1 Agriotes lineatus
TCGATCCGATCTGGTCGCGGGACAACTTAAAACTGCCTTTTCCATTCATAATAATAACGTGTAGATTCGGTTTTGGATAAAGAAGGCTATAAAATTACACTATGGTTGTAGCCATATTATAGGTTTCTCAAGGATTAGTGAGATCAGTACCTGTTTACACATCTCTTGAAAAGTAAACGAACTGCTTAGCATTTGTTATTGCAACTGCAATAATTTAGAAGTGCAGGTGGTGGTGACCATATTGGAGATTCCTCAAGGTTTAGTGACGAACCACAATCTGGTATCCGTCTTTTCAAGAACGAAATATGCGAAAAATTAAAAAGGCAGTGAATGGGTATAATGTTGAGGTACATATGTTTGTGTCCATATCAGGGGCTCCTCAAGGATCAGTGCTTAGCCCCTATTGTGTTCCTCATTATTTTATAATTAGTGCTTTTGTATACTCTCTGCATGCTAATTGGAGTACAAAAAATAATAGACTCTTAATCTTTAAGAACAGAACAACATGCTTTGTATTCATGACAATCGCTCGAAATTATGTTTCGATGAAATCTCAACCTTTCAAATGTTCATCAACAGGTTCATCTGCATTTTAGTTAAGTTCAGCCAACTCAGGTGGACACTGGTGTAGTTCGTACGAATGTGCAATTTTATAGGACTACAACTGCAACTGCAGTAGATTAGATGCAGCTCCTGGGATTACAGGATTGAAGCAACTATGACCTAGTTTTAATTAGGAGTGATGCATGCGCTCCATCAGTTCGTAGAAAGTCTCGATCTAGCAGCGCATTTGTGAAATGAGGAAGATGGACAGCGCTTTCCAACCGTTAAAGCAATTCACTCGGAAGAAGCAAACACAATTACAAGAAGCTGATCAGTCAGGCTTACTCCGGGCCCGACGAAGCCGCCGCCCGCCCGTCTCCTTTTTGCGCACGGCGCGGCGGCGGCCGAAAAAGCGATAGGGCCGTGCGGCGGCGCGCCGAAGTTAGAATGTTTGCAATTAGTATGGGGATTAATTTAATTGATCTGCTAGACAATTATACGTCCGCTCAGTTTGCGAATCTCGCTCGGTGTAATCTATTCAAATAATGCATCTGTCTTGAGCAGAACCTGCCAATTTGGGCTGATGTAATTACAGGTCGCCCGATATTCTTGACCACTTAACGAAGTCCTCTGTCAACTTGTCATCGAATGGCAGAAACTTGGATTAGTTCGGAGTCGCTGCCGCCCCGCTTGCGGCCCGGAAAACCGATACTCATTTTAATCTCGCCGTCTGTGGCGTATGAGGGCCAAATTAACGAGATTGCAATGTTTGTTCAGGTGGTGTGGAAATCACTGTTCCGATTGTTCGTCTCTATCAACAGAGGAAAGAAAATAGAGCACAAGAAAACTGCTAAAAGGCACTCGCAAGGATCTGCGAAGAATCCTTTCAGGCAGGCTTTGACACCGATATTCTCAAATAAAATTATAATGGAAGAATTGCATTTCAATTTGGACGAGTTTCCATTTTGTAATTATATAGATTACTATGTTTATAACCTGACTGGAACTCGTCGTGTTGGTTTATTGACAGCTTTCAACAGAAACTAATTCTTGTACCAAATATAACACTTTTATCTACAAAAACATGCAGAGAATATACAGGGTGCTCATTTTGCGAGTATCTGCGTGGGCATCTCGCTTATCTAATATCTGAAAAATGTTGACATTTAGGGTTTTCGACTTTTTGGCTTTGCTGTCTTTATTTGGGGCCATTTTAAAATCATGTAAGAACTTAGTTAAAGAAGCGCTTTATAACTAATTTTAAAAGATGATAAAAGCTGTTCTGATAGTTCAAAGTATCTGAAACTATCATCCCATCTACCACATTTAAAGTTTGGCAAAATCTACATGATACTTCAGTTCTAATATCATTGCTGTGTGATTAATGACATTTCAATTTCGAGTTTCACTGATACATGACACACAAGATACATAAAAGATCTAATTTCTCACTCTGATTCTTTCGCTCCATTCATCTAGTCGGGTTAGGGTAATGAAAATTTGAATATTATTCAACATTATCCTAAAATCCTTAATTAATTTTTATCTCTTGTTTAGTAAACAAAAACTTGTTTCTGATGTTAATATATTAAAGCAATTTACATTAATTGATGCCTAAAATAGGCAAATTCAAACGATGCATTGCGAAATATGTACTAATAACATTTTAAAATAAAATAAAACTCCAGCAAAAACATTAGACAAGCCAGGTAAAACAAAATGTGTAGAAGTTGCTATTTAACCATTCAACAATTCTAAACTAACACAACTATTATTCTTAACCTGTAAGAAACTTATCGCTCAGCACCGGAATTGCTTCGTGATCTTCAAAAACTTGAACAGTAGAAGTTCAAATCTATAAAAGCGATTAAGTAAAGGCTGCAAAGTTACGCACTGATGTTATTGTTTAATTAGCAGGACAATCTTTGTGGTACACATAAGGGAACTACTTGTCGGGCACATCTGGGGTATGGATCAGGTACCTGGAGATTTACGCAGCAGCTAACGCAGGCCCTGATCTCGCCTGAGCAAACGTTTGGAAGGGCTGCTTGATCAAAATCCAAATCCCCTCACCGATAAAACCTCATCTAGTATTCGCCCCTCCATATTGCACATCAATGCGAACTATTTACTTTCGTGAAAACTACCAAAAGTGGTTCCGAGCTTTCCACACACGACTTGCGGCTCCGTTATCGAAACCGGAATTATCACGAGAAACAAAAAGAATGCAAGTGATGTTACCTAGATACACAACGCCAACCCATTGGGCGAAAAAGTCCTTATAAGTACGATTCCATTAAAATAGTATGACAATGTTTAAAATAATTCGCCTAACATATTTCCCTTTTATTTGCTTTGATGTCGAATTACGATTTAGTCCTGCATAATTTATACTATTTTGTGAATTACCTTCAGTATTTGTCAGATCCTCGTCCTCTTCGACGATAATCATGATTTCGTCTAATTTTCGAATGAATAAACGATCTTCTTTGTTTTTGGTTTTTCATTCGTTTACCTTCAACTTCCTCTTCTAGTATAGTTAGTTTCTTCCAGGTGGTCCGTTTCCCGTCATGCTACATGATAATATTACTTCAAGATCACTGTTCACTTCAGTTATTATCGATTGATTGTGGCGATGTTTAGTTCAGCAAACTCGCTCACCATTACGATTCAAAGACGTCTCACTTTTTGCTCATATTCATGTCTAGTGTCCACGTCTCTAATCCGTAAGTGACCACTGGAGAAAATAACGTTCTCACTATTCCTATCTGTGTTCCTTGTGGTGTTTTTGTTCCTCCCTATATTCTGCAGCTTGGTCTACCGATTACCAAGCGTCTCCTCATGTGTTCCTCAAGGAGCCCAAGTATATAAATCTTATCACTAGTTCTATTCTGTCCACGAGTTTATTTTCTGGTCTTCTAAATCTTTTATTTCGCACAATCACCATTAATTTCGTTTCTGCTAGGTTTAGATCTAGTCTCATTCTTAGACTTGCATCCCCTATTCTGCGCAGTAATTTTTCCATCTGTACTTCAGTTGAAGCGAATACCGTGGTGTCATCCGTATATCGTGAATTAATTACTATTTTTCCTTCTAATTTAATACTACTGTTCTAGTTGGTCAGTCCTCTCCTCATAATACACCCTCCATATATATTAAACAGATGCGGAAAGAGTATACATGCCTGTTTCACTACCTTGTATAGTTTAAACGGCTCTGTATCACAGTTGCGAATATGTATACACCTGGCACATTGATATTATCAATTTCATCTGCTCTTCACCACATTCAAATTGGGGTTCTTCTTTCACCAAGAAACCCCATTTCTAATATTGATCTTAGATGTCGCAACGCAGTTTCGCAACCTGTTAATGAATTTCCATATTGGGCAGTGTTTGCCAAAATGAAGAGTTTAGGTTTCAGAGCATTCCCTGCAATCAAGAAAATAGTGCCGATAGTTTTTTGAAAGAGATGCACCTTTTTTATGTTAGTAGAGCAATCACGGGAGTTTTTCCACAGATTTCTGAAATTTAACGCCTTGTCAGACAGCAGTTTAACAATCGTAGCAACCACTTTTTTGTACATTTTATTCCATTCCAATGTTGACCAAAACCCCTGGTTTTTCCGTTCTTGTATGGTCTGATAGATTCTTCATGTTCCGATTTACCGAAACTTCTACTAAACTGGTTATTTTCTCTTCCTTTTTTTCTCTTCATCTATCGCTGGTTTTTGCGAAACTTTGTCATGCGTTAGTAACTGGTGGGAAGTTTGGCTGGAAGACATATTTGCATGTAGGTATATTGCAGTTGTTTTAATCCTCTTGGAGCAGTGTTGAATCCAGGGGGGTGACCGGGAGGGAAATTCCCCCCCGGAAACATTACCACATCATATTCATATTTTTTTAATTTATAAAGGAATATGTGAATTGTGAGGAAATAAGTAAAAATACCCCCCAGTAGTTTCATTTTCCCCCCCGGAGTAAACAGTCTGAATTCAACACTGCCTTGGAGCCCTTGGAGTCGTCTAAGTATAGCCCTCTTTCTCCCTACCATCTAACTGATTTGATCACGTAAACTTCTTCTTTAACACGTGCTATTGATAGCTTTGGGAAAAGTTGGATGGCATTTGTAAACTGTGGATATGATTCAGGTGCTGACGTGATATCAATAGTCAATGTCCTAAATTACCTGCAAATATTTGCCAGTCAACTTTGCTGAAGTTAAATTTTCTGCACACGGCTAGCGAACCAACTGGTGTTACTAGTTGACATACGATGTCAGTGCTGTGTATTTGATGTTGTATCGCTTACCACTCTTGTGCACTGTTGTAATGTATCATCACATCATCACCTACAAAAATGTGATTTGGGGTGCATCCCCTGTGCCATCTACTGTTTTTTACACGAAAATGAAGTGCACTAGCATTCACTAAGAACCTGTTTCTATGCTCGTGCTCGTATCACACATATTATCATGGCGTTCAAAGTCGCCGACGATAAATAGATCTTTTGGTTTGTAGAGTTCGTGGCCCCTTTATATAGTATGAGCCACGGCCTGCTGAATTGTGTGACAAACGTCAATATTGACGTTTGTCACACAATTCAGCACGCCGTGGTATGAGCAAAAAGAAAGTTTTTCAAAGATGCCTTTGGAATTTTAAAGTCATGGGTATTATAACACCAGAAAATTATACCTAATTCTTGTCACTGACATTCTATAGACAGTGACTGACAGTGGCTAATATCGCAAAGTGATCATAACCGTGATTAAAACTTCCCGTAATAAACACAACAGAAATATTTCCAAAGTCTGCACAATAAGACGAAGAAGATGATAACCACACTTTGTAACAAATGCCAAATGTCAGCTTCATACTTTTTGGTGTTATAATACACATAACCTCAATATTCCAAAGGCACGCTTGATGTATTTTCTTTTTGTTCATTCCATAGATAAAATATTTACAATTCTTTTCTGTATAGGCGGTTGACAGTACAGGTGAATTTCATTTCACATGAATTGCTCTACCAGACTGTTCATCAGTTCATTGCGCCACAAAACATTTACTGGCTAGATCCTCGGTGAGTTTTTTGGAGTCTTCTCGGCTTTTAAAAGTTTTTCATAACAAGTATTTATATAGTCCTTCAATATTAATTGAAGGAGAAGTTGAGTATTCTAGGATTCTAGATATTCATACTTGATGCTTTTAGTGTTGCGCGGGGGATGCCCGAATGATTTTATTTCTTATTCTTTAGCACAGGCTCTTGAGTTTTCAAATTTTTCGGAAAAGATTCTAGTAAGTCGAAATACAAACAACACTATCAAAAGACCAAAATCCAAATTTTAGTATTTTTCAGATATCTGTGCAATTGTATCTCTTAAGACAACCCAGATTTCCATGCAGATTCTAAACAATTGTAGTTCTTAAAAATTACAAAGAAGCTAAATATGGTCTAATTTTAGACTACTAGCATGTTTTTGGCAATGTATTATATCACCGATCACTTTTAATTTAATTACGTAACTAATGAGCTTGTTATTGTAGGGAAAACAGTTAATATTGTCCTATTACCTAAGCTTTCGAGTTGTTTAATTTATGAATATTCAAAATTGCTTCTGCTTGACCGTAATTAATTGCTGATGGCATTCAAGAGGTCTTCCCACGTGAGTGAATCAACATTTCATTAATTGCAGCAGCTGGGACATTCATTTTCTCTGTAGAGCCTTAAGAGTCTTTGAGTTTAAGTTTAAACACAACAACATGCACTAAAGCCATTGATAAGAGCTTAAAGTTAATTTGTAAGTAACCTTGAATCTGTTTTATGATATATAAGTTGGCACTCTTATTTTCACCGTTATCGCTTTTTAAAGTTACACAACAGTTACATTCGTCATTGGCGAAAAGTAAAGCACATGTTCTGTGTAAAACAGTTGATGTGTTTCATTTATTTTTTAAAGAATATTTTATATCAACAAATCTCATTCGATTTATTTATTATATATTTTCTTTAGAATTTAAGGTATACATTTAATATTTTAAGTGAAATATGATATTTCTAGATGTCGCTTTGTTTTACCTACCAGAAATTTAGAAGTTTACTTTGCTCCTCTAATATACCAATGCCCTCATTGGCGTTACAGTAGTATGTATAGGGAACTATGGGAGTTTTTTAAAAATCGTCCACATTTTGATTATTCGAATATGTGATATTTGGAATTCTCATGCTAAATCACCGATGGTAGCTTTTATTTAACAGTTGTATTTATTATGAAAGAAAAGTTATGGACGAGATATTGTAGTAGCATTCGCAAAAACTGTCTGATATAAACAATATCTTATTAAGTTTTTTTTTTAATAGTTTTTCGAAAGGAGCACGATGTCAATAATTTATAAATTATTTTTATTAAGAGGCAGGTTTGTTTTCCCAAATTATTTATTTGTTTACATGTTTCCTATTAGCATAGAAAATACGTTTCGCCATAGGTATTTACAAAATTGTTATGTGACGCAGTTGGATATCAACTTGTTTTCTTGGTTTAATTTGTATGACCAGCTTTATAGTTTTTAGCTTTAAATACGTTACTATGTACAGTAAAAAGTAAGAAGATTAATTTCCTGAATGCTTTAAAATTAATTAGTTACTTTAAATTCACAAAAACCAACTAGAAGAAGTTGCCAAGATTTCTGGAATTTTGTCTTGACATATTGTTACTTCAGCTGCGAACTAACTAAATTTGTTGGAATTTTCAATTAATATTTATAATTTCGGAATTTAATCTTGAAATTATTCAGAGGGGATGGTAACATTTTGGAATTATACATAAGTTTGCAGATTTAAAAGGTGCAAGAAGTGCATATAGAACCATTTACATCTACAGTAACTAAAATTTAGTTGAATTTTACATAATAAAGTAGCAGTAGCAGTTATACTGCAACTAGTAGTAATCTAACTTAAATTACAGTTATTACTGGATACTCCTGTTTGAATTTATACCAATAGGAACGATTGGGAATTTAATTTATTGTTATTATCGTTGTTCTCAGTTAAATTTAATAATCTTCCGACTACCAATTGCTATTAGACACGGTGTTAAAAGGGATAGAATACCATAATAGTCTATAGAATGAATCGAATCATTTTGAAGGTATCAACCTGTAGACTTTTTGAGAACTCGGTTAAACACCACCTCATAAAATATCACCGAGTGGCTTTATCTGCTCTAATATTTGCCAAACTGTGGATTACCACCAACTGAGCTTACGTCCGACACAAAATACTCACCACCACAGTCCGCGCGTTGTAGATGAACAAACTGGTGCCAATTGAGCGAGCGACGAAAATGTTGGTGATCTATCGACGATTAAATGTAACTATACATCTAATACATTGAAAACTTCAACTTTTTTTAACATTAACAGCCGACTTAGGTAATGAATGGAATGCGGCTCCACTAAGAGCTGTATAAAGTTATTATCTGTGCTATAATGACTGAAATCCGCCCAGCTAATGTCAATTAACAATAATATAAAATAAGTCGTAGTTATTCACTATGTATATGTAAAAATACTATTTCCCTAGTTGTAGACTCGCATTTCCCGATGAAGTTCGAAACAGATAAGATGAAGTAAGTCATCAGTTTGACAGGTTGGAAATTTAAGGGCGAGCTAAAATATATCGGAATTTTTATTACAGCATAAGTGGTTTTTGTCAAGAACATGAAGCCTTTCAAAGGCTAATAAGATCAATTGCCGCACTAAAATGCTGTAGTTGCTACCAATTTATTAACATCGGAAAAAATCCACGTTCGTGGTTGTTACGTAAGCAACTATTGTCAGATACGATCGGAGGTGTTTCCAGTCGGTGGTAAACCCAAATAGTGGTAGTTTACATTGTTGGTAGTTCTAGCCGGATGTAAATTCACATCTAATCAAATCCGTAGGTTTTACGTCAAGTGACTTAGGCAGCTATCCTATTGGATCTCTTTCTATTTGCTTTAACTTTAGTAAAGTTTTTTTACGTATTTATACTATATATGTGTGTCTTCTTTCAGTGTGACGAATAATTCTTGGAGATTAATTTATAGCATTTTCATTTTAACGATTTTCATGGTATATGTATAGTCTTTATTTTTATTGACGTGACTTAAAAGAACTATGCTGTCTTGAAACACCCTTCGGATGCAACCATTGTAATTAGCTGTCAGCAAACTTTCCAAAGCCGTTTCACGAATCAAAGGCGCCCTAAAATGCCGTGCTGTTCCTCAAACCTGTTATTATTCAAAACAATTGTAACACAAAGCAATTCAGCCGAGTTCACTTTGAACGCGTACTTTACCTAAACCCGATTTAAATATTTATAGCGCCCTGATTTTCCCCAGAAGCCGAGACTTCACGGATAGTTAATACTTGATTCAAACATGCAAATTCTATTACTAGGACTGCTGATCGACTAAATAACTCCCCATTGTTGCTCAGCCGCGTCTCAGGCATTGGGCCTTAAACGATGGTGTCAGAGTATCCGATTCGGGCTCAGTCATCGATTGCAGGGAAATTATGACAAACTCTTTCGTTTGAGGGGTGGCCCACCCCATTAGCTCCCTAATGGACTGATTAATAATTAACGTATTAAGCAATTCGGATGAATCGATGGCAGTTAAACGACCTGCGTCCATGTCAGAACGGTGCAACAACTGGAACGCATAATTCCGCAAACTCGATAAACTAGCAGCAGCGAAATACCCCTGAATTTACCGCCAATTCAATTGGCGGGATAGAATGTATTATTGGCCCGATGTTGTGCGGAAATGACAAAAATAGAGTTTGCAGACTGGTATCACAGTTTTTGACGTGTTGCACATGGAATGAATCAGCCATTTCCTCCTGAAAATTGGTGCCATAAACTGTGGGGGAGAAGGAGGAGCTTAGTGGTAAAAAACTCGAAACTAGATCTTTTGATCAGTTAATTCATACACACTATCATCTCGGCCCTAATTACCAGTCTCCAACTATTGTACCGAGAAAATGCAGTCTACGAGTCATGCAATCAAACTTGCGCAAACTAATTATAAACTCGTATATTCAAACACTCAATCAGAGTGATAATCAATGGTAGCTCCAGTACAAATTAGGTTCGGAAGCAAAGGAAATTGTTGGCCATATTTGCACTACAATGACCAATGCCGAGGCGCACGCAAGTGCAATCCCAGCAACTTATCCGAAGGGGCACGAGATTATCAAAGTTTAAGGAACTAGTTTGATGTGTTCCAGTATAGAAATACAAAAGTTTAGAGGTAATAAACTCAGAACAAATTATAAATATCAATTAAATAAGTTCAGTTCCTTAAGGACATTGGCAAGAGGTCTATCTTCAGTAGCTCCGTAGTAGATTAACTATTTTATATTCAGTTATAGTGTCATTGAAAACATCAGCTGGCGTGGAGCCACAAAGAGCTTTTCATATCTTTTTAAATACTTTATCAATTAGTTTTATTTATCCACAACTTTAAAATCGAATTTTGAGATTATCGCACGATATCTTTTGTTCAGTTCAATAATTTCTCTAATCTACTAATCCTCCATCTTGTCGAAAACGCTTTTTTCTAAGGTTCCGTCTTGTTGGACCCGGGTGCAATAAACGTGCACTTTTTGCTTGTGTTACATACAATATTTTATCTGCGATTTTAACAGACATAAAAAGTAAACATCTGTGAAGCACCTTCTGCCACACTGTATTAGATATTCTATGTTACGTTGACATATAAATTTAAGACAAAGCGTGCAATAAAAACGTAAATCGCACGTTAAAATTAAAACTAATATAAACAGTCAACAGAAAATGTGTAGTAACGAGAACATAACCTAAATAATTTATTATTCACAGACGACTAAGTTATTGTTGCGGAAGATCAAGATGACATCAATTGCATTATTCAAAATCTTTATCAATAATATTAGAAGTGGGGCTTTATGTTCAGTATGGAAAAGACAAGACGTGTGTGGAGAAGGCAGGATATCGACACCGGTGTGACTGCAAATTGCGAACACTACCTAGAAATAACATTTACCAGCGATCGTAAAGTGACTAAAATATGGATTGCCTGCGAACAATCTGTAGGGTGTCAAGATTAAAACACAGAACAAACAAGAAAATTAAAAGATACATGGAGGTAGAACGAACAATTATTGATATGATAGAAGAAAAGGAACTGATATAGTATGGGCATGTAGAAAGAATGGACGCAGCTAGGTGGCCTAGTAGATTATAGGAAGAGACCCCCTGGGAAAGAAGGAAAAAAAAGTTATTCCTTACTTGGTCGAAAGAAATAAGACATCAGTGAAATATTATGTTCAGAGGTGAAACTGTTAAAGGCTAATATGTTTAGTTCAACAATTAGACCATCCACAGCTGCTTTCACAAAATGTTTGTTCGGGAGATTCCAAGTTACAGTTTACCTCGAAATTGTTTCTTCTTTAAACAAACGGAAGGCTTGGCATCGTAAAATATTTATTTCTAAATGATTTAATCAAAAAAAATCTAAACATATTGCAATCTAAGCTGATAGTAAATATGGGCACATCAATGAAGGTGCATTCCCAGATTTTTGTTGGCCACCAATGTTCTTCCATTCTCTGGAAATGACCGTACCATCTCAACCCTTTTCCATCTATAGTGCCATTACTACTATTCTTTGTTGAATAACAAGAGAATCTCTAGAGGTTTATTTCGAGAATTTTATACGATATACTGCTTCTTTTCATTAGCTCTGACTTGTCTGCCCCATATGTGCAAATACTTTCAATTAGAGCTGGATACATAGATGGTTGTCTTCATTGTCCATGTAATGTGTTTATTCCACAAGCCAGAATTCAGTTGGTGTGCTTTTGTTACTAATATCAGCATCACTAGTTCCGCAGTTGGAAAGTAACTCCTAATTGCTTTCTGAATCGCTTCTTTTCCCAGTATAAGAGCTGTTTCAAGACAAAAAGTTGTCCACATATGAGCGACCAGCACGAAAAACGCTTTGGTCTTGGACTTCTACAATTCCTTTTTCTATTTTCTTCTTAATAATCTTTCCGTATAGCCTTCCGATCTCTCATACTGCATTTTTTTGTAAATTAAGGTAGTATAGTCTTTTTTCCATTCTTGCGGCACAGCTTATCATTGCAGGTCTTTTTAAAATAAAACGATTAGTGCATTACGTAGAACCAATAGAGCTAACTTAATTAATACTACAAGAATATTACCAGGATCTGGAGCTTTTACTTTCTTTATTTCCATAGCTGTTCTGTTTATCTCTGTAGGTGTTAATTTGTTCTAAAGTAACTTCGTCTGGTGTTTGCGTTTTCATAGGTTTTCTGGGATCCTCAGTTAGTACTAATATTCTTGGATGGCTATCAGCTTAATTTTTCAATCATCTGTTCTCATTTCTCTTAGTAGCGTTCAGGATTAATTTGGACTAATTTGATGTCAGTGCATTATTGATTTTACATTTCAATTTTGTTTGCTCTATTGTATATCTTGCACATTTGAATCAGATTTGGATATAAAAAAGGAGAAAAAATTATGCATAAGCCATTCAAACTGTAGATATATCAGGACATGAAAAATAGTTTTCTTGAACCATGATAGGTAGCTAATATGAAAAACAACCGACATATGATAATCCTGTATAAACAAATTATTTCTGTTTCAAAATAGTATTTTAAACCCTACCAGCAGGCAATTGAATACATCTATGATAATAGATACAAAATCATTAAAATCCCAAATCAATAGCAAATGTCTACAAAGAAAGCTCAAATAGTTCTTCTCGTTAGAAAGAAGAGTGTCGTAGTTTGATATTTTCAAAATCTTTCGTATACGATGGATGGAACAGGCGGAAGAAGAGTTTCGTCTCTAGTTTGGTTGACACGGTGAGTTACTCTTCTCTTCTATTTTTTATCAATAGAAATTAAATTTCGCACCTATCGTGGTTTGCGGGTTGGGTCACCATGACCTATTATCCTTTACTATTGCAAAGAAGTTTTCTCTCTGGTTTGATTGACACGTTAAGCTATCGTGCTCTTCTATCCTTCACATTTGTAAAAGGGTTTCGGATCTAGTGTGGCTGATACGTTGGATTACCGTGCTCTTTCATCGTTCACCTTTTTGTCTCTATTATCAAGTTGAGTTACGGTGCTCCTTTATCCTGCACCCTTATGTTCGACCTTTATCGTGGTGTACACAAGTTATCGTGCTCTTCTTTTCTTCATTCTTACAGAAGAGTGGTTTACAGGTTAAGGGTTAAGTTACTGTGCTCTTTCATCTTTTATCCTTGAAAATGGTTTCGCCTTAGGCGTGGTTGACAAGTTGTGTTACAAGCTGTTCTGTCTTTTACCCTCGTAAAACTGCTTCACACTTGGTGTGGTTAACAACCTGAATAACTGTGTTCTTCTATCCGACGAGTTTCGCTGGGTTAACGTGCCCTACCATCTTTTATTCATGTAAATCAGTTTTGCCTCTAGTGTGGTTGCCAGGTTGGTTTGTTTGTGGTGGATGGTGAACGAGGTTAACGCTCACTAAAGCTTCAATGAGCGTATTGTGCTACCTACAAGTCATGTGTGAGAATTTGTTATTTTGTACTCTTGCCACTCCACCTCATAGTCCAGTCTTCAGAAGAGAGCGTAAATTGTATCCCAACGTTGAATGTTTACCCGGCTCGTTGGGTTACGCTGCTCTTGTACCTTTAACTCTTGCAAAAAGTTTAGGCTTTGGTGTGGGTGACAAGTTAGGTTACTGGGATCTTCTGCCCTTTATCGTTATAAGAGGGGCTTGCCTATTTCATGATTTACAAGGTGACTTATTGTGCTCTGCTATCCTTCATACGTACAAAAGAGCGACTAACAGGCTGTTACCGTGCTCTTTTTCGTTTATCCTTGCTAAAGGGTTTCTCCTCTGATGTGTTAACACGGTAGTAACCATGGCTTTCTAAGTATCGTTACAAAACAATTTCACCACTGCCGTGGTTAACACATAATTACTGTGCTCTTCTGTCCTTCACCCTTGCTAAAAAGTTTCGCTTTTGGAGTGGTCAACACGTTGAGCTACTGTGCTCTTCTATCATTTATTGTTACAAAAGGGTTTCGCCACCGATGTGGTTTACAGGTGGAGTGTTCATGCTCTTTTATCCTTTACCCCTGGAAAAATGTTTTGTCTCTGGTTTCACTTCTGGCGTGGTTTACAGGTTCAGTTACAATGCCTTTCTATCCTTTATCTTTGAAACACGGTTTCGTTTCTGGTGTGGTTGACTCGTTGAATTACTGTGTTCTTCTAGCTTTTATCCTTAACACAAAGTTTCGGCTCTGGCCTGCTTAGCAGGTTTAATTACCGTGATTTTCTATCCTTTAACTTTGTAAATGGATCGCTCTTCTGGAGTGGTTATCACGTTGAGCTACTGTGCCTTTCTATCCTTTATCCTTACAAATGAGTTTCGTTTCTAATGTGGGTTAGAGCTTATGTTATTGATCTCTTCTCTCATTCACCCTTAGAAAGGAACTTTGTTTCTAGTAAGGTAGGCACGTGGGGTTATTGTGATCTACTATACTTTACTCTTGCAATGAGGTTTCCCCTCTAGCGTGGCTTACAGTATGAATTACCATGCTCTTCTGTCTTTCACCCTTGGAAATGAGTTTCGTCTCTGGCCTGGTTAACATATTGAGTTACTGTGCTGCTCTGCCTTTACCCTTACAAAATAGTTTAGCTTCTGGCGTGGTGTTTACGTTAGGTGCTTGTGCTCCTCTATTCTTTATATTTGCAAAAGGGTTTTGCCTCTGGCGTAGTTAATACGTTGAGTTACTGTGACCTTATATCTTTTATCCCTTCAATAGAGTTTTGCCTTTGGCTCGGCTAACACATTGAGTTACCTTTCTTATTTGCTGCTCACTCTTGATGAAGTCCGTTTTGAAGTGGGAAAAAAGTTTAATTCTTCTATCTCGACATTGGCGCAGTCAAATTCCGGAAGTTTATTGCTGTATAACGGATAAAAGTTTTAGTGTGCTTTCTTCAGTCATGTAAAACGCTGAGCTGGTAAAGTATGAGAGAAGAGTACAACGTGTTGTTGACTTTTTAACCTTAACATCATTACATCAGGATTAGTGTTTTGGTAAGCAATAGCTTTAGTATTTAAATATAGTAATTGACGTTTTCAAGTGCTTGACCAATTACTGGCAGTTTTAGTAATTAATAGAGTTAAGTATTGTTACTTCTAGGTTTAAATATAAGCGATCGTTAAATACAACATTAGTCCCTCTTACAAATAGGTTTATTCAGTTCATTTATAAGCCGTTCCTAACGGTGCATTTTTTGCCGTCGCGAAGACTGGTACAGCACTAATCGGTTGGCGGCGAAAAAGTAATGACTTGTCAAAACGTAATCAATCCGACCAAGCCCAAAAAATGTACCGCTGCTTAGAATGCACCGCGCGCGCGGTTGGTACGAATTACGGTAGCAGAATAAAGATAAAACCTTACAGATTCTTGCAGCCGCCCCGGGCGCCTTTTTTGCAGGCTTTCGATTCGTTTTGGGCGCGTTTTTTTTGGCGCCCCCGGCGGCCGCGCGGCCTTGTTTGCCAAACGTCAGTGCGCTAAGCATTTTGATATTTAGAGCACAGCTCGCCGGAGCGAACGCGAGACACTTTTCCGCCGGAAAAATGGAGGAAAATTTCGAGATTAGGCTCGGGCCTTGTCTATTTTCGTCTTGCAGTTTCTCCGGTTATTGATCGCGGCAAGTAATTTAGCTGTATAGAGACTCCTACCAAAAACCGAATTATATGCAAATGTCGTATAAACAACTCAGGCGATGTTCTGGGGGCAATTAAGGGCGATTAATCCGAGGATTCGTTCGCAGTCGGTGGAATGGCAAATAGAACGGCGGGCGCTAGATGGAGCAGTCGGCCAGAGCTTCGGATTTATAGAAAACTGCGCGAATGCAGTCGTAAAAGTCTGAATAAGTATTAATGAAGTCAATTCCGAATGATTTGTTCCGTTTGGAACGTTTTGGATCGCATTAAATATGCATAACGTAACACCTCATGATTCTAATCTTACTTTTAAATTCGGTTTCAATTGAAAGACTTATTATTCATAGAGCGCACTCGGGTATCCAGCTTTTCTATCATATGGGCAGGGGAGGCTTCCGCTGGAACTTCCATAACAATTTCACTTTATATTTATTATCGCCCCATTCCGTTTTATTGATACATAGTTTAAAATATCAATCCAATAATCCATAGCACGTAGCAATTTTAGGGCGGCCTCGTTGCGCGAGGGAGATAAAATATCGCCCCAACGCCCGCGGAGGTAACAATTCTCCTTTACAGCAATCATTAAGTTTTACGTCTAAAGTCGCACCCCGCTAACGAAATCCAAACAAGCGGAATGTGCACATGTGCCCTTAATGAATCCAATACGGGTGGCATCCATCATCCCTACACGACTCTTCACTTATTTACGACCGCTCTTGATTCGGAAAATCGCATTAAAAATAGAGCTGCACAGCCCGATGCTAATGCGGCAGCTGATTGAAGTAACCGCAGCTGTTCCGAAACTTTTAATGCTGCACCGCGAATCCTGTTAATGTCAAAAAAGCAGTAAGGCCAGCGGCCGCATTACGTTTGGACTGTCGAGAGCCCCCGGACTCTGCATTAGCGCCGCTTAATGGACTAACTACATCCTGAATATTTACCTGCAGAAGTGCTGTGCACTAAAACGCATTAAATTTACTATGTGGAGCGCTCCCTTTGGAAAAAAAGGTTTCACGAAGGCAACGTCACTCGGGAGAGTTTTTCATGACGTTAAGACTATAGCGATAGAAGTTATGAATAATTTAAAGACTTAAGTCTCAAAGTTTTAATTCACCTTTGAAGTGACTATAATGCGTATAATGGCACAACAGATGATTGGAAAGTTACTCAAGTAATATTATTACATAAAAAGGGTGATCAGATGGGATTGTTCTAGCTACAGGGCGTTTCCGAACTGATACGTCAAACTCCAGAGTCCGTATACCATTTCATTCAAGCTAAAACTTTTAAAAACGCTGTATAGTGTCTTCTCACCAAATCAAGTAGATAATGTATAATTACCTTAAATATTGTCTACGAAGTACATCGTGCTGTAAGACAAAGATCTACACCAGTAAAGAGTTGGTGGATATTCATCCCTTATATGGTCGTACAAATGACAATGAAGGAACATCTCCGCATCTCGAAATTCTGAAAAAAAGGTAAATTTAGTAGAAGTCGTAATGGTGCTTTGCGTTATCGAATTCTTGACCGTCATGTACGGAGAACAGTTGGTACTGTGACTGCTGGGAGAATGGTTCTTGACATAGTTGCTGAAGATTCTCCAACCAGGATTAGAAGAACTACTGTGCCAGAAGAAGTATTAAAAAGTACTATTTGTATTGTATTGTATAAATAACTTCTACACCCTTACCATATCCAAAGTGGACAAGCTTTGAATGTTGAATATTATCTGTTAAGACTAGTTTGACTAATGGTTTTTACAACATTATGACACCATGCGTCACTGATGAAGCATCATTTACTTGAAACGATATGTTCTATTTTCAGAGTTATCATCAATGGTCAACGGCATCCCAATAAATCAGATACCTTCTACTAATGATAGAGCAGTTCAGAACAGAGTGAATGAACAGAGCGGGGTTTATACATTAATATTCCCAAAGGCAAATTGATAGCGATTAATAGGAAACACAAAGACGACATTTCTCTAACGATCAACAAGAAAATTATTCCCAATTCAAATATTTTGCCTTTTCTCTAAATAAAAATTAAACTGTGATGAGCATGTGAAAACAGCTTTTCTTGGACGCAAAAAATGTAATGCTCTAAAGAAAAGGATTTTATGGTTGGCGCCGTCTTTCCTCCATTGTACCAAGTCTCCATGTATCTCTATCCTCCCATTGCAACATCTTGCAACACCCACATTTTTCTGATCATGTCCATGTAACTTTCAAGATTTTTTCGGAATTCGTACTTTCCTCCTTTCGATGGGGTTCCAATCAGTAGTCTGGTCTATTTATCTGTCTTCCCAACTTTTTTTCTTCGTCATACCTTTCTCAATTCCTACTCTTCTTTTAACTTCTCCATTGGGTACCTACTTTATCCATCGTTGTTGATCTGCAACAACTTCGCCATTATTCCATCTCTGTTTCACTGATTTTGCTTTGAGTTTTCTTCTTTATAGCCAAACATTCTGCCCCATGTCCTATGATGGGTCGTATTCCAGTGTTACTTATAGTATACTTTGTCTTACGATTTCTGCTAACACATCTGCTCCATAAAATTGGGTTGAGTTATCATATCACTGCTATATCAAACATTCTCGATTTAGTAGCTCTTTCTCAGTTACTCTGGTGTTTAAATGTCCACCGTCCTTTATGTCAGTATCCTAGTCGATCTCTAGGTTTTGAACAGCTTAATTTAACTTGTTGGGATACTTTGTTTTGGTGAAGTTTCTTTCGAATCTTGCTTTGTAATATTCTTTCTTTCCCCCGTTTCCGTACCAGAAACAAAGATCGTCGGCTTGTCCGTGCTACTACAACTTGATAGTTTCCGAAGTTAGAAGAATATAGGTGTTGGTGTCTACTGATTTGTAGTTTGTTCCAAAAATACTTTTGACGAGGTTGGAGATGTGAGGAAACCTTGTAAGAGACCTTTTGAGTTATGAAAACTTGCAGTCTGTCTTTGCCATGGGCATAGTCTATTACAGTATTATATGGTTTCCGCTTCAAAGAGCTCTATTTTCAAATCTTCAGCTGCGAGTTATTAAGCACTGCATATGACATATTCTATTGCATGGGGATTAAGACGCTGAGACACATGGATAACTTTAAAATGTAGACATTTCATGGGCCGTTACGTATCCCTTGGACTGCTTCCACGTTCGATAACGAAGTCGTGTAAAATATGTTGGGGAAAGTGAATTTCTAACAATTGTGGAAAAACACGAAGTGTTATATTTGTGGTAGAGGCAAGCAAAAATCTATACTAAAGCTAATACTTTAAGGAAAAGTTGTATATGTTTATCGACCAGGCTGAAGGTAGCGTTCATGACAGCGCAATACTTGGGGCTGATACAACCCCTAGCATGAGACACTAGAAGAAGATCAATGGACCGATACCTCAGCAACCAACGTTTTACTATTAGTGTGTGGGCAGGTATTACTGGAGGCTTTACCCCTTACCTCTTCATCTTCACTCTTTCCAAACTGTTTGCCTTTATTTATAAAAGGTATTCTGTAGACTACGATGCAGTTCATGCAAAGTAATTCATTTCATAATTTTATCGTCGCGATGCTATTCATTAATGAATGCTTAGTACAGGAAGCAATTTTCTATAATGGTAATCAATCTTCAGTAATGAAGGCTGAATTGTTCTTTAAAACTTTACTTTGGAAGAAAAATGTTTTACCACAACAATGCTACTCTAAAACAGAGCCAGTAATTGTGTTCAGTGGCTTGCAGGCTTAAGGCTCATACTATTTTATAGTTTTACTTCATGACTAGATGTCGCTTCTACAATGTTATCTCTCCATACTAGAGATGGGCGCGTGAGTGAGTATTCACGCATGTTTCACGCTTGCTTTAAACACTCACGTTCACGCACGCTCACGTTCACTCATGTTTACGGCGTGGCCCTCAGATTTAATTTTAAAATTCAAATTCAGATAGAGCAGAATGTTCAATTTTAAAACCATTAACACTCTGTAATGGCCTTTACCCAGAACTTCCCTAGTAAGTGGACATTGTAACACTAAATAATTTTAAAAATCAAATTAAGCTCGGGGTAAAAATACCTTCACGTTTCTAATGAATTACATACATTTTCAACTAAAAAAAATATTACTGTCGGCCGAATTCGAAGGCCAGGCGTATGCGATTCCAGCGTTTTGTGGGATATTGCAAGCCAATGCGCTATTCCTGCATGCGCTACAAAGCACTTCTTGTGTCGGTGCGTCCCGGCTGCCTTAAATAGAACCTTAGAATAGAAATAATTACTAATTCCCAGACAGGACGCCACTGACTGTACGCAGTACACACAACACAGATGCGCATGCCCAGCTCCATCTCTAGATCTTCCACATGGTTCGGCAGCGAATGGGCGGGGCACCCTGCAATCTTTTATTCATTACTAAATATTTAACGCGAAATTATCGTGAAACGTGAATCACGCCATGAAATTTTCACTCACGTTCACGTCCCGATTTTCAAATATTGGTCACGTTCAGGACGTGACCCGCCGTGACCCGGCGTGACCCGACTGTTTTACGTCACGCGCCCATCCCTACTCCATACTATCAAGTATCCTACATTTTTATGTAACGGTATTGTGATGGATGCAGATGGTTCACAACCGTTATTTTGACCAGGGGTGTCTCGCATGAGTCTATGTCGTTACCACTTTCCTAAACGTTTACTTTTGGTAACTATGTAAACCAGCCTTCAAAGCATCTTTGATAGTCGCTCTGTTTTATAGGCCCCGGCTAATCTTTTACTTTGTATCTTGTTCATATAGTCATTCAGTATTTCTTTCTTGTTTTCAGCCATATTATTACATCTGATACATTACATCTTTCTCTGTAGAGTGTAGAAAATAACATAGTAGACCGCGAAACCGCTGTTTGATCAGCTGGTAGTCAACACCTGAAGAAAACAAAAAACGTGCTAAATGTATTGACAATGTAGCCGGTTTCGCAAACAACTCAAGAAATATATAATACCTCAAAGAAAATCTTCCCATCTGTAACTGCTCATTGTCTAAAGCAAACCTGAGAAACTTAACAGTTAAAGGCTACCAAATTATGATAAAACGGACAACGGGCAGTACTGTATAAAGTGGTTTACTACATCATCGTTCACGTGTTAGTGAAGCAGCAAGCTAAACCAAATTGAAAAAAAAATTAAATGCTTTGTTTTCTGTCTAATCTCATCAGGTTCTCAATCAGATTAAGCTTTGACTATGTGGAAACTAAAACCGAGATACTGTAACCGAGCAAGAATAAGAATAGAATGAAGCCTGAACTTTTATCCTTTCTAATATAGGCAGATATTTTCGGTGCTGCGAGTTAATTAATTTTTTCCTGGATTTGGATCGGTTCTAGTGCACAGATTTAGAGGCTGGCGACTTACCCTAGAATTCCACAGCGCATTTTTAGTCTAAGGGTTGTAGATGAAACACGATACAGAAAGAGAGCAGCGGATTGTTTCATGTGGCAGGTGGATACACGCACTCGTTCGCAAACATGAAACCAGCCAACTTTCACAATCAGACATGTAAGCAAGAATAGCAAACATTACGACATTAGCAGTATGTGTTCGTTATTATAATACCTACATGGGGATCTACGACTCTCCGCGGCGTTACCACTTAGCGTCTAGCAGAGTACCTCGTTCAGGAACAATCTTCAGCACGTCTCCGATGATGTGTAATAATAATAAGCATACGGATGCTTGCCGTATCGGACACCTTAGACGAAGGTTAACTAGATCAATGAGCTACAACTCATGCCATTGTCAGATGCATCTGCTGTAGCAGCCCGAACAGCAAAAAACCGAAATCACAAAATATTTGTGGGAAACGAGCATCTCTGGCTATCAGGTCAATAACCAAGAACCATTTCACCGGATAACCGCAAATACAGGCACAATTGCCGCCAAGATAGCGCATCTTGGCGACAATTGGTTGGGCTCACCCCACCACAAACAATAACTAACAACCCAAATAACAAAGTTCTCAACAATCAGTGTCAACACTTAAACAGTGTCCAGCTCAGCTGCGCCACCGAACTGCATACAACGTCCACTGCAAAGCACACCAGAGCTCCTGCGTTGGAATGCTACCCTTCGTGGTGGGTACATAGATTTGACAACATTCACAAATGCACGCTCTCGGCTGCACAATAAACCTACATACAACCGCTATTGCAGATCTATTCAAGAATTAATACTTATTACAGAACTTATCGCTTTATCCATTTTAATAACCTGCATCATATTAATTACCACAAGTAACACTTCAAAACACATTGTAAAAATGCCACTCCCGGTCGTATCAGGTTTCACAACATTCACATATCGTTCTCCGCTAACTGACCGCCAGGGCCATCAAAATTTTAAAACTACCCCCAGTTCCTTAAAATAACTTCGAGCACGGTTTAATTCTAGAGATATTTTTAGAATATATTATATTTCAGCAGTTGGCTTAGTCAAATGTCCATAATTTAAAAATACGAATACTAATAAATTATGGGATATTTTCAAACAACTTAAAGAACAGAAACGTAAATATTACAACAATATGATGATGGAACTCATTAGAGATGTTCGTTTCATGAGTGTTTTCCTACAACTAAAACAAATAAAAATAAATCACTTCGAGACTAACATTTTGGCTGAAATTTATGCATGGCTTAGTTTGTAAAGAAATAATTTAATGCTTTCTTGGTGACGTCGTATCTGTTCGTAACATTTGTGTTAAGATCAAGAGAAAGTGCTTATGTAGCGATAATTTATGTAGAAGACATTGCTAATAAATATATGTGGGAACACAATAGTATACTATATTATAATAATTTACTGCTCTACAGCTTGAATGTCTTTGACGAATTGTACGGTACCACTGAACTGGTCAAAATTTCTATTTTGCAATTACATCATTAATGGGTATTCGCACCAACATTGAAAATTACATTCAACTTCAAGCTTTTAGCATTGACAATGAGAAATTTCATTTAACGTGTTTCTGTTTAGTTCGGTCATTCACCGATTTCGTTTCAAGTTTGAAATCAGTATTTTAAAGGATGCCAAATATGGCTATAGGTATAGGGTAACGGTAACCGGAATTAACGCAACGCTTGGCACACAGCCGAAATGGGTATGTTTAAACATGGTGAAGCCACTTAGCGGACCTCGACGCACGCGTTTATTTAAAACTGCTTGAACAGCTTTTGTGCAAGGCCAAAATCGAATTAAGCCATTCAGTGCCGGCAATCTTTTATTTCTAACCAAATCAGCTCCCGACACGAGCCCTTTAATTAGCGGCGAAATTCCAATTTTAGTTTTTGCCCGCTCGCCGCTGATAAGGTTTTCACAAATATAGAAAGCTAATTAATGCAGAGCGGCCGCAAAAAGTGCACCAAGCACTACCGCTTAAAATTTAATCCTGGGAAAGTTCGCGGGCGGTGGGCTGTAAACACCTTTGAGGCACAAAGCTCGAATGTTTTTCACTACTTCTTCGACTATTTCGCTCTGATATTTTCGTTGCTATTTTGATCTGACGGTTGCATGGCTTATAAGCTTATGAAATCCTGGCTGTAAGTACAACCGATACGTGTGTAAGTAGTTGGAGTTGTTGAATTTTCAGAATTTCGATTAATGAAGCTTCTAATCCATAAGGTTGCGTTGTAAATATACAATAGAGCCTAACTTATAAAATCAGAAGTTTTGCCCTGTTTCACGCCAATCCAGACATTATCTTCTTTAATATTTCAAGATCACGGCCTCTAACCGTCTTCATCGAAATTTTTATTATTGTCGGCGACATTGCTTATTGATTTATTCATTTTTTTGTTTGTCCGTTCATGAATTTTTGAATCGGGTGATCTTTTTCAATATTTAAAGCGCCAACTTTGAAACAGTTGTTTCTATTTACACGCTGCAGTCCATCATGTTCCTCGGCCGACTTTTACAAACAACTAAATATTGAAAACAGTCTTTCAACTGGGGCAGTTCTCCCGGGCTATTTTCGAGCGGAATCGATGGGTCTCCGAACAGTGTTTATATTAGCAGACTCCGGCTGCCGATATTTCTTTTAAAAACGGCGGAGCGTTAAGATCCCTGTCACTTTGAGGGGATAATGTCACTGTTGATTGTGCGCCCACATGAGCTCTGCGCTTTGATGACGTTCGAATCGCTTCTCCAATTTGGGTGAAAGCGTTTGATAGCAGTAGAAGCCATTTCAGCCACCTGCTTTTTACACTTTCTTGGGAAATTCGAAAACAATGTCCCGCTACCAAGTGGTTTCATTACTTAATGGAACTAAATTCCCTCGTCAAGGAAAGATGTATTAAGTACTCCATATGTTGCATTCGTAGTGACGCTGCTAACAAGTATTACTAATCATGATGCACGTCATGCTAGACAACTAATTTTTATTCAAGCAAAATTCACTAAAGGACACACACATATACAATACAGTAGGCAGGTAGTGAGTTCGAACCTCATACCCGGACATCGGTAACATCGAACACTTTCCGACCATTGTACTAATATCTTTGGTGGTCGTAACCCCTGTGAAAGGGCATGCTTTCTGTAAATACGACTAATAAAAACGCACATTGTGCGATAGTAACATGATCTTAGCTTATATTAAGTGGATGAAGAAAAAGTCAGATACACATATATGTATCAAATATTACAAATACATACAGAGTGCGCGATTACCGCTACTAGTTACGCGGCCTGATATTTCGAGAACCTAAGTTAACGAACGGGTTTCAAGTGACCGAACCAGACTGCCTACAGTGGTAAACGAACGCCGAACGCGAAGTTCGAATACTGAACCACTGCTGTTGCGTTCTTGCGTTTATATAGCCCCCAGCTGCGTCATTGGGGGGTGGTTTATGGTCTGATGTACAGATTGCTTTATTACTACGATCGGATGTGTCTTTCCAAAAAGTGTTAGGTCACTTTTTTCTGACGCTTTGTATCACTCGGTGGTTTTATGGCTTGGTTTTCAATAAAGATTCCTCGATCCATGGACTGCAGCCTATTTTGTTTAAAAAAGTTGACCGCTACCTGCTGTGACGTCCACGATCTCGTGCAGTTAACAAATGCTGTAATTTTTCCGCGAAATTGAGTGCCTTTTAGAATGAAGTCGCGCAAGTGATTTTTCACTCCGCGACGCTAATCACTCAGTTTTCGAAGCTGCGAGTGGCATAAATTTCTAAATTAGACACCCGCTGGTTAGGGTGCACAGCTATTTCTCTGAAGTTTGGGACACACCGCATTTTTTCTGCGATTTATGGATGCTGCAAGTGCTGGCTTTACCGCTAGCATGGAATGAGCTATTCTGGCTAGATAAATACATTTCATATTAAATTATTAGTGACGAAAGTGTTTCTGTTGTGTGACTCAGTTCATGACCTGAAACGATATAATATCGTCAACTAAATCTGCTCTTAAGCATTCTTGGATTAGACTAGTGGAGCAGCTGCAGACTTTTCTTGTCATTCTTGCAATTGTCACCGCATGTCCTTCAAATTAAAGTAGCCCGATAACGGATTTTTGAAATGTCTGTCTAGTTGCAACTATTTTATTCGCGAAATATGAAACATCAGAAAATGTTAAATAGGTTCTATGCTAATTTCTTTCTATTCTATTTCTTAATCGAGAAGTTCTTTTCTCGTTATATAATATTTCATATGATGCATCATCTACAATAAATTTTCTACATTTGGACCTACGAAGTATTTGCGTCTACGTAGTGTTGCCATGGCACGAGACGAGACGAGATTTTATCAATTCTCGATATCGAGCATTGTCAAAAGTTGATTCTGAATCTCAAACATTGATTGTCGATCCTTGTATTAGTGGAATTCCACTGTACAGCGTGTCCAACTACTATTACTATTACTACAAATTACCATTGGAAAGTTATTGGGCGATCAGCCATTGCTGTGTGGACATCCAGGTACATAGTTAGAAATCACAAGGGATTATTTACCGTATCTCGATGCGTACACAGCAATAGTGGATTTTACTATAATTTCTAATGCCAATTTCTCTATGTCTCATACTGTGGGAGACACACTATATATGGGCACTGTACTTAAACAAGCAAACCGAGCTACTGCGATAACTTCTTACCATTCAGGAAATCGTAGTTTCAATTACCGAGGGGGTCTGCTCTAATTCAGTTTTTTAAGTGATTACCTGAGTCAACAGAGTATCTTCGCGAAGGAAAATCCTGAGGCAGTACTTCTCCACCTTTTTTACTCTTCCGTTTATTCTCCACCCTTACTGAAATTGCAGTTTTACTAAACACAGACGCAAGATCTCTACATATAGGAACGCGCCCCCAGTTAGATAAATTGAAATAGCTTCGTCTTTGAAGAAGAAAAGCAGCGAAGCTGGCTCAGAAATAAAGCGTCTAGTCTAGGACCAGAACATGTGAGTTGTATTCCCATGGCCTCCAAAGCCTCGCGCGAAGACGCCGATTCTGATTCGTTTCGAGTTTTCAATATACTGCTGAAATACTGTCGAGTCAGCTGGAGTTGAGGTAAATTCTTCGATGAAATCAAAATGATGAAAGAGCTCCAAATATGTCGACAGGTGAAAGTTAGCGTTGTTCTACACGCGATGTGGCGGGATACCTTTCAGGGTTACGTCGGCTAGGCGATAAAGACTGGACTTTCGCCAGGGCTTTGTCGACCAGATGCCCTACTTTATAATACGGTTACCAGAATAATGCAAGGGCTCTTGTAAGTATATCCGACTGGCGATCGATAAACAATTTCTGGATACGCAAGTGAGAGGAAATCAGAATTTCAAATCGATAAGCTGAGCTTCGAAAAATTGGATAAAGGATATTAGTCAAAAGTGGCACGATAAAGGGCTTTCTAAACAGCTACATGTACGAAACAATAACGCTCATCTCACATACAGTCTCACATACAGCAATCCCTTGCTCGACTGGCCCAGATCAACTGAAGATTTTCCCCGCATCTGAATTTGGTGCGAGAACTTCAAACGTCAACCTCCGCTTCTCCTTTATGAACACTAAATGCAGTGGTGGCGAAAATTTTCAAACGGACTTAATATCTTACCCATGTCTTTGCAACCTCGTTGCAGATGTGTTTTTGGTTACGCTTCCACACACATATTATTTAGCCACTTACTTTTCTTTCGCCGTTATTGATTCAAATGATAATTTTGTGTAGTCCTTATTCAGCTTTCTACCGCTCGTTTCCACTATTTTTGCAATCACCGTTATAAGTCACAAGTCAAAACTTTTGTAGCAAGCAAGTTACTCGGCATGTTCTCGTCGCAAGTGTTAGAGCTTTATAACGATTTATAAACAAACTTATCATTTCAAGAATCTACTCTAGGTAATTTGTACTAGCTACATTGTCTACATTGTGGACACCAGTGTTGACAATGAAATTTGACGTGTAGTTTCCTATTCTTGATTTTGAGACACTTTCTACATTTTCCTTTCGTCGATGTTTTATTTTGATATAATTTAGCTGTACGTCTCGGGTTATTTCGATTTCGTTTTAACCATTTTGAGATGCTCATACGTTTCCCTCAACGTCTATTCTTCTACTTAAATGTGAGACTGAATTCCGTTTTGTACAGAGCTTGATGGTAATCTTCTATCTCACTCGTTTGAGATATTCTCATGTTTCTTTCGACATGCATTTCCGTCTTCTTCAGTTTGATTTAGGATAACCATCCTACTGAATTTTATGTTGCTTCGACTTTGAGTTCTCTATTGTGTACCTTGAGATATTGCCACCTTCCTTTTTGCAAATCTTTTTCATAATGGATATTTGGTTTATACCCATTGAGATTTATATCTTTTCTTTGCGAAATATCTTCTTTATCATCATTTTATTTTAAAACAACTGTCCTGTTCGCGACGACTTTTATCGATTTTGTTGTAGCTATCTTGAGGCGCTCTTATGTTTCCCTCAGCATGTGTTTTTAGTAATCATGCTGATGAAATTCATTTCGCATAGTTTTAGGTATGCCTCTACTCTACGGGTTTGAATTTTGTTGTATGTTTAATGAGATACTGCCCGTTCATCAGACATTTCTCATAATAAAGTTTTGTTTTATACCCCTCGAGACGCTGCAATGTTACTATCTAATAATAATAATTGCCCATTTCATCTCGATTTGGTCATCATTTTGAGATGATCTTAGGTTCCCTCGGCACACATTCTCTTCTCAGTGGTACTGATACTGCATTTCATCTAGACTCTAGAGTTTGTGGATATACTTTGGTTTCGCCCCTCTTGAGATATTGCCGCATCTCTTCTGATAGATTTGTTTTTTTCTTCATTTTAATTTAATACAACTTGAATTTTACATTGGTTTGAATTTATCAGTACTGTTTTATGCCTCTTGGGGTGCTGCCACTTTTTTCGTGAAATATCTTCTTCGCTATCAATTCGTTTTAAGACAATTATTGTTCTATTCTTGTTCCTGTAGGCTACCAGTGAAGGTAGCTCAGAGGTAAGGGCGTCTAGGCCAGGATATGAGTGTTCGATCCCCACTGACTCCACGGCCACAAAGAGCATGTGTCGACTTCACTGAGATTTCCCAATTCGGCCTTGGATATCGTAGTGGGGGGGTTATTACTAATTACAAAATATATGTCAGTAAAGTGACATTCCACACATCGTCAGTTGGTTAAGGAACAGGAGAAGAGAATGGAACCAGCACGTAACCAGAATGCCTCCAGAACGAATAGTGAAACTTACACGTGACGGAAAAGCAGCAACACGGCGACCACAGGGAAGACCGCCTAAACGATGGAAGGAGTCCTGGACATCGACCTCACACGACAATTAAAGCTGCAACAAACAAGCCGAAGGCCTATACCAAGGAAGAAGAAGAAGAAGATGTCTATAATGACCTTAAGATTTACACACAATTAACTCTACAAAGGCTCACGTTCACGGCATTCGGAATAAAATAAGGTTCAAGCCTAGAATTGGGAATAATTCCGGCAGAGTCTGTTCTAGTAGTGTAACCCCTTCATATTACTGTGCATAAATTGTTCAGAGCCATACTATGGACAGTCAGTGACTATTAAATAATAGAGCATAATGGCAAGGCCGGTCGTTCCGCCTTCGATTAGTAATATTGGTCTGAAATGATTAATGCACAGTTAATTGCAGTGGGACATACTGCGCCGCTGGAATCCTATTTATGGCCAAGCAAGCTCCCATATGAAATAAGAACGCGTAATTCCGGAAAGTCAGAATTTCCGTGTTATGTAAGTACAGGTTTCAGCTTCTTCGGCTACAAGTGACTGACGTGTCCAAACATGGCATTGTTTTGCTAGTGCAAAGCAATGACCTCTCAAGTTTACATTTTAATTAACTAGCGGCAAACAGTTGCGATGCGCTTTTAATTTGCGGACTCTGTATGTAATTCAAGTTATAATATAACAACGTTAGTGCTTTGAACGTTGCTTAGAAGTGAGGACTCTTTGGGACTTTGCAATTTATTTTCAGTATGCAATTACGTGGATGTTTGCAGCGGTTTTCCGACATGCTACGAATCCTCATATTTTAATAACCTTTTATTACTATTCATTCCAAAGAGAGTTTTGCAAGCTCATGCAAGCAATGTAATTGTTTACCTTCCCGCTGGATATTGAGAAATTAGTAGAACACCCTACACGTGCCTTTGACTGGTTTTTATTTTGGGATACTTCCAAACGTTTCAATTAAGACCTAATGAAACTGTGCGTCAAGTAAGGCTTTATACTAAAGGTTTTCGAAATCAATTTGGTGTATGGAAAATTAAGGAAGAGTTCGCATAATGTGCTACCTTAAAGGTGGGCAATTAATAACTGATGCTAACAAAAACTGCTAAGGTCTGCAAGAAGGCTTCCCTTGCATGAAAAAAGGGCAATGGTATGTTGAAGCTGTGCTGGAATAACTAAAAGCTTCACGTTCCTTTCATAAAATTAATGGCGAGGTTGTTAATCAACTCAACGGATTAAGTTTTATAGACTTTGCACTTCGACTAGGCAATAAATCGGTGTATTGAAACAAACCGCAGCAGGCCTTTGCACTAGAGATTTATTTCGCAGTAACACCAATATCAGAAAATAGCAGACGGCAATAAAAGATATAATATTGAAGGTGTGTACTTTTCGAATACAAATATTGACGTTTTATATGCAAGTGATGTCCTTTACATAGTTTTTTATATACCGATGGGGCCATAATTATTATATACAGATTGTCCGAATCCGTTTTGAATATATGAAATTAATGAGTGCGACAGGGAAGTCTAGGCTTGGTAAAATTTTAAACCACAATTAAGTCAATGAAACAAACAAACACTTCTGTTAAATACTTCATCTCATTAAGATATAAAGTGAGGTTTAAGTATACTCTTGTTTACTATTCACATAATTATTTTAATTATTTAAACCTCACTTTATACTAATTAATGGCAGATAAAGCATTTGACAGAAGTGTTTGTTTTGTCGTGAATTCGTCTAAAGTCGGGGTAACTGACAATCGTTTTAGTCAAAGTATACTTGTACACAACGACTGTTGCGAGATTAATAAGACACTTAAGTACAAATACTTGCATTTATTTTCTGCCGTTTACAGAACAACTTAAGTTTAATACCGTTATTTATCAACTAACTAAGTTCTAAGTCTAGTTTGAAAAAGAAAACTCGGCAGGCGTTCTGAAAACTTCTAATAAGCCTATCAGAGCAGCTCTAGATTTTGGACTTCTGTCACGCACAAACGTACGTGACAATTCATAATAGCTTTATGAATTCTACAATCTTGAAGGTTTCACACGCTAAAAGTTGTCAAGCGGTCGACACCTCACAAAGAATCCTTAATAAATTTTACAAGGAATTTGCTCCAGTCGGCACGTAATTTTTATGACCGAGTTGCAACAGTTGCCCTTCTGATCACGTAGTAATAACCTAGCTTCGGCCAATTTTTCGGCTTACGAGGTAAATCCTGCCTAAATTTACCCTTAACCGTTTCGTGAGATTTGAATATTTCCAGCTTCTCAGAGAAAAACACGTTCCAAATACCTGCTAAATACTCGCCTGTTGTAACTTTAATATGACCATTTTGCCTACGAAATTCTACCTTAAAATATTTACGATACAAATTGCTTATTTCTAACTAAAGTACAGTCTACTCGTACAACCGTGTATAGTTCATTTTCATTCAAGAACGCAAATCGTAACAGTCTGTTTTATTGACTTAATTCTAGTTTTAAAATTTACCTAGCCATGATGACATTTTATCTTTGTCCTCCTACTCATTTTGTTTATGTTTTCCTTGTAGCACTCATTAATTTCCTATGTTCAAAACGGATTTCGGACAATCTGTATAACAGCAATGAGATAACATGAACTAGAAAATAACACGTATTGCTTGAGTAAGAAAGAGATACAAATTGCAGCAAATATTCGAGTAGGCTTTACGCTCATTTTAATAAATTATGACATGTCAACTAAACGTGCCTACTAAAATAATGTTTTCGTATCATCAGCTCATTCTTACTCAAGCATTCTATTTTATTGTTCATGTTATCTCATTGCTGTTATATATAATTACGCATTATTCTTCCTAGTGCATCGTTCGCGTAATCTAGTTGTAGAGGGAATGAGAAACCTTACGTGACATTTCAATATTTTGAAGAAAATATGGCTATGCACAGACATGCGATAAAGACACTGCGAACCCATTCAGCAAAAAAGTATGTAACAATCATAATATAAAAGTCATAGCCTGGAGGTGCTGGTGGGTACAATACATTCCACTTAAAGAAGAAACAATATGTACATCATGCAAAGTCAGAATAATAACAAAGTTGCTTAATGAAAATGCAGAGAACACGGTTCGTATTAAAAAAAAACAACAAAAATTCATGACAAGAAAAACGATTGTAAAGACCAACGAAATTTTAAAGAAAGTCAAGAACAGTAGAAGGTATAAATTATTAAAAGAGGAATTTTGAATTCTGCTGGAAAAGAAAATTTTAGTTGAGTGCTTTTGGACCTTCAGTCACTGTTGCCAATGGTTTGTCATTCATCACTGCTTCAACTTTCGTCGGAGAGCGTCCTTTATTGATGGAATGAGAGATCCCAACAAACTTCCCGCAATGGCGCTGTGGGTTGGTTAAATATCTCAATGATTCTGCTTCGTTGGTATTTCTTTTCTGACTCCTTGAACTTGAATAATTTAATCAAATTCGCTGGTCCTATAAAGTTCATCCCATTATGAGTGACGTCCAAATCGATGAATAAATTCTGTCAATTCTTCGATAAAGGCTTCAGTTGATAGATAATTGAGAACGTCCAGATAAATGGCATGGTAAACTGAACACGTAAAAACAATAGTGCATACTTTTGTGTTATTCTTGAGAAAGAAGGCTCCAGGAAGATCAAGATCTTCATTAATTTTCACATTAGCGATTAAGCTCTTCAATGACAATAACTTATATGAGCTTCCATAGTGAATTGGCAGACGATAGGGTGAGGATGTATTGTTTTCTTCAACTGAATATTTCATTATTTTTTTGTCATCTAACAGCAAATATTCCTGAATGATCTCTGTGGCATCCAATACAGCTTCACCTTCTTCCTTTCAATCAATTTATGGTTCTACGGTGCCTTATATACTACTTCTTTGTTTTGTGTCTTGTTCAGCATTCTGGCACAATCTGGTTCAAACCATGCCATATATATTTTCTTAATATAAAGACAGTTTGTAACAAACAAACTTCTTGCTGTAAAGTACGATAGTATGGTCTTCTGACGTGCATAATGACAGTCTTCAGTGGTACTTTTCCACTTCATGAAAAATTGGCTACTTGTTAATGAGCTTTTGATGGCGATAAGGTTTGCTGTTTGCTGACCTTCTCTTTATCCTCATTTATCTTCATACTTGATTTTCTATACTTTAGTTGTTGGCACACTATAGTCTGGTGTCTTCTTTCTACAGACAAAGTATTAGACAAGAAAACCGACATTTTCTAAAACATTGGTAACAAACTCGATTTTCTCGTATCCAACATTCCCTACTCTCATCTTGTATATCACAGAAAAACCCAAAACTATTTGTAGCTTTACTTGACCATTGAAGGGTTCAGTGGTTGTGGGGCCTGGATTTTTCTTGTGTCTTCAAACCTATAAATTATTATTTTTCTCATTGTCTGAGAAACCAAATCCATCCTTGGCAATTTTTTGTTGCTTCTGGTCACTCGTTGTTTCCATAGTTCTCTTACAAGGAACGTGCAATTATCACGTCATCTGAGGGACTTGACTCAATTGTTGGTTACAGACATTTTGATAAACTTTGACTGATGATTCAGATTCTTCAGTTTTAGTGTCAATGGCAATGGATGTGGATATGTACGACTATTTTTTTTAACTTTTCTGCAACGTTTTGATTGGTTTAGGGAATTATCTTCTGTTCCCGGATAAATTGTTACCAATTTCTGTGCTCGTAAGTTTCTCAATGGCATGGATTAGGTAACGTAATTTGTCTGTAGTGCTTAATGATCACTTTCATGCATTGTCTTGAATTGAGACCACCATGCTAAGAACATCAACAACTGACCATTGAATATCCTGAGTTTGATTTTTAGAATGTTTAAATTGGCGAGGTTTGATTTTGTCCATTACTGTCAATAATTGTATATCCTTCCTCACTTGGTGCTGGATTTTGAACCTTGTGGGAGGTGAGATTCTTAGATCCTATCTTCTCGAACTCTAGGTACTAAGAAACATGCTTTTAAGAAGAATAATAAAACAAGCTCTAGGGTTACCAAAACTGAAAGTGCTATACATAGTACATGGCACCATGTACTAGAACGATTGGGAGAAAAATATAACCTTAAGACACCTCAAGTATGACAACGTAACAATATTAAGGCAAGAACCACAAGAAAAATCAAACAAATAATGAAATTATTGAGGAAAACGGTTGCACAAAACACTCAACACTCAAATAGAAAATGATGGTATATATAATATACTGTCTTGAATAACGTCAAAATCACTACCAAAATGAAATAAACAGCGAGGGTTTATAGCACTTTCAGAGGATGACAAATGACGAATTACACGGGATTAAAAGCACATTTAAATGCAGGAAGAAGTTGTAAAACAATATTAGCCCACTTATTAAAAAATCGTTTCTAAAACAGTGGGAACTGCCTCTTACGACACAAGATTTAACCGTACGAGTGTATTGTTTAATCATGGTTGCAAAACATTGAAAGATGCAACTAATTTGGCATTACAGCACATTAACGTGTGACTGCGTGTCCCAGTAAAGCGAATGTACCTAATTACTAAAGTAAACAATACATCTCATTACGCGACATGCATTTTAGCATTGATGTTACCGGAGATCCACGGGAAACCAAATTGTATGCGTTAGACCGTGGAACTCCTTCCCATAATAAAAGTTACGTACAATTTCCCAACAGTTTCGAAATTTGCTTGAAGTTTCCCGACTGCCGCCTTTCTTTAATTTGATTTCCGCGGAATTTCATATCGAGTTGTGACTACAAGGCCTAATTATTTGTTCGCTACGAAAGTAATATAATAGCAGCAAAGTGCCTGTTCTGTTATATCATGACAATGTTAAGTTTCTGAAATACAGCGGGCCGATGCAATATTATTATCGCAAACGAAGCTCTTTGAAAAGATATTCGATAATACGAACAGGTTTTGTGATGCTTGATTTGATTTCAACTGAATTTTCCAATAGATAGATATATGAATCCGCAAACGCATACATGCCCCGATTTTATGCAATAACTAGTGCTAATAACCTGTTGTGTCTCATTTAAATTGAATCAACCAGCTGCAATGAAACTCTAATTATTCTCATTGGTTCATCAGTAATAATCCTCCTGCGAGTAGATGTGATCAACGTGCCTAAAGAATTCTTGCTATGTCATGGAAATTCAGGAAAAGCTGCTTTTTTCTGCTAGACTTAGGAGGGATATGGTAATAACCATACATATACTCAGGCATTGTCGAAAACTTGCATTTACTAGAGAAAATAATGCTAATCTATGTGCCATTGATTAACTGTCAGTTGAACACCACATGTTGGTATTATATATTGATCAGAGGGCTGTCAATCTGGTATGAACAATTCCTTATTCAAGCCTTATGTTGTAACCGATTAAATGTTTTCTCCCGGTCTGAGTTCTAGATGTTAAAACATCTCTCGATATGTTTGAATTAAAACAATTTCATTCTAACAGCAACTGATTAATATCTATTTCAACTGGATTGTTGAGTTACTTAGTCTGTTTGTAAATATTACCGAAGGAAAGGTTAAAATTGGTAAAATTTGGTAAAAGTTCAATATATATAGCAGAGTAAAGGAATGTTTCAAAAAGAGTATTCCTCTTGTTACTTAAAGAGCAAATTCATAACTATGGGGTTCTGGATTCTATATTACAGAGGGAGGGTAACCGACGTTTACACGCACTTAGGTAGGCCTCGAGGTGCGCTCATTGCGTTACTTCCACAGCAACACACTTTGGCTGCCTCAACCACGCCTTGAGATTCTTGTGTAGAACTTGAGGACCCTAGTCAAAGGGTTGCTGCTAATCCAGGCCAAAAATCCCCCAACATGGATCCACAGAATGTGCTCATCTTCGAGGTTGCATCTTCGCCAGGACAGCTCGTAGACTAGGCCCATTCTATGCTGTGTTTACTCGGTCTGCAGTGGCCAGAAAGTATTCGTACGATCAGTCGTAGTTTATCTCGCGGCAGTCTTGCAGATAATTTTGCCACCCTTCGCCAGGGAGCTGCAATAACTATCCTTGTGTGGTGGAATTTGTCCGTGTTGGCCCATATTAACGCAATGCGGGCCCCCTTAGGTAATGACGATGTACAGCAGAGCCAATGAAGGCGCAATTGCTGCTTCGGAACCCCATAAAGATTGTTCCTAGCCCTCTGTTGCCACTATTTCCTGCATATCCTTTTACCCAAAGGAGTTCTAAAACATTATTCCTTGCCACTATCCCCACACTGCAATAGTACTTAAACATTGTGCGTCCAGTTATTCTAATGATCTTATTTTGAATGCCACACTCCAGACGTGCGTTTGCACTCTGCATGATAGCTATTACCTCCGCTTGATGGTGTACCTATCTAATGGTATGCTTTCTTGGAGGTTCAGGTGGTTTGAAAGAATAGCTGTCCTTCTATCCAAAACATTCTGCTGTTTTATAGCCATCTATAAATTGAGCCAGGTTCAGAAGCAGTTCCAGCCTTCGTAACAGTAAATATATGGAGAGTCTGTCGTTTCCATTTTAGTGGTACTGTGGACCAATGGGGCTGCTTGGTAATGAAGTTGCGACTGTAGGTTAGATTAAATGATGACCAATGTGGACAACAATAACACTTCTTTTTATGTGCGAACACAAAACCTACATGGACATACATATAAGTCCGAAACTGTCTAACTGTATGTTAACGAACGAGCTGTAGTATCTGCTGTAACCATGCTTAACCACGCGAATGAACTGGAGTCGGACCAAGTTCTTTGTGAATGCTCCAAGAATGCAGAAAAATGCTCAATACGCAATGAATGACCACGTAATGACGGCCCCAGACCGTATCCACGTTAAATAATTCCTTCTACGGAAGTAGAGGGGTTTTATGATTTAAAGGCTGCTGAAGGAATCCACAATATTCTTGAGATACTATGCACTATTGTCCTGCGTTTAGAAAGCTGGAACTTCGGAATTCGGATTTTATTGTGGACTTCTCGGCCAGTTACGTGGATCTTTATTGCTCGCCTTGGGTCAGCAAATGGCCACTTTAGGATATATCCGGAACTCGGTATTTGTTATTGAAAAGGGTAGCAACTGCGTGCTGCAGAGCTGAATTTGTGGCATCTCGCAGATGACGCAATTACCCTGTTTCTTTCATGGTGTCCTTTGTATTTAAAAGGTTTCGACATGATCCTGCTGTGACGCCTGGGAATTTTCGCAGTTTTCGAAATGGTGCCGTTTTATTGCAATATGTACTTTGAACAGCTTGATACTTTATGAACTTAAGGAAGTAATTTGTCAATCCGTGATGTACGAGCGAGGCGCGTAACTGAATTTTCGACTTTAAAAATTAAGCTGCACGTCACGTTTTAATTTGAACACCCACTGTGTCAGCTACACAGCTGCAACACTGAGTTTCACTTGTTATTGCAGCTATTGTGTGTCTTTAGCAAAGTGATTTATATTGACGCACGATTTTATAGTTTCGCTACACTTCCAATAGAGGCATGATAATATCGACAGTCTCTTTCGGGATCTTTTGTAGTCTTTTTCTAATACCGGCACTGTTCTATAACCTCTTTACCAGCAGCGATAGAGCCTCCCTTAATGGTAGCTCCTCGAAATAAGGTGGAGAGAAACCCAAAGTAGTCCCCAAAATCTATAATATTCAGGCACTCTAATCGCTGAACGCGTAAAAATTCGGTTGCCGTAGTAACTTGTATGATTGTGGGCCACCAGGCTCCAAAGCACAGTATTCGTCTAAGACGGCAGCGTGTAACCATATAACAGAATTTTGTGTCCCCACAGTCTGCCTATCGTGCAGCGACATTGTGAACTATGCGATTTCAGATGGATCCGATTCAGGGCATTTACTATTATGCATGTGCCACTGCATAAATCACAATAAGATATGTTTAAGGTTTTTTACTTCTAACGTCTAAAAGACGAAGGAAGTATTCTTAAATTAGAAGCTTATTGAAGACCTTACTATAGAATAAGTTAACATAATGCCACTATAGTTCCATTCAGGACAGTAATTAGATAAAAATAACAATTGCTAAAGGTGTGTCTCTTACAAAAAAGATAATTAAATATGCTTTTTTGGATATGGTATATAGTAGCACATATTGTTGAGGACACGCGCATAGCTTTTCCAATTTCCTTTAGAAATTATTTTCATAAATCTTTGTCAATAGCTCTCACGTACTGCACCTGTGTTACAAAAATCCAGGCAATTATACAAGTTTGAGCCAAAGTGAGTGTAACACGGCGGCCCGCATCCAGAAATTTCCGCGCACTAGAAAGTTTCTCCCATTGAAATTCTAAGAACGTATCAGTTTGTATTTGTGTCATTCTGTAACTACACCAGTTGCGTTTTTCGAGTCTTAGATTTTGTAATCGGATCTTCCGTATTTATTTATTCCGGCCGATTTTTGTGATTTATATTCCAAATTCGCGTGCAACTCGCGAAAAACATCAAACAGCCGAAGGCCGCACTAAGACGGCATTTTATTAAAACTCGCCCTCGCGATGACAGCATGAGGGATTCGTTGTTTCTTCTATTAATTTGGCGCTAAATGCGTGTCACGCCGTTTTCTAGTTAGAACAAATATTAAATTACGACGTCACCGCATTCGGGCGATAAGGAAGATTGATTCAAGTGCGTTCCCGGCACTCGAGAGTGGAGTCAGCATAAGTAGTGTGGTGGAGGAGCGGTTGGTTTTAGAATAATACAAATCCTCCGACAGCCACTAAAATGGAAATAGGAAGCAATCAAAGACGTTAATACAGGATTCCGCGAGGGCGTTTGCTTAGAATTTCATTAAAACAAGGGTGAATTATTTGGCGTTGTTTAACGAGTGCTCTCCTCTTCCAGGCCTGTCAATACCTCTCGACGCCCTCTGGATAGATTAGACCGCAGAACACGAGGATGAGCTTGAGCTAGCATGCTGCCAACCATGACTCCTGCTGGCCAGTTCTTGCTCCTGCTGTCCTGCTGCATGCTAGGCGGTAAGTTCTTTCAACTCTTTCTGGAATATTTGAATTTTTATTTTTGGAAAATGTTAAAAAAAGGTTAAGAGTTTTTTATGCTACTGTAAAGGTATTTAATACCGGAAGAATATTTTGGTTAAAGCTTTGATAACACGAAAATCCGATTTGATTAATATGCTTTTATATCCGGAGTTCTTTAGATTTGCAGTTCAACTCTTAAGGAGCTTGTAAGTAATAGTAAGAAGGTAATTTAGTTGTCTAAAATATCGGGTGTCGTTTTATCCAAGTTTCAAACGGGTTATTGCGATTGTCCTTCGTGGATGTGCTGTTTCTATTGAAGTCGTGCATACTTTTAGGCACTGTTTGTATTACTTAGAGTATTTGAACTACTTTCCTCTTTAGACTAATCGAAGCACTTTAAAATAGCTGGAATTCTTTTAAGTGTTTGCTTTGTTTTCACATGGGATTCGAGAGACCTGAAACAGCATCACTCTATCTAAAAGTTTGGAAGCTTATTACGATATCTACGTATGCTGAATTACCTGGTACTTAGGACGCCAATACGTTGGAATTTAACGTTTCAAATACTTTCACTTAGTGCTTTGGACAGCTCCGCCTCACGCGACCCGAAATTACCATACAAAATCCGCGAATGTATTATTAATAAGTTCGGAGAGTATTTCTTTATAAATTCCATGTGGACGGAAATTGGAATGGCATTAGGCGTGTTTTATTCAGCTGCTCGTATGCCTGCATTTTATAAATTTTCAATTTTAGCTGGTTTGTAATAAGATTTCGCGTTTCGAGTCCTAATGGGTATTTAAATTTGGAATAGTACAAATGCAATTCCGCGGAAATAACGCAGCAAGGAGCGCACTTACCCGTTTTATGAATATGGAGGCGCGCTCAAAAATGTATGCAGTCTTAGGGCGCAGCGTATTTTAAGACCTAATAACGGTAAAAATGCATGTCTGCATTCCGAGAGATAAAACAAATTACACCGCAGAGCTGAAGAAGTTCTACGGCTGGGCCCGGCTCATTTGGCGCCTAATGTAGGAGAAGATGTTTGTAGCTGCCTACCTTAGACATTCAAAAAACCATTCAGCGTACGAGCGAACATCTTTGGATATTTGTGGGAAGTCTCGAGCAAATCTCCCCTCGCGATTACCCACCAGATATATAAAATATGCATTAAACGATATTAGCGCACAGGCTTGCCGAAATTCATACGTTTCCACGCTGCAAAATGTTTTTTAAAACCAGCCTAATATCAAAATACACCACTTACATTTTTTAGTTGGCAGATCGCAATGTGTTATTCCATGTCACACTTCTCAATTCTTAGAAAAATAGTTAAAACGATACGTAGTGTATGCTGAAAGTTTTAAGTTCGACTAATAAAGGAACAAACAAACCATTTACTAAAGACTTTATAAAATATTTGAGGTGTTCTATTTATTAAATGTTTGCAATTGATATTGATTAAAGAAATTATTAGAGCGGGACCTCAGTGGGGGGGGGGGGGGCTCGCTTGCTATAGTCAAATCAGTGGATACTTGTTATTGTGTAGGGTACCACGTGGAGTTTCATTTGCCGGTGATTCAATGGGAAAATTTCTCCAGAAGATAGGCGGAGCTGCACTGCGCTTTACTAATGACAATCATGCAGTCATGCAAAACTCCATTAAGATAACATTGATAAAAATACACATAAGCGAATCAGCTTGTTAGTTCTTACCTCAACAGGAATGAATTACAAAGCAATTCCTAAGGGTTTTCTACGTACTCGTGACGTTACTTCGCGCGATAGACAATTTGCTATCAGATGTTCGTCTGTATTACAAGCCCCACAAAAGCGCCAAAGGCGTCATTGCACAGGGATGCACACTACAAGTTAATATGTAACGGCACATTTATTTATTAAAAGACATAAAATTCACCACAATTTACGCATGCAAAGTGTTAGATAAACACAACGACGTATTTCAAATGACGGTAAATCAGATAGGCATTGCTAGATAGTGAATCATATTTAACTTAGCTGGGTGCAGTAACTCAATCAACGGCAAGATGTAAAAATCAAGAGCCACCGTGGCGCTGAGCTAAATTCTGGCTGGCGATGACCGCTCAAGGTAGATTGTTATTTGCGGGATTGGAAAACGGAAATAAGGTACACAGATATGAGCATGTTCACGGGAAAAACTGGCGTCAATTCTAGAAGCGATGTAGTCGAGCTCCTCCCAGGACTTTGTCGGAAGAATGGATGACGGTAATTCTAAGCACAGCTATGAGCAATCGGAGAGAATCCACACGTTGACAACGAGCTGCTTCTCCTGGTCTTAGTCGAAATACATAACGAAAGATTGCGGGAAGTTTTGAGGATCCATTTAAATGTATATGACTTAAACATATCGGGAATTAGAATTTCAAATGCGTAAGTTGCATTTTGAAAAGATGGACGTACGGATTGAGGTATTAATATGCCTAAAATAGGAACGGTCAATTACCAGAGTGTCAATCTGCCCACAAGAAGTTCGACGAGGCGAATCACTGACACGCTCCCACCTGCATTCAAAAATTAATGGCTGAGTAGAATCTCAACCTGACCTAACAAGAGTTATAATACATTTTACTAATAAAATAAAAGAAAAACAAAGAAACAGGGTAAAAAACTTCGATACTTAACTTAATTAATCCTGAACTTTTGTAGCTTGCAGTGTGTGGCTAAATTGATACTTCTCTCTATATTTCCTTTAGTAACTTTCTATTTTCTGTCAGTTGCCCTACTCCTCTTCTCCCTGCAGCAATACCAATATCATCTATCCAAGTCCTTATCCGCCTTCCTCCTCTTCTTGTTTCTGTTTCTCCAGCTTCAAATACTCTCCTTACCAGTCTACCCTCTTTTACCTTCATAACATGTCCGAGCCATCTCAGCGATCTCTGTTCATTCCCTCGTTTATACTGCTACTCTCAATTGGTCTCTGAATGATTTGCTTATTATTTTGTCTTGTCTTGTTTACCTTAATTTCTGCTAAGAAATCTAAGCTCCTTCCCTGTCAGTGTACATGTTCCACTTGTCTTGCAAAAGTTTGTGTTGGTTTTCCTTACTATTTTGCTTTCACTTCCTGGGGTATCTCTTTTTCACTAATAAAGTTAATTTTTTTCTCGCTCTCTGTTGCTGATCTCTTGTCTTAAGGAATTATATGATAATCGCAGAAAACGTTTAAACAGACAAAAAGAGCAACAACTAAAGTGCGTAACCGATATTATGCAGCTGTAGGTAGAATGGGCAAACTCATGTACTTGTAATGATAAAGCTAAAGCTTTCGGAGCGTTTCAAAATTGAACGCCGGCATTATACTGGGCGCTCGGTTGATTAGCAATTTCCGGGTAGAGATCTAGTTCTGTGTGGCCTTATAGTGCCGCTTTGGAAAATTTACAGTGAGTGTTGGATATACTCCACTAAGTTTGAACCTTCAATTCCCTTATTGTCTTAAGAGCACCGCAGAGTTTCACATCGACCGTTGGTCGGGTACATTCAAAGGAACGTCCTAATCCAAGTCCCACTATACCCTGTATAACAGCGATATGTACCTCAATATATCGTTTTCCAACCCTCCGGCATCTCTAAAAAGCCCTGGAAGTACATTCCGGTCATCTCTTGTAGATTCACGCTGATTGCTCGTAGATTTTCTTAAACTATCGTAATCTATTCTTCAGACTAAGGTCCTCCTACACAGCATGTAACATTAACTCCTGTCGAACTCGTGAATTTACCGATTTTGCCCTGATTTCAAGCAAAGAGACCGCTGCATTTGCAAGCCAGGAAATCTTGCTCAACATTGGCTGCAACCTATTTATCGGCCGGCTAATTTTTTACTCATCCGCCAGTTGCTAGACCGTCTGCATTTCCGCTTTTTTTGATTCACTGCACACAGCAATTACTACATCGTAGAGACAGAAATATGGGGTAGCAAAATTATACCCCACACCGCTAGGTAAAGAAGCTTTCTGACAAACTACGATGGATTGGCTACATTTCCTTCCCACAAAGGAAGTTTTTACTAAAGTGGCAGAAAATAAAAGTTAGTAGAGCTTTTGTTGCAGTGGTTGATTGAAATCAAGCTCAAAAATGTTGTTTTTGCTTGGATTTGTCGTGGATGTCCTATATTCATGATGATATGAAGAATTAGTTAATTAGCCAATATAGTGTTCAGGTAAATGGAAAAGGGTGTGTTTTGTTTGTCCAAATACAGCATCTACTGTAGAGAATGCGTTAGCTATGCAAACCATTAAACCTATAAAATACATTCGACAACTCTGGAATTAGTATAACACAAGTCAGGAAAATTATGCACGAACCTATCGTAGTTATAGGTCCTCCACAGATTAAGAAGTGCTCATGTGGAGTAGTGCCGGCAACAAATCTGAACTTCTCACAATATTACGCTGAAAGCAGTTAGTCACAAACGTGGATTTCTAGTGTTAAGGTAAACTCTTCAAAAATCAAGTGTGAAACATGCCAGGGTTATAAAAACTTTCAGTGTTACCTACGTTCCTGTATATGAACCACCTTCTGCATCGCGCAATATTAATGGCGCGTTGGGGAAGGACCCGTATTTCACTTTTTCTAAGACAGAAAGGAAATGATTTCATCGACCAGATTGTAATTAATGGCCCAGTTTGCATGTGAGTAACTGGCGCTAATAGAGCGAAGCGCCCATAATTTTTGATGTAACTACTTTCCTAGCCATTACGTCCGGCCCGAATGCTGCGAGGGCATTATTAATCTCCCGCAGCAATCAATCACACCGAGCAGAAACAAACCGCACACAAAATGTCGCTGCTCGATGCAACCGAGGATACGAGCAAGGAAATTAGTTGTTGCAGCCAAATGCTGGCAGGGAAGCCCAGTCGTAAATTGCAGCTCATAATGAAACTTCCCTGTTTTCCAAACAAACCTGAATCACGTTCATTTCCGCACTATAATAATCGCGTCCGAATCTAACAAGTTGCAGGAAACTAGTTAGAACAGTTCAATCATGCACTTGAGGCAATTTTGTATTTTGATAGCATCAATAATGTTTCGTATTCGTTTCCTTTTGGGGTAATATGTAGATATGTAGATAAGGGTAAAATATTCGTATTTAAAAATTGGACTATCTGGAGAATCAAACCAATTGGAATAATTCAAATGATATCTCTAAAACCTAGAACACTATGTGTTTTAAACAAGGAGCATTATTTTATATCTACAGTTTGTTAAAAAAGATTCTAATATAGTATCACTACAGTTTTCGCTTTTCCAAATTTAAATTTTAGGAAATTTAACGAAATAAAGCAATTCTTATTGGGAGAACTGTTGATAGGTTTGACTGTGTCTTCTGCATTTTTAAATTCGTTAGTCCTAGTGCACTAAAAAGTCTCTCACAGACCTAGCAGGGTATTTAAAATCAAGTAAAATTAAAAATGTTAAGTACATTATTCACAATAATCACCATTTAATATAGGTAGTTTCACATTACAAAATTAGAAAATATGTATTTAATACTTGTGTTTATTTTTCCAAGTATATAGTCTTTAATTATGCTGGGCCATTTATTAAACCAAAGGGCATTTGATGCACTCGTAAGCACGTTCCACTTTAACGCGAGTGGATTTTCGGGGCTGCACGCAGATAAAACAGCCAGGAATCGATGACAAGGAACTGAAAGTGCATGAAGTAAAGTTGCCCTTACCTGAAGTAAATTCGCTAAACGATAAAAGAGTGTATATCAGCAGTAAGTAAAGTTTCAACAAAATGAGCAAATAATGTTTTATGGAATAATGTGATTTTCATGCCATCTGGCAAATTTCATTGATGGGTGAGCAATAATGGGCGAGTGTATGAAAATTTTTATTATTTTCTTCTAAAATAATTTAAAGCAATCGATGTAAGTATAAAATTTAAAATCGAAGTACACGCAACGGCATTTATTAAACAGAAAATCATTATAACATATTAGCACTAACCCTTATGTTCATAACACAGTTACACTTTAGAATCCATTATTTATTAAAATGTTGGTATCTAATATATTTTTTGCACATGTACCTATCAAAAATCCGTTTCGATTTCTTCAACGTAAATATATTGTTCTTTAATATTGCCTGATTATTCACATACAGACAATTTGAAACTATTCATTCGGCGCAATAACGCTAGCGCTAGTGCGTGTCTATTCCAGACCCCTGATAAAAGATTCAACAAATCTTTTTCGGCTCACGCCGTGCATACGTATAAGTTCCGAACACATCAACAAATGCAATAAATTCCCTTAAAAGTGAGTAGCAATAATCAAGATAAAGCTCCCAGAATGAATTGCCCGGAGTTCCATTAACTGATGGAAATTTTGTGACACATTTGAGGAATAAATCAATCGAGACATATCAGCCCTATAAAATCTCGGAATGTCCATAGATCTTATCAAAGCTGTATAAACCGGAGGAGTTCTATTAGAGCTGCAGGGAATAAGTGAAATAAAGGGAGCGCGGTCAGGCTCATTGCGCGACGTGAATGCAAAACAGTCTCATAAAAACTTCTGTAAATGCCGAATGCTAATAAAAATACTGCTGCCATAGCTGCGCAATTGTTTGAAAGTTGGACAGATTTGCACACTGTCAAGATTTCTTGTTGGTGACAAACCGGCTGGATAGAAACAGTCATTATATGAAGGCAAGTCAAGTAAGAGTGCGAATGAATTTTTTGTTGTAGCACGCAGTGGACACACGCAATGAAAACTTTTTCATGAAAAGAGAGTATCTTATAGAGCAGATAACAAAAATTGTGTTCGCGTAGGCGTATGCATTTGGTAACGCTGCGATGACAATTGAAGAGTGATCTGCAGTCGCAGGGCCTCACGTTGCCAACGTTGATATTGGGCCCGACAAAACATTGAATATCTGCCCCTCCCTCCATACAGCCCGGCTCTTGCTCCGTGTGACTTTTTTTTTATAAATTGTCAGAGCTGCGGGGACAACGTTTTGGCTCATCTGCTGCGACAGTCCTTAAGAAGACGGGGGCGGTTCTGAAGACAATAGCAAAAGATGAGTTCCTTCACGTCTTCCATGAGTGGCAGACACGTTGGAAAAAGCAAAGAGCGGATTTTTATGCACAAAAAGTGAGAAGAGCACAAATCTGTGGTAGAGACAACAGAGAGGGTCAATGGCATAAACAAAGATTAAAGCTCTGTAAGATAGAAGATAGTGGCCCTACTCGAGGTATACAGCTATACTTTATATAACATTAGCAAATAAAGATACGCTGTCTGCAAAAAAAGTGGTGCGAGTGGATTGCCTGTGCTGGCTACACCGCTGGGGAAGTAACCTTGGCCCACGCCCACACGAGCAGTGCTCTGTCAACTGAGAAAAATCTTTACGCCGGAATTAAGTTTATTAAAATTGATTGCTGAAGAATGGCGCTCTTGAATAGTTGGAAGATACCGAAATGTAATTTTGTCTTATTTCGTCAATTGTTTTTGTAAAACTATTTCGTTTTTATTTAATCACTGATTACATTGGAAAAACAAACCTACGTTGTATTATAACTAAACCATGTAACGACGATTTAAATGGAAATTTGAAGCAGCACCTTTGGACCGTGACACACTAACCGACTGTTTAGGAAGATTTTTATTAAATCTTTGAGGCTATAATCACAGCTGATGCACTTTCAAAGTCTAGAACTAGTTTGGTTTAAATTTTTGCAACAAAATAAGGCAGCATCTAAATGACGAAGGAAGTATTGTAATCACGAAGAAATCCAACATGTCTTCATATCTTTAGGTTTCAGGGTCTCTAGATGACGAAAAACTGGTTTTCCGCCTGTCTGTCTGTCTGTCTATCTGTCTGTCCGTTTGCCTGTTGGTGGTATAACTCAAAAACTGTTTGTTGGAAGAATAAAATATTTTGTATGCATATTATATGTCTACCTGGCATGAAACCAAGAACATGTCAAACAAATATATACTGGGTGAGCATCTTAAAAAATTTAATTTTGTAAATTTTTGCGTCAACTAAGAAATACATAAAAGTAATAATTTGCACGTAGGTAAGGCTTTACACATGTAGAAAATGGGGCGCAACAGATACAGGGTAGTGTCGTGAAAGAGTCAAAAGCTTGAACAACAAGTCCGTTCCCTTAAATACAGAGGCGGGATTTAATTTCACGTTCGCAGGCGAATCCCATCACCGGTATTTTTTAAAATTTGAAATTGATTTAAATCGCATTGCCAAGTTTTTTTCTTTTATTGTTTTAGTATTATTACGAATGTGAATATGTTTTTATCAGTATTTCTCTTTTGTTTTTAAAATCATTTAGTGTCACACCGTTCCCTTGCGCGGGAAGTTCTAAGTAAAGCACTTTACAGATATTTTATAATATTGCATGTTCAGTGGTGTTTTCAGAATACTTTCGAATTTTCTTCGAATTACAGAACTTGAAATATGCATTCAATGAATTAATATGCACAGAATTTTAATAAGTGGTGTCATTATTTAAAATATAGTTAACTCTAATTAATCTAACTGCTGCAATCAACATTGTACTGCGACTGAATTTCATAGTTGAAGAACAGTGTATTTTATGCAACTTTCACCTTTACAAAAACAAGCTGGTTTTGCTAACAGTTTTGGCTAAGGTTAGCTTTCACTTAAAAAAGTTTGTAATGAAAATTCAAATCTCTATAGAACCTGCCAAGTGCCAGCGAATCTGCTTTCGAAAAACAAACGGGAGGGCGCTTATATGATTTTTAAAAGAATAAAGTGCTTATACAAATTCTTATGCTGCTAGTTCGTCGCCCTCGCGAATGTAAACATACATACTCGAAATTCGAATCTGCGGTTCTTCTCTCTCGACATTTACATTATTTACTGTCCCATAAATTTATCCCCACATGTACGTAAAATGGGAAAGTTTCGTGAGACTTCGGGGAACTGTGGAATTTATAAATCATAAAAAATCTAAAGTTCTGCCGAGATTAAGCGCAGTTTTCAGTGTGAGGGACGGTTTTCCGCCCTTTAATTCGCGCGACCATGTGGCTCGGACGATCAATTATTGGAAAGTGCCGGTGCATGAATTTCCGCAGACAATTTCCAAAGTTCCGCGACGAGCCGAAAATGTTTGTTAATTAATAAAGAATGACAGGGCAATGCTGCGGCGCAGCTGACTCAATTAAGAAAATTCCGACTTTTCAATTAAAAGATTAAGCGAAAAATGCGCGATCGATAATTTACATCAAATTTTCCGCCCATTACGCGGGGACGGGCCATTGTTCGGTCCCTGCAGGCATAATCGGATTTTAGATTAATATGTGCGATCCTGAGGAGTAGGAGCCGGTCGTAACGAGCCCGTAACGTGTTTCGGCACACATTTTGTGTTTTATCCACCGTTGGCTTGCACCCAGCATCAGCTCATCGAAAACTAATTATGCTCCCAGCTGCATGCACGCAGAGGGGCATTCGCAATATCTGCGACAGAGAGCAAATAAAGTGAAGCAATATCGTAAATATAATGCCGACGTTTTCATTAGACTTACAAGACAAAGCGTGGACATTAATATTGGAGTCGTGTGGTACGTCAACGGCAGAGCTTCAGGTATCTCCACAGCTCAAATTTATTGAAGCCGAGATCAGCACAACACTCCGGTAAACAATTTATCGGGTTTTATTTCGGCGAATATTCGGCTGCGCCGCGCAGCGTCTACGAGGAAATGCTTTTTAGGTATCAATTCTTTAATCAGACTCCGAACATGGAAGAGGGATTCCTTTCCTACGCCAGGAAAAGATGCTTCCCATTTCCTCGTTTGTGCTCTACGTATTGTGATTCAGGCGCGGTCCGGCAATTTGTTTTGAGCTCAGTTTCCACTTGAATTAATTTTTTCTGCTTACGAAACCGCCGACATTATGTTTTCATCGGCGATCCGGGAAGACGTTTTAAAAATATGAAATTTGTTTCACAATGAAGCGCTACGTGACGGCGTAATCGTCGCTGAATTATAGAAAGGAATTTCGTGTCAGCAGAATTTTCGACATGAAAACGTTATCAAAGTGATAAACATATCCACCGAGTAAGAAAAACATGTTGGCGCTTTTATTAGCACATTCTCCTTTTTCCTCTTCTTCTTCTTCTTCTTGATAGTCAGTTACCTTACTCTAAATAGAAGCTTTTTGTGGTGATATAGACCGACGGTTTGTAACTGGATATTAGTTTATTCGTTTCATTCCTAAATGTGAGTGTAAAATTGTGAGCATTTATTAAACTAAAGGGCATCCTGAGATACTCGTAGTGACTACTCAGTTTCTTTTTCTACAAGTACTACTTTATTCACATGTTATTTATGGTAGTATCCAGCATTTTAGTGGCATTGAGTGACATCTATCCGTTCTTCTGAAGATAGACCTGCCTATCTTCTAAGATCTCTAATCCTAAATCACTTTATTCACTCTGTTCGTTGCCGCGAGTATGTGACCTAAGTATTCCATTTCCCCTACTTCTATTAGACCCATTAGATGTTCTCGTTCTCGTTTATGTGTTTGGATTTCGGATGAGTATAGCAGAACTGCCCGTTGGTAACACGTGTTTTGAATTAGAAATTCGAGTTTTATCACAGTTAAAAATCTTAGTTTTCAGAAAGCATCTGGTTACTTCTATAGAGACCCTTATCTTGTGATCGGGTTCAAAAGAATCGTTTATCGAACAGCCCAGGTATATCTTTCATTTACCACTAAAAGCTTTATTTTCGAAATCTAGATTTTCATAGCCTTGCTGAAAGAATTCTGTTTTCCGTTTGGATGTATACTGTCGGCCATTCCTCTGCCAATTTTTATACCAGGTTGCTCTTGGCGAACCTTTATAAAAATATTATCTGTTAGCTAGGTAAGTTTGGCGAATTCTTTTTTTTTGTTTTTATATTTGGATTCCTCTTTGCTCGTAAACCGAGTAAGTGGCTATTTCTGTCAATTGATATTGAAAAAAAGTTGTTAACGATTACCACAGGTTTTAGCGTGCAGCCGGAAAGTGTACATTATTCGAAATCTCTGTATACGTAGTTACCGGGAATCGAAACCATTTTGGCGGACTATTAGTCGAGCATATTGTATATTGTTCGCACACTCATTCACTCTCTTCAAGACTCGTCAATCACTATAGGACATCAAAAGAGAATCATTTAAAGCTGCCTCAATTTTTCTGTCGATAGTTTTTTCACCGTCCTTTAAACGCAGTTTTCTTTAGTTAAATATTTTCTTGTCATGCTATTTCACTATTTCATCTCTCCAGATGCGCTTTAGCCTTCGTTTCATATGGTTTTCCATAGGGATCCATTTTAATTATTATTGTTTGACCGTCTTGTGTCTTCTTTAAACTACCCATAATGAAGCTGTGGAAAGCAAAGGATATAGTAAAGAACACTATCATACGAGAAATTGTGGGCATATAATGGAAAATCATAGATGAGGTACATCAACGACAACTTGTGTCATTTAGTAACGCCAGTAGAATAATTTTAATACTCTAACGTGTTATATGCAGAAACAAACATAACCATTCATACTTTGCTACATTAAACTAAATAAAGTAGCGCTTCTAGAACTAAAGAAAACGTTTTGCTAGAATTGTCTGGATCGCATCTGGATGTAACCGCTTATATCTTTATTGTACCGTCTGTCACAATTTTTCTTTTGTTCTTATAAGGCATTTCAATATATAGGATGGAAGCTTAGATTTTTATGAATATATGAAATTCGGGCCGTTAGCCTTGATAACGCTAGCTGTATGTTCACAGGGTATTTCTTTGCTTACAGTTTTAGTTCCACCTGTTGCAACTTCACTTTTTTCCCTTTCCAATCTTATGACTTCTGTTTTATTTTGTTAGGGTTGTTTGAAAATTTGAATGCATTCGCCAGACTGAGCCGCGCTGTTCCTAATGTCAAACTTCTTTTCGCTTCAGAGTGTGGAGAGACAGATCGTCCGAAGGTGCCCGATGTAATCGACGACATATTATAAGTGGAGAAGTCTTGCTATTTCAATTTTAGAAAAAACACGGGGAACGTCGGACATCCAACTCTCTCAAAACGCTTCCGTAACGTTTATGAGTTTAGTAGAATTTCACAGCAATCCATGGTCGTATACGTTCAAAGACACATCATATATATTGTTTCGTTAAGCCCTCTACAGTGGCAACGTCATTGATACCCTATACACCAATCTATCGTTTCGCTACCCTCCGGAAATTCCAAGGGCATGGTGGAACTTCCGGTCAAAGCGTGTGGTGTGGAAAATAACTTGACATGTTTTTAGCGTTAAGAGATGTATGCGCAAAGGCTGTGCCCCAAACCACATTTTAAGTATGTAGCACTATTACAAAAGACACTTAAGAGCCTTAACACCAACCGTTGCCCTGTTATTGTTGTATCTAACGTTTTGCTTGTGTAAATATTGAAGTAAATAGCTATAGTTAATTTAACATGTGTTTTTTCTTCTACAACAACTAAGTTCTGATTAAATTATTGACATGTGGATTCACTCGGTCTGATCGTAAATATTCTCGAACTATCAAACGCAGCTCTAAAGAAAATCTTCCCCAACATTACGCGTAGGATTGACGCCAGTTCCGCAGTAGATACCCTACGCGGCGTTAACTTTGTTTTCGTCTTTGAGCTCGCCATTGTTTCTTAAGTTTGGCGGATGGAGATTCACTACCTTCACATTTTGCTGCAAATCCAAATGCACCCATCTAAGTCTTATTTATGTTGTCCAGTTAATTTACCGCTAATTTAAAATCTACTGGTATCATGTCTTCGATTTTGGCATGTGTTTTAACAAATATTGCATACAGTGAAATTAGATTTTGAGCAAATCCCTGTTCGTAGTGCAGTAACGCCTTCGGCGCATTGCAGCAGTATATTAATAGTCTTTTCCTGGTGGAAGTCTTTCGCAAACTCGTGTGCTACTTTTGCCGATAACTCGCAGGTAGGAATCTGTAAAACTGATTTGGGACACCTTTTGTTTCGGTCTCAGCTGTAAAACCGATTCATTTGAATTAATATTATGACCGTTATCTTAAGATACTTCTATGAAGTTTGCTGTATGATTTCATTTCGTAAAGCGCAGTGCAGTTCTGCATATTCATATCAACTGGGTAAGTATTTTCAGTGGCCTGGAACTAGTATAAGGTGCAAACCTAGGAGCTGAGCACCGTATACACATATACAGGCCTTCAAAATACCATAGTGATGCCCTAAACTGATTTGGGTCACACGCAAACGCCTGTTCTTCCAATTTAAGACCAACTGAATCCACCAGTTAGCAGATGCAAACTTTTAAACCTGTTACAGGTAGTAAACGGGCTTTAGCCTTACAAAATTATTATTTATTTGCATTAAAATTTCTCAAGTGGCTTCTTTCATGCATCCGATTAGAACATCCAAGACGCATAATGCAATTTTTAAAATTACACTTTACAGGTTAAATTATAGTACATAGTACACCGTCCTATTGATGTAATACGAAGATGTTTATAAAATATGAACGGCGACAAAGCGAGACTAAAGAGAAATAAGCTCTCCACTTTGTTATTGTATCTCGCCGGTACCCTAAAAATACATCGGCGATAGTTGGGTTGATATATTTTGATTTGATTAGCGGAAAGAGGTTACCGCAAAAACAACCTAATATCTGTCATAATATCGGTGCTGATAAACAACAGAAAATCCAAGGGATCTCCAGATGAACTCCAGATCCCTATTCCATGTGGTCATTGGTAGGTAATTCGAGGGTGGTTCAATGCAGCATTTTTTCAAAAGGTTGCTTACAATATTTGCGTTACGTACTTGCTCGTTGAAGTATATTATTCGGGCAAATAATTTTTCGGCGTGTTATTCTTTATTGCACGTTATTCCGCTCATTCCTCGGCTTGTATCGACGGACGGACGGCCGTATGTACACACAACTTCGCTGTTTATGTTTATGGGAAGGAAAGCGTATTCTTAACGAAAGTAAATACCAATATCTAAAACGTAGTGCCCTTTGGCAGTTTTCTGAACAACGCGGTGCTTATGTTTTTATTTTCTGCCATATTTTCTAACCTCTTATAATTGTTGATACCCTTTTGTTATTATAATTGGCATTAGATTATGATAACTTTAAGGCACGTAAAATGAGTATGATATCCAATGTGTGTAATAAAATAGGATTTGAGATAACGTATATTTAGAGATTTGTAAATATTTCTATGAACACAGTTTAAGCCTTTATGATTATAATAGCAGTTAATATTATTTCAAACATAACAAAAATTATTGTATTAAATGTTTCAGGAATGTGCTAGTTCAATTTTTGTAAATAGTATAAAATAGCATTGGCATTGATAATAATTTGTAAAACGCTATTAAAAATAGTGTTAGCTTTGATTTGAACACAGTGTACTAAGAGCAGGCATGAAAATAATTTAAAACAATGTAAGATCGAAGACAAACAATTGGGGTAAGCAGCCCAAGCTGTGAAATGTTGTTAATTTTGGCTTCCACAATGTGTAATTGTTAGTACATGTATACTCTTTTCCCAATTCAGTGTGTTTTAAACTTAATCTATATCCTTTGGGTGTGCTGTAGTAGGTTGCATTGATTGGTAGGTAGCACTTCCGTGGAGGTAGTAAAAAGTGTTGAATTTGTTCATTGAGTGTTGGTTGGTTTTTCCGAGATTGTGTACAAGGTTCGGGCAGAGTAATTGTAGCCTTGTGAGCTAAAGGTAGGCAGCGACCTTCGTGGGAAGCAGTTGGAGCCTTAGGTGTTAGGCAACGTCTGAAGTGGAGGTGCTTTCTCAGCGGTCGAGCTACAGGAGTCGTTCTGCGGGCGTTCAGCGGCTTGTATCTGCAGGGCAACGGAGAAAGAGGGGTCCAGGCATCGTGGGATTTGCTGGGGCTCGAGTTAAGCCCTAGCTTCCATTGGAAAAGCACCGGAAAGGTCAGGAAAGGTTTATCCTAAAAAATTGGGTTTAGTAGATTTCTTGGTGGCGTCGGTTTTATGTGCACTTCCGGCAGAAGCGTCATCTGAGTGTTTTTTGTTTGTGTGTGTTTACTTACTGCAATTGTTATCACCTGGACAACGCTTTAATTTGTTGAAGGAAAGCGAATATACTTTTGCGAAATTGTGAAGTTGGTACGCCATATTTGAATTTAGTTCTCATTAGTTAAATTATATCTAGTATCGTAGCGATCACAGTGGTTAAATCAGCATTATACAAAGTGTTTAGAATTAAATTATTGAAAATAATACCAAGATAATCAAGTTAATATTTGCTAGGATGTAGAGACCCGACCCGTATGAGATTAAAGTCTTTTATTTTAAATAAATAATACACAACAAGTTATAACCAAATCAAGTAATAAAAAACCATAGTAATATAATCAGTATATTAATTGTACTTGCAATTCATAGGATTGGAAGTAAATAGGTACACTTCAGCTTTCCAACCTGCTGTAAAATTGCTTTGTGTCGTTATCTTCCAATCCTGCCAGTGATTTTTCTTAAATTTGTCAGTTTTGTGGACACCCTTGTGTCCGTTTCGAATAGTACAAGCCGCGCAGAGTTTTGAATTTTGAAATACATATTGCACAGTTCACACAATTATTTACTTCGAATGTATTTGTCGTTTGATTAGGACATATTAAAACAAATTATATAAATCATCAATCAAGATAGCAGTTGCAAAAAGCTTACAAACCATGGTTTCTCTTTATTAACTTGACTTGACAGAGCACTCGTCTTATCTTTGTGTATATGATGGAGGACAGTTGGCAATGCATCCCAATGCTTAAGATGACGGTGTACTGTGTATCTTACCAATTTATATGATAATGAGAAGCGATATAACGGGAAGCGATAAAATACATGTAATAATACGTCGTGATACCTGGGATTAGGTAATATATGAGTATGATACGTTCATATAAAGCTTTAATGAAACTTCTACTTTATATTGTACCTCATAAAATGGCATCAAAGTGCTTATACGAGAAGTATTAAAAACGATTATGTTTGTTTGTTATCCACTAATTTACGACGTAAAGCATATAGGATGTAGTTAGTTCGAAAATTAACCGTATATAGGTATATTCCTGGTCCTGATAGCCCAACTAATATTGAAATAGGGTAATGATGGATAACAATTGAGAGATTTACATAAAAAGCCACATTATTTATAACCTACATTTCTTTTACTGGTTATTTAATAAAAGGTCATAAAATGTTTTGTAGGGCTTAAGGGTTCTTTTTATGGCCTTCGCGAATACCACCCCCAGCACAGAAGGAATGCAAACTTTCCCGAACGAATCGGTCTTTAAAAGTTGCTCTGTAGCGTGTTTGTAAACAAGGTCAATCCGGCAAAAAGGGCGGTCGGGGTTATAATTTCGCGTCAGCTTTAGAATTTATTAGGGCTCTTTGGCCTGTCGCCGCTTCTCAAACAAAAGCCTCCATTCGCAATCGACTGGGGAAAATTTAATAATCTTGCGTATGCTATGACTTTAAAGATATATGTATGTTGCCGGAATGTGCCGGGAATTCACAAAAGGTGGACGAGGGATCCAATAACGCGGCCTATCCTAGTCTATTATTGCGGCGCTAAATCTCCGCGCAGAAGGAAAATAAATTAAGAGTTTTACTCTGATCCGGCTTATAATTCCATTACAAAATTGCCGGCCGGAGATAAGTGAAAGCCAATTAAATTTTTTTTCCACGCAAATTACAGCCCTGCAGGAGCGTGCGATTCCGGTTTTTCGCAAACCTCGATCGCGCAGCCTTGTCACAATAACCGACATCATACTCCGATGTGCTCATGCGGTGGCCTTGAGTGCATGTCGCTTACGCTACATACCGTTACTGGCAGTCAGGGCCAGGCTCCACCTTTGATGCTCTAAGCAAAACCTATTTATGTCTTGAAACATAAAGAAAATGTAGAAATCTGTGGTGATGTTAACAATAGAACACCGATGAAACAGTGTCTAAAACCTTCGGCAAAATTAGAGAAATTTTCAGCGGTCGTTTTGAAGAATTGTACCAGAGTGAGCGAAATAGGATCGGTCCAACGGTCGAAACGTCTCTTCATACAGTGTTGTCCATTGTTCTCTTTCTTCGAAATTTGACAGGCTTTGCTGAACTGTTGCTAAAGTATTTAGTAGAATTTTGGATTTGATCCAATTTCAGTCACGCTCCTCCCGTAATCGTTCGGTCCTTCCTGCGACTCCCCAGGTCAGTAGTAAGGGAGGAAACTCAGAACACTAGTCGTACAAAATCAACAAAAAAATTCTAGTACTTCAAATGTTTAAACATAGGTTGTAATGGAAATGTATTTATAAAAATTAAACAATCTCTAATTATTGAGGGATGTTTGAACTTGCACTTCTAAACTAAGAACCAACCCAAACTTCTTGACTTGCCTGTACACAGGTATGGTGCTGTTAGAAACGCGGTCTAGCACTAAATTGTTATTCAAAAGTTGGTCCGCGATCTCTGGCAACAAACCGGCCGACTTTGTATGCAGGTGCCCTGTACCAAACAACGAAACCGCAGCAGCCAACAAGGGCATAATGGCATAATACCCGTTTTGAAAACGTTCCATTCATCAAACGGTGCGGTTACGCCCGATGTTTACTCAGCTCGGTTGACATGTTCGTTCCGACGTTTCCAACAAACGAACTCCCGACACAGTGACACTAAACACGGAATAGGTTTACCCCTTTTTGATTAGCGCGAATCAGTGCCGCAAATGAATGGCGCTAATGCATGATGTCTTTCCACATTACGCTAATGGCAGGTTACATGCCAATCACAAACATCGTTAGGAGCCTCGCTATCGGTTTCCTGCCCAATAATTATTGTGTACACTGGCACGGCAAATTTTCCGAACAAATTAGGGTAGGTTATGTTGGCATTCTCTACACGAGGGAGCACATATTTACTCTGAAAATGTTTACGTCTAACGCAGAAATTGCTTCTACCACAACATCTTTGATATCGAATTATACCGCAAGCCATTTCGGTTTCGGAATGAACGCGAATATCCAGCATTTTAATAAGAGCAACCTTGGAACTGGAAAGTCAATGTAATAGTTAAAACCGGCCAAATTGGAAATTATTCTACACAACGAATTCAGAATAATAGCACAATTACACTGTTAGTTATTTCTCTCTTGTAGTTCCCTTTTTCAGATTGACAACCATGGAATAAATCAATTGGTTGCAAATACGTTTTTTAATTTGATGGGATTGATATTTCCAATTCCCTAATATTGTTTTTCCTCTTTTTTTAAAATAATTCCCATATTCAAAACTATATCAGGGAAGGACATCACCTATATCGCCAAGGTGATATGTGACTTTAAGAAGCAGTGGGACAAGGGAAGATTTTGTTGAATGACCACCGTATAGTATTGATTGTATACAATACAACCGATGACTATTGACAACTATGTTAAGCACCACCCCATAAAATACCACGGAGTTTGTACTATTTTAAAATTTGCCAAAATGTGAGTAACTACCGACCTAGCTTAGCTCCGATCCAAAACAACCACCTACAGGAATACTACCGATATGAATTACCACCGAACCGAAATACCACCGATCTGCTTTGTTTGCAACATAAGAAGTTGCATAAGCGATTGACGTTACTGCCACTTGCTCATAAGCTACAGCCCTCACGCTGTAAGTTATTGAACAACATCCCTACAACCTACCGCAAGCTCGAGTATCGATCGTTAGTAGCAAGCACTCAAAATGGGAGAAGAAAGTTTTAGTGAATTAACGATGACTAAATAGACATTTCCTATATTGAAAACTTCGACTTGTTTTAATATTAACAGCCGAGAGTTAGTAGTCAATGGACCAGATGTGACTACGCGAAGAGACTTATAAAACGTTATCAGCTGCTCTTGACTGAATATAGTACGCCCAACGAATGCTAATTAAAGAATAATGTAAAATTATTCATTCGATATCTGTAAAAATGCTAGTTCAACTCTTCTCGGGTAGCAGACCTGCGTATCACAAATAGATACCGATATTTTATTACAATATCAACTATTTTGTAATGAAATATGAAATTTTCAAAGACTAGTAGCATTAATTACTTCATACAGATACTGTATTTTCTTCCACATATTATTAATATCGGAAGAAATGCTAGTTCGTTGTTGTTCCTGTAAGATGTGTGGCAGCAGCTCTGCTGTTGGAAGTGTTTCCAGTCGCTGGTAAATCCAAGTAGTGGTAGCTTATGTGGGTTGGTAGCTCCAATCGGATATAAATCGACACCGCTGGTAATCCTTGTCGGTAGTAAACCAACTCGGTGGTATTTCAGTTCGATGGCATTTGATGTCCGAACATTTTTCACGTCGGTAGTAGTTTTCATATTGCCATTAATTTACAATGTGTTACCCTAGCCATAGTTATTGACCTCCAACGTCGTCGTACCTTTCCATGGTTACAGAGTGTACAAAGAAATTTCGATTGAGGGCCTTCTACCTTTTTCATGCAATATTTTTGAGGGTAGTGTCGATCCACGAGAATTTGTTACAATCTCTACATCTTCAGTTTTATTACCATTGTCTCCAGTTATTTTTTGCAACTTTGTATCTTCAAATTTGAATCATTACCTAAAATATGAAGTTTAGAATACTGCAGTTTTTTTTAAAAGAGCGTTAAAATCTGGATTACTTCTACTGGTTTAACTTCTAGAAATTCTGTAACAGATATATTTAATTGAAAAGATTTATGCATGACTCGCTTTAATAAAAGCATAGATGGTGGTGCTCAACAAAGTCCCAAGTTGAAAATACCCATAAGGTGTAATTAAAATTTAGTCGTATGTAAGTCGAGCCCCTGTACTTGTTCGGGATTTAAGTGGGAAATAAACAACGTCCAGATTATTTTATTTGCATTTTTGATAAGCTTGCACGGGGTCGACGGTATTTTTATCGCCATACTCGCCGCTTTCATATCACATAAACATGCAACTTGGAAGCCCTGCCATTACTGCCTAATGTGATAACGCAATTTTCAGCTTGTAGAACAAAATCGGAGCCGAAACCTGTTTTAAAGATTCCAAGATCCTTTGGAAATTCGAGCACCTCGATAAATAAAGCAACAAGTCCGATAATTTACTTGCTGGGCGAGTGGAGAGAAAACAAAAATTACGTGTCGCGTGTCGTTAAAACTTTTCGCCTTTGTCCCTTTCGTGCTCAAAAATCGATGTACTATTTTGAACTGTAACCTTTCTCTAATTACGAAGTTTCAACTTACAGGACGGATACGTTCGCGTGGAAAGTTGGATTAAAAGCTCAGTTTACAATTTTTAACTACTTTGCCAACTTCCCCCGTTTTGATTCGCTGTCTACGCTGTATCAAATTTTTATATTTGTGTTGAAATTAGAAAGGAAGGAAATGCACTGATAGAACGAGTTCTCGATAAAGGTCTAGCTTAATCTAATCCTTAGCAAATTTCGCTGCCGGAAGCGCGTTTAATTCTGCCGAAGCACCCGAGCAGCCAATGCAAAAACTAAGGTACGAAGGGTTTAAGGTGGCTGATAAATGCGGTGACATCAAGCTACACGTCAAGGGATTAGTTTATGTGCGCCGACTTTTATTAGGGGTTGAAGTCGTTCGCGCGTGCACAATAAATTTTAAAAACAATTAAAAAGGTGATTGTCTGTAATGAAACCCGCACATTTTATGTGGCTGCAGGAGGAAATAAAATGGACGGAATTACACTGCGAAAATTTTCAGTCTTTCCGAATTGTGGAAATGTGATTGAATGGTGAAACTCTCTATTCTGTTACTCTATTTTTATTGGCGATTTTCTTACTCCGATGTTAGCCATAATTAAAGGGCAACGATTGTTTTTAAGATTCGTGCTAGAGTCTCGCTGCTGCCACCAAAATGTTTTGAAGGGTAGGACAGATATGTCTTTTTTTCTCCTTCGTCTTGAAACTATGAACCACTGCTGGCCTTTTGCAATAGTTTCCATCCCTTTTTGTAGTAACACCATCTGATATTCTCCTCTTAGGCCTGTAGAATGTATTAGTCAATATTTTATATATATTATTATGCATTTAATGGTCTTAATCTCTTGGTTTTATTCGCCCAGACGGAAGCTAAATGGCAATTTCAACAATGGTGGTCACTATGCCAAACAGCTGTCGCTACAATTATCTACTAAACTTCATCAAATACGGAGGCATTCTTGCAGCTAATTGCTAATGCAGGAAATTTGCACGCCCAAATTCCTCAACAAGACCATTAAGCGTTTTAATGGGTTAGCTGCTTCTAGTTAGTAGCGTTCTTAAGGCTATTCAAGGTGGCATTTTTAATTATAATAATAAACGGCAGCCTTCCATATTTAATTCCGGTGCGTAAGCATAAGCATCTGAAGCTGCTGACGTGGCCAAATTTATGGCAAGATTTTAGGGACGAAACAGTAGTCCCTTGGAAATAAAAAGCTTAATAACTATAATTACCTTCACATCGCTGTGGAAACGCTCTGTTATAACCGGTATTATAATTTAACAAATAAAATTTGCATTTTGATTGGCTGATTAAGATAAAACAAGGAGATATTTAGTAGTTATTAAATTAGAATTCCAATTCTGACTGTTTTACTTTGAAAGTAAATTATGATGGAGCGGCAAAAAACTCAGAATTCGAGCTGCCACCCAAGCAACACTAATCTGCCGGTGTAATTGCAAGAGCCTTTTGAGAGCACAAAGCCTACCTCCTCATTCAAAACACGTACGGATTTTGTTTCCAAAGTATCTCCTGACTTTATCTTTATTAAACTGCCGCCGGCAATACTAAACCAAAAAGGTGCGGGAGTTACTTTGCAACCGTCCTTAATGTTTCATAATACAAACGGGAACTGTTAAAAACAAAATCAATACTTGCTTATTTGCTAAATACTGTAGTGGATATAAACCAAACCATATGATAGCAAGTAACATTTGTAGAAATGAAGAATAGCTTAGAAAAATAACTGCCCTTGCTCCAAGTTAAACCTCCCCTAATTGTTTTAGCAAAGCACACCACGTCTTCAGTTTATATTTTCCGGCTTTTATATAACCTCCCATCGGATGCTTCAACTTAAATAGCTTTGGTTGTTGGACTAATATGTTTTAGGGTACTCGTATATAGCATATAAAGTTTGTAAAATATTAAACACACAAAAGGAAAGGTCACAAAACAGAGCCTTGTGAAACACCATAAGAAAGTTCTGCTCTGTAAGACTTCATACGTACATTATAGAGAACTGTATTGTAATACTCTTGCCTAACGTAGGACTTTACGTATAGCCAGGTATGGCTGCAAAAGCAAAGGTACTGCTAAAAAAACGCCAGTAATTTTACTAATAAGTAAAACCGAAGCCTTGAAAATGAGTGCTAGGAGATTCTAATCTGAATTATTTCCAATCACATTAACACGTAGCTTCACTCGCTTTTATAATATATTAGGATGTTGTTTGGAAATTTTAATCTGCCTATAAGGTAAAATTAGTGTGTTACAATACATCTCTTTAACATATGAAGTTATATTTGCTCTATTGATCTGTTTAATATGTCTATGGAGACTACTATGGTTTTTCTATGCCCTGATTTACGCTGTATATGCAGTTAAATATATAGGAACAGTCTGCTACAATACAGCAAGCTTACTTTTGACTATTATCAATAAAACGCTTTCGTAATAAATCCTGCAGTAAAATCTGGAAATAGATTTATTCCTTAGTTATGATGGGTATTGAAGGAATGAACCTGAATTCCTTCCAAAATTACAATAAAATGTGTTACAATATCTTTCTAAACCATATCAAATTATATTTACTCTTAAAAATTGCAGTATTTGAAACATAGTAGACCTATAGCAAAATTCTTGTAGAAAAATAAATATTAGGAAACCGAATTTTAACATATCTTTATACCAGGGTTTGAAACCGTCTAACGGAATTCATAATACCTCCAAGAATTTCGACAGTCGTTACTGCTCATTGTCTGTGAAGTCTGGGAAACCAAGCAATTAAGAGCTTAACAAATTTCGATTAAACTGCCAATGGACTGCACTGTATAAAAGATTTGCGAAGTTGGGCTCTGTCTTACTACATCGGCAGTCGACGATTTTGTTTCAGTATTATATTTGTGTAAGTGAAGCAAAAAAGTTGAATTCGATATTTCTACTTACTTGGTAGTATTCTTGTAATCCTAGCTATGGTGTTTATAAGATCTTATTCTATGTTACAGATAAGGTGACATTAAATTATTCTTCAATATAATCAGTTACATTGCAATACTTGTAGAAAATGTGGAAAACAAAGGACCTACAACAAAATTCTTCTCGAAAAATAAATATCCGTAAACAACATTTTAACATTCTGTATTGCTACTTGGTATTGTAATCGTAACTATGGTGTTTGTAAGATCTTACTCTAAGTTTAATTAAAGGTCAGATTAGAAGGCACGTCCTTAACATATAGTATGATCAAAAATTATGTTCATCTAGTATGATTATGAATGTCTATAAGTAGCTTAAAAATCAAATGTGAAGTTTGACATTTAACTAGAAACCTAGTTGCATTCATAGATTATGGACTCTCCCAAAGCATGCTAGATAAAATTAATCTTTCATACTTCAGCTACAGTTGCTTTTTTTCAATATCAGTACTTTTGTCACAGTTTCTGCAAGAAAACTTCTCTAAATGTCGACTTTCAGGGCTACATTTCCATCATTTAGTCTCCATCCATTCTTATGGATAGTGCAGTTATTTGTATACGTCTTGAAGGGATTACAATACTATTATAGCAGTTGCCGAAAAACAGCAGCTGTAGAACAAACATTTGAGATGCATTATAGATTGCGATAGCTTCAATGTGTTTCTTTAAATTCTTAGAAGTTCCTAATCTAAACTGCTTCAAATGTTATATTATAGTTTTTTCCACTACCTTCTTCCAGTATATCAAGTCACATTTTGAACAAATCTTAGTATTCCTTTCAGATGTAGATACTGGAAAAACACCATGCATGGGAACGTCATTATTTTAATTAGAAGATATTGGTCATACCTTCATTGTTAAGCTTCACTGGATTAATTTTACAACATATTCGACACTGAATGGAAGTGGGCAGAAATTACTCAAGATAGCTTTGAGTACCCATTCACTTCATTCACATTTTTGAAAATTTTCTTCAATTTCTAATTAACACTGTCTGCTTGCAGTAGAAAGCTCCTAGAAAGCTTTCGATTTTGTTTTAATTTTAAAATTGTGAAAATGTGTGCAATAAACAACATCTTAAGAGGGAAGTAGAGAGACATTCAGTTATGTTGACAAGGTTTGAGAATGGTAAAAGCTCGAAGAAAGGATGCCTGGTTTTGAAGTTTGGAACAATTCCCTTTGGGACAAGAGAAGTCAGTTTTATAAGAATATCATAATATCAAAGTTGATTAAACCCGCAGATATTGTGGAAGCCGCGATAACTAAAGAAATGTGGCTAAATGAATTAAAAATTGTTGCATCACCAGTCCAAGACATAATCGGTATTAAACATAATAGAAAATACCACATTACACAATGAAGAACTGGATCTTACTAATTTAGAATGGAAAATGGTTCCAGAAATGATATTGGTAGAGAGGCGAGGTTGCAGAAGAACATTAGAAAACAAAAGAAGAAGATAGGTAGAAATGGATTTGATCCCAAACTGTGGTGTTCTAGCATTAGTTTGTGTATCCTACTGTTGTACACCACCTTCATCGATTTTAGACAAATAAAAGTTCTATATTTATAAGAAAATTTCGCATCATAGGTTGAGACCAGGTAATTTTTACTATATGTTGTTTGCAGTACTCTATTTTCTGTGGTCGGAAGCTTTGATACCAATGCATTTATGTTCTAGTATTAAGATGGAATGCATGGATGAGACCAGAGAACAAAATGCTCAAGATTTGAGGTTCTTCCGAGATGTTCGTATAGTTTTCTTCTTCTATTCAAACTTTAGACCATAAGCCTGTTAGAGCTATATTTTTCCTCGATCCGCATTTCTTTCTTGCACGAGTGATATATTATTGCTTGCGTTAGTACTCGGTTAAGGCTGTATATGGGAGGGAACAATTAGAACTCAAGATATACGTGACGAAGTAGGAATATATTTCATAACAGTAAAGGGGACAGAATATAAAAACACATTGAAAAACCATATAAACAGAATGACTAATGATCTATGGTGAGATATAGACCTTACAAAGTGTTGAAAGAAATTAGCTAAAACGAATAAATACCAAAGCAAGCAATGCAATATCAACCTGTAAGACGTTCCTGTTGGATATAGTTTGAATTCAAACTGTTCTTTGGACAAGAAGGTGACACATCAGTCTTTGCACGAATATAACAATATAAAAATTGATTAAGCATGCAAGAGAGTGATATTCTGGAAGATGCTATGAAAAATGTGGTTAAGTGAATGAAAAAGGCGTTGCATTTTCATAACTCAATATACAATCAGTATTCAAAATAATACAAATTATACAATAATCGAAGATTGGACCTTGAGACTAATGATGGAAAACGCTTGCATAAATAATCTACGATGATCATAAGAGAAATGAGTGCGCAGAAGTATATTATGAATCGAGATCAAGAACATATGTAGATATTAAGATTTGTTATCAGACCGCTTTGATCCCAATATGTGGTAGATACTCCTGGATTGGTTTTTGCACTGTGTTGTCATAAATCACTTTTGAGGTAAAGTACGTTTTTTTTCCTGTAAAAATTTTCAAGGTCAAGATAAAATTGGCAAAACTACTTTTTTTAAATTATTAGAAAAATTATTTTCGTCAGGTTTTTCTGTCAACGACTTGTGTCATTCTGGCATTTAAAATTAAATTGTCAGCTTTTCTTTTTTGAAACTGAATACGCGTAAAAACGGAATCTTTTAAAATTAATTGTAAAAAAAGCATTTCTGAAGTGTGCAAAGGAAGTGTTGGATCTGCAGCCTAACATACCAGAAGAAGGCGTTTATGAAATATTGGCAAGATCTTTTGAAGTACATAGAACTTTAATGCCAGATTTTAAATTTTCCACCATTTTTAGTTCTAAAAACTTACTAAACCAAATTCTACCAACATATATTTTTTGAAAGGAATCCAAGTTATGCCAACATAAACCCTAAATTCTTTGACCTTGAAAATTTTTATAGGAAAAAAACGTACTTTATATGGAAAAATGGCAGAATTGAAAAAAATCGCACATTCTACTTGGTAATTTTGATATTATGTATGTTTCTTCCAATACCTTCTTTAGTCTGGTTTTAGTAAATTTGATAACAAGGCCTTTAGATTCTCTAACGAAGATAATAGGAATGAAATCAGAGAAGAAGTTGTTCATGATGGCTTTGTGTGGATTTGGGCTTCTTCCGAGAGTTCCGGTAGTTTATATTAAAACCGTGTTAGTGGTGTTGAAGATGAGAAAATGAGATACCAACCTTCAGAGGAACATGACTATATCAAAACTGATTAAGCAAGTAGAAACTGATATTACGAAGATGCGATGAAAAGTTCAATAAAGCCAACTAAATAAAAAAAGCGTTGCTGAGGATACAATCAGCATTCAGAAAGATACAAAATTACTCAAATTATGCAATGAAGAAAGATTGGGTCTTCAGACTGAAGGAAGGACAGCGATAGTAGAAATTAGGGTGCCTTTATGTCAATTTGACGTATTTGCCCTTTCCAGGGTATGGACAGATCGTTGTCCCCGCTCATTCTAAAGTACTTTGAAGTGAGAGGTGACAACGACCTGTCCGTACCCTGGAAAGGACAAATACGTCAAATTCACATCAAGGCACCGTAGCAGAAATGGTCTTAGTTGATGATAGTGATGTTAGTGTGCAGAAGTGTATTAAAACCATCGAGAAGAAGAAAATAAACAGACATTATATAGATTTGATATCAGTCCAGTTTGATCTTAGTCTGTGGTATTCCTGGATTAGTTTTGGTGCTCTATCGTTGTACACCATTTAATGTTTCCAAAAAAGCAGGAGTACTAGATCCAGGGTACGGGCAGATCGTAGCCCCCTTTTTCTCTAGAACACTTTAGAATGAGAGGGGACAACGACAAGGGCACGGACAGATCGTTGTCCCCTCTCACTCTAAAGTGCTTCGGAGTGAGAGGTGACAACGATCTGTCCGTGCCCTGGAAAGGACAAATACGTCAAACTGGCATCAGTGCATCCTAGAAGAAATGATCTTAGTTGATGATAATGATGTTAGTGTGCATAAGTGTATTAAAAAGATCGAGAAGAAGAGGATAAGTGGATATTAGATATATTTGATATCACACTACTTTGATCTCGGTCTGTGGTATTCCTGGATTAGTTTTGGTGCTCTATTGTTGTACATCATTTAAATGTTTTCAAAAAGCAGGAGGGCTAGATCCAGGGTACGCACAGATCGTTCCCCCTCTCACTCTAAAACACTTTAGAATGAGGGGTGACAACGATATGTTCGTATATTGGAAAGGAGAAATAAGTCAAATAGACATCAAGGCACCCTAGCAGAAATGATCTTAGTTGATGATACTAATGTTAATGGGCAGAAGTGTATTAAAAAGATCGAGTCGAGAATAAGTGGACATTGGATAGATTTGATATCAGACCACTTTGATCTTAGTCTGTGGTGCTCCTGGATTATTTTTGGTGCTCTATTGTTGTACACCATTTAGATTCTTATTTCTGCATTGGCAACTTTGGGAAACATTATGGATTGCGACTTTATGATTTTGGTCATATGTTGTTTGCAATATTTCTATTATGTAATAGATTTGATACGAAGGTTTTTGCCATATCTGCATTTGCCTATGCTTTTGAGGTTTTTCTGAGATTTTCCTATATTTGGAATTAAGAGAGTCTTCGTGCTGAGAGCTTGTGTCCTACAAAACCATCGATTTTTAGGCCTTAAAAGTTGGGCGAGTGCGTACAATAAATTTTATCAGCCATTACCTTGCGTTATAGTGTACTAAAAAATAAATGCGGGGCAGGAGTAGTAAAGTAGATCACCTCGCGCCGCAGTTGATAAAACCGCAATAACATGTTTATCGATTAGGCCGTAATTCCGCCAGAAAATACAGACTCATTCCGTCCACTTCCAATTTCGGTCGTGTGTCAGGGGGACCGTCGTCATGTGCATCCGGCCGAGCGCGATGCAGATTTCCGCCCGAGCAAATTCCGGATTGCTGCATTTCAACTTTCTTAATTCCGCCTTTTTCGAGGAGCGGAATTCCCAAGCCAGACGGTTCCCCCCACAAATTCAAATTATCGTAAATACAAATTGTTTCCCGGGAATGAATATTCATTTCCGTTTTTAGGGGCGATAAAACAAAAATCATTATTCAACGGTTCCCGATAGAAGCGGCAATAATTTTCGGGCGACGTGTAGGTGGTGCCATAAATTAAATACAGGCGAGGGTCTTGTCGGCTTGCAAACGGGTCATGTTTCGGCGACCCTTGGCGCCTGGCGCCTCAAATCAGGATCACATGCTAGAGGAAGAATTATAAGCTTCGTTTCGTATGAAAATTGGGTAATACATCTCTATTCCTGTTTAAATGAGTGCACGGAAACAGGCGCTGTTATCGCGCCTGTTTTCGAGGTTTGATAAAAATGTGCTCGCCGCAGCCGCTATCCGTGTAATCCCAGTTTTTGCCTGATACGAGTAAACGGGCCACCGTGTCCATGGCTCCGTCCCGATCGCCAGGATAACGTCAGAGCACAATGCAGATCAATTACTTTCTGATCTACCGATTACAACTAATCTTGGCAGTCAGGCCTTTCCGACACACGCGTTTCCAGACGTCCGACCCGTGTCACAACCAGCCGTTTTTATTGCCAACACAGCTGATTAAATTTGGAAGTTTCTTGATACAGTTCAACTTTATAATTAATTGGAATTTAATATAATTTCCTCAAACGCGGCCGCTTTTAGGCAACTACGTTATACATATTAGTTTCAACGCCGCGCCTCCACCTGAACTCTAAAATAATCAGCGCCGCGAACCGAAATTAAACCCACAAAATCTGTAGCAAAACTTTGCTTTAACGGTGCAACCAATCCTCAGGTTGTAAGCATTGAGAACAGGTGTCTCATATTACTTTCAAGTTTTCGGAAGCCTTCCAGGGTGTTATTCAGCAATAGTGTTCAAAATAGAAGAGCTCACTCTCAATCAAGTATCGTTGTAAGATCGTGCGTAGACACCTGCAACTAGAGATAAGCACACTGAAGCACAATTTGGATTTAGTGACACATCACCATAACACTTTTAATATTTTGATAAGAAGCCGGGTAGCGTAGTTGGAAAGGCGCTAGGCTTGCATTAAGCAAGTCCTCAGTTCGAATCCCGCGAGGCCGCAATTATTCCACAGCCTTGGCGATTGGAATCGGGCTCGACTAGACCATTCACAGTTCAAATTAACTGTGCTCTACTCAGAACCACAGACCTAAGAGATAAAGTAACAAGGTCACCACATCACCATGACACACACCTCACGCAGTGATTGCTGCGCAAACACCTAAGGCGCGCTCCAACTTTGTAACCCGAATCCGGGGCAAGTTAAGCATTGTACCGCCAGACGCGAGGGTATAAAGCACCAGCCTCTACACCACAAGGTAAAACAAGGTAATACATACATACACATAATATTTTTTACCAGTGTCGTCCTTGCTGAGATATTTCTGGAAGAATAGGATGATTAAGTAGCAACAGATGACGAACAAACTACCAGCTTTAGATATAGACAATGCTAGACAAGATCGATTCATTAGTAAACAAGGCTCGGTTACAAGAAATATGGTCTGGCGTCTAAGATAACAAGAATAAAGCTAAACATATCACCGTATCCTTGATGAAATTCAAAAGGTTTTAAATGCACACCTCTATTCGACAGGATGGAACCACAGTGATTATGTAACCCAAAACCACTACTTAGGATAGGCAAAAGTATATTTCAATTAGAAAATTAACAGCAGTTGGCCATGTTCCCCAAATTTGATAATGAGCAACTCTAGAATGAAGGATTTTAGGTGCTGACGTATTCAGATGATGATGTTTAAAACAGAAAAAGACAAGTCAAATCGCTGTTCAGAAGTGGACCTCATACCGAAATAAAGAAAAAATAAATTCTTACAGCAAACCGATTTCTTGTGTATCTGGATCATATATATCATGTTGCATAGACTTGTTATTAGCGTCATTTGATTGATTTCTATCGTGGTCTATTACTAATGTTTGTACTCTATTATTGTACAGTACACCATTGTTAGTTAAAGTTTTCAGACAAATAAAAGTGCTAGTTTTAGAGCACAATTTCTATCGCAATCGATAAATCAAAACATTGAAACTGGACTACAATGGAGCCAGCAAGATATTGAAATTACGTTAGCCAAACTCTGCAAAAGCTCGAGTGAGCAAAGGGTCACTAAAAAACACTAGTAAGATATAGAATTCTATACGCACCACGGGGCTTGCTTGATATTTATGTTCTCGGACATAAACAATTTCTGATGTCCTTGGTACATAACTTTTACGTATTATATTTGCGAATGCAGAACGGACGCAGAGGGAACACCAAAGGACATGCTTTGAGAAGCCGGTTGTGTATAAAAACAGCTTAACTTACAGAAATAGATTGACCGACATTAGAAGAAGATAAAAGGCCGATTTATTATCACTCCGATTTGTTTAAAAATTTTAACTCCTAGTACATTTGTCACGGAAATCTTAAAATAATTATGTTATCTGTGCTTTATTGACTAACGTTAGCCCTACGTGCTCTTACTCACCTAAGTTTTCCTAAGCGCTTTCTATTTGCTACACGTATTTAAAAAGGAATAATGAATAATAGTATCGGCGTCGTTTATCGTGGGGTGACAATTTTGCTTATAATCGACACTTCTCACAGCATCTTCTCCTCTAATGTGCTATTTCTTGGTTTTGTTGGTTTTCTGAAAAGAATACTCCGATTAACTAACTCGGATAAGTTACATACCCACCTGTTTCATTTATGTATTAGAGGTGTTAATTTTTGACGATAAAGGTTACGAAACTGACGGTTGTGGTTTAGGCGGTGGCCTTTGTCTCATAAAAGTGACTGAAGTAACACTACTAGGCAGTTTGTTCTTGCAAATACAGTGTTTGCTACGTCTACGTCGATGTACTCATATAATGTCTCAAATTGTCTTCCGTTCCCTATTCAGTTTTGGAGTATGTGACCAAGGAGCAGCTAAAAACAAACCATTTTTGTATTCTTCAAGGACTTGCTTCTTGCTTTTAAAAATTGATTTTAAAAACTTTAGTGTTGCAATTTTCCTTTAGCCTTTCCCAAATATCATTGTTTAGTGGAGTAGTCCTTGGGTAACGCCAGCTCTGCAAATATGTTGTGGTACCTTAATTTTACGACTTCTAATCTTATTCTAAGTGGTTTTTGATTACCTAGAAGCTTCTCTGGAAATTAGAACACTAATCCGATACACTACTAAAGGTTTTCTTTATGGTTAGGAGTTTTGGGTTTTTCTTTTTCTATTCGGTTATATTGCCCGCATATATGGACTTTCAGTACTACTCTTGGATGAATTGATAGTTGGGGCTAATGAATTCTACCTAGATTTGGATGTCAAACTATGACGATTAGATGGAAGTTTTAAGTTGAGACTGTGACTCCATTGCCGTAGGACGCTGAATTCTACAGATAAGCCAAACCTTGTTTCCTTTTAATAAGAACTCAGCCATCATTTAAATTGTATTGATATGGCTTACTCGAGAACGCAGGATATTGAAGTTCTCTTGCTTATGCTGGACATATTGATGTAGTATTGCATGATTAAATTAGGTGTATTTCCTTTGTACCGGTAAAGATGCGTATTATATAAATATTTGAAGTTGACCTTGCGTTGTGGACGTTACATGTTCATGTTACGAATTTAATTTTGGAGTTTCAATTGTATACAGATATTAATGTCATAAATTTAATATTTGAATAACTTATAAACATTTCTATATAGATTATTCACTCACCCGTATTATAAATAAATGTGACTTTCATTGCGCCAAACTTACGTTTTTTCATGACTATAATAGGTTGTACCTTATCAAAGACTGTTGACCGGTTGATAAAGATAATTTTTAGAAACCTTCTCCCTTTAATTGTGAATGCCATATCACCAGAAAAATGTGATATCAAAAAGTAGCAACTAGCTATATGGAGTACGCAAAATATAAAAAAAAAAATTACCGGTAAATCTCCGTGTACGTCATATAACCAGCTTATAAGGTAGTCAGTAACTCATCGGCATAGGGCCGGTCTTAAACTGATATACGAAAAAGTCTTCGCTCGAAAATCTTTTAAATAATGGTACTCTGGAAGGTATGGTGACACGGGGAAAATGCATTTGATATTGTTTAGAGACTTGGATTTCAACTTTACTTCATTTCCGTGCTTTTGATAATACCCATTTAGCTGCAGTAAAGTCGAAAGTGCACTGTGCCTTGCAATTTAAAATAATAGTTTGAAAGAACTGTTACGATAACATTCATAATAGTGCATTTAAGCGGGTCAACCTAGCAGCTGTGACCGCAAGAAAAGGTTTGCCAAAACAATTCCTAAGAATTTCACCTACACGCAAAGCGCTGAAAGCGTTACTGCGCTATTAACGGGGATATGCCCCAAAACTCATTTTCTAAGACACATTCCAAAATTGACGCTTATAAAATCTTGTCCTAGCACATTAGCACAGTAACAACCTCTATGGGATGTAAACAATGGCCCTTACACAAAAATCGCTGAAAAACTAAGAATAACACTCAGAGACCAATAGAAAGAGCAATGCTTGATGTAAGCATACGGGATAAAATAACAAATACAGCGATAAGGCGAAGAACAAAAACAACAGATGTTACGGAAAGGATCGCAAGACTAAAATGGAAATGGGCCGGACACATCGCACGGCAAGATACGGATAGATGGACATCCAAGGTCATAAGATGGAGACCGAGACAAACTAAGAGAGGCGTCGGCAGACCCCAAACAAGGTGGGTTGATGACATCAGAAAAAAGCAGGAAAAAACTGGTCAGATCAGTACAGGACCGACAAACATGGAAAGATACTGGAGAGGCTTACGTCCAGGAGTGGACAAACCGAAGCTGGGAAAGAAGAAGACGAAGAAGCACATTATAAGGTACTTGAGATGCATGAAACAATAAACCATAAATGAGACTTCGCTGGGTGCGCTTCGATCTACGGTGAAATGTTAAAGTCAAGCAAAATTTCCGCCAAGCTCGTTGGCAAAGTTAAGCAGGTTTTGCGGGCTCGTAACTCGAAGACGAAACTAACAGCTGCTTCGCTTAAGAATGGACAGCGGTAGCTTACGAACTGTAGGGAAGGTCGATATGTGGGAGTAGCTGCGATTGTGGTACCCTTATATTCGATATGCAATTTGTATTGTATTAGTTCATTCTACTTTTTTCTTCTTCTACTTTTTGCTTCAGTTACCACTACTCCCAATAGAAACTCTTTATTTGAACAGACAATTTGAAATTCATGTGATTTATTATGTTTATTAGTAAATATGAGCGTGAAAAAGTGAGCATTTAATAAACCAAAATGCATTTTGAGGTACTCTTAGTGACTATCAGTCTTCTTCTGATATTGATGCAAACCACATCACCCAGACGAATGGGTTGCAGAGATAAATGGGGGTCCTGACCTGCCTAGTCTCAGGCCATACTCCTACAAGGAGTGCTGCTATTTCTATGAATAATATTGTAACCACTGAAAGTTCACTATCGCCTGCGGTTGTTCAATTGGTTACAATCTGAAACTAGGAAAATATAACACGAATGTAAAAATCATTTAGATAGACAAATCCTACCATTGGAGGGTTGCTTCCGCTCCTGTTTACCTTCCATGCTTAAACCAATATTATTTTAAAAACACAACGCCTGATTAAAACCCATTGGTTAGATTTAGTAGCGTAGAATTTCATTAGCAGTGTAAATCAAGCTGATTTAGGCCGCCTATTTCGCGAGCGATTGCGAACGCGTTAGCGAGTGCCGTGATATTTAATACCGATCGGCGGACATGAAACTTACTCGAACCGTCATATTTGCTCAATTGCAAGCTCCACGCGCTGCCTGTGTCTCTTACTAACCGGATTTCCAAGTATGTGTAAATTAGATACCGCCGGTATTGGAATCTATTTGTCAGCGTTTCAGGTGTAATTTGCAGCAATTTATCGTACCGTTTACACTCACGTGTGCATTACAACGAAATTCTCAGATGTCTTTCTGCGGTCGGGCTGGGATTACAATTTCAAATAAATGAGCACCGAGTTCCAATTTTGTTATAAAGTTGCACGCCGCGAGAAGGATTTCTCCAACTCCGCGTTCTTAGTCTAGCCTTAATAATGGTGTCGGGTGAGAAGGGAGTTTATGACTACTTTTCAGCACTTTTCAGCATCTCCCTTAACCCTTACCTCGGCGGACTTTAAGAAGTTTTTGATTTGATACTAGTTGAAGAATGCCCCAAATAGAAAAAAGTGAGACAATCAGTAACCTTGTTTTTACAGTTGGGTTATTTACTTTACCTTCGCAATTAAATAGGTTTGCTCTGTATGGGTTAATGGTAGTAGTAACGTGCTCTCAATTTGTAGTTATTATCATTAGTCAAATTCCACATGTTGCCTGGACAAAGAAATTACTGACGTCTAGATCTCTTTGACCAAGGCAGGACACAGTTATAAAAAATGGCTGCCGCCGGCGACGTCATATCCTGCTAAAAGCTACAAACCTGAATGCATAGATCTAATACAATATTTTCCGGAAAGAGCAAGGTCACCTAATTATAACGCTCGTTTTTTTCGCATAGGTGCAATATTCGGCCGCAAAAACAAACGTACAAGGACGGTTTTGTCAATGGTGTGTCAATTATCGCAGTACTCTGCACAATGAAGCAAAAATGGATCGGACGTGAAATGCTGCGATTACCTTCGAACAGATATGGATGTAACAATGAACAAATAGACGTTGCGAAATAAATATTGAGAATGTGGTTGTATTAATGCCCCCCAAGAAGTAACGTATTACCATAACTCTATCTCCTGGCTGCTTGGTCGACTTAGTCCTGAGAGCATCGCCGGGCTGTAGTTTTCCCAGGGAGCCCGGAATTAGAATGAAAAGTAATTTTAAAGTTTTCAGATATGGCAAAACATTCGGGAAGGAAAGTTGATATAAGTTTGTACACTACGGCGGATATTCAGACACAGCGACGCCCATATCTTGTCAGATCATATATAAATATGCCCACTGTCTCTGGGAGAAATATAAACGCACATAAATTTATCTTATTCGCCCACAGGATGCTCGGAGCAGACTGCGGGTGTTGGACTTGACGTTGTTCGAAATAGAAGTTACTGTAATCTTATTGGGTAACATCAAGTGGATTGTTTAGAAGTTAGCAATGGACAAGCATTATTAAATGATATGTAAGATTTACCTCTGAATTAAATAGCTTTTCAGTTTTTTGCAACTACTTTATACTTTAACTGACACTGTATCAAATTCGTTAATGGTTTGCTTAAGACGTCATTCCAAGACATTTCATTCCAGTTTTCCATTTTCTCTGTAAGTTTCTCCATATAAAAGACACGACTTCAATTTTAGTTATCGAGTAAATTTATTTTACTGTGAGATTAATTTATTCGTAAATCTAAAACTGATTCTCACTCTTCAAAAGCTTACAATATTAGAAGATTTCATCTTTATAACGCAATTTTTAAATTAGTTTTCGAGTGGCGTAAAATATTGACTTAAAACAACTGCCAAAACCCATTGTTTGGAAATACCTGAAAAACATCTATTCAAATTTTACTACTGCAGCTTGCAATACTCTTTATATCCGTTCAATATATGAAATAATGTACAAAATAATTATTACTTTGCTACCAATATTCGTAATAAAGGATAACCCCATATACAGTGTAGCGCCTTCCACCGTTAGAAAGTTACATATGTAAAGATGAACACATTTTTCGCTTCAAATACCCTTCCAGTGCGGTGCCCGTCTTTTCTCCTCCCCCGAGTTACTTGTAACGTGATAAATTTCATTCCTGAATTCTTTACTCGTTGATCATTAGGCAACCTTTCTATATGACAAGTTCCAAATGCGTTTTCTGTGTAACAAGTCAAATGAATCTTTAGCTGGGAATTTTTGTGTCATCACAACTTGTTAGGGAATTTTAACGATACCGGCAAATTATTAGAGTTCCTTTTGTTTCCAAGATAAATCCCTGATTACTTGTTGTTGATAAACAAGTGCCACAAAGTAGTACAGAAATTTTATTAGCAAAGTGGCAGGACAAATTGACCCTTTTTATTTTTGTGCTACGTGTTAGATATGCATTTGCGAACTGCTGCTTTATTTGGAGTAAGCGTTTGATCGCTACACTTACACCTTACAGCTACAAAGCTTAACGAACATTTCCCTACAGCTTCTTCTTCTCGTTTTTTCGGCGAGTTAAGTCGCAAAAAGGTTTCTTCGTCGTCCTTTCGCATTTACTATGGGCTGATGCTTTTGGCGGTTTCTACGTTTGGCGACATTCTCATATGCTTGTTTTCACTCGGCCTGGTACACTCTGTGTTGAAGATGAAGTTCAGGTTCGGTACTTGACTAAACCCGATCTGGTGGGTTGTGTTTTGAAGGCGACGTCCATTTTGAAAGTGATTTGTCTATCTTGTACTGAATTAATTTCTTAATCGTCGCTTCTTTGTTTTTCTCGACGACCACTCTACTGTTCTATTTCTAGAAGCTAACCGTTATTTGACGAATTACATATGGTAAGACTGCCCATTTTAATTTGTTATGTTAGAACTTCGGTTATTGTGTGTAACGCACTTTTTGTTTGACTGCCCTATGTGCGTTTTCCCATAAAGGCTATATGGCCCGAGAACCTTCATTACTTTAGATTCAACTGTCATTAGTATATGTGAGGCGCGAGAACTCCGTGAAAAACTAAAAAATTCCTTCATCGCTCAGCAGGAACCCGTAATAGCTGTGTGTAGAGCCGGCTTTAGATAAGGTAGGCGAGAAATAACATATCAATTATTTTCAACGATAACGCCATTTTATTATTCCCATTCACAGGTTAAATATTCGTTTTGCTGATATTATATCTAACAAATGATATTCGATTATGCATGGAACTGCAAATAAGCAAAGTCGTTTCAAAATATTCTTATCGTGGCTTTTACTTTGTGCTTTACGCTCAGCAGCTTCAGGAAATATAAAAATATGTAATATGCTATAAAAACCAATGTCAATGTACACGAGCAAGTATATTTTTAAATCGTTGTTCATTCATGATCTATAGCCTCTTTTACCATTCGGTGTCTAGGACCGTTCATACCTCGCGGGAAGTGCAACGGAGGTAATGAAAATTATTAAATATTTCTGAAATAATAGGAATCAGAATGTAGCCTGCGATTGTTAAGCAGGTTATTTAATTATTAGTGCAAGTGCTGACAAGAACCGCTTGAACTGCAAAAAACTTCGCCGCTCAGCTAGAACCCGCAATAACTACGTGTAGATCACGCTTTACACAAGGTAGACTATGATAGGTTTTATGTCATATTTGAATACATCAACAAAGTCGGTTGCATCTCCAGTTGCAGATTTTCCTCCATTTGAATTCAGCTTTGCAGATTTTAATAGGAACAATTTTATTACTTTTTCAGAGCGTTTTCGTGAATCTCACGGGCTTTAATTCCGGCGCAACCAAAAATCTTATAATGCAAGGTGGCTATATTGCTCTCCTCTTTTGTACACTTTCGCTTTGTGCGCATTAATCTGGATTACGCTTCTTAATCGCAACACCAAAGATGAAAATCTCGGGCATAAATTTGGCTTCCAATGGATTTGTTTTATTAAAACGGAAACCTGAAATATTTACGGCGCTTAATCCAATTTATTCTTAGTAATCTATATCCGGTCCGAAATTAAAACTTGGCATCGGCGCCGCACGTGTGGCAGGTCGACTTAGTTATTTAACATGTATGGCGAAATACAGCGGTCGACAAGGGTTGGATTTCCTGAAGTCGTCCTGACGCTGCAAATTTAATGTTGCCTGTGTCAGTTATTGTTTGGATTATGCATAAATCTCGGTAGCCGGCTTTTTGCCCCCGACTGCAACGCCGCCCCCGAAGCGCGTGCTGCAGGTTTCTTCGGCTTCGTTAAGTCGATCTGGCGTTGCAAATTTATTGCTTGCTGATTGTGAGCTTAGCCGAGAACCTAGGGTAAAGTTTAATCCGGGTCATGTTAACCTTTGGATGGGCTTCAAAACGAAGCCGATTATTTTTCTAGTGCATACTAAGCGCCGGCTTAGAGACCCAATTTATTGCCCCTTAGAACGGCTAATCATTATCGGGATTGTTCGAAAGCTCTCCTGTAACATCACCAGATTAGGAACTTTTACATTGGCTGGATCTTGACTAAATCGAAACCTGTAATGAATAGCCGTTAGAAATTTAATATTGTCTTACTGTTTTAACCACATACTTGTTAGAAATCTTAGGAAAGAGTTCTAGTCGCAGTAATTTTGCAAAGGCTTAAACCAAATAATAAATAGCAAATTCAAAATAACAATATTTTTTGAAAATATTTTAGTTTGTTGCGTCACTAACATGCAAATAAATGAAATGCAAAGCAAATTAGCAAGGTAGTTTAATACTCCAACGCAGACAAAGTTGCAGAAACAATCACAGTAAACTCTCATGTGTCAACGTAACCAATCCTTTCTACACAGGGCTCTCCAGTGTCTATTTCTTTTGAAATGTAATAACTGCTTGATCTCTCAGACAATGAGCAATCCCAGGTGTCGAAATTATTCAAGGGATGACAACGTTCGTGAGCTACTGCAACTCAGCCAGTGTGTAAAGTATCATACCAGCTCTAAATTAATACTACTGTAAATGAGCAATAATCGTCCGGAAATAAGAGCAAATGAATAAAAACTCGAGGGGGTGTGAAGAGCCCTGTCGAGAGCAAGAGTGCTTGGTAAAATGTTTCGATAAAGTTACTTAAGTCACTATCCAACAAGGCCTGATTACGAGTACAAGACAAATATTGATGATGTTTACAAGTAGCAGCAATTGAGCTTGGCTAAAATCCTAACAGGCTAGCTTACTTCGAGTAAGTGGTTATGCCTTATATATATGCCTATTGGGTCGATATATCAGAACTATTGCGCCGGGGCACATGAAAGGGGCAGCAAACGTTTAAGTAGGCGTCCAATAGGCTAAGAACCTGCTGAGATTAAGTCACCGGATAGCGTGGTCCCAGGAGAAGTGAACTTATATTACCAAATCACGGCAAGCAGAAAGCATCGGCTTAATAGGAACAACTAGTCCATAGATAGAATTGGAGCCGATAAGAGAAATTTCGGCTCCCAAATACACATGACCTGAAAATAATTTACCAACAACGTCGCCTACAAACTAAATCCCCATAGTAATGATTGCAGAAAAAAAATTTGCACGAGGCACACAAGGACTATGCTAATAAAGTAATGACTCATAGCGTCTTAACTTCAAAAATCGGGAAGCGAAAAAAAACCTTGGAAATTAACCAGCGAACGGCCGCAAAGGGCCGCGCTGCCAACTATCGAAACGAAAATTACGGCGCGGTACATTCGAGAAATATTGTTTAGCCCGTAACAACTGCTTAGAAGAACTTAGCTTGATGAAAAATATAACAACTTGACGAAGTAAACGTTAAATACACGAAGATTATCAAAGATATTTCAGCTTGATAATGATTAATCAAGCAAGTACGAAAATTTAAGAACATTTATATCTAATTAAGCAGAAATGATGTGATGATCAAACACGTTGAATAAAGCACTAAAGTTGATTCTATGCGTACGCTCTGTTGGTTTGATGTTAAACTTATTAAACTAAAACTAACAATGCAGTGCAGACTTTCCTGTAAAATATTAATTCATATAAAAGAAACAGGAAAGACTGATGGATTCCTCGCTTTTAATAAATCTATAGAGCAGAATATTCCATTAATAGAAAACACCTGTTTTAAATGCTGTACTAATTTGAAGTGGCGTTCCTCATCGTAGATTATTTAGAAATTATCTATCTATTCCTATTGTGTGAACACGTGGTCGTGCTAACTGCTTTTATTAATTATGCAATTGGAAGCAAATTGCAGCAATTTCTCCCAATCGGGAAGGAACGCGGCATTTTTGAGGTAGTTATGCAGCTCAACAATATGCGGTGCAATTAGTCAATAGGAGCGTTTGCTCGTTTTGAAAATTACGCAAGGCCCGTGCTCTTCAGCTTGCACAGCTATAATGAAAGCCGGATTACAATTGTAAACGCGGTGACAAAAGGAGGCAGCTATTGAAGACTTTTAATTAGTTTTTTCACCTAAATCGGAGTGCAACGGCGGATAAAGGCAAGATGCTCTTTCTAGTCACTATCTGCGATGCTTCTAGGAAGCCGTAATTGTCTGAATAATTCTACCGTTCGGCGTTTTCTGCTGCCACTTTCTTGTAATTGGGGATGTGCATAATTTGAGTAGTGGCGCCAATTAATTCCTGCCGGGCATAAGATGTACAAAGGCCACCACGCTTGTAATTTTCACTCATGTTGCAATGTTGAATTTGAACGCCATTGCAAATCACTAATATGTGGATGTACGAAAAAGTTAAATATTTTTAAATTGTAATAGAGCATCTTCCTCGACCATTATCTATCATCTTCTGAACAAAAGTCTCTCCTATTGATCACCGTCTTTCTTTGTATTGTGCAATCCGGAACTACTGTCTTGTTACTGTTTTTTACATTTTCTTATTATCGCTTTCTGTAAGTCCTGGCCGTTCTCGGCTTCCAATGTATTTGTCTAACAACATGGCCTGTCCATAATCATTTCTCTCTACAACATTCGCAGTCCTGTGCGCGCCGTCTATGTTTCCGGTGTCTGTAGTTCAGGTTGTGAATTGCGCGGTCTCTCTGCCCGCCTACTTGATTTATGGATTCGGGCGGATAGCGACATAGCTATTGGTCCTTTCTGGCGCCGTAATGGTAACTTTGGTTAACGTCATTAAAAATTGTCCAGTGGTTTTTGCAGGAATGCAATTATGGTTTTTGGTTTTTGGCCCTAGCCGAATGTGCGGACGATGCAGCCCTGGCAGTTGTATTGAGAGCTATTTGCTCATACCGAGTTGGCAAATTTGAAAGCGCTTTACCGATATTTATCTATATGTGCTCTAAATTCGTCTGGGGTAAGTCATTCGAAGCTGTTTGCTCCTTGATTTAGCGAAGGCATCCATGCTTCTATCTGCAGCCAGTGAGCCTCTGAAAATCGTAGGTTCCGATCTTCCCGAAAATTGCAATCCTCACCATTGAGCACGTCGGCCTTGACCGGTTTAAATTTAACATCTGCAATTCCGTTCCCATCATCTGGGCCAGTTGAGTGAGCTCCCGTGGCGGGCAGAATGAGCTCAACAAGAAAACTAGAATCAGTTTTTGTGTTTCTTTTTAAGTTAAGGTATTGAATACGACGAACAGTGTTGCAATTTATATTTGTACCTCTCTTTAACCTGTTTTGTAAGCTATTGTTCTCGCAAACCCAGTTTGTTGAGGTGCACCTAGAATTGGCCAACAATTATCTGATATTTGTACTAATAATTATTGAAATTTGTACTAAATGCAATTCTAATTTGTAATTATATACTGTGATATTAGTATTTTGTTGTTATTATTTGTTGATTCAATATGTGTGTGATTTGAGCGTTTATTTCTTACGAATTCTCAGTTGAAGGCTTAGATACACTTGTCCTTAATTAGGAACGAGTCGTTGGAGCCCTTTTGGCTTTGAATCATTTGTTAGTACATGAAGAGCTGCATGCCTTCTTCCTGACCTAACCGGCCGGCAGCGGCAATTTATTGTATCCAAGTAGTCATAAAGTTTGATTTGTTTCAGAGATTTAGCCGACGAATCAATTAAATGCTAACAAGTCATTTGGCAAAAAAATTAAAGTATTTAATATTAACTCACAAGGAAAGAAAAAACTATAAAAAAATAATAATAAGTAGAAGTAACACTTTCTCTCAAATTAAAGTAAATGATTTCAACTAAGTAATTTAATTACCATTTTGCTTTGACGACACATAAGTGAACTTTCTTGCTCAAAGTTCGTCAGGCTTTTGAAAAACATCAAATAAAAGCTAATCGCATTCGAAACAATTTTTAAAATTGCCAAGACAGGGTTAATCGGGCGTCCTCGTTCCATTTCTGCGATATCCTGCCTTTTAATCTTTGCAAAACATTTAAGGAATCCGCGTCGACGAATTAAACCCGGATTTTATATAATAATAACTATAAAGAATCAGGGCAGAGCGAGCGAGGATTCGAACCTGGGCCACAGTGAGTAAATGTGTCGGAAATTCGCCGTTAATTAAAAGTAATTGAGAGCAGTAATTGCAGTTTGAGTACGCAGAGGCATTAAAAATTAAGGTCGGGAATCCCTTTAATTTGCGGGGGCGCCGGCGTTCGGATCCACTACATTTCTCATTAGATTAGGCCGACAGTAGTTTGCCATTTGTATTTATAGAGATGTGACCGCATTAATTGAAACGCGCGAACAAAACGACGCGAAGTTTATGCTTATACGGCGCCATAAAACAGGATTAAGCGTCGGATGTGCGGGATGTGTCGTATTAAATTTGATTACGTTATTTTCTCTGCGGTGCTGCAAACGGGGCCTGTCAGATACTATTGCATTTGTACAGCAACAAAGTGCTGTAAACTTTCGACTTAATTAAAGCTTAATCGCGTTTCGGTCGCTCGTATAGGGCATTAATTCCGTCTCCGTGCCCTTGATTTGCAAGCACAACAAATGCACCTGCTGTTGTGTTTCCCAACGCTACAATTTCATTAGTTATAGTTCTGTGCAAGGAATACATTTTTGTGTCGGCACATCGTATAGGGTTATTAGTAATCTTGATAAATTGCTTAGTGAGCAATTAATTAGAGTCTTTATCATATTCACATACTTCATATATGGTTGCTAGTTAAGCAGCACAGTTTCCGGATGTAATCTAAACAATCTCAACATAGAACTAGTTAAGGTATTTTCTGGATGCTGAATTAATTGTACGTGAGGGTAAACCAAGTGCACCCGTATTCAGACCTCAATGCTTTGCGTTAAGTCTATTCTCTTCACGATGCAATCTGTTGAAGATATGGGGGCACACCTGATGTCCCATTTCTTCAATCTTTTCGATCTCGCAGTCGATCTATGACATCATGGCTTTTGCTTCACTACTCTTCTTTCTACAATGGAATTTCGTAGAGGATATGTTGGTGACCACTGGTGATATAAGACACTTTGCATCACTTTTTTCCTTTCCACCATGCAATCCCTTAAAGGGTTCTGTTGACCACTACTGGTCATCCAGTCTGCGACATCATGGACTCGCACTTCTGGCACATTCCTCCGATCTTGTAATCGATCTATAACATCACAGACCTTACTTTCTCCTCTTCCCATAACACAATCCCTCAAATCTATGGAGCCCATCACTGATGTTACGTTTCTCAATTTTTTTTATTCTGCTATCGGTGTAGACCATCATAAAATTCTTTCATCGTCACAATTCAATGCCTAAAAGGTAGAGTGGCCACTCTAGATCACATATTCCCCCAGTATTTTCGATCATATGATCGGTGTATGACATCACAAACTTTGTTTTCTCTTGTTTCCAGAATACAATCCCTTAAGACTGTGGTGGCTGTCAGTGATGTCACACTCGTCCAGTATTTTCCACCTTGTAGACGTTCTATGACATCACTTATCACCTCTCTACAGTGCATCTCTTAAAGGGATATTGAGGCCAAGACTGATGACACATTTCTCCAGTCCCTTAAATCTTGTAATCGCTCTCGGTAACAGCTTGAACTTAGCTTTACTTCTCTTTCTCGGCAATGCAATACCTTCAAGGTATGGTGGCCACTACTGATGTGATATTCCTCCAGTGCTTTCAATTTTTTTAACAGTCTACATTACGGACAATGAAACCTCTTAGAGGAATATTCGATATTGTGATTGATCATGACATAACAGATTGGGGATGTGGTGGCCATCACCTCAAGCTTTTTATGTCTTGTTATCAGTGTATCACATCGTGGACTGCATTTTACATATCTTCTTGCCATCACGGAATTTCTTAGAGAAGTAGGGTGGCTACCACTTGTGTGACTTTTCTGCAGTTTTCCGATCTTGTGATAGGACTTTTTTTTACTTATCTCCTTACCACCACAAAAATCGTTAAAGTCATATGGTGGTCAAAATTACTATTGCATTCCTTCAGGTTTTTCGACCTTGTGATCACTCATCGTCGAATTTGCTGTACTTTATTCGTCTTTGTAATGCAATCCTTTAAAGGTATATGATAGGCATCAGTGATGTCAAATTTTTTTAGTCATGTCAATTTTGTAATCGGTAGATGACACGATGGAAATTGCATTACTGCTCGCCTTTCCACAATGCAATTCCTGAAAAGTGCTGTGGCCACTGCTGATGTAATATTCCTCCAGTTTCTTCAACCGCTTAATCAGTAGATTGCAATGCAATTCATTAAGGGAATGTGATGATCACCACTGATGTCACATTCCTCAGGCCTTTTATGCTTTGTGATCATTGTGTGAAATCATGGAGTTTGTTTTACTTCTCTTATCATCACCATGCAATTCCTTACAGGGGTATGGTGGTCAGCACGGGTGTGATACGCTTGCAGTTTTTCGATCTTGTGATCGAACTTTGCTTTACTTATATTTCCACCACGAAATCCGTTACTCATATGGTGTGCACCAGTGATGTTGCATTCCTTCAGTCTATTCGATCTTGTGATCGTTCCATGCGTTTCGAAATGCAATCCCGTAAATTTATATGGTAGGCACTAGTGATGTCACATTTCTCCAAACTCTTCAATCTTGTAATCGGTAGATGACATAATAGATTTTGCTTTGTTTCTTTCCCTCAAGGCACATCGATATTGTGATCGATGTATGATACCATAGATATTATTTCTCTGTTCTCCACCACGCGATTTGTTAAGGAGATATGGTGGCCACCACCGATACCCATGACTTTGCTTGGATTTTTTCCTCTCCACCAGGCAAACACTTAAACACTTAAAGGATATGATGGCCACCACTAATGTCACACCCCTCCAGTATTTTCCATGGAGGTGGACATATATGGCTTGCTTTCATTTAAAGGATGGATTGCGTTATTATAACCTCTCTCTTTAAATATTTTTCCCGCTGCTGATCATGTAAGTCAGTGACACAGCCTTAGTAACAAAACGTGTAAGTCGGTGATTATATTTGTTTGCTGCTTTCCCTTGACAACGGAACTTAATATTATTTTTTCCACGACCGGGAGTAGAAGTCCGTTTCTATAGCATCAAAATTGTGACAGAAGTAGAACATTTGCTCCCTAGAGACTAAATAAGACAAAAATTTCCCTAGGGAGTTTTCATTATGACTGACACAACAATTATGCCAAATTCGAGGTTATCAGGTTAGGTTTTGCGTAAGTTTTAACACAAACTGACGCAAAAACTAACCTGATAACCTCGAATTTGACATAATTGTGAGCTCTTGTCATAATGACTTACAGTGCCACCAACTTTAAAATTTACCATAGGTTACTAATTTTAAAATAATTGTAACTAAAATGTCAATAAATGACGTTTAAAAAAAGGGGTTTTTCGTTTTTAATCTTCCTGCAACGTGAAAAAAATAGTATATGCAACTCGGAGAGAATGCTATTTTGCTTCAGTGCAATTTCTGACTCTCGGGCTTCTCCCTCGAGTGAGAAATTGCACCTCAGCAAAATAACGCATTTCTCTCCCTTATTGCATAATCTACTAATTAAGTTCGTAGGATAATAAAATTAGCAACGCAAAATGCAGACTTAGACGTTTTGTTTATAATTGCAAGTGTTTATGTGACATGCGACACTCAAAGGTAACACGACTCACGAAAATTATCCTGGTGACAGGTGACAAACCAAACGATTTTTTCAAAAATCTAGGACATTTTCGATAAGTAGCGTGAAAAATATAATAAGGTAACTCGGAATGTATCGCTTCTTAACGTTTTTGGCAGACATCAAGCCGCGGCTGCGCCTTGGCTTGTACTGGCCTACCTTAAATGTTAATAGGGTCTTACATTCCTTGTTACTTAAATAGCTATTAGTAATCGGTGCTATCAAATAAAAAGTATTGATAAATTATGTAGAAGAAAATCCGTATGATAACGTCAAGGAATTTGTCCCATTTTCTTAAAATATTTAGTAACTAGTATTGACAACAAATTGCCCCAGCCTTTGTGCCAGTAAAGCAAGGTGTCTTTAGAATTCTGTTGAAATACTTATTCGTATTTCAGTGACAAACAAAACAATAGATTCATAAAGTGGAATTAACGATCAACTAGTGACGTAATAAAGTTTAAGTAATATTTACCATAGTTGCAAATCTACTGACCTACTTAAAAAATAAAACTACGGAAAATAACAAATCCATGCTTTTATTAAGAAAGAAAAATCAAAAGACGAATGTAGTCAACGCCTTTAATATTATGTTATGCCCCTGGATTGCAGACGACAGTTGATTTTTTTCGATATTCGTCTACTGAACGTTTTCGTTAATGCTTTATCGATTGTATGATGATGATTTCTAAAATTTATAAAACAAATCCAAACCACCATTAAAATATCTTTCTCTGTTTGTAGTATATTTCACACTAGAAACGTGGTTAAATTTTACACAAAATAAGAATTCGACGTGCCACTTTGCGCATATAAACAAAATGAATGTTGTGGTCTACTATGGTTTCCAATATTGGACACACGAGAAAATCTAAACAAGAACATGGAGTATTTCAAGATTTCACTATAATGATTTTTTTTTAAATATTTACACATGACCGTCTGCGATGAATACCACATTTATGTATACAATCAGAATCGCTATTTATATATGTCTCACTACACTCCATCTTCTGGAGTTCGCTACAATGTTCTAGACTTTCTTCATATTCTTCGCAAGGGTCTATATCAGATCTGTATTTTTTATGCAAATTTAACAATATATCGCAACGGATGAATGTCCAAAGCTTGATGGGGAAGAAGAAGAAGAAGAAGAAGATTCATATCTTGTCAGCTATTCATTGACTGTTTGATGCATATTTGTAACCTCACGTCATTTTCTTCTGTTTTGTTATTTAGTTGCCACAATAAAAATCTGAAATTCTTCTAGACTCCCGGTTATTTCTTGTAGGTCCATTTTTTAATGTAATATTTTTCTTCAATGATTTGATTGATGATATTTCATTTCGTTCAGTAAATAACTTTCTTTCGTTTGTTAATCAGAAGGAGGTTTGCAAAAATTCACAACTAATTTTTGCTACATAATTTTGTACCCTTTACCTTGTCACCACAACGAAATGGAAGGTGTTAAATCAGGTAGATTTTTTAATATTTTTAGTGATTAGCAGTTTAAATACTACCTACGTGCAGCTGAAAGAGTTGATAGGAGCAAGGATGTTAATAATAAATGTGCGACATCTTCAGAATAAAGCCTGTGAGTGGCAAAACCTGTATTATAGAAATATTTTTGATCATATAAGGTCGATGGACATTCAGATATGCTGTTTACAGTCAAAACAGATGGTGGTGGAGCCAGCATCATCCTATCCTACGCATACAATTTTAAAAGTCATAGTTATTTTTGGATATGTATTTCTAAAACCTTAGAAATTGCGTTTTGTTTCGTATTTTATGTCTATAAATGAAAGCCATTTGTCCTCTAAATCGTCGTTGTTGTAATGGACGATTTTAGGACAGCCAGATAAAATCTTTATTTAAAGAAAATATAACATAATTAATGTGTATAAAGATGGAGAGTTTAAAACATCTGATAGATGCGAAGTATTGTGCTTTGCCTCTTACTTTTTAAAATAGAGTTTATCCTTTAGGTGCAAAGAAGATGGCGAAAACTGTGCATATAACAGCTTCTAATATTTAGTTTCTAATTTTGAAGATCCTCTCTATCCAGATATAAGCTGTTCATTATTGTAACTGTTCCGCTGTTTAATTACAGCGACCAAGCTAAAACCTTCGCTTATCCCGAGAGCACGAAAGTACCCTCCACCGTACTAATTAAAAATAAATTGGGCTAATTGCATCCTGACGGTATTATATTTGCGTTCACAATTATCGCCTGTCGATAATGCTTTGCGAAATGCAAGCGCCGTCCAAGGCTCGGAGTTTTCCGAAGTTCGCAGTCGAGCAGATTTTATCAGCCGTTTCATATATCATTTGCATGTGTGCCAAACGTCAAAATAGAACCTGTGTAATGGAGTCACTCCTGATATTTCCTGAATCAGGCCGTAATAGATTTTCCTTGACACGCGTTACAATGCTACAGCGCGTCAGGCCGGTTGATCAGTTCTGAAAATAAAAGTCCCGGTGACAGGTCGGAGTGTGGTTACTCTAAAACCGATCGCTTTTTGCAACTCTCCTTTCTGCTCTTTGGGCACGTAAAAATGATAAATCATAATGGTACACTTTCTAGTCATACGGGGTAATGCCGTGCGGCGTTTGTTGCGCCGAAACTACAAATCATATTTTGAAAAAAGGCGACGTGCGCCAAATTAAGTCGCTATTAGAAAGCCATTCCTCGCTAATCTCACGATTGTTGCGGAATTGTGCTTGGACCGCCTCCGATTAAATCTGACGCTCATGAGAATTGCAATCATATCAAATTTTGAGAAATTACTTCTAATGGTATGCTCCTTTGTTATATAACGGTGCTTAGCAGAGTTGCCCGAGGCTCTTTGAAAGTCCTTACCTTTTTTTAAATATATGGTTTATTGCCAATAGTAACCGAGTGCTTCTAAGTAATCGCAGTTTCAAAATTCAGTTCTAGATCATTATTTCCAGATCTACACCGTCTAAAATGGCGATTAAAATACCACTGCATCATTTTTGTCAGTTTGTGTACTTCATACTAATTATTAAGCTTGTATTTTACTTAAATTTATGTTTATTGTTTATTAATTAAATAATTCTAAAACAACCCATCAAATACGAACAGTAGACGAGCACAAACAATTTTCACAAAAAAAATACATGATCAGCCAGAATAAACTCAGAAATAGTGCTGTCTCGCTATAAAGAGCCAAGGAGCAATGGCACTACCATAACAAACCAATCATTCAAAGATTTTTAATTTAGATAGAAACATTTTTTGATAAACGCATAGATGTCAGATCAAAAGGGCTTCCGGATTTTCAACAGTTTATAGACTGCGGAACGGCAAAAAGTAGGTCAAAAGATAAGCATATTTCAATACGCAGAACCACGTCCGCGCCGGCTCAAGCATCAAGCAGGCTCCATCTGGCTTGGCCCCTGGGATAACGAGCGCGTGTTGAGCCTTTGATTACAATTTTCGCACGTACGCTGACTTCATTAAGTTCAGATAAAGAAAAGCCACGCCCGGGGAGCATATTCTCAAGGCCGTGTGTATATTACCGACACAAGATACGTTGCTTGTTGGTGATATTCGATTCAGTTCATTAAATGTTATTAGCCTGTAAAGTTTGATTTTTTTCACTATGCTAACTTTTGTCAGTCCACGTGGGAAATATTTAAATTTCGGAATTTCGGAATCGGTTGTATTTGTGAGGGGGTGGAAAATACATTCTACGATCGTTAGTTGGCTATACCATCAAAATTCTCCACGAGGCGCCATTGCTCAAAAACTGGGAAAATACCGGGATCTGAAACAATACCCTCGTTGCCCCTCGATGCTCCGGCAGCCACTATAAAATTAAAAATCTCCACCTAAATAAATAATCGGCGGCCTGTGTACACTGGCCGGCAATAAAATAAGCGTTATCTGAACGGAGAGGTGATGGATGGCGCACCCACGGTGCAAGAAGCGATTGCCAAAAACGCACAGCAGCTGAACTTATAAACCAAAATGGATTTCTTTTTACGATTTCGGACACTTCAGCGCCAGCGATGTGAAAAAACACATTTCAGATATTGAATTTCACACCCTCCCCATTATAAATACCAAGTAATCCGGCGTCGCAATAAAACTCTCGCTTTAGGTTTAATGGCGCCTATATAAACTGTTGGGTTTAATAAGACGCGCCCATAATTTTATTGCATATTCGCCATAAAAATGAGATGCTCCGCCGTAATTCGATTTCGGTTTCGATAGGACGAGGCGCATAAGATGGCATATTTAATGACTCCTTTTTGGGTATTAGCAAGTAGATGCTACTTTTGTTACGGTTTTCCTTCAACTTTAAGTAGATAAGTGTTGTTTATCAAAGATACCAATTGACCTAAACCTATACAAGCGCAATTGACATGCTTGGAGTGAAATGAGCAGGCGCGTAGGAGCGTTTTCTAAACTACGGGGGCCATTCTAATTTCAATAAAGGCTTCTAACTTGATTTATTAATACGAGCTATAATATTTCTGATTTCCTGATTATCAATTTTTAGTTACTATAATACTATAATAGTGTAACGACCTTGTGATCAGGCAGCTGCAAACGCGTGAGGCACAGCCGCCAGGAGACGACCTTGGGGCCAGCCGCGGAGGAATGGGTCATTGTTCCAGAACTTCCAGAAACGTCCTTGTACCCAGAACTTCGAGAACCAGCATGGCCGCTGCGGGTATATGAGCCACGCCCGGGGTCAATACACGCGACATGTCACCTTTGCCGGAATGGTCTCGACGCTTCCAGGAGGAAATTAGCCGGCAATATAAATATGCGCTCGCAAGAATAGAAGTCAGTTCTCATCAGACTCGAAGCGCGTAATATAAATGAACCCGTGTATATAACTCTAGTAAAATAAATAACAAATAAATATAACCATATAAATCAGTAATGTTAATTCGTGCAATATAAATAAATAAATGTATCGTTGTTAGAAATAGTGCCTGTAGTTCGTTAGTTTAAGTAATTTGTGTTCTGCCTTGATAATTATTGTGTTTGTAAATAATCGTAACTAATCGTTGTAAATAAATGTTTAATACAAGAAGCGTCGTATAATTTTTAGATAGCCCGAAACGTAAAAACGTAACAATAGTATATTTTAGTCACTGGTTACTTAACAAGTACTATTTTATTAAAAAAACACTGTACCATAAAAAATGTATTAAACAATGAACAATGTTTATTATCAGATTTTCACATAAGCAAAGAATACACATGAATAACCAAACTTAAATGAATATGCAACTAGTTTCCAAAAAATAAAAAGAATATAGATAAAGATGAGAAATATAATAGATGTATATAAAAACAAATACAAAAATCATTTAGGAACCTGTACCAAAAACAGAAATTCTACTTGGTAAAGCACCTACGAAATCGTTTACAAGATCGTCTAGATCTAGATGTTCTACCTCCTCTACAGTGTCCGCCAAAAAGTCGGCATAATATGGGAAACATTTTTATTTTTTATTTTTCAAAAAAACTTTATACGTCAATAATTTTGCTTGTCTAAAAATCTATTTAGCCCCTTTCATATATACAGAGCGATTTTTACTTATTTAGAAAATGGAGTTTTTCGAAATTGTCAAAATCTAAAAAAGTGCTATTTTTCGGAAATTAAGTAAGATTTCAATGAGATTTTTTTAGAATTTGTTATTTTTAGTTAACTGAACAATCTCAAGGCCAGAAAACACCTAATTTTTTAAACTTCAGCTAAAAATTAATTTTTCAATTTTTAAAATATGTATTTTCAAAATTTCAGATACTAAGACTTAATATTAAAATTAATTTTTTTATGTGAAGACTTTAAAGATTTATAAATGGTAAAAATAATATAAAATGTTAATTACTTCTTTAGATTTTTTATTATTTACCAAAAAGTAGAATGTTTGCATAATTTTTACGTTTTATATGCAAGGTGCTTTTCAGGAGAAATATTTTTCAATTCTAATTAATATCTATTTAAATAGTTTCTAGAAACACTAATCTAGCCCTGTTAATGAATTACTGTTACAAAAATTCTGTAAAGGTTCTTTTACAGTTGTCGAAATAAGGAGATTTTTCTTTATCTAATTATATGTTCTAAAAAGTATCCGATCACACCGATTACTTTCTGGAATAGTGAAATTTAATATCGTTCACTCGGCGGTCATAAAAAATAAGGCGATTTACAGATGGGGAGTTTTCATTACACTTCAAGTTCATATATGTTCATGTTAGTAGTTATAAGAAATACCTAAAATTATAAATTTTGATGAAACTAGAAAAAGATTTTTTTGAGGGGGCCAGTCCCCTCTGAAAATTATTTGAGGGGGCCATTGGCCCCCGTGGCCCCCGCGGCTCCTACGCGCCTGGAAATGAGTCAGTCATCAAAATGGCGACAGAACTTTGCTACGTGAACTTACAGTTTTTCTCTATGTTATTAGAGGTTCTGGTGGTTTTTCAGAGCTGCTAAGTTTTTCCTTCCGCTCAATTTTTTTTTGTAAAAGATGCCCAGGGACCTAAAGCTCCATGTGTGCAGTTAACATGACTTAATGAAACGAGTTAACCATCAAAGTGGGAACAAGATTTTGCTACAAGAACTTACAGCTTTCCTACAGAGCCACTAGTTTTACTCTTCCACTTAAAAATTTTTTTATCAAAGAGAGCAAGGAGCTAAATCTCTGTGTGAGCAGTTAACATGGCTTTAATAAAACGAGTCACCCATCAAAGTAGGAAGCTGTAACCTTTCCTCCGTTTTATCAGACGTTCTGAATATTATATAAAGATGGTAGGTTTATTCTTCCACTTAAACTTTTTAGCGGAAGATACCAAGTGACCTTTAGCTGTATGTGCGCAGTTAACATGAATTTAGTGAAACGATTCAGCCATAAAGGTGGGGGACAAAACTTTACTACCAGCAGTTACAACTTTCCTCCATGTTATCAAATGCTCTGAAGATATGTTAGAGCTTCTAGGTTTCTTCTTCCACTAAAATATTTGTCATCAAAAATTCCAAGGGACCTAAAGCTGTAAGTGCGCAGTTAACATGGTTTTAGTGAAACGAGTCAACCATGAAAATGGGGAAAACTCTTTACCACATGCACTTAGTGCTTTCCTCTATGTTATCAAATGCTCTAGTGTTATTTCAGAGCTTCTAGGCTTTTACTTCCACTAAAACACCTTTCATCAAAAATACCAAGTTACCTAAAGCTGCATGTGTGCAGTTAACATGATTTTAGTGAAATGATTCAGCCATAAAGGTGGGGCCAAACTTTGCTACCAGCACTTGCAGTTTTCCTCCATGTTATCAAACGCTTTGGGGATATTTCAAAGCTTCTAGGTTTCTTCTTCCACTAAAATATTTTTCATCAAAAATACCAAGGGACCTAAAGCTGTAAGTACGCAGTAAACATGGTTTTAGGGAAACAAGCCAACCATCAAAATGGGGAAAACGCTTTGCCACATGCACTTAGCGCTTTACTAGATGTTATCAAATGCCCTGGTGGTATTTCATAGCTTCGAGACTTAACAACTTTCATCAAAAATACCAAGTTACCTAAAGCTGCATGTGCGCAGTTAACATGATTTTAGTGAAACGAGTCAGCCATCAAAACCGTGACGGTGCTTTGCCACATGCACTTGCAGCTTTTCTCCATGTTATCAGATGCTCAGTAGATTATTTAGAGCTGCAAAGGTTTTTGGCCACTAAAACATCTAAGATGCCAAGCGGCCTAAAGCTAGCGATATGTGTGCATTAACATGATTTTGGTGAAACCAATCAGCCATCAAACTGGGGACAAGACTTTGTCACAATGACATGCCGCTTTGCTCCGTTTCATCCGATGCTCTAAAGATTATTCAGAGCTGCTAGGTTTTTGTTTCCATTTAAACTATTTTTGTCAGATATATAAAAAAATTCAAAGTGGGGACAGGACTTTGTTAAAAGCACTTACAGCTCTCCTCCAAAAAGAGCACGGGACCTAAAGCCCTATGTGCGCAGGTAACATGAGTTTAGTGAAAGTAAACAGGCATCAAGGTGCAGACAGGACTATGCTACTAGCACCTACAGCTTTCCTCCATGTTATCAGATGTTCTGAAGATTTTTCAGAGCTACTAGGTTTTGTGTGTCTACTTAAACCTTTTTATCAAAACTGCCAAGGGACCTAAAGCTCTAGCTGTGTAAGTAATGTAATTTAAGTGAAACGAGTCTGCATTCAAAGTGGAGGCAAGATTTTGCTGAAAGCACTTGTATCCGTGTTCCATTGTATCAGATGCTCTAAAGATTATTCAGAACTGCTAGGTGTATTCTTCCATTTAAACCTTTGTATCAACTATACCAAGAGATCTAAAGCTCTACCTTTCCAGGTAACATAACTTTAGTAACGCTAGTCTCCATCCAAAGTGTAGGAAAGACTTTACTAGAAGCACTTACAGCTTACAGCTTTCTTCCATTTTATCAGATGATCTGTAGATTTTTCAGACAGGTTTTGCTTTTCCAGTTAAATTTTTCATCAAAGACACCAAGTACCTCCCAGCTTTATGTACGCAGTTAGCATAACCAGTAAAACGAGTCAGCGATTAAAGTGGAGATACGACTTTGCTACAAGGTCTTGCAGCTTTCCTTCATATTATCAGATGCTCTGTTGGTTTTTCACAGCTGCTAGGTTTGTTCTTCCACTTCTTCCGTTTCCATCAAAGATACCAAGGAATTTAGAGCTATATGTGCGCAGTTAGTATGAGCTTCGTCAAACGAGTTAGTAATTAATGTGGCAATGAGACGTTGCTAAAAGCACGTACAGATTTCCTCTACCTATTTTATCAGATGTTCGAAGACATTTTTAGAGCATCTGGGTGATTTTCTTCACTCTAAGATATACTAAAAATTTTGTTTATTAAGGATACCATTGCAGTAAAAGCTCTGCGCGCAAGAAAGATGACCTACACGTCAGAAATGACCCATCAAAATGGGGGCAAAATTTTTCCAAAAGTTCCTGGTTTTCCTCCATGCTGGCTTCCGACGCGCTGGAGCGTTTTCATACCTTGCAGCAACCGTTAGAGAACAATTCCCGTGAAAACTGTAAAATATCATGCAATTTTATTGTTGTGCAAATAACTTGTAAACCCATTAACCTATTTCTCCGTAACTAAATGTGTGCTAAGTGGAAACGCTTCCATTGCTGAGCAGGTAGCTATGCAGTGAGTAAATACTGCAGACTTTGTTGCTCAGAATTGCAATAAAGACAAACAGCGCAGCCTGAAGCGGTGCAAATGATAAAGGTTGCGTTGCACATTACGCCAACTTTTACAATGCAAAATTACAGAGAAATGCAATAGCACCGTTTACAAACGCCTAATTAGAGTAGGTTCAGCGCCGCGTAATTAATTCTTTGTGTTATATTGCATTTGATATATTTCCAGGGCTCTTTCGGAATTTCGCAGAGCCCTGTTGGCACTTAGTAATGCGAGTGCACCAATTACCACGTTTGAAGTCGTTGCATCGAGTAGACTTTGGGAGAGTGATGTCAGCACTGTTTTAAAAGAGAAAATGCGTACTTGTACTAGTACAATAAAAGCAATCCAGTTATGGCGTTAAATGTGTTTAGCCTTTTTTTAAGTTCTAACTTACTTTATCCTTATCTGATATATCAAACGAATTGATTAGATGGAAGTTTGTCGATTATTCACAAATGGGCAAACATGTTGCTTCAAACATAAAACGCATTAAAACTTCTAAATTGTCAATTAATGTGAAATAAGGAAAAATTTAGACGCAAATGGTATGCTAATCATCCTCATGACGGTAATTGCAATTTAAAATACGAAGGGAACATAATGAATAAGCATAATTGAAAAGCAGAAGCATCAAAGTATTCATTCGTTCATTTCTTCGATGCCATCCTTCGCATACCTTTAGACAGTCGCGTACTTCAAAGCCATTACAGTCAATGCCTAGGTATCGAAATCGTGCAGATTAATTCTATATATTTTTTTAAATTGTTTTTATTAGCTCTCATATGATCTGAAGTCTGTTCCATTGCCCTCATTGCACCAAAGAAATGATTTGTTCATTCTCTTCTTTCTTGTTCGTTTTTTTTAAATTTTTTTGTTCTATGTCTTTCCCTCATATTGCTGCTTATTTTGTAATTTCTATGTAGATATAGTTAGATATGGAGAGGCTTCAGTTTATTTTATGTTTTCTTCTTATTTGATAACCGCCTTCTGGTCTCTTCTTCCTACTGATATAATCTCAACGCTCACCGTATAATCCCGATTTCATTTATATACACATTTTTATTTATTTTCTTTAGTTTTTATTTAAGTTTTCTCTTCTTATTCATTTTCTTCTTTTCCCTCATGTATATGGCCTTTAATATATTGTTTTCGCTCAATTTTATTATTCTTTATTATTTCTTTCTCCTTTAGTGTTTATTGATGCTTTTATTTATTTTCGTATTTCACGTATTGTTTCCGTTTCTTCTGGAGTGTCTCAGCAAACTTCTTGTGTTGTCTTCGAGATGACGGCTCGTATGTTCCCCTTTCGCTCCAGGGTAGCCAACGCATATTTCTCTAAATGTTCTTTATATATTATCCACTAAGTCCGACGACATGTTTTCCTTGAATTTTTTCTCTTCAATTTATCAGCTTATCTAAAGGAATCGTAACCAGTAAATCAAAATGGAAGGATCAATAAAATTGCATTCCACCTATTGCCGCCAGTGAAAGCACAATGATGGGTTATAAAGCGGCGTTTCCTGCTCGATTCGCAGAAAAATTGCAAAAGCTAGTTTTCCAGCAGTGACCGAAACAAAAAGTCCACGCCAAATAGTTTCCTTTGGCACCGTACAATCGCGCCCACACACACCTCGGCCGAGTTAATTAATAGCCGACCGGCAGCGAACTGCTGAAACAAATCCCCGCAATTGAAATTTGATGCACGTTTGCAGCATTTTATATACATGTCAATGAAATTTCAATGCAAGACTGCGGATAAAGCGATCGCGCCCAATCCTTCTGCCTAATCGTGCCTCGGTGCCAGGAATCCGTGATGTATCTCCTCGTTGCGTTGCACCTGTGCTCGGAAGTGCACGTATGCGCTACAAAACTTCAAAACTGCGATAAATCGGGCTAATGCTTATAAGTGATGCCTGTTTCTGTCCGGGAGACTTACAGCGGGTGACAGAATGCATGGATTGTGTTGGTTTTTGCGTAAGATAGTTTCAACCAATCATGTCTACCAGAGTGGCCTTGTAGATTAGGGAATTTCCGCTTATACCTCGTATGCAAACTTAGCATGGCGTTTCACTCATATTTGATAACAAGATAAGATTCTTAGTAAACATGTTAGTAGAAAGTCAAACTGAACGATATATTGTTATGATAATATTAATGATGTTATTATGATGACTAAGTTTGTTATAATATAATTAATTGAAATAAATAAAAAGGTATCACAAATATTACCATACAGTTTTAATATGAATTATTGCCTACTCTTGGGTTAATTAAAAATTACAATTACTTTAATTTGTTTTTATTGCAATTATAAATGGTATGTTGCTCCCCTTATATTTTTATTATTAGCAACTCATTTAAATTAATGTGCCGGCTAGCTTTTGGTTGGGTTATAACACCGTATAAATCTTGCCCTAGTATAGCAAATGTTCAATTCTAATGAATGGCAGTTAACCTCAAATATTAACGGAAAATAGAGGTGCTCGAAGACACAAAAATACAGCGTAATTGAACGCAAATCGACCAACAATTAATAAGTTTACCTCAGGTAAACAATAACAATGCAATTTAACAAATCAAGTTGTTTGCCTAACCGGTATTTGTATTTTTTTTTTGACGTTATAGGTTACCCCAACTGGCATCTGTTTTGCTTGCTCTCCAAATTTTCTTCGCTTTCTCTAAATTGGGGTGACGCCAAACTCGTAATTTCCTCCTGGAACGCTCCCTGCGGCTGCTACCTGCCTCTGTACCACGAAGGAAGTCTTTTCCAGTTGTTATGCTTTGCTCTACACCTCTCCTGGATTTCAGCCTTCTCGAATCGTGCTTCAAAACTTGACCTCGTATCCGGATCACGTTTGCAAAGGACGCCAACCTCGTACCTGCCTTCTGGAACGCTTTTAGCTGCTGCTGCCTTCTTCTAACCCACAAGCAAAGGCTCCTTTATAAGCTGCACACTGCTATCTGCTCCACAACTTGCCAAAATGTCGCTTCGAAGTCCAACACAAATGGGCAAAGCTTCAGGATCAATTTTCTATGAGCTTACACTTTCGAACACTACCAAAATTAAGCACAACTGGGCTCTACACACTGGCGAATAAATAATACTCGACCACTGTTAGAAGTAATAAACGTTTATATACGAAATCAATTTAAAACTGGGAGCCAATGGTACACACAAGTTTTCGGCTTGGCTTCCCTAGTAAACAACAATTGACTATCTCGGTCTCCATAGCAACAAGTTAAAAATTGTTTTAAGTAAGTTTACAATGTTTGACCCCACAGTTTATTAGCACTGTATTATAGTCTTCTTTTCAAAAGCTCTTTTCATCGTTGTGCAATTCTTACACTGCTTATTCACCCATCAGCTGCGTTATCGATTTTTGGCATAATGATATGAATACTAAACGCTGCATAAACTTCTGTAACACTTCGAAACACCTCTGTACTTAAGCAAATTGACTATCGTGTCTTGACGTTATACAATTAAACGGTCAGTCATCATAAATTAGTTACAATTGCCATACCGATCACAAATATTCTGGGCTTATTTGAATATTTCTTTAGTCTTCGTACATTAACAATTCAACCAGAATTGCTGCAAGCAACATACCACATCAATGTACGTCTCAGGTTTGTCAGGATGATTGAGAATTCTGCATTCGAGTTGGCATTTTGGCTCTACGTAGTACCATTACTGTATATATAGACATATAAACAGTCATTGTGTGGCCCGAACAATATACAAATAGTACGTTGTTCACCACGAAAAGCATTTGTTTTTCGTATATATCTGCACTTTTCGTTAAATCGTGTGACTTTCTATCTTTTTCGTGACACAAAGAAACGTGTTTTTCTAACAACAGGTCAGTTGACTACGACTAATATTTATTTGGAATTGAAAATCACGAAATTTACATTTAGGCTTTAGAGATTAGTTTTGTATGTGCGTTTAGAGTAAACTGTATTAATTCCTCGCCTGAAAATTCTTTGCGCTTCATGCCGTAGGACCAAAGTCGTTGATGGCATAAATTCAAATTATCAGCCCACTTATCAGACAATTTCTTCTATACGTGTATATTTCAATAGTGTTAACCTCTTCTTCTATCTGTGTTCATTTTGTCACTAGTTACTGTCGAGATTTCTTATTATATTGTTTAACCCAAGCAGACGTAACGATAGATGTTTTGTATTTGTAAATGTTGTTGTGGATGGAAAAACAAGAATAGGGGGAGTATATTACACCGACAATATTTCAAAAATAAACACCTCTAAGATATTTTTGTCCAAACTGTGAGTTAAGTCGATTAAGTGTATAAAAAGTGGTCATTGCATTCCGGCATTGAATGTATTATGGTATCTACTGAGCAACAAAGGCTGGGGCCAGATAAAAGTTCGCTCAAAGTTGTGTTTTAAATAAACAAAGCGGTGAACGTTGAAAAGCTATTCAGCTCGCGGGAGTGTTCGCGGAGTCGATACGCATTCAGCATGAAAATGGTTAATTATCAAGTTGACCTTAAATACCGGTAGAATATAGATCCCTCCAATATCGATCATAACGCGATTCTGCCTTGGCAAATTGCTGAATGCTAACAGCACCAACCCATGGGAATTGCAGTTCGTGTCGTACAGGTATATCTCACGTTTTAATGCATACGAGCGGGTACAACATCATATCCCACTCATGTGCTTAGGAGTGTGGCACTCGGTTATTCTCAGCAGTCGAATTCGCAGAAAATATAATTTGCGGCGGTAAATCATAACTAGCTGCAGAAACGCCTGCCTGGATGATTTAAACTCGTTGGAATTTAAATAAAACATCGGTTTAGCATTCAGATATCTGCATAAGCCACATAATTTTTGGAAGGATCAGTTTCTCAGGTTTTGAATTGAGAATCACTTGCACCTCTTACCTTTATTATCCCTTTATAAGTTGCAACTTTATATGGTAATTAATATAACAAGTTTAACTAGAGGTACAGAAATGCGTAGCAATGAATCCCCATCAAATATCTGCGGTGTGTGTTGCATATCTTAGCAAATTAAGGAGATGATATGAAGACTTGTTTAAAAATAGTTTGAAATCTGTTGGTCTTGTAATTTGGCCAAAGTTATGATGTATTTGATATTTTATGGTTGCTAGCACAGTAAAATAAGCAAAATTTTAAAGGAATTCTGATATTTTTACCGATATAAAATTACACGTTTTCTAACCACGATTTTCATTACATAAGAAATGCGAATTATTAGTTCGCCTGAGGCAGTTCTTTTAATGTTTCTGGAACGTTCTCTTAATAGCTTCGATTAAGCTAAATAATTTGTCTTAAAATAATTATTTTACTATATAATGTTTTCCGAAAAAGTTGATATACTGAAGTATTCATGGCATTCATTGTGAATTTACTTTTTAAATTTTCCTGTTATAAGTACAGGTAAAGTTGCTGCCGCTTTTTATAATTATTTAGCAAACGGAAACTACTCGTGTGGGTCTTAGGAAAGACAGAAAAGGCTAAAGCCTGGAAAGCACACGTCTCTAATTTTTTAAGGTAAAGTTCCTTGTCCTGGCTTTCTTCCGAAATAATTTCTGTCCTTCTATCGATTGTTTTTACGCATGACTGCTTACAGAAATTGGTCGGGCTTTTCTCAGCATCTTTTAGCACTAGCACTGTTGCGTTTAGTTTCAAATATAAAGAATAGCTGTTACAATAGACTGGCAGTTTTAAAAGGTAACATGGTGGGTAATTTTTATATTGTATCATGCGTCCCAACGATTAACCTTGTATAATTACTACTAGAAGTTTATGTCTGGTTATGAAATCGAATTTTGGGTTTTCTATGCTGCCATTCCATTAAAGTAATAATGTAGACTTATCATTAACAGAGTGATAAAAAATTTAACTGCTGCTCTACATCTCTTACAAGTTGTTAATGAAGTGAAGGGAGTTTGAAAGAGGACAGATGGAAACCGTTACATATGAAAGTAAAGCAATTTGGGTTTGGTATCATAACAATTAGTTACTGTCGTAACATAATTACTTATCGAGTTATATGGAATAGTTTGGGGAATTGATCTCAAGTGCTTATAGAGGAAATTATATTGCTGCTATAATGCCGCAATTATTACCACTGTTGTGTAAGTAAAACCCATAGAAAGTGCTTCGACTAATTCTAATGGCTTTTTCTCATTAAATATGTTAAGAAGTCATTGCACCCGTTGACATAAAAAACTTCAACAATTAAGTTCTAATAATTTCGAAAATATTCTCAAATCTGAAATTAAGCTTTCCCTGCTGAAGGCCGTAGCATTGCCGGCGTGATCTTCGTGCAGGGTAACAATCGGCAACCGCACCGCTAATTAGCTGCCAAAATTTTTGCATCGCGTCCGCAAATATCCTAAACCAATTTGCTCAATTAGGATCACCGGTGGCAAGGATTGCAGCCAGCGATTTTGCAACACGCGGCGTCACAATTTTGCTAAGCAAACATGGGACATTGTAGTAGAAACCCTATTTTATTGGACAGAATGCACAATACACTGCTATGACTAGGCATAACAATTACATAGAAATGTTTGTACAACAGATAGCGTATCTCTGCTCGGCAGCAGAGCACACATTGGAATATTTCAATAATAATTATACCTGCTGCGGTATCGGGCTGTAGCTCGCATAAAGGGCGCAAATCGAAAATACATGTCGAAGATTTGTGCCCATTACTCCGTGCATTTCAATCTCGACGGGGTAAGAGTGTAATGGATTCCAGGATTTTTTACTTTGAATAAGCGGATGAATGTTCCAGAAAGAATTACTCGTTAGGTCTGTAAAAGAACTCTTCATTGTTTGTACTCCCAAGTAAATTAATGCCAACGGTCAAAAACTTCTTTTATACTGTGCTGCCCATTGTATTATTTCTGTAGCATTTGGCAAGCTCTTGTAAGAAATTGCAAAGGAGCAGCCGAAACATTGAAATTCTTTGAAGGATTGTGGTGTTGCTCAGCCGTTGCACGGGCCGTTGATACATTTGCTACTGTGGTAATAACAACGCACACCTACCATTGCTTAAGGAAAATTGCCCAAAGTAATGCAGATGCAAAAACAATTACAAACATTGTCTTCTTTATTAGCGTTAATAAGCTTTAGAAATTTGGCTATAATTCTGAAAGTAATTTGACTAGTTTTGCCCTTGAGTAGTTAACTTCTCAGATAAGAACAATCTTTTGCATCGGTAACTTTAAATATCGACCCAAGGTGAGAGGTACTTTAAACAGCAACAATAAAAATTACGACATATAATCACGCAAAAGTGAATCCAATTAGCTGCAGCGTGACAAAGGCACGGTTTTATTCTGAAATCGTAAGCGTTTCTGTCTAAATCAATTGGGGAGAGACACAGACAGTAGCTAATAATAATTTTCCGGATATCACTGGATTATGAATTCTCGCCTAGGAGATGTTTGACATTCCCTAACACTAACCCAGAAGGGAAAAACCTCGGCGTAGGGTTGTTGCTAAAATCGGTGCAGCTACGTTGTAACGTTAGCTCCCGCACCAAATTTAACTAAGGCCCAAATAGTGTACTAGATATTTGGATGACGCTAGTTCCTGTTACAATCATTCCCTGCATCACCATAGAGTTTGGATTTTTGATAAGCTGATTTTGGCCGCTATGCGCGGACTTAGCGTAAACCGGTGCGCCACGCAGTTCTTCCCTCTAGAAATGTGCGATAACGAAGGCACTGAAAAGTATAAAAGGAGATCCACCACCATGTCAAGTCACTTCAGTCATGGGACTTGAGTCCCTGGACTTCCCCGCTCCTAATACCTTCCCTACCGAGTTTACATGTAACGGAGGCCCGAATCGGTAAACTTCTACCTAAACCTGATATAAAAACCCCTCTGTAACTGTGTCCCCTAATCGCTGTGGCTTATTCCTATATCTGACTGCGTTTGCATGTAACGGTGGCCCGAATCGGCGAACAATTTCCTTAAAACTCGTAAAGAAGCTCCATTTATACTAAATCTTTTTACATAGCTAGCATACCTGCATTCCAAACGCTGTTAATCCAATTACGCTATCCCAGAGAACATTAGAAGGCAAAGCGCACTGTGCCGGCCAGGGCATCGCGGGTCGCAAGCGATCCTCCAGCGGTTTCCGCTAAACCAGGTTACAAAGGGGCGGATTTCGTCCAATGTGAACCTTGCCCATTTAAGTCATTAGGGCGACCGAAACGTGGGTACCAAACAAGCGTCACAACCTGCCCGACGTAATATACTATTTCTGATTTGAAATCTCCGGAAATGCACGCAATATTACGATGTACTTAGCTTGAATATTAGAGAGAATATTACGCGGCAGCTGAAGCTGACCACTATTCGATTTATTACATTATTATATATATCATATTATGAAAAACCGACCGTAAGGTAACATTACTAATACAAACTCTAATTTTTTCAAACCTGTTTAGTTGATAACGATCCAACCTGTATACTGACAATATCTAAGGTCTTCCCTGACAAAAAGTTTGCTTCAAAACTGGTGTTCGTGGAGTCGAGAAGAAAGTTGTATAAACGTGTAGAAACTACCACCTCTCTGTAGAAGCTATCCAGAGAAGCAAATAACTAGAACTTATTGTAGTGTCAACAATAACTACATGTAGGTCAAACGAATCTGCCTCATGGAAATAGCACAGTTTAGAAAGATTCAGGTCCCTGAAGATACATCTGGCGCGATAGAAAAGCTTTCTCCAACCCTGGGGCACAATTGACATACGAGGATGAGCTCTGAGCGGCGACATGCGGACATTCTAAGCTGGGGTAAAGGTAACCCACGGAGATGGTCTCCAGCTCGGCAAGAATGAGGGAATTTTAGCTTAAAGCGCGAATGGCCCACAGAAATGGTAGTTGAGACGACAGAGGTCTCGAAATTTGACAATGAACGGGCCACGGAGATGTTTACTCAGCGCAGCCGAAAGTCCGTAAAGGCTACATATGTAATTGTTGAATTGTTGTACGTATATGAGAATCGCATCATAGTCGATTCTTGTAGGACAGGTGGCACTTGTCGCACCGCGTATAATACGTCTCCCTGACTGCACCCCCGAACTTGTTTCTGGAATTGACATAACACTATAGCATATGTCCACTGCTGAAATCGTCATCTTCATTTAGATAGGGCAATACATCATCCTCAACTGCTTCAACCCCAAGGAATTTGTGACTACCTTCAGTATTAGTTTCTCTACCACCTTTAATATTTTTTCATCTATAACTTTAAGCCTTTCTCCTGGGCTGGGTGATGCACTTACCTTTGGGGTCTTTAACTCTCCTCTCTTTACTGCCCACTGCGATAACACGGACTGAACCATTAATTAAAGATATCGGTCAGTTCTTGTATTGCATTGTACATAATCCTGTAGTAGCAACACTTGTGCCATTGCCGTTAGATGGCGCTGAAGAAAATAAGTTCAATCATAGACGGATAAAGTGAGGATCCAGCGTAACGTACGCACATAATTCTAAATAAGACTGAATTAGACAAACGAAAGACTTAGTAATGTAAATAATATTTAATTTTAAGAGAAAAATATTGCAGTCAGTATGATTCGAACCCACACTCTCAGAGAAAATTTGATTTGTAGTCAGACACCTTAGCTACTCGACCAGGAACGCTACGTAACACACACACACGCACTTATCGTTGTATTATGAAGTATGACCATGCAGCTTGATGGACGCACGCAGGCAGCTTCACTTGCCTTTATATACTTATGTGATAGCTAAACATGAAACTTAAAACTTTCTCTGTAAAGTAATTGATTGATCAGTGCAACGTTTTGGAATAAATCGGTAGCCAAAAGGTAATATTATTAAACAATTACAAATAATTGTTGGTCGCTGGGCTCAGACTTGCACAAATAAAAAGTTTTCGCTGTTACTAGGATAAATCGTCTAACGTTTATTAATGTCACAACTTGGTTATGCTGGAATTAACACAAATCTGAACAAATAAAGCAACATTGAAAACTTTTGAGAAAACTCAACAATACGAAAGAAAGCGCCTACAATTATTTTCAATCTTTAGGCAAGGTACAACGTTTATTCAAAACATATTTGTCATATAATGAAGCAAAACATTCTGTTACTGCAACTAAAAACGGTGAAAACCACTTTCGTTCCTGATCGACACAGATAGTAATTCACCTCTTTTTAAAATCTGCCCACAGCTGGCTAATGACGTTGCTCATGTTTTGAGATCCCAAAAATAACTAAATTCCATATGAGAGCGATTTGCTTCTAAATTAAGACCTATTAATCTTCCTACGCCTAACGCAGTGTTCAATTTAGTCATTTCTCTGACCCAGATATCCTCGGCTGGTAGCATCTAATTCAGGGCTTCGGTATTTACGGAACTCGGAATGTATAAATAAATAATTAATGAAACGAATGTGAAAGCTGGCGTCGGCGTGCTGATTTTGTCTATTGAACTCCTGCTGGCACCCAAAGTTATCTACGGAGAAGGAAACATTTCGGTTTGGTGAATGACTACCAAAACTGGCTATATTTTAATTGGATTCGTTAGGAGGATTTTCATTTTCTTATCTTTTTGTAGTGTATTGTATGGGAATTTATTCGCATTAGTGCAAACTTAATATTCAATCCAAATTATTGGAAGTATAAGTACTTGACGTCGTCTTTCACCTTTTCACATTGCAAGAAAAGAACTACTTGCGGTAACCTAAAGGATGCGAACCTTCCCTTGGATATTTAATATTGTGAAATTTATTTCCCATCCCTTACTAGCTAATTCTCATAAATTTATAGTAAAAAATGATAAAATAAAATGCAGAATAGCTGTCTACTACTATAGCTTTAAAATGAATAAAAGTTTAAACAAAAAAAAAACTCTTTTTAATGTTAGGTTTATTAGAAGAATATCTTCCGACTAACTTTGGGGGAAATGGTATCAGTCACGTCGCTCGCTAAACGTGTTGCTGATGGAGAGTAGCTATTTAACTAAGATTGTGACTACTGTCGTATCTACCGGGCTTTCATCTATCCGCCGCCTGGGACGCACCTTCTAATGGCTAGAGGCTCCCATCTGCTTGTTAAAAAATGCGATAGAAGTACAACGAATATTGTGATAATATAACACAATGCAAGGTATTGCTTGGTTTGAATAACCGTGTCTTCTTTCACACTAAAAGAAAACTAGTTTTTGTATTTTTACGATTTTCGAATTCTTACTGAGATGAGATCTGTTTTCTATTGTTTTCCGTCTTAGCTGCCTTTAAGTGGTCATAGAGTTAATTTTATTGCTAATGAGATCGGTACCTTTTGTACTTTATCGCGGAAAATGACTAATTGTAGAAGTAAGCCTACACGTGAGAAAGGAATTCATCTGCTTTCAATAGAAGATAGACCTTTCAGGTTGCTGGTCATACAAACAGTCCCTCTTTCTTTGTCACAGTCTCGCATACACTTCGCTACGACTCTCACTTTTCAAATTAGTCGAATAAGACGGTTTCGAAGAGGATACGCAGATTTCTAATAAATGCTAGTCTCAGAAGTCTTCCGCTGATGTTGCTTGATGGCACGCCATTCCATGTCGAGATAGCTGGGGCTCACGTACACAATCACGCAATTATTGTCTTCGTGATGATTCCAATAAGTTGTTAAAGACATAATGGCGCAACTAATTGTTACATAAGCGGGTTGATGAACCAATAAAGCAATTTCCTGGTTTCTACCAACCTACTTTGGGCCCTAATGGCACCCCTGCCCATCTTGGGGATGAGCCTTCAAAAATAATAGGCCTTGCCGCCTGATCGAAACTTCGAAATCCGGTATTAATGCTACCGTTTTAAGTTGGGGCATTGATAAAATATGAAAGCACTTCGGGTGATTGATATAATAATAATAACGCCGGGATAACGGCCTCTTGGATCCAAAGATACCCGCTACAATCGCGTTTTATTGACAGCTTAATCTGGGCCTTCAAATTCTGCATGATCTCTAAAATTCTTACGAGCCTGAAGGATGCGAATCGCCCTAATTATGACACACGTAAACGCTGATTCTCATTCATGTATTCTTGGTTGCGAAAGCCGGCAGCGGAGGCGAAATGGCCGCAATAGCGGATGGCTTTATGGTCATCGCCTCGTAAAAATTTAATGTGTTAATTAGCCGATTTTGTTGCCCTGGTGCTGCGCCCCACACGCTTATTCACTGGTGAGGTGAGGTGAGGATCGGCTGAAACCGTGCAGAAATCCTTAATCGGGACGAGGAAATGTGGAAAGCAGCAGCGATACATCATGCAGCCTCCTTGACATCCTCGCTGATGAGTTAAACGATAGCGTTAAACGTCGTGCAAACGTCGGTACTGATAATCCACAACAAGACCCGGGAAAATGGCTGCGGTCGTGATCGAAACCGCAGCGATTTATTGCACTTTTGTGTTTTTAAACGCCCGCCGAATATTCCCCCACGACCCCTTTTCACAATAGAAACTGTTTTGATACCCTTAGTGTTATATAATTTTTGCGGTATTGTCCGATCCAAGTTGCGAAAGAACTTGAATGAGAGGATACCAACCTATAATTTGTGGATAACTTTATTAAACCAATCATCTACTGCTGTATTATTAGGAATAATCAGGCGTTAAATTTGCCACGATTCGAGCCACCTAGGTTTTGATTTAACTTCATAGAAAGTCCCAGAAAACTCCTATCAATGCGGTTACTTCTCAGAACTTCCTGAAAAACAAGGAAATGCCTCTCAACGCTTTGCTTCATTTCAACACAAAACGAAAGTGATTTGCTGTTTCAATAAGGTGTCAATCAAAAGTACTTAGAAAAGTATTTTACTCGTAATGGCAATCCAAAAATGATAGGCAGTTACGACATTTGAAATAGTAAAATCTGCGTTACATTAATGGTCCTTCGTGTGAACTAAAGCTGATCCTGATTTGTAGATAATTAAAAATCCGATACTGGCGGCAATCAAAAATCCAAATTGAAATTATCTCCGCAAATCGACAAAAAGTCATGCGGGCGTACAATTCAATTTTTAATTAACGCATTTAATCAAGTCGCAGCGAACAGCCGTGTTCAAACATGCACGTCCAGTTTTGTAAAACCATTCCACGGTTGTTGCAAACGCGTTGCAAATTCGCAACCTGAATTTGTTTGCCACCCGTTCCAATTAACGCAACGCGGGTTATTAAATATAAGTCGGGGCGGTTATTCCTTCCATTCACGTCTGAGAAATTCATTAACGGCGCAGGAGTTCAATCTCTCTAAATCAGGGCAGATTTACATCCCGCAAGTATTCTTTTCATTTTAGTGCCGCGGGTAATTCTGGCTTGTTGAAACCGTGATATCCACCCATAAACATTCCATTTTTACGATATTCAGTCACGGAACCAGCTTTGCAGCAAGCCTTCGGGAGCCGGGATTAAACTGCAGTGAATGTCATAAAAGCTTACACAAGTATCGTTAGATCTTAAGCTGTCGGTCATTCCTGTCCACTTTAAACTGCCTTGCCGTCGTTCCGGTAACGCAACCGTTTTCATTTCAGGGAACTGTCCTTTTATGGATTAATGGCAACGGAAAAATACAAAAATAAACCTACTCACTGAAAAATTGTAGGATTTTGTCACTGTGAAAACTAATTATGAAAAAGAAATCAACTAAATCATTCCACAACCCATAGAAAATTTTCGAAAGCTCCTAAAAGTAAGCGTCAATCTTAATAAGATGATGAGTACCTTGTATATACGATCCTAATCTTATGATACAAGGATGTTATGTTAAACCATTTCTGCCTCATTTTTCTGGGTGTTTATTCTTTCTTGAGAGGCCGATGTCCAGGATCCATACCATCTTTTAGATGGTTTAGGTATTGCCTAATTGTTTTCGACCATGCTGTTGACGTGGTCTCTCCAATTACGTCTTCTTATTCTAACCATGCTACACTTGCAAATTAAAATAATAGATACAGACGGCACGCCTTAGTGGGACATGGGCGGGGTTTTACTCTGAGAGGGTAGATGTTTACTTACAAAAGTCGACGGTAAAGACTTGTAGGTGTTCACTATTGGTTAGGTGGTTGTGGTTGAATGTTTCACCGGGGGAAATCTCTTCGGCGATGAGAATTAGGTACTGTGCTTTGGTCCGAGGTCTCCACTTTGGTTTGTTTTTAACTTCTGAAATGTTTAACTTGAAAATATGCGCGTTCACAACTTCTTGCACAGTGGTAACCTACGTGCTAAATACCGATTGTCAAAATGCGTCGTAACCTATGTGGTATTTCAACTTCTTCTAGCACATCATAGTATATTTCAGATTGATATTAAAGAACGTATGACATCCAATAATAAATCAAAAATGACTTAGCTGGATTAAGCGTCGATAGATGCAAGAATGCAAGGAAGTCCATCACCGAGCTTCGAGCGAAATATTTAGCCGGGCGAGGGACTGTTCGGCGTCCCAAAATGAATATAGGGCGAGCGGTCGAGTCTCGATAACGAATTCCAGGTTTCATTGGGATGCGGGAATCATACGATATAATTGCAGTTAATAATTCTGAAAATCCAAAGGGTACAGTAGACATGAAACCTTCGATAATTCGAGACCAAACGGTAATTGGAATTTTCCAACATTGGTGGCTTTTTTGAAGCCAATTGCCTACGTGGCACGGTACACTATTGCCTAATAGCTCCTGGTCAACCCCTCCGCTTGAAGGCGAGTGCAGGACTGAAGATTGATGTCCCATGCGTGTTTAGTGGAACAAAAAGCTAAAATCGTTCTCCTTCCTTGGGCGCAAAATGTCGAATTTTGAAACGATTCTAACAACTCAGCTGCCCGAAAACTGAAAATAAAAAAAAACAGCTGTCCTATTCTATCATGAAAAGTGTGCCCTAATTGGGAGTATCTTCATTTCCGTTTATGTTATGAGTTCTTTAGCAGGTGTTGTATCTGCTCTCGTTACTACAACAGAAACTGTTTGTGACTGTAACCCAAATAAAAGCTACAGTTCTGCAGAAGATTTTGTTGAACGAAAAATATTGTTTGATCGAGCTTTCCTTTCCAAAATGGCAATTTATATAGTTATAATCAAACTATCGCAAAATAACCATTTCAAGATCAATAAAATTCTGGAACAAATATACGAGGACTACAAAGACAATTCACTACATACGAGCCAGAAAATACGAAGCCAGAACTCGAAGCACAACTTTTATATCACAGAAAAAAGAATTCTCTTAAGCCATTTTAACCTAAGATTTCTGAAAAGAAAAGCGAATGTAAATATTATAGTCGGAAGCCCTCCTATATATCAGAGAACACTCGGGTGTGGCATTTTTCTGCATAATGTTGAAAGTATGTGTTATCCTCAGCTATAGAAATCACGAAACTTCAGTCAAACCTAAGGCTTGCGACATCCATGGCTTCACGATTCCACAATTTTCATTATTGTAGTACAAAGTGTTCGTGAGATCGTTTCCTTGAACTTTTGCAGCGAAATTATCCCTTACTTAAACAATGGTCTCGAAGCTGACAAGTGAACGTGGATTGTTCTCACCTTTATGCTTAAGAAAGTGAGTATTTTTTTGTTTACAGCTGTATTTTGTTAAAGGACGCTCTAAAATATAAATATACGCTGCTAGCAATAAGCTGGATTTTTTAGAGTGTGGTCTTTCTTTCGGGCAGAAATTGTTATATAGGAAAAAGCCCAGGTTCAACAACCGCCGTTATTAATTCGCCTAGCGAAAAACGCGAGGGCGAACAAATCTCTTCTCCAAATTAGAATGTATTTTTAGAAGAAATTAGTTAATGCTGTATGGGAGCAAATACTATTTAGCTACGTTGTCGGGGCCTGATGCTAATTTACTTTTCCGCCTTGAAATAAAAAGACGAACCGCGTTCAGCTTTATTTAGTTTGGTAGGTTGAAATACAGTTGATGCTAAAAGCAAGTTTGATTTCTAGCTTACATTAAATACATTTTTACGATTATCCTTTCTATTAGGTCTCTCACTTGCGGGGTTAAATCAGGACAAATCGAACAGTCGCGATATCGTTAGAAATATACAGTTTCAATTTAAGGCAGTTTTGCTGAGAAATTGCAGTTTTATTTCAACAGCGTTCAGATTCTTACACGCTTCACGAAAGACTGCTACATCGAAGATTTCACCATTTTCCTTTTAGTTTATTTGGTATGAATTAATAAGGGGGCAAGTTTTTACCTTCTTATTTCATCTTCCAATGAATACACATAAAATATACAAGAATATCTTGATCTTTCAGCTTACCTCACACAATCTTCGATATAACCATAATAAACGCAATTGCTGATGTAGTAAGAGAGTGATTTATTCAACGTCGTAAGCCCTTTTTATAAGGTGATGCTCATCATCTGTTCCTTCGAAATTTGGTAAACTTTTACATACTTGGTGTATCAGACAAGGAGCGGAATGCGACATTCATCTAAAGATTACGATGTCCGTAAGCTACTTGCAAGATCTGCGATGATCTCAACTGTAGTATCCTATTTTGTATAGTAGGCCATAGTCTGATGCTGCTAAAAATTAGTGTCATATATTTTAATATTACTTAGTGAGGAAGAATAAATATCAAGTGCCTCAATGGCAATGTTAGCTAAGATAATGTTTAGGGTAGAGGTGCGGTTGAGGAAAAGCGTAGACTACAGGCCGCCGTGGTGGACTCCGCCTTGTTCTGTGGGGCTCCAGTATGCAGAAGGGCCTTCAAAACAGAAAATATAGAGAATTAGCTCTCTCAACTCTAGAGAACAATAACTACAGAAGCTGCATTAATTCGCTGACCTGTACCATACCTTAGGAGCTGCTTGCAAATCAAATACGTAACACTCAATGCAAGAGTAATGTAAAAAATTTGACAAAGTTAGAAGCAACAATGGAAAAGTGGCAGTGGCAGTGAAGATGGGGGAGTGGTGAGCAAGCCATTGGATATATAAGCTACTGCTGAATATACGAGCTTAGAATAGAAGACGGCATAGAGAGAAATGGGCATGAAACGGAAAGAGAGAGCAAGCAGACCATTTCGAGCTAATGCTGAAAGGGAGGCTCCGGTGTGCGCCGATGAAAAGAAGAAGGGTTTTGGTTGCTCCGGAATATCTGGAGGTCTTCCAAAGATTTACCCTTTCAGAAAAATAATTAGGTTGGGTTGGCTTAGATAAGGATAGATTAGGGTAGGTTAGCTTTTTTTGCTTCTATGCCAGTGAATATTATACTCATGGGTACCTGGTCCCATATTTTTGTGGTATCATAGTTGCTGGCTGACAGTCGGACTTCTATTCCCTGCTCCGTAGTTGCAATACATTCTTGAGTATTCTCCACGCTTCCTCTTTTTGATTTTGCAGAAGATGGTGGTGGTAAAGATAGTAAACCTTAGCATTCGAATACTTTAATAGCATCGAGCTGAAGATAACATGATTCGGTCAAAGGAGAACGTGATAGTAAAAATCTCAGCGAAGGCCAAGGCAAGTTGAAGGAGAGAAAAGACCCTGAGGACCAATCCTGTTGGTCTATGGAAGCCGCAGTCCTTACCCACGGGTGAACCAGCAGGCGCTGGCTTATCGGTCACCTGGAGACGCACCTGGTAAGGGTTAGGTGTCCCCTTCAGGGAAACTACACCAAATGACCAAACCAGGAAAATGCAATAAAAAAGGAGCGATAAGAGCGAAAGAGGAAAATAAATCCATCCAGTTCGAAGATATACTGGATTCCAAACTGGGTATTAGGGAGAAAGGGTTTTAGTCGGTGGGAGTCCGCCGCGATTAAAGAGTTTGTCTTAAGAGATTTCCCTCTTTCCGATAAACTAAAATAGATTAGGTTAGCTTAGGTTAGGCTAGTTTACGTGGGGTACATTTGGATTCATCACAATTCAGTGAAATGAGGCAAAAGTAAGAAAGATGAATGTTATGTGCACTAAGTTAGATTTTGCATAAGTAACTTCACATAAACCTTGTAAATTATAAGTTTCGTCACAAACAATTTATGTGAATAGACATTAGTCGATGTGCTCTACGAAAGATACAAAAAAATGTGGTTGAAGTGTAACGCGATCATTCATTCATACATTTCTTCTTCTTTTTAATCTTTAATTAACAGCCCATTCGTGGTTTTTCACTCACTTTCACGACTCCACCCTTCAGCAAAATTGAATCCATTTTCTGTGCTTGGTACTGACACGCCAGCACTTCACATTCCAGTAGTCGTCAAAAGCGAAACTATTCGGGCAGCTTTCAGTTGGAAAGCGGTTGACAGCGCCGCCGTTCTTCGGGGTTTTGCCAGCAATTTGTGATAATAATTTCGCCCTTTGTGGAGCCAAGCCATTCACCAGAATGATATTTGTCTGTGCCTGGCCACTTCAGGTGGGTCATAACTCACGAAACAATTTCCAAAACTGTCGCCGTTTATGTACGTCTAGTGAGGGTAGTCACGAAACCACTGGCCGGAAAGTGCAGAAGTCGCATTGCCAGCAGGTTTCCGGAAAAATTTAGCGTGCGGGTGTGACCCTCGGACGTGCCTCTCGTGCCCCACGTGAAGGTGCACGTGCAGCTGCACGGCCTTGTGACAAATGAGATGCAACGCAGTCGGCTGCGGCAGAGTAATGGCTTTAATAAACGTGAGAACAATGAGCGGTTTGTCCCTTCTATTCACCTAGATAGTAATGTGGAGTTATATACGTTGCAAGATCCACTAAAGAGAGCGCGATAAATCAGACTCGTAACAATATACGATTCCATATATTCCAGCAAGGTAAAGCTAAGGACAAACAGCGCTGGTAGCATTTCTTATACGTGCACAACGTCGATAATAAATCTTATTTGCTCGGAATTGAGATGGAAAACATTTCCAATAAGATTCCTGTAATTGAGACTTGGAGCAGAAATATTCCAGGGCGCTTAGAGCGAAATAGCCGTTTCAGATGAAAATATCGCGGGGTCTAAACAAAGAGCTTTTGTTCCATGCTAATTCCAGATGCGCTGAGAGGTAATCAAAAGGAGAATATTGCAACAAGTTCTACATTTCTATCCGTTCCAAGCGGAAAATGATAAAAACTCGCATTCATTCTGAAAATATCCATAAGTTGCCTCACAATTCATAAATAAGTAGAAGTGGCTTTTAATTCCAGCGCCTCCACTGTCAAGTCCACAGATGGTAACGCAAACCTCTTTTAGTACAAATTCCTGAAGTTTGAGAAATATTTTCATGTAAAGAAGGGGTAATTTCTTCAAAGAAGAGGCCACTTCGATGTTTAAGGAATGTTTGGAATTACTTTATTAAGTGGGAGAGATAGTGAACTAAACTGAGCCTTACCTGAACTGGCCAACTAATAATGGCAAAATAAAAATGTTCGTTCGAAATAAATAAAAACATAGATATGCTGCCCTTTAATAATTCATTTATCGCAATAATTAATACTTATGCACCGTCTAGTAATTAGGTTCAAAAATCACCTCTGGGTTGGGTCTCTACACAGTTGAAAACTTACCCAATTATTAACCCCGAATTAATTGTCACGAAGCGAAACAGAAATTTGCCTTCAATTTTTACTTTAATCGAAGCAAGCTGTTGATAACTACGTCGCAGGTAAATAACGACGATATAACTGCAATCACGTAACCAAACAAACCTGTTTATCGGTAACTAACGACGCCGCTTTGATCCAACGCTGACTTGATAATTTTTTTTAAAAGGATGTTACCGCTCCATCTACTTGCCTGGACTCCCAGATTCTGGAAACTGCTCAAAATGCGCCTTTTTCTTCTTCTCTGCACCGTCGCCTGCTCGCTGGAACCACTTTGGTCCAAGATGCAAGTATCTTCCTCGACTGCAATACTTGGGTGACTTGCCTTGCTGTTTCCTGCCTTTGCTGATGCCCCCAATGTTGCTTCTATTACTCGTACCTGCTCTCAGGCTTTCTTTGCTGGTCCAAATTGTAGCTGCGCTTCTCCAGCACACAACTTTCTTGGCTTCACCACCCTTTTTACTAACTCAATTTGATTAGAATGTGTTATGTTACTTCCAATATCCGAGCATTTATCAAAATCATGACTTATAATTTTAAATTATAATGTCGAATTAAGTTGATCGAAACCATGCTGATATCGTTGTGGAACCTGTTTGCTATTCGTAGTGTAACTAAATGATAAATTACTTATGAAAAAATTATGGTTTATAAATCTATCAATGTTTATTTCTCATAATATTTCTATCTGTAGCAATTAATAAATTACCAATTCTGTTCTGTTCTATTTATTTATTAGTATTAAAGGAGCCAGATTTACCATAGGTAGCATACCATCTTAATAGATAGGTTGTATTGACTGGGAGTATAAGATTAGTAAGTCTGGTAGGTAGTGAGGGAAATGAAATTTGGTAATTATACTGTTGTTGATGATTTTGCGTAGGATAATCTTTGTGAGCAGGAAAGCTAGGCCAAACTTACCCTTTAAGACATGGGTAGCGTAGGTCACCTCACTACACGGCTATGATTAAGATTGTATTTATTCAAAAATATCTGTATTTATACACTCAACTAGGTCCACTGCTTTGAAGATAATATTGCATTGTCTGCATTGTCAATTCAGCAGGAACTAGTAATATGACATATTAAATGCACTGCATCATAGCCTGGAATTTTTGAGTAGATACTGACTTGGAGTAAAACATATTATCACTTCACACTAAACGGTACATTGCAGTAAAACCAAAGTCTAGTATTGTTTAAGCTTCATAGAACGTCTTCCACGGAAATCCGTTCGTAACTTTTGCCATTATGTGTGGGAGATACATAGTCACATAGGCACATAGACGGAAATAAATTTTTTCTCTGTCGTTTCGGAAGCTCACGCTTCGCTCGGTCTATAATAAAAAAGCATGTTTCAAGAGATGTTGAATAATCGACATAAGATTGCATCTTCGTGTATTTATTTGTCTTTCTATCAACTGACGTTTGCCACTCTGGCTGTCAGTGCTGACATCTTGAATGACGTGGCGAGTGGGCGTGAAGTTGGATCAGTTGTTTCAGCGCCAAACAAGCTTTGTTATGCAAAGACGCTCTACACTACATGAAGAACTTCAGTTTTTTTTTTTTTAAATTTTGTATTCGATTTATGAAGATGTTTCCATGTTGATATACTGATATAATGGTTACAGCTTGCCCGGGTAAGAAATATTTAGTTTTTTTTTATATCACCAATCTCTAAGCAAACGCTTCAAATTATTCTGCTCTTCCAAGTTTGAATAAAATCGTACTGAATGACAATTTAATAATCGATTAAAGCGAACAGATAATTAATTTGACAGCAATGAAGATACAGCAAGTGGATTTTAAAACGTGGAATTACTGCCAGTCGCATTCTGTGGCTCAATTGCTTTTAAAAAGCCTTAGGCAAATCTAACTGAAGTTATGGGTAGGAAACTACTATGGATCCTAGAATCAAGTTTCGACTTTACTTCGTCCACTTTGTCTAAAAAGAACTTATGTAGACCTGAAATCATAACCAGAATGGAACTATACCAAAGCTTACTTAAAAAACTGTTGCGGAAGCAAAAATTTTATTAGAACTATGTTCAAGTGGTGATCTTCTTGAACACCTGATATACGTTACAAAACACTGAAAAGTACTTTCGTTATTGCACGATGTTGAACTTTAACTTCTAACTAACGAACGTTGGAAAATAGTCCTCGAAGAAGAGAGCTTGAGAATTATGTCTACGAGGGCAAAGTCCTGGAAAATGCATCTTTTTGCTACTTGAAATAATTTCCCCTAAGATTTGCCTCTTGCTGGCCAACTGCAACTAAAATAACCGCCAGGAACTCGCCTAGGTGCCGGTGACACGCATTAATTCGAAGCAACCGTAATTAAACCGAATTGCAAGATCAGTCGCAGTAATCGCCAATTAACAGCGAAAACGTCGGCTTAAACACGCCGCTGTGTGTAATAATTATTTATTGAAATAACTCTGAGGTATTTGCTCCCGCGGTACGAAAAGTTTATGAAATATGGCAGTTCCGGCGAAGTTGGAGCATTCCGTAGCTTACGACGGCCATTTAAAGAACTTTGCCTTTTATAGAGTCCGCGCAATAACAGTAAAACTTAGACGAACAAAGTAATTTCAATGAATCGCCTCCTTTACCGCTCGTGTCCTTCGCCAATTATATTTTACAGTGCAATAAATAGGCGTCCCGCCCTAATGGCACCTGCAGGAGTTCAAAAACGCTGGCGGATCCGAATCCAAAGTCCGCGCCGTTAAATTCAATTGAAGCTCTGGGATTAGCGGAATCCTATTCCATAAACGCTAACCGAGTTAAATTAGCATACTGATGTCAGCCTCCAGCAATCAAACGCGGGGGATGCCAAAATAGACGTTAGTGCCAATCATAAACAATAGAAGTTGATTGGCAAACGAATGCTTCCGCACCCGCTTGTCCGAAATAGAAACCGCCGAAACTGGCGAGCGGCACGCACGGATTTACCACCTACAAATCGCAAGTTCGGCTAGCAATTTGCACTTCGGCGGCTATGAATATTAAAATATATCTGCGAGTGCAGCTAGAGCCATTGAGTGTGCAGCCCGAAGTAAAATGTAAAGCGTGCTCTATCTACTTAGCGAATCTGACTCTTAATGAAGTGTTAAGTTAATCTAAATACCTAATGAGGCCTAGCTGCAATTAAGTCATACTCCGAATCGGTTTGTAGGAAAGTATTGTTGAAATATGGCCTCGTC
>OW679197.1:15470588-15717841 GCA_940337035.1 Agriotes lineatus
GTATGCTATGATTTTTCTACGACTGTTACTTTGTTGGTATACGCATATAACGAGCAGATATTTTAGTAGTCGTAAAAAATATATATCTATCGCCTAACGCCTGCCGTTTCTTATGGCGATGCTTAATTAATGAAACATCAGGCATGGAAGCCAGTGGCAGCAATGTTTTTGATGTTTTAATTAAGGCCGGAATAATCGGAATTTCTTGGCTGCATTTAATCGCTGAGCAGCGCCACCTGTTGAGACAGGTATCGGGGACACACTTTTTGCACTTATTGTCGTGTTAGCGCTCACAGCGAAATCTGGCGGTTATGTCTGCCGCGAATCAATATAAGCCAAGTCTACAAACTCCAGACAAGTAATTGGCTTTGAGACGCTGGTGTCGATCTGATACCACATCACAAATACTACGGCAGACGTACAACACCAGCAAATCTTAGGCTCTGTTATCAGATAAATTCCGGTTTATGTGCCGACGCTAACTCGCGTTGTGTTAGCAAGCAAGCTTGTTGACGATATTTTTGTCTGGAAAAAATCTGAGTTGTTTATTTAAGCCTCGGCTAACATACAACGATACGATTTTAGGAATGTCTATCATGGAGGCACTTCTTTTTCAATTATACGATGTTTGTTGCGAAAGGAACAGAGACTATGTTCCAACGTCTTGTTGTTTATGTACGAATGAAAATATTTGACGGGCTTCGTAACTTACACTGCTATTTAGCATATATTTTCGTCATTGCATTTTACTTCCCTACTACTAAAAAGGGTTCGGTTTTCAATTTTCGAAAACGACATAGTACCAGGAGCCTGATCCACAAGCGACATGTGCTGGTCCAAGTAAAACCTGTAATTTTACTAAAATATGCAAATCAGTTTCCCTAAGGAATTTCATTCTTGTACATTGTAATAATTTTTGTACCAAAGACAGGGTGTGCTTTGTGCAATCGAAATTCCGTGCGTCATACATCTCACACCGTGCTAAATGTGCTTGTTAGCTAAGTCCTATTTCATACAAAAGTTGCTACTTGGACACATTATGGCCATTAAATGTAAATTGACTTTATTACTTAAAGTTAAATAATCGCACGATCAGGATATCGTGTGTATAAATTTTGTTTTACTATTACTATTTAAACAATGCTGTATAGGTATTTTCTGACTGAATCGTTTAAATAGCAGAGGTTGTTTATATCTAGAGGAAATAGTTTACGTTTGTATATAACGAAATTTATACAGGTTGAATTTGGTTAGAAAAGTTTTGTTTTACTTGATGGTCTTGTTGGTCGAATAGTACAATTTTCACCTAGCGAGAATAGCCTATGTTTGTGTCTACTGAAATTTATAAAGGGTGGAGCTTCGCTTTTTTTTATATGAGACCTAAATGAACGTCCTATCACAGTCTCGCTGTAAAAATCTTCTTGCTTATAAATTGTACGCTACTCTCCTGCTACTATTTAACACATTTTTCTAAAGCCTTCACTGAATAAGTCATTTAAATAACAGAAAGCATTTTATACCTAGTGGGAATAGTCTACCTTTGCGCCTAATGAAATATATAGACACTGAAACTTAGTTAACCTAAAACCCAAAATTTATCTAACAGTTTTATCAGAATCTCACTGTGTATAAATCTCATTGCCTATAAATTTTACTCTAGTCCACTATAAATATTTAACCAATACTGCCGAAGCCATTGCCCATTCAGTCGTTTAAATAGCAGAAGCAATTCATACCTAGTGAATATAGCCAACGATTACGTCTACTGCAATATATACAGAGTGGAGCTGGGTTAGTTTTTACTTTAAAATTAGATAATAGTCGTATTAGCCCAATAGGGAAATTTATACCTAGTGGGAATGTGCTACATTTGTATCTGCTGAACTGTATACAGAGTGAAGTGTTACTTAGTTAATAAAGTTCTATTTATCTTGAATGATTAATGATACCCCTATTAGTCCAATAGTCTAATTTATGCCTAGTGGGAAACGGCTGCGATTGTATCTACTGAAATTTATAGATAGCGCCACCTAATTAGCAAAGTCCTCTTTTATCTGAAACTGCAATAATAGTCTTACCAATATTCCACTATGTATAAATCTCGTTCTTCATAGATTGTACGCAATTGCACTACTATTATTAAACTAATTTTTCTGAAGCCTTTGCTGATAGTTGTTTAAGTAGTAGAAGCCATTTAGAACTATCGGAAATAGCCTACTGTTCTAGGGGCTAAAATTTATACAGCGTTGAATTTGGTTAGCAGAGTTCTCTTTTACTTGAAACTTTAATGATAGTCTTCTTAGTCCAATTTATACCTAGTGCAAATAGTCTACATTTGGGTCTGCTGAAATTTATTATGGATGGAGCTTGGTTAGCAAAGTGTTTTTTCACGAAACTTACGTGAACGTCATATCACAGTGCCGCTGTGTATAAATCTTGTTGTTTATAAATTGTATGCTAATATACTACTACTATTTAACAAATTTTAGCAAATGTTTTACTGAAAAAGTCGTTTAAATAACAGAAAGCGTTTTATACCTAGTGGCAATAGTCTACTTTTGCGTCTACTAAAATGTACAGACAGTGAAACTTAGTTAACAAGGTTCTCTTGTACCTAAAACTTAAATAGTAGACTTATCAGAATCCCATTGTGTATAAATCGTATTGCTTATAAATTCTATGCTAGTCTACTACAACTATTTAACTAATCTTGCTGAAGCCATTGCCGATTGAGTCGTTTAAATAGCGGAAGCAATTTATACCTAGTAAAGACAGTCTACCTTTACATCTACTGCGATGTATACAGAGTGGAGCTCGGTTAGCAAAGTTCTCTTTTACTCGAAAATTGAATTATAGTCCAGTTAGCACAATAGTGCAATTTACACTTAGTGGAGATAGCCTACGTTGGTGTGTACTGAAATTTATAGAAAGTGGTATTTGGTTCGCAAAGTTATTTTTTACTTCAAAGATAAATCATGCTCCTATTAATCCAATAGCCGAATTTATAGTGAAACATGGTTAACAAAGTCTTTCTTACTTCAAAATTAAATAATAGCCTTATTAGCTCAATAGGGCCATTTATACCTAGTGGGAATACCCTACGTTTGTATCTACTGAATTTTATACAGAGAATAGAACTTAGTTAACCAAGTTTCTTGAATGCTAAATAATACCCCTATTAGTCCAATAGTCTAATTTATACCTAGAGGGAAAAGCTTGCGTTTGTGTCAACTGAAATTTATACAGAGCGCAACTTAGTTAGCAAAGTCCTCTGTTATCTGAAACTTAAATAATAATCTTATCAATATTCCACTGTGTGTAGATTTCATTCCTCATATATTGTACGCAATTCTACTATTATTAAACTAATTTTGCCGAAGCCTTTGTTGATTAAGTCGTTTAACTAGTAGAAGCTTTTACACAGATTGGAAATACCCTACGTTTGTTGGGACTGAAATTTGTACAGAGTGGAACTTGGTTAGCAAAGATTTCTTTTATTTGAAACATAAATGATATCTATATTACAACCTTGCTATGCATAAACTTCGTTCCCTATAAATTGTACGCTATCCTACTACTATTATTTAACTAATTTTGCTAACGGCTTTACTGAATAAGTAGTTTAAATAGCAGAAGCAATTTATACCTAGTGGGAATATCCCACCTTTATATCTACTAAAATTGGTACAAAGTGGAGCTTGGCTTGCAAAGTTCTATTTCCAAAGTTAAATAGTACTTCTAACATCGTTGATTGTCGTGACCCCTGTTACACGGAATCTTCCTTATCAACTAGTTAGGCTGGCCACATGTCAGGGCCAGAATGATAATAACAGGCTTTCTATACTACGAAGAAGAAGAAGAAGAAAAAGAAGAAAAAATCATATTTTAATTACTTTCAAACGACTTTATACTGCTTTACATCATTAGCCTCATATGTCTTCATCTCTGTTGTTAGTATTTATTTAGGATATTAATGAACTCAATAATCTTCCACCACTCTTAGCAGTTCTTCTTCTGTATGTGACATATTGCCTATTGACCTGGCAGTGCTTCGTACGCACACTTTTCTAAGGAAATATTATTTCTTCCATGCTTAAGCCACTAGTTAGCATTCATTCTAAAGTTTCCTTTGTTAAATGTTCTTAATTCCATCATTTCCCCAAAGATAGCCAATCACCGGCTTTACCTCATTTCCGTGGACCTTTTGCCCGATTCTGGTTCGTCCTGGGTATGTTCACAGGGAGACTTCTAATGTTGTTGAAGAAACTTTCTTTTCAACACATTACGAATACAGATTACGCGGAACTTGGCATGCCGAATACCTTTTAAGAAATCCTTTAATGGTAAATCTTACAGGACGATAAATTATTATTATTAAATTGAAGGCACTCAAGGGGAATGTTGTTAGATTGCAGTATAAAAGCTGGAAATAAGTAAAATGTAAAAAAGGACCTCCATTGTGTATACACTTCATTATAAAAGTCAAGGAACACATTTTTGGTTATAGTTGAAAAGCCTTAAGTGAAAGATTAAAGAAAGTAAATTTAAAGCGTTCACACTTCCTTCCTTGTCTATTATTTTAACTTCATGCTCATAAATACACCGAAACTGTATTCCTCCTGCTGCCTACTTTAAAGTCTGTCCTTATTTATTATGAAAATTTTTCCATTATTATGAGCATTTGCCTGAACAACTTGCTACGAACAGGTTGTTAAAAAATCGCTTAGCTCTCTCTGACAAGACTGCTTCATAAAAATTAGCCTGGAGACGTTTCCTTCGAATTTCATTATTAATGAATATTTAGAAATTGATTTGGAAGCTTCTGGCGAGCTCTTGTAACGCTTTCGCGTCATATTTCACTACAAAAAATGATACTTACAAGGTGTACATCAGCACAAACGATTTTTGCTACGTCGTTTCTGAAAGAGTTTAGTATTATGAAAAGGGGCTAGCTGGGATCTGTTTCCTAGCGTTGACAAACTTACACTTACTCTTACACTCTGCGATTATAATGAGAAATCTCAAGGTTCGTTATGGTAAACGGCTGTTATAATTAGCGCAGACCAACCTATAGTATTTAAATTTCAAGCTGTTAATGTTAAACGGTGCTTTGGGTGCCTCGTTCGTTTCCGTTTCTCTGGGTTTCTGTTGTTGGTCTAGCTCCGACCTTGCTGGAACCAAACAAAATTATCTAGATTGTGGTTCATCAGCAATAATATCGTGATTGATCCACCAGCACGGGGCGTAGTTATGACAATTTGGTGCCCTTGCATGGACAGTTATTGCTGTTGGAGGCGTGGGAATGAGCGTTGGACGGGTCATTGTATCGCTCTCGGGCCTGCATCCTTGCCAGGTTGTTATTGCTTGCACTGAAAATTACCGAGTGATATAACAAACACATCAGTTTCCCAATTGGAGAACGTGCTCCCTTGAGGTTGCGACATTTATGATGTGCGAAACAGGGTGCTGCAGTCGTTTGAGAAACGCTGGTGGCCATCGCATTAATTCAGAGAATGGCTGCCACATCCCCCAAGACCGAAGCATCCCCTGCCGATGTAATAATTGCATTTCTTTGTCATCCAATCCGATCAGCAGCATCCATACATCATCGGCCCTATTAAATCTCCCCCGGAATATTCCAGCAATTCGCAAAGAATTAATCGGGAAGAGCAATTGTATCTGCAGAACTGGCCGAATGAGGGAGCGAACGAGGCATTTATGGTGTTAACAGCGCGGGTGCAATTATTTCTGCTCATATGAGTGGTTGATAACAAGGCCCGTATTGTCGTGAGTAGCAATATTTAAATGGGGGGAGAAGCACCCCAAATTTATGTCCGGTCGTATACAGATAATGGTGTAGGTCATGGTGCCTCGTGCCAATCTTCGACCCAATTCTTTTCGTACTCACTGTCTGGTTAAAGCGGACTAGTTCTGTGATTAATAATACAAGTTCCCGGGGGATGGGGCTGTCTATAATATCCCCCACTCAAATAGCTCAGCCTAAAGCGGGCGCAACAATAGGCAGATGACTGTTACTTTTCGTTTTTGTTGTGCAGTTAGAACAATGGGCGTCTTCCAGCAAAAATTAATTTTGCTGTTTACGCTTCGCGGTAAGAGCCATTCAATTTAAACTGCGATTAAATTGCACGGGAGGCGGGGAAATCTGTTTCACCGAATGCGAAGAATTTCCTTGAATTAATACGTTTTCGAACGCCAGACAAGGGGAGTGGATTTCTTTCAAGACGACTTTGAAGAGTCTTCAATTAGATGTAGTAGTTTCGCTAATTTGGAAGTTTCAGAATTTATAGGTTCCGTACGAAATTTAGAAACACAAACTTCGAACAAAAATAAAGTTAGAATTTTCAGTTGTTACAATTTCCGATCTGTCCAATTTAAAAACCAATTCGAAAGCGTTTCCAGCTTTTGTAATTCTCATTTGGTCCTTTACAGAGGTAGAAAATATTATTCATGGTACCAAAAGATATGTGCAATGTAATTACTGATGCAATTAGAGAAAATCTTTTTCCATACGCTTAATAGAACACGTAAGATATCCAGGTAGCTAAAATCCTAAAAAATAGAAAATAAATGAGCATATATCAAGATTACCAAACTTTGTAGATTAATGTCAAGGCAAATAATTTTCAGCAACTTGTGCAAATATCGGAAGGGAACTGTAATGGGCATTCATTCGATTCGTTTCGCAATCAGACAAAGATACTCATTAAATTGATTACATATCCAATTTTCAAGGCCTAGGAAGGTAATTATAATTGAAGACTGTCGTTCGTGATAGATCAGAGCAAAGCTAGGTGTGTTAGGGGAAAGTCAGCTATCAGCAATTTTTGCATTCGAACGTATCATTCCAATAGAGAATATTCTCCGCGAAGGTCTTCCGAGCTGTACTATTTTTCTCCGTTAATTCCAGACGTTTTCATCGACTCTTCGGACTGCCTCCACAACGAGCAGAATAGCAAAAAAGGGCACATTAGTAGCGAGCGCTAGTTCTGCAACAAATTCATCCTGTTAAGTTCCTGTAATTACCTTTTATGAATTGTTAATAAGGGAAAATCCTCTTTTCGCTGCACAACCTTTTAGTTAGCACTACTTGCTACACCAGGATTTGCAACGAATAAATAGGTAGAGGCGTAATCCCTTCAGCATTGTCTACCATATTTTGCGAAGTACGAAAGGAGGGGATTATTGAAGTTTTTGCAAATCATTGCCTTGTCAGAATTCCTTCAAGTTAGATAGAAGCGGTGAAAAAACTGACGGTTTCTCGCGTTCTGTTCATATTAAACAAATCGCCATGGTGTCATAACAAGTTCCTTAATATTACTTACGAATTGCTAAAAAAAGTGACGCGAGATTTTTCACAACAGGCAGCACAAGGATCTTAGAAGGCCGCGCGTGATGAAACAGCCTAAACGCATGTTAGTCTTTGTTAATTGTGATCAGATAAGAATAGTAATGACAGAGACTGGAAATATTTAAAGGATGTATCCCTAATGCAGTATCTGGTGGAAAAAATGTGATCAAACTACCACTTTTAAACTTCCAGACAACATAATAATTTAATAATGGATCAATATCAAAATCGGAATTAACAGCACAGTGCACAACTTACCCTACCAATTTCCTCAAGCCCCTTCAAACGCTTTGCTAGATGCAATCACTCCTCTGGATAATCCTCGAATTTATTCGTAATTGAACTACTCACTTGTTTCGATCTTAAGTACACCGCTGGCTTTAACCGGCGTAGATCGTCCTAATTCTTGCTGCGTCCATCCTCAGTACACGCCGAAGAATGCTAAGTGGAACAGAAAATTATCGTTTTCAAAATAATTGTTCGTAGCTGCAAGCGCGAAGCTTTAGTTAGAAGCCCAATGCGATCGCGTGCACGTAGGGAATTAGCATGCAATTTTCCAGATAAACTGTTTTGTGATGAAATAAAACCTCGACTTTGCTGACCCAAATTCCGTTTGCTGCTCGTCGGAGACTACGGTGATGCATAAACACCATCCAATTCAGCGTGGCATTTTCCCTTATTGACGGATAGTTTCTTTGGGCGGCAAATTCCTCCAGAGGCGACGCTAGTGCTACACGTTTTGAAGGGATCAGAAAAGAGCGACTGTAAAATTAGTTAAGGCTAAAGTGCCACCAACAAACACTGCTGCCCCTGTAGCTCATTGCAAATTTCAAAAATATGCTATGGTTACGTACATGCACTAAGATACCTATGTATGTGTGCATTATGGTGCAGCGATAAAAATATTTTAATATTAAAACCTAAAAGTTGCCACAGGGTGGGAAAATTTCGATGTTTTCATAGAGAATCTCGATAACTATAGGAGATATGGAAAAATGCTCCCCATCCTCAATCTATTTTGAGGAAAGCTTAATGATAGAAACCAAAATGGGCTATCGACTTTTAGTTTTGTGGTTATACCTGGCTTGTTTACGAAAATAGGAAAAAGATATTTCTACATTCTTGAGGCACATTTTTGATAGGAATGCAGTGGCGTAGTCAGTTTTTCAAAAAAAGTGTAGAATTTCGTTATGCCATAAAGTTGTATTTTCTTATATGGAACCCATAGTTGGTTGTACCATCATGGGAAAGGGGATTTTCCTCATTCCTGTGACGAATCATATGGGCCGATTCATTCACTGCCACTACATTATAGGAAACATTCACAAATTTCAAAGTAGTTTTTAATGTTTCTTCGTTTTCTGCTTGAAGGCATTTCTCATTTAGAATACACCTAATGAAACAAAGTATCCGCCATTGCGTTGTTATAGTCAATAATTTGATTGACAGAATTAATAACGTTTGATTATTACTTATAATGTTACACGGAGTCCGTCATAAATTTGGACACATGAAAAATTATTCTATATATTTATCAGGAACTTTTATTCTTGATAAAGGTCCCTGTATCTTCTCGATCTAAAAATGCACTTGCCAAAATTAAATATCTCTTTTCATATATGGAGGGGGTTCGAAAATATGTAAATGGCTCAAGAATAAATTACCCTTAGTTCTCAAAATACAAAAAAAATTCTTTGGAAATATTTGCAATAACATTTCAACTAAAAGTTACAATTGATTTAAATTCCCGTTCCTGTTCAAATAATTTTTTATTAATTTGTTTTGAAGACACCTGTTTTTCACCTTGGACACAACAAAATTAGATCCAATTTCCATTAACGTAATTTTCTCGTAGCTAAGTGAGCAAAATTCAAGTTCGACAATACATACTCGTATCTGATAATAACGTTTAAGTATTCCATGTTTCGTACTACACAGGGTAGTAAAAAACTGTAGAAACGAATGAAAATTATTTTTCGGAATAAATGGCTGGGAAATCTTTGGCACCTTATTTCAACTACAAACAACTTTGTAAATATGATTTTTGTGGATTCTGAATAATAAGGGTACTTTATATTTAAGCCATCTTTATATTTTCGAACCTTCCCCGTATAGGCAAGGAGATATTTAAATTTTGGTAAGTGCGTTTGTAGCTTGAGAAGAGGCAAGAACTTTTAACAGAATAAAATCTACTGATATGTGAATAATCAAAAAATTCTAAATTTTCCTAAATTCATGACGTACACTGTATGCTATGTTATAATTCATGATATACATCATTATAATGAGATAAAACATCCTCTTTCTCATAATGCCATAACTAACTACGGGTTCCATATAAAACTAAACAATTTTATGATACTTATAGCTCGAAATTCGCAACTTGAAAAACTGACTACGACACTGCATTCTTATCAAAAACTGCTTGAAGAACGTAGGCATTTTTATTTCCTATTTTCACAAATAAGCGAGATATAGCCACAAAACGAGAAAACAAAAATCCATTTTTTGTTTCTAACTCGCAAACCAGATACGATAGCCCATTTTGGTTTTTAAGTTTTCTCAAAAAAATAAATCGAGTACGAGCCGTTCCATATCTCTTATAGTTATCGAGATTCCCTATGAAAACATCTAAACTTGCCCAGCCTGTACAACTTAAGAATATAGTATAATTTCGCTTAATCCGGTCAACATCGTCTGCCTCCCCAACGGCATTGAATATATCCTATTTTTAAGTTTTTTAACGATATTAGTATGCAACAAAAAAATTCGTAGTGTAATCCGGTTAGCGTTAGATTTATGCAATAATTCAGAAATGTTACCTTATGTATTACTCAGTATTACTCTAAAATTTTGTTTAATTCGGTCAACATTTCCTGCCTCCCCAACGACCTTGAATTTTCCTTATTTTTACATTTTTTAATGATATCCGCAAGTAATACAAAATACAAGGTTAGATTTATGCAATATGGAGTACCTAGCACTGTGGTAAAATTTGGTTTCATTCGGTCAACACCTTCTGTCTTTTCAACGACCTTGAATATTCTCTGTTTTTACCATTTTTAACTATATTAGCAATCAGTAAGATAATAGTAGTGTCTTCCTGGTAGGGTTAACTTTATGCAATCCAGCCGACATTTTGCCTTATGCAGTACTTAGCACTGTGGTACAATTTGGTTTAATTCGATCTACAGCTTCTGCCTCCTCAATAACCTTGAGTATTCGCATTATTTACCTTTTTAACTATATTAGGAATCAGTAAAAAAATCGTAGTGTCTTCCTGGTAGGGTTAACTTTATGCAATCCAGCCGAAACGTTGCCTTATGCACTACTTAACACTGTGGTAAGACTTGGTTTAATTCGGTCAACAGCTTCTGCCTTCTCAACGACCTTGAATATTTGCAATATTTCCCTTTTTTAACTATATTAGCAATCAGTAAAAACACGTAGTGTCTTCCTGGTAGGGTTAACTTTATGCAATCCAACCGACATTTTGCCTTATGCAGTACTTAGCACTGTGGTACAATTTGGTTTAATTCAATCTACAGCTTCTGCCTCCTCAACAACCTTGAGTATTCGCATTATTTACCTTTCTAACTATATTAGGAATCAGTAAAAAAATCGCAGTGTCTTCCTGGTAGAGTTAACTTTATACAATCCAGGCGAAACGGTGCCCTATGCACTACTTAACACTGTGGTAAAACTTGGTTTAATTCGGTCAACAGCTTCTGCCTCCTCAACGACCTTGAAAATTTGCAATTTTTCTCTTTTTTAACTATATTAGCAATCAGTAAAAACACGTAGTGTCTTCCTGGTAGGGTAAACTTTATGCAATCCAGCCGACATTTTGCCTTATGCAGTACTTAGCACTGTGGTACAATTTGGTTTAATTCAATCTACAGCTTCTGCCTCCTCAACAACCTTGAGTATTCGCATTATTTACCTTTCTAACTATATTAGGAATCAGTAAAGAAATCGCAGTGTCTTCCTGGTTAGGTTAACTTTATGCAATCCAGCCGAAACGTTGCCTTATGCACTACTTAACACTGTGGTAAGACTTGGTTTAATTCGGTCAACAGCTTCTGCCTCCTCAACGACCTTGAATATTTGCAATGTTTCCCTTTTTTAACTATATTAGCAATCAGTAAAAACACGTAGTGTCTTCCTGGTAGGGTTAACTTTATGCAATCCAGCCGACATTTTGCCTTATGCAGTACTTAGCACTGTGGTACAATTTGGTTTAATTCAATCTACAGCTTCTGCCTCCTCAACAACCTTGAGTATTCGCATTATTTACCTTTCTAACTATATTAGAAATCAGTAAAAAAATCGCAGTGTCTTCCTGGTAGGGTTAACTTTATGCAATCCAGGCGAAACGGTGCCCTATGCACTACTTAACACTGTGGTAAAACTTGGTTTAATTCGGTCAACAGCTTCTGCCTCCTCAACGACCTTGAATATTTGCAATTTTTCCCTATTTTAACTATATTAGCAATCAGTAAAAACACGTAGTGTCTTCCTGGTAGGGTAAACTTTATGCAATCCAGCCGACATTTTGCCTTATGCAGTACTTAGCACTGTGGTACAATTTGGTTTAATTCGATCTACAGCTTCTGCCTCCTCAATAACCTTGAGTATTCGCATTATTTACCTTTTTAACTATATTAGGAATCAGTAAAAAAATCGTAGTGTCTTCCTGGTAGGGTTAACTTTATGCAATCCAGCCGAAACGTTGCCTTATGCACTACTTAACACTGTGGTAAGACTTGGTTTAATTCGGTCAACAGCTTCTGCCTCCTGCAATGTTTCCCTTTTTTAACTATATTAGCAATCAGTAAAAACACGTAGTGTCTTCCTGGTAGGGTTAACTTTATGCAATCCAGCCGACATTTTGCCTTATGCAGTACTTAGCACTGTGGTACAATTTGGTTTAATTCAATCTACAGCTTCTGCCTCCTCAACAACCTTGAGTATTCGCATTATTTACCTTTCTAACTATATTAGGAATCAGTAAAAAAATCGCAGTGTCTTCCTGGTAGGGTTAACTTTATGCAATCCAGGCGAAACGGTGCCCTATGCACTACTTAACACTGTGGTAAAACTTGGTTTAATTCGGTCAACAGCTTCTGCCTCCTCAACAACCTTGAATATTTGCAATTTTGTCCTTTTTTAACTATATTAGCAATCAGTAAAAACACGTAGTGTCTTCCTGGTAGGGTTAACTTTATGCAATCCAGCCGAAATTTTGCCTTATACAGTACTTAGCACTGTGGTACAATTTGGTTTAATTCGGTCTACAGCTTCTGCCTCCTCAACGACCTTGACTATTTCCTATTTTTACCTCTTTAACTATATTAGCAATCAGTAAACATCGTAGTGTCTTTCTGGTAGGGTTAACTTTACGCACAATACAGTACTTAGATATCTGGTAAAATTTCGTTTAATTCACGCTACATCTCCTGCCTCTCCAACGACCTTGTGTATTTCTTATTTTTATTCCTTATTTTTCAATATCAGCAAGCAATATAAAATTCGCAGTATACTTATGTTAGGGTTAGATTTATGTAATCAAGCGGAAAAGTTGCCTTATGCACTATTTAGTATTGTGGTAAAATTTGATTTGATTCGGTTAATATCTTCTACCTTTCCGACAACCTTGAGGATCCCTTATTATTAAGTTTTTTGGCGATATTAGCAGTTATAAAAAACTGTGGTGTTAGATTCAGACAATAGCTCAGAAAATGGAATTACATTTACATTACACAGTCTAAGCAGTACACAATGCATATCCTACACAAATACTTCTAGAAGTAGATTATTGTCTTTGTTTTGATTTCAAGGCAGATTAAAAACAACCTAGTCAAAAAATATTACGTTGCGTAAATATATATTCAAAAGAAGAGATGCTGATATAAATAGCTAAGTATATTTAATTTACATTACAGAGTGCTACTTAGATTATTCTACTTACATTTATTGTAACCAATCTGAGTAGACAATTTGAGGAAGGTAGCTACTACGTAGGTATTAATATGTGGAAATACCAATCAATACTAACTACTACAACTAGCGTTCTCTAGTAACTACGATTATACAAACAATATAATAATTTAAAGAACAGAATACTTGCTGCATAGTATCGACTATTCAGCACTAAAATATATAAGACAATCATATTTGCTTTTTCAACCAAGAGAAGCAGTATATCACTAAATATTGGGCACCATACAAGATACTCAAAAAACAATGTACCTACTCAAAAACTAAGTACCCTTGTTGCGAAATAACGATTAGCAACGATGTTCTATCATTAGTGTTGTCGTTAATTTACGTAAAAATAAACATCAACAAACTGTGTGAACAAAGTTGGGCTTGCTTTAAACATTTTAAAATGTGGGATTTTGGAAGTATTCAGCTGAATTTAATTGAGAATGAATAATCATATTAATTATTGGATTATTTTTTTCAATATAATGAATGACGAAGTATTAATATCGTTAAATAGTCGTCCCAAATACCACTCGAAGTGAATATATATTTTTTAAATATTTTGCCAGTTCCATAGAAATTATTGCAAACTTCATTCAGCAAAATCAAATTTAAATGTCACGAGCCACAGCAGAGTAACATTTTTGATATAATTTTGTTTCGTGAAGTTTAAACGCAATAATTTACATGGAAAGTGAAAAATATTCGCCAAAAATATATATCCACTACTTGTGGTATTACCCTCGATAATACCGCATAGTGATTATTCAAAATAAAAATAAATTAAAATGGCTTTTTTGCATAGGTACCTATTCTGTTTTAGTCCAAGGAATAATTTGACAGAATACCATACCATACTTCTTATTGACAATGTGTATCAGTTTTGACAGTTTAAACCTTGTCCCAACGCAATATAATTTGAATATTTTTTTCGACTTACTTTAAAACCGCAGCAAAGAACAAGTTGTATTTATAGAAGCATTAAATTTTGTGTGAAATATAAATGTGTACCTACTGCATAGACTGTACAATGTAAATATAGTTCGATTTTCTACGGTATTGAATGGACTTAACCGTGGCAGAAGTATACTATGAATTTTTTTATTAAAATAGGGAATATTCGAGGTCGTCGAGGACTTTGAGGAGGCAGAAGATGTTAACAAAGCTAAATCAAATTTTAGCACTATACTGAATGATGCATAGGGCAAATTTTCTGCAGTATTGCATAAATCTAACCCTAATACGAGTACACTACGTATTTTTTTCTTGTTTATTAATATCTATCGTTAAAACCTACAAATTAGAAATGTTAATTTAAGGTCGTTGGGAGGCAGAATATGTTAACAGAATTAAACCAAATTTTAGCATAATACTGAGTAGTGCTTAAGGCAACTTTTGTGTGGTATTGCATAAATGGAACCCAAACAGGATTGCACTACGAATTTTTGATTGCGTGCTATTATAGTATCTTTAAAAAACGTAGAAGTAGGGAATATTCAAAGTGGTTGGGAGGCAGAGGATGTTGACCGAATTAAATCAAATGGCAGAATACTAGAATACTAAATAGTGTGTAAGGTTATTTTTCCGGTTATTGTGTAAATCTAACTCTAACGGAGTACACTACGAATTTTTTATTACTTGCTAATATCACTAAAATCAAGTTCAGGGATAGAGTCTCTAGTTCGACCAAAAAAGATGTGGGTTCTAATCCCGCAGACTTCTATACCGTTTGTTTTTACTATGGCTTAGAACAATATAGGTTTCTAAGTAATTTATTCCATTATTAAAAGTGGCAGAGGGGTAAAGGTGCCACGAGTGTGTGCGCGCGTTTATTGTGAATATAAAACAGGGGTAAAATCCGATTATGCAGTTTTCCGTTGCGATGTGAAAATGTTTCGATTAAGTGTTCTGTAAATTAAACATTAACCAAGTTTAAATCATCAATTGAATTCAATTTTCAACCCTTTTTGTGTACGGCAGCAGGGGTCGATTGTAGTCGGGGGTCGAGGATTTCCACAGTTCAGGGAGTTCGCTGATCGACTACGGGGCGCAATAATACGTTATATTCTAGATGAATTGTTTTTGTTTTCCGCCACATCCATAGTTTAATTACATTTAGACGAAAGCAGGTTATAATAGGAATCGAGTCTATTCAGAAAATTAATTAACTAAGTCCTAAAGGCATCCATTTGGATACTGACAAATGCCTGGATAGTCAGTTTCAATGTTCTTTGTGCGGAAGTTGCCTGCCATTCAGGTTCTACTAATAAAGGATATATATCTTTGTTTAGATTTGCTGGAGACGACAAAAGGCCTGACATTGAAAGCTCGAACGAGCTTCAGTTTCAATTATTTCTCTCATTCGCTTTAATAAATACGTCGCCGGTAATGTCTGATTCCAGCCAGTGCTTGAACTTGAAATTCTGCAAAGATTACGACTTTGATCGACTTAAGTCACCACCACTCGAAAATAAATAGGTGCAAATCTAGAGCCGCTGTATCAAAGTCCGACCGCTTTAGCTCTTTCATCAGTCGCAAATGCACTCCCCCAGATGATTTTTTGCGGTCTAGGTATGATCCTTTGAGAGCATTTTAATAACGCTAATGTCCGTCCGGGGCCGAAATAAACAGCGGCCGGAATGTTTATTAAATTACAAGTCCGCTGAAACAGATCCCGGGGACTGCACTGTATCAAACGCTGTTTGCCCAAGCAACAAACTGGATTTCTCAATTTAATTTGCCCCGCGCATCGGAGGTCAAATATTAATTAAATTAAGGTCTGGCAGCCGGGTAAACAGCGGATGCAGTTCTAGTTTTAAGTTCCAGGTGCTGCCTTGATTATTTTCGTAAAGCTGTTAATCACAACTATTCAAATATGTTGCTGGATGCGTTTCCGAGGGCTGCCCGCGAAGGGATTATTTAAACATCGCCCCCGAGTTTAATCGCAGTAATTCTTGATTACTGTCAGTGCTAAGCTTTTTGCGGAATTAATTATTTCGGATTTTTTTATGAAGCACAAGCCACGCGCCCTATTTATATTCCCCGCGCCATTTGCGGAAAGGTTCGTAATCCTGCCTATGGATGGCCAGAAATTGGCTCCCGCAATGAGCTTAATTAAGCTGGCAGCGGGGACAGTGGTTTTACTGACTTTAAACATTAATTTTTGGCGAAAAAAATGTTTAAATTAGGGGTATTTTCAAAATTACAGTAAATTTATATATTCGCCTTGGTTCTGCGATAGGTAGTTGTTTAATATAAGGAGGACAATGATTCTTGTGATTATTTGTCTTAAAACATAGTAGGAGCCTAGTGGGTGAGTTGACTAATATAAGCAGCATTATTGTAAAACCATAACCTAATTTGTACAGAAGTATGGCACGGTGCGTTGTCTTAAAAAAATAGTTGTCCAACTTTTTCCCATTAAAAATGTGCTCTCTGTTCTCTCTCAAATCGTGGAGGAGCCATTCATTGACACGTTTATCTGACTTTTTGCATTGAATGGCTCTTCTGTGTTCCAAGTAAATCAATCATATATTTTATTTATTATTGATAAAATGAAAAAGTCTGCTCGTAGATTTCATCGAACTTCTTGAGACTTGAATTTACATTGTTAGAGAATAAATGGGAAAGTGAATTTCTCCTGATTCCAATACTGGGATCAAGGAAGCATTTTAGCTCAATCTCGTCCGGTTCAATATTTACATGTCTATCCTCGAAAAGTATTTCATTTGTTCCTCACTTGTAAACATCAATTTATCAAGTCACTGTATTCACCTTGAAAATGTTTCTTAACTGGCTAGCCAGTAAAAAATTTACTGGCTAGCCAGTTATATTTTATAAGCGTGCTCATAGATAAATGATAGCGTGCAAAGCCAGAGTTGTCTTAGTATGTGTCATATTGATGAATTTAGTTGCTTGTCAGTTTGAAATTTTGAATAAATGGTAAATTTCTAGTTATTTACAAGTGAGAAACAAATAAAATATTCAACAAAACACGCCAGGTAACCATTTTTACTGGCTCAAGGATATGACAGGCTCGCCGAACGGCTCGCCAGTCATCCCAATCCTATCGCCACTGTTTTACCTGGCTTGTAATGTTAAATACTATTCATTTACTACACCATACTCGAGACGTTTTCTTGCTTTACAAACTTTTAAACCTCTTCCTCGTAAAAAATTTTTAACAGTCTATCTGAAAAGTATACTGAAGAAGCCCTTGTACGTCATAAGCAACGAGATTTTTGAGAAAACACCACCAATATAGGAATTAATCTTGGTATTGGTCTTGTAGAAGTCTGTAAGTATTGGTCTTGAGCTTAGCCTTGCCTGTTAAAATGAAAGCAAGGTTAAGTTATGCTTTGATATTAATCGTATTATTCTTGATAGTCTTGGTTGTGAGATTTGAACATGAAGATCAAAATATGAGAAAATTAGTCACGCTATTGGTCCTGATCTTCGTCTTGACTGTCAAAACGAAGGCAAGAGTAAGTCATAACTTAACCTTAGTCTTATTGATCTTAATAGTTTTCGTTTGAATTTTGAATATTGACGATCAATTTCTTGAAAAAATATGTAAGCTCCAATGCTTTGAAATTTTACATTACGCTATCTATTAAGATAGCAAAGACAGCCATAAGATACCACGATCAAAACGATAATTAATGTTGCTAGTGGTCTTGGGGAAATCTATTAGTATGATCTCGATGTTAGCCGTCAAAACCAATGCAAGAGTCAAATAATCATGCGTTGCTCTTATCCCTATTAATGTTGGTCGTCTTAGTGGTAAACTTTGAACATAAAAGATCCAATTTTTGGAAGAACGTGTAATGGCTTGAAATTTTGAATTTCGATAATATCTATTAATGCATAATGAACATAGATAGTCATGACCACAACCAAAACGAGAATTAATCTTGGTTTTGGTACGTATTGGTCCACATGTTTGCCCTGATTGTCGCAACTATGGCAAGAAAAAGTCCTACTTTGATCTTAGTCTAATTGATCTTGATAGTCTTGGTTGTAAATGTTGAACATAGAAGATCCAATTTTTATCAAATCAGTGAGCTTCGCTGTCCTGATACTTTGAATTTAAACAGTATTTATTAAGGTATAAGCAACATAGGTAGCCAGACCATGACAAAGATGAGAGTTAATCTTTGTGTCGATTTTTGGTTGTTGGATATCTTGATCTTGATTGTTAAAATTAAGGCAGGAGTAAGTCATACTTTAGTTTTAGCCTTATTGATCGCTGTGGTAAATTTTCAACATTAAAGATCGAACTTTTAGAAAAACTTGTAAGTCTCATTGCTTCGAAATTTTATATTTGGACATGATCGATTAGGATATAATGAACACAGATAGCTATAAGCCACCAAACCCAAGATGAGGATTAAGCTTGGCATTGTTGTTGAACAAACTGTGAGTAGTGGTCTTGATCTTAGTGTTGACTGTCAAAAGTTGGGCAAAGTAAGCTTTATTGATCTCGATAGTCTTGGTTGTCAATAAGGGAATCGAATTTTTAGAAGAAACTGTTTTGAAATCTAGCATATAGATGGTATCTATTAAAATGCAGTGAACTTAGATAACCATGGCCACGACCAAAACGAGAATTGACCTTGGCATTGCTTTTCTGAAAATCTATCAGTATTGGTCCTGAATTTTGCTCTGACTGCCAAATCTAAGACAAAAGTAAGTCATACTTTTATCTTGCTCTTACTGATCTTAATAGTCTTGTTTGGAAAGTTTTAACATAGAACAGCTGATCTTCAGAAAAAGCTATAAACGTTGTTCTAGTATCTAGTAAAATGTTGCATTTTGACAGATCTATTAACGTATAATAACCACAACTAAGATGAGAATTAGTCTTGGTATTGGTTGTACGGAAATTTGTCAGTATCGGCCCTGATCTTTGCCTTGACTGTCGAAACTAAGGCAAGAGCTTGATCTTAGTGATATTCATCTTGATACTTTTAGTTGTAAATTTTGAGCGTAGAAGATCGAATTTTTGAAAGCACGTGCAGAGGCTGCATTTTTTAAATTTTATATTTAAACAATATCTATTAAGGTACAATGAACAGAAATGGCCCTAGAGACTATTACCAAGGTGAAAATTAATCTTGCTCTTTGTTTTCTATACGATAATAGCATGTGTGGTCTACAACCGCTTGGAAAACCGGAAAGAAAAGTTATGATGTCCGTAAACACGTACTGAATGGCTATCTATTAAACCGAGCTTAAAATTAGAACATTTACAAATATCGAATTCGCCCAGCTGTGACATATTGTACTGATGATTGAGTGATCTATGGCTAAATAAAACTGTTATTTTTAAACGAATATAAAATTCATCAGATATGCTGCCCTTTAATAATTTATTAATCACAATAATTTTACTTTTTGCGCCGACTAGCTATTAGGTTCAAAAATTTTCTTATTCCAGGGTTGAGTCTCTACACAGTTGAAAACTTAGTCAATTGTATAATAATTACCCTAATATGGCGAATGCCCCTTAATAAACTTAACCTCAAATAAAATAAATACAATCCCGTAACTAAACAAACCTGTTTATCGATAACTATGGACTCCGCTTCGGTCTAACGCGCTCTCGATCCGAATTTCAAAAAGGACGCGAACCTGCTACAATGGAAAATGTGGGCTCCAGATGCTGGAAACTCGTAAAAATGCGCCTTTTTCGTCTTCTCTGCACCGCCGCTTTGATCCAAAATACCGGTAGTTTCCTCGACTGCGAGGCTTGAGCGATCCGCCTTGCTGCTTGCACTGCCTTCGCTAAAGCCCCCAATGTCGTTGCTATTATTTGTACCTGCTTTTAGGCTTCCTTTGCTGGTCCAAATCGTAGCTGCGCTTCTTCAACTCGTTACTGGCTTCTTCAAATCGTAGCTGTGCGGAAGTCCGGACTTTTGCTGCTTCAATCTTGACTATTTTTCTGATTACCAAAAACACTGCACACACACGCACACACGCACACATACAAATAGCCCACGCCTAAATAACAATAATACCAGTTGAAACTCGAAAGACTTTAATTATACGAAGATTTACAATATCCTTACTCGGAGCCAACCCTCAAGCACTTTCTTGGCTTCGCTTGCCCGAGCTTCCTTTTTTTTTATTATTTACAAGTGTTGCTAAGTAGGTAACCTACTACATTCTATTATTTGTAAGTACACCTACTATGATCTTATAAATTAAGTATTTGTTTTCTCGATTTGTCAAATATTGTTACGCTAACCTCACATTCGTTTAATTCACAGCTTCCACTTTTCTGGTTTTAAGCTTTTAACCACTACTTATCACTCTTAATTGCTAAAGCTTACACTTTGACTCTGTGACGCTTCGCCACTTTCTTCTTACTAAGACAATCTGATTAGCATGTCTTACGTTACTTGAAATATCTGAACACTGGCCAAAACCAGAGTAGCACACTAATCATTTTAAATCCTAACATTGAATTAAGTTAATAGAAACCCTGCTGATAACGTTTTTGGAACTTATTTGCTATTCTTAGTCTAATTAAATTATAAATTACTTATAAATTATAGTTTATAAATCTATAAATGTTTAATTCTCCTGATATTTCTATATGTAGCGATTAATAAAGAACCAATTCTGTCCGTTTGATTTTTAATTAATTAACATTTATTTAATAATAATAAAGGAGCCAGAATTGCCATCGGTAGCATACCATCTCAACATAGATACATAACTTTGCCGATAACCCAACTGCAGTAGAATAAGTTGAGGTCAGTGGAAGAAGCGACAGCAAAGAGGTATGTGGACCAGTGGAAAAGACAAATAGACTATGGCATGTAAAAGCAAACATAGAGTTAGAAGAGATTATGAATAAACACATAAGTACGTTTCATAGAAGTTCAAAGTTAAAATTGGAGGGAAATGTGATAAGAATAGCAGAAAATAGAAATATTAAAAGCCTAATGGATTTCATTGGATGAACGGTATGTGAAAGTAGTAAACTGGAGAAAGATAGCACAGGATAGGGTTCACTAACGTTTAATTGCAATTACCTGTTATTCATGACAAACATTAGGCTTTTATGACCTTTTGCAGCCTTGGATATGTTATATATCTAATTATTAAGAACACCCACATAGGTCAATTGTTTACTAGCAGTCCTGGATTAGCTTCGTAGCAATCTTTATTTTATATTTAACCAAGAAGTCTAAATTCCACTTTGAATATGAAATTCTGACATTTATGGAATAAATGCTCATCGCAATTTTATAGCGTTTTGGGTAGTACAGATTGTAGACGATCTAAAATCATGAAAAATTGGCATATTAATTGTACTTCGAATAAAGGCATTTAAATAACAACCCTAATTGCTACAATAACACAAATGTTTTTGATTCGCTCATACCTACACATCGCACTTACGAGTTACAACTTATCAAGACGGCTTGAAAAGTCAAAATTCTGAGTAGGGACCGTCTTGGTCTTCTAGGCGGTAGTGACGGCGTAGCTATGGTATCAATAATTCATTCTTGGTCTTAAGTCTTGTCTCGAATTATAATATATTACATTTAGCTACTGTTCTCACATATTTTAGTGATCTTCTAACTCCTGAGCGTTCTGGCATGTTTTCATTATGTGTTCTTTCGCTTTCAACCTGTTTTTTTAAGATTCCCTTTACGACTACTTTTTCATAATTAAAAATATTCTCTTCCTATCAGACATTAGCAATTGAATTTAAATTAACTAACTTAAAATTGATAGAAGAATGGTAAGGGAGAATGACTGACGGCAATAATTATTGAACCACAAAGACAATACAATAAAAATATCCTTAATTTAATTGTTAAATTATTTACTAGGCATCATGTAGACGCAAAGGATTTCTGACGTTGGAAAAAACTATTGTGTAGTTCACTGCACTTTTGTGCTGAAACGTCATAAATTTTTCATTGATTTGTTTAACAACAGAAACCGATCTTCATGCTCATCTCATCCCTCATCGGTTTTGCAACAGCTTTCTCTTAATCGCAACAATCTCAACAAGACCAATAATTCGAATATTCCAGCACTTCATCGCGCATCTGATGCATTACAACACGGCAGCTCTCTAGCAATTATGGCGATCTAATCGAGTTTTCACCTGACGCTTCCTGTACTTGCCCCTTGCAAGCACGAGCTGAATGCGGGTGTTGCAGGTGTTACTTAATCATGCGTAGAATGCACTTACGGCTTCCACCTTAACTCAATTCTTGGGAAACTGAAAGGTTTACAACTCTGGCTGGCTTAGGCACTGCAAGGAAAATTATCTTCTCCAACTGCGTTATGTCATGATGTCAACAATTGGCGGTTAGCGAGCAACTGATGTATTAGAAATGTGTTCTGTTAATTCGTCTAAGGCTGCCACTGCATTGGGGTTAATGACCTTTCAGGGATTATGATCGTCCCTACGAATTTCCCTTTCCGTTGGGTTTATGCCTAATTAAATCCTCACGGGAGCAGAATCGGAGCACCATCGTGTTGGAAAATCGTGTGATGTCTACACTAGAGGGGAAGATTTCCTTTAGATTAGTTACCACTCGTTATCTTATTGCGTTTCTTCTTTTGTACTTTCGCTATTTCTCTAGTTCGCTTTATAGATGGTGACGGTTTGTCATCATAGTACGGAGTAGCATTTAATAATAATAATAATAATAAAATCTTTTCCAGTAGAAGACAGCCTAATTCGCTTTGAATAAGGAGGAATTGATTAAAACTAAAATTTTTAAACCTAACGGCTGAACTTAACTCCTCCCCCACACAAGGTCAGTGACATAACATTATTTCAGAGAATGGTCAAGTAGTTTCATGGAGTTGTACCCTCAACACCAGTATGAGGTATTTTATTTTTAGTACAAGCATTGCTGTTTTGATAGGTGGTTTTAATTGAAATTACTGTAAACCTGTCTGGCCTGCTGATTGAAATCCTAATCCCTTCAGTATACATCTACCTACTCAATTAAGTTTCTCTCGCAGCGTTATCGATTGTAAAATACATATTAGCTAATAAACTATTACACATGAAAGCCAAAATCTTGTCATATAAGCATGCAAACCGACTGGAAGGCAAATACGTTCGGTAAATGTCCCCTCAATAGCTACTAACTGGCGAAGCAATCAGTTGGAAGTTTGTTCTGCAGCTCCTGCTGGGACATCGTGCAACTAATGGATGCAGTTAGGCGTTGCCATTCGCGATACGTGTTCGAAACTCCGACAAAGGCATTGTGGATGTGTCTGAGCAGCATTCACTCTTGCCTCGCAAACTTCCCGAGTGCCTCTAATTATAAATCGGAAGTTTTTCATGCAAAGCAACCGAGTCGATTTAGCTCAGGAGCAGTAAACCAAAGTTAATGCGATAGATCTTATCCGCCGCCCGCGGCTATTGGCTCTATTGGGACGGGAATTAGGTTTAGAAATGTATTCGAAGTTAGTTGCGCCAAGTTTGCAAAGTAACGGCCCGGATTTCTCTCGAAGTGTAGTTAGCGTAAGATGGGCAAAAACCGAAGAAATCGCTCGGTTTCGAAAGTCGAGCAACTTAAAACTGCTCTTTTTGTTGCTAAACAAACGCGCTGCGAAGGACTTCGGTGTCGCCATTAAGGCAAGCGCTCGTGTTGAAAAACGCACTTCAGAAGTTACAGTGCCTGAAAACTCGACTCGCATTCGTACTCCTTTGAGTAAGCGTGCCCAATCTAGATGTTTTAAATGTTTTCAGTTTCTTCTCTTATTGAGTTTGTTTATTTTATACTACTACTTAAACAGAAAAAATAGATAATTTTAGTGATACAATAATATACTCCTCGCGACTCATCATTCGAGTTTAAAGTCAAATCTGCAATATTTGTCAGAATTTAAGTTCTAGTCGGGAATGGAGAGGTAACACGTTTTTTTTTTCTAATTTGCAACCTGCTCTCAAACACTTGACTAACTTACCAATAAAATCTTCGCTTCCTGCAATTTTCTAAATTGATATGAAGTAACTTCTTAGCCATGAGTTTACGAAAAACTGTTCAAACCTGCGTCAGTTAATGATTGAACGTAGTCGTCAAACGGTTTTATGAAAATAAATGTACTGCTTACTGTCTTTAAGAAATAAATAAGTTGCAAATGTGAGCACTTCATCTTTTGTAAAACCTTTCATACTGAAAAGAAGTCACATACTGAAGGAATAGGGGTTTATCAAAAATCCAGGATAGTTTGCAATAATTTATTGATCGCAAAACTACAATCAACCATTCTTCCGTCCTTTATTCAATTTTAGTCACGCTACACTGATAATCCTTCAATCGTTTCCGCAAACCCTCGAAGCACTCGCCACCATTGTGCCTCCGTTGCAAGCACGGTGCCGTACTCCAGAACTCTCGGCCATCACCACTGCCACCAAACGCCTTTCAGCCAGACCTCTATGCTACTCCTCCAGCGGGCACGCAAACGGCACGTGTTTGAGCCCTCGTTGCAGTGACAGGTATCATCATCGGCCCGATCCGCACTAAGTAGGAGCGGAAGCCTCCTTGCATGCCATGCGGCAGATTCGGTAAATTTGCTCCTGACCTCGAGATTCGATCCGATCTGGTCACGCCGTCGCCTGATGGAACCCCCTTTGCTAGATCCTCCTTGATATCGTTCCCTGGATCCCGGAGTCTGCCTTCATCCAACGGAATTCAACTCGTCTGTGAAGCGACATGGCCTCTAAGCAGACATGTGGTAGCCAGCCATGTCGACAACCTAAAACTACCTTTTCCATTCAGCTAGAACCCATAATAATAACGTGTAGATTCGGTTTTGGATAAAGGAGGCTATAAAATTACACTATGGTTGTAGCGATATTATAGGTTTCTCAAGGATTAATGAGATCAGTACCTGTTTACACATCTCTTGAAAAGTAAACGACCTGTTTATCATTTGTTATTGCAACTGCAATAATTTAGAAGTACAGGTGATGGTGACCATATCGGAGATTCCTCAAGGTTTAGTGAGGAACTACAATCTGGTATCCGTCTTTTCAAGAACGAAATATGCGAAAAATTAAAAAGGCAGTGAATGGGTATAATGTTGAGGTACAATAGGCCAATTTTGGTGAAATTAACGTCGGGAAAAACGAAGACAAATATTAAGAGGCAGTCAAAGGTACTTAAAAATACTGATATATGGATCGACGAAGATTTTACCAAAAAAACACAATATGAAAGAAAGCTGTTAATACCTTATCTAAAACAAGCACGACAAAAAGGCGCCAAAACCCAGCTGCGATATAACAAGCTATACATCGATGATAAGATATACGAAGTAACTGACTTGCAGGAGCTGGAAGAAGCTAATAAAAACAAGGAGGATAAAAAACGCACCGTAAGCGAGAGATCTCCCGAAGGAGATAGCTTCGCTGAGCAGATGAGGAAGATAACGAGAACAAGTTGGCAAAAAAAGTAGCAAGAGAAAAAGATAATGCTAGTAAAGATGACGGAAAAGGCAATGGCAATGGTAAAGAGAATGGAAAGCGAAAAAAAGTAAAGAAGACAACAAGAAGGGACATAACACTTGGTTCATGGAATGTACGTAGCCTTGGGGTACCCGGTAAAATACAGAACTTATTAAAAGAAATAAAAAAGTATAGAATTGACATCCTGGCCATACAAGAACTAGGATGGAAAGAAAACGGGATAACAGATGTGAAGGACTACACCATATGTTATAGCGGAGCAAAAAAAGGCCAAATCGGTGTCGGCTTCATGATAAATAAAGAGCATAGAAATATCATAACAGAATTTATACCAATAAATGAGCGGCTAGCGATCCTAAAGATTAAGGGAGTATTTTGTAATATAGTTTTAGTGAATGTACATGCGCCGACTGAGGATAGCGATGATGAAGTTAAGGAAATGTTTTATGCAAAACTGGAAAGTGCGATGGACAAAATAGGCAACTACGACGTCAAGGTGGTGATAGGAGATTGGAATGCCAGAGTGGGAAGAGAGCAGGTCTACATTCCAACTATAGGGAAGCATAGCCTTCACCTAGCCAGCAATGATAACGGGATGCGATTGATAGATTTTGCATGCGGGAAAAATATGGTGGTGGCTAGCACAATGTTCCCCCATAAGGCGGTACATAAAGAAACGTGGATATCTCCAGATAAGAAAACTAGAAGCCAAATAGATCACGTAGTAATTGATGCACGACATGCAAACAGCATCTTGGATGTAAGAAGCTACAGAGGTGCAGATTGCGATACAGACCATTTCTTGGTCAAAACCAAATTCAGACATAGAATTAAAAGTGAAAAACAAGGGAAAGCGGTGAGAAACCAACAACTTAACATTGAAAAACTTAGAGAGGATATGGGAGCCAGGGATGCGTATTCTAACAGCGTGCAAGAGAAGTTCGAAAGGCTGGGGCGAAAAGAGGAGAAAGGAGAATCAGATAGAGAGGAAACTGAAGACATAGAGGAAAGTTGGAGTAACATAAAAAGAATAGTGACCGAAGCCACGATGGAAATAGTAGGAAAACAAGAAAAGAATAAAGGGAAAAAATGGTACGACGAAGAATGCGAACGAGTAATTGCCGAAAGGAACGAAGCAAGACTAGAAATGCTACGGAACAGGAGGGACGATAATATAGAGACATTTAAAAATAAAAGAAAAGTCGCCAACTTAAAATGCAGAGAGAAAAAGAGGAAATTCGAGCAACGGAGATTGGAGGAGATGGAAGGAGCAGGTAGAGGGCAGAGTACAAGGAAATTCTACAAAGAAGTTAAAAGACAAAAAGCCGGTTTCCAACCAAGAACAATGCTCTGCAAGGATGACGAGGGGAAGCTATTGGGCAGTAAACAAGAAATAATGAACCGTTGGAAGGAGTACTTTGAGAAACTACTGAACCCTGCGAAGGATAAGGTAAACTTGATATATGAGAAATGGGAAGACCAGCGCGAAGAAGACACGGTAGACCCCCCTACAAAAGAAGAAATAGACCAGGTAATAAACAGATTAAAGAACAGCAAGGCGCCAGGTGAAGACGGTGTGACCGCAGAAATGATAAAATACGGCGGACCTTCGGTAAGAGAAGCTATACACTCTTTAATAGTAGATATATGGAAACGAGAAATAATACCGAAAGAATGGAATACAGCAGTTATATGCCCCATATTTAAGAAGGGAGATAAGGCAGTGTGTGATAATTATAGAGGCATAGCCCTACTTAACATAGGGTATAAGGTAATAAGTAAACTTGTGGAAAGAAAACTACACACCTGGATGGAAAAAATAGTTGGTGAATACCAATGCGGGTTCAGAGATGGTAGAGCAACCACGGACCAACTATTTATAATTAGACAAATCCTCGAAAAATTCTGGGAATTTAATATTGATGTTCATCATCTGTTCATAGATTTCAGACAAGCCTATGACACCATAATTAGATCGGAACTGCTCCAGGGATTAGACGATTTTGGAATACCTAGAAAGATAATACGACTGGTCAAAATGTGTTTGTTGGATACGAAGGCAAAAGTCAAAATACAAGGGCAGCTGACAGAAAGTATCATGATTAGGAATGGACTGAGGCAAGGAGACGCAATGTCAACGACACTGTTCAATTTTGCACTAGAAAGAATAATTAGAAACGTTCCCATTAACCCAGGGGGCACAATATATAATAGACAGTGCCAAATTCTAGCATACGCCGACGATATTGAGGTAATAAGTAGAACAACTAGAGACCTGGAAGAAGTTGTCAAATACCTAGAAGAAGCGGCAGGTAGGCAAGGGCTAAAAATCAACGTAGCCAAATCAAAATATATGATTAATACGAAAAATACTAATAGATATAAAAATATTGAGGATTTCGCAATAAATGAAAGCCGATATGAACGGGTTGACAACTTTAAATACCTAGGATCTATTATTAATGAAAGAAACGAAGTAGAAGAGGAACTCAAGGCTAGAATTTCGGCGGGTAATAGATGTTACTTTGGGTTAAGGGATATAATTAATTCAAAAGTGTTATCGACTAAAAATAAAATTAAAGTGTATAGAACAGTGATAAAACCGGTAGTGACCTATGGTGCGGAATCGTGGTGCTTGACACAGAAAGAGCGCAAACAGCTGGACACGTGGGAGCGCAAAATATTAAGAAAAATATACGGGCCGGTGAACGAGAATGGCGAGTGGCGTGTGTTAATGAATAGCGAAATCAGGGAAAGGTATAGGGAAGCAAGCATATCCAATGACATTAAAAGTATGCGGATAAGATGGCTAGGTCATATCGAGCGGATGCAACACACACGTGGACCAAAGAAGATATTGGAAGGCAAGCCAGAAGGTAGAAGAAATAAGGGCAGGCCGAGACTAAGGTGGAAGGAAGAAGCAGAAAAGGATTTAAGAACAGCAGGGGTCTCCCAATGGAAGCAGAAAGCTGCAGATAGAAAAGAGTGGAGAAAGATCGTAGCCAAAATCAAGAATAGCGAAGAGTAAAAGTAAACTACCCACCCTATGACATTTACGTCAAAGGTTGAGGTGCGAGTGACGTCCGCACCTTGTAAAAAAAAAGTCAGGCAAGAAACCCCCCCTGGGAGGCCATGGACCTTTACGGACCGTAGCGCCAAGGAGTACGTAGTACGTACATATGGTTGTGTCCATATCAGGGGCTCCTCAAGGATCAGTGCTGAGCCCCTATTGTGTTCCTCATTATTTTATAATTAGTGCTTTTGTATACTCTCTGCATGCTAATTGGAGAACAAATAATAGACTCTTAATCTTTAAGGACAGAACAACATGCTTTGTATTCATGACAATCGCTCGAAATTATGTTTCGATGAAATCTCAACCTTTCAAATGTTCATCAACAGGTTCATCTGCATTTTAGTTAAGTTCAGCCAACTCAGGTGGACACTGGTGTAGTTCGTACGAATGTGCAATTTTATAGGACTACAACTGCAACTGCAGTAAATTAGATGCAGCTCCTGGGATTACAGGATTGAAGCAACTATGACATAGTTTTAATTAGAAGTGATGCATGCGCTCCATCAGTTCGTAGAAAGTCTCGATCTAGCAAAGCATTTGTGAAATGAGGAAGATGGACAGCGCTTTCCAACCGTTAAAGCAATTCACTCGGAAGAAGCAAACACAATTACAAGAAGCTGATCAGTCAGGCTTACTCCGGACCCGACGAAGCCGCCGCCCGCCCGTCTCCTTTTTGCGCACGGCGCGGCGGCGGCCGAAAAAGCGATAGGGCCGTGCGGCGGCGCGCCGAAGTTAGAATGTTTGCAATTAGTATGGGGATTAATTTAATTGATCTGCTAGACAATTATACGTCCGCTCAGTTTGCGAATCTCGCTCGGTCTAATCTATTCAAATAATGCATCTGTCTTGAGCAGAACCTGCCAATTTGGGCTGATGTAATTACAGGTCGCCCGATATTCTTGACCACTTAACGAAGTCCTCTGTCAACTTGTCATCGAATGGCAGAAACTTGGATTAGTTCGGAGTCGCTGCCGCCCCGCTTGCAGCCCGGAAAACCGATACTCATTTTAATCTCGCCGTCTGTGGCGTATGAGGGCCAAATTAACGAGATTGCAATGTTTGTTCAGGTGGTGTGGAAATCACTGTTCCGATTGTTCGTCTCTATCAACAGAGGAAAGAAAATAGAGCACAAGAAAATTGCTAAAAGGCACTCGCAAGGATCTGCGAAGAATCCTTTCAGGCAGGCTTTGACACCGATATTCTCAAATAAAATTATAATGGAAGAATTGCATTTCAAGTTGGACGAGTTTCCATTTTGTAATTATATAGATTACTATGTTTATAACCTGACTGGAATTATTCGTGTTGGTTTATTGACAGCTTTCAACCGAAACTAATTCTTGTACCAAATATAATACTTTTATCTACAAGAACTTGCAGAGAATATACAGGGTGCTCATTTTGCGAGTATCTGCGTGGGAATCTCGCTTATCTAATATCTGAAAAATGTTGACATTTTGGGTTTTCGACTTTTTGGCTTTGCTGTCTTTATTTGGGGCCATTTTAAAATCATGTAAGAACTTAGTTAAAGAAGCGCTTTATAACTAATTTTAAAAGATGATAAAAGCTGTTCTGATAGTTCAAAGTATCTGAAACTATCATCCCATCTACCACATTTAAAGTTGGGCAAAATCTACATGATACTTCAGTTTTAGTATCATTGCTGTGTGATTAATGACATTTCAATTTCGAGTTTCACTGATACATGACACACAAGATACATAAAAGATCTAATTTCTCACTCTGGTTCTTTCGCTCCATTCATCTAGTCGGGTTAGGGTAATGAAAATTTGAATATTATTCAACATTATCCCAAAATCCTTAATTAATTTTTATCCCTTGTTTAGCAAAGAAGAACTTGTTTCTGATATTAGTATATTAAAGCAATTTACAGTAATTGATGCCTAAAATAGGCAAATTCAAACGATGCATTGCGAAATATGTACTAAAAACATTTTAAAATAAAATAAAACTCCAGCAAAAACATTAGACAAGCCAGGTAAAACAAAATGTGTAGAAGTTGCTATTTAGCCATTCAACAATTCTAAACTAACACAACTATTATTCTTAACCTGTAAGAAACATATCGCTCAGCACCGGAATTGCTTCGTGATCTTCAAGAAATGGGAAAAGGTGGGGCCCAAGTATATCGAATAAACTTAAACTATAGAAGTTCGAGTCTCTAAGACCGATTAAGTAAAAGCTGCAAACTTACGCACTGATGTTATTATTTAATTAGCAGGACATGCTTTGTGGTACACATAAGGGAACTACTTGTAGGGCACATCTGGGGTATGGATCAGGTACCTGGAGATTTACGCAGCAGCTAACGCAGGCCCTGATCTCGCCTGAGCAAAAGTTTGGAAGGGCTGCTTGATCAAAATCCAAATCCCCTCACCGATAAAACCTCATCTAGTATTCGCCCCTCCATATTGCACATCAATGCGAACTATTTACTTTCATGAAAACTACCAAAAGTGGTTCCGGGCTTTCCACACACGACTTGCGGCTCCGCTATCGAAACCGGAACTACCACGAGAAACAAAAAGAATGCAAGTGATGTTACCTAGATACACAACGCGTCAACAGTTGCCAACCCATTAGACGAAAAAGTTCTTATAAGTACGATTACATTAAAATAGTATCACAATGTTTAATTTCCCTTTTATTTGCCTTCCCGTAATAAACACAACCGAAATATTTCCAAACTCTGCACAATAAGACGAAAAAGATGATAACAACACTTTGTAACAAATGCCAAATGTCAGCTTCATACTTTTTGGTGTTATAATACACATAACCTCAATATTCCAAAGGCACGCTTGATTCATTTTCTTTTTGTTCATTCCATAGATAAAATATTTACAATTCTTTTCTGTATAGGCGGTTGACAGTACAGGTGAATTGAATTTAACATGAATTGCTCTACCAGACTGTTCATCAGTTCATTGCGCCACAAAACATTTACTGGCTAGATTCTCGGTGTGTTTTTTGGAGTCTTCTCGGCTTTTAAAAGTTTTTCATAACAAGTATATAGTCCTTCAATATTAATTGAAGGAGAAGTTGAGTATTCTAGGATTCTAGATATTCATACTTGATGCTTTTAGTGTTGCGCGGGGGATGCCCGAATGATTTTATTTCTTATTCTTTAGCACAGGCTCTTGAGTTTTCAAATTTTTCGGAAAAGATTCTTGTAAGTCGAAATACAAACAACACTATCAAAAGACCAAAATCCAAATTTTAGTATTTTTCAGATATCTGTGCAATTGTATCTCTTAAGACAAGCCAGATTTCCATGCAGATTCTAAACAATTGTGTTTCTTAAAAATTACAAAGAAGCTAAATGTGGTCTAATTTTAGACTACTAGCATGTTTTTGGCAATGTATTATATCACCGATCACTTTTAATTTAATTACGTAACTAATGAGCTTGTTATTGTAGGGAAAACAGTTAATATTGTCCTATTACCTAAGCTTTCGAGTTGTTTAATTTATGAATATTCAAAATTGCTTCTGCTTGACCGTAATTAATTGCTGATGGCATTCAAGAGGTCTTCCCACGTGAGTGAACCAACATTTCATTAATGGCAGCAGCTGGGACATTCATTTTCTCTGTAGAGCCTTAAGAATGTTTGAGTTTAATTTTAAACACAACAACATGCACTAAAGCCATTGATAAGAGCTTAAAGTTTATTTGTAAGTAACCTTGAATCTGTTTTATAATATGTAAGTTGGCACTCTCATTTTCACCGTTATCGCTTTTTAAAACTACACAACAGTTACATTCGTCATTGACGAAAAGTAAAGCACATGTTCTGTGTAAAACAGTTGATATCTTTCATTTATTTTTTAAAGAAAATTTTATATCAACAAATCTCATTCGATTTATTTATTATATATTTTATTTAGAATTTAAGATATAAATTTAATATTTTAAGTGAAGTGTGATATTTCTAGATGTCGCTTTGTTTTACCTACCAGGATTTTAGAAGTTTACTTTGCTCCTTTAATATGCGACATGCCCCAATGCCCCCAATCACGTTACGTAATATGTATAGGGAATTACGTTTTTTTTTAAATCGTCCACATTTTGATTATTAGGATATGTGATATTTGGAATTCTCATGCTAAACCACCTATGGTAGCTTTTATTTAACAGTTGTATTTATTATGACAGAAAAGTTATGGACGAGATATTGTGGTAGCATTCGCAAAAACCGTCTGATATAAACAATATCTTATTAAGTTTTTTTAATAGTTTTGCGAAAGGAGCACGATGTCAATAATCTATAAATTATTTTTATTATGAGGCAGGTTTGTTTTCCGAAATTATTTATTTGTTTACATGTTTCCTATTAGCATATAAAATACGTTTCGCCATTAAGTATTTACAAAATATTTGTGCGACGCAGTTGGATATCATCAACTTGCTTTCTTGGTTTAATTTGTATGACCAGCTTTATAGTTTTTATCTTTAAATACGTTACTATATACAGTAAAAAGTAAAGAGATTAATTTCCTGAATGTTTTAAAATTAATTAGTTACTTTAAATTCACAAAAAGCAACTAGAAGAAGTTACCAAGATTTCTGGAGTTTTGTTTTGGCATATTGTTACTTCAGCTGTGAACTAACTAAATTTGTTGGAATTTTCAATTAATATTTATAATTTCGGAATTTAATCTTGAAATTATTCAGAGGGGATGGTAACATTTTGGAATTATACATAAGTTTGCAGATTTAAAAGGTGCAAGAAGTGCATATAGAACCATTTACATCTACAGTAACTAAAATTTAGTTGAATTTTACATAATAAAGTAGCAGTAGCAGTTATACTGCAACTAGTAGTAATCTAACTTAAATTACAGTTATTACTGGATACTCCTGTTTGAATTTATACCAATAGGAACGATTGGGAATTTAATTTATTGTTATTATCGTTGTTGTCAGTTAAATTTAATAATCTTCCGACTACCAATTGCTATTAGACACGGTGTTAAAAGGGATAGAATACCATAATAGTCTATAGAATGAATCGAATCATTTTGAAGGTATCAACCTGTAGACTTTTTGAGAACTCGGTTAAACACCACCGCATAAAATATCACCGAGTGACTTTATCTGCTCTAATATTTGCCAAACTGTGGATTACCACCAACTGAGCTTACGTCCGACACAAAATACTCACCACCACAGTCCGCGCGTTGTAGATGAACAAACTGGTGCCAATTGAGCGAGCGACGAAAATGTTGGTGATCTATCGACGATTAAATGTAACTATACATCTAATACATTGAAAACTTCAACTTTTTTTAACATTAACAGCCGACTTAGGTAATGAATGGAATGCGGCTCCACTAAGAGCTGTATAAAGTTATTATCTGTGCTATAATGACTGAAATCCGCCCAGCTAATGTCAATTAACAATAATATAAAATAAGTCGTAGTTATTCACTATGTATATGTAAAAATACTATTTCCCTAGTTGTAAACTCGCATTTCCCGATGAAGTTCGAAACAGATAAGATGAAGTAAGTCATCAGTTTGACAGGTTGGAAATTTAAGGGCGAGCTAAAATATATCGGAATTTTTATTACAGCATAAGTGGTTTTTGTCAAGAACATGAAGCCTTTCAAAGGCTAATAAGATCAATTGCCGCACTAAAATGCTGTAGTTGCTACCAATTTATTAACATCGGAAAAAATCCACGTTCGTGGTTGTTACGTAAGCAACTATTGTCAGATACGATCGGAGGTGTTTCCAGTCGGTGGTAAACCCAAATAGTGGTAGTTTACATTGTTGGTAGTTCTAGCCGGATGTAAATTCACATCTAATCAAATCCGTAGGTTTTACGTCAAGTGACTTAGGCAGCTATCCTATTGGATCTCTTTCTATTTGCTTTAACTTTAGTAAAGTTTTTTTACGTATTTATACTATATATGTGTGTCTTCTTTCAGTGTGACGAATAATTCTTGGAGATTAATTTATAGCATTTTCATTTTAACGATTTTCATGGTATATGTATAGTCTTTATTTTTATTGACGTGACTTAAAAGAACTATGCTGTCTTGAAACACCCTTCGGATGCAACCATTGTAATTAGCTGTCAGCAAACTTTCCAAAGCCGTTTCACGAATCAAAGGCGCCCTAAAATGCCGTGCTGTTCCTCAAACCTGTTATTATTCAAAACAATTGTAACACAAAGCAATTCAGCCGAGTTCACTTTGAACGCGTACTTTACCTAAACCCGATTTAAATATTTATAGCGCCCTGATTTTCCCCAGAAGCCGAGACTTCACGGATAGTTAATACTTGATTCAAACATGCAAATTCTATTACTAGGACTGCTGATCGACTAAATAACTCCCCATTGTTGCTCAGCCGCGTCTCAGGCATTGGGCCTTAAACGATGGTGTCAGAGTATCCGATTCGGGCTCAGTCATCGATTGCAGGGAAATTATGACAAACTCTTTCGTTTGAGGGGTGGCCCACCCCATTAGCTCCCTAATGGACTGATTAATAATTAACGTATTAAGCAATTCGGATGAATCGATGGCAGTTAAACGACCTGCGTCCATGTCAGAACGGTGCAACAACTGGAACGCATAATTCCGCAAACTCGATAAACTAGCAGCAGCGAAATACCCCTGAATTTACCGCCAATTCAATTGGCGGGATAGAATGTATTATTGGCCCGATGTCGCCCGGAAATGACAAAAATAGAGTTCGGTGATGATTTTGCAGACTGGTATCATAGCTTTTGACGTGTTGCACATGGAATGAATCAGCTATTTCCTCCTGAAAATTGGCGCCATAAACTGTGGGGGAGAAGGTGGAGCTTAGTGGTAAAAAACTCTAAACTAGATCTTTTGATCAGTTAATTCATACACACTATCTTCTCGGCCCTAATTACCAGTCTCCAACTATTGTGCCGAGAAAATGCAGTCTACGAGACATGCAATCAAACTTGCGCAAACTAATTATAAACTCGTATATTCAAACACTCAATCAGAGTGATAATCAATGGTAGCTCTAGTACAAATTAGGTTCGGAAGCAAAGGAAATTGTTGGCCATATTTGCACTACAATGACCAATGCCGAGGCGCACGCAAGTGCAATCCCAGCAACTTATCCGAAGGGGCACGAGATTATCAAAGTTTAAGGAACTACTTTGATGTGTTCCAGTATAGAAATACAAAAGTTTAGAGGTAATAAACTCAGAACAAATTATAAATATCAATTAAATAAGTTCAGTTCCTTAAGGACATTGGCAAGAGGTCTATCTTCAGTAGCTCCGTAGTAGATTAACTATTTTATATTCAGTTATAGTGTCATTGAAAACATCAGCTGGCGTGGAGCCACAAAGAGCTTTTCATATCTTTTTAAATACTTTATCAATTAGTTTTATTTATCCACAACTTTAAAATCGAATTTTGAGATTATCGCACGATATCTTTTGTTCAGTTCAATAATTTCTCTAATCTACTAATCCTCCATCTTGTCGAAAACGCTTTTTTCTAAGGTTCCGTCTTGTTGGACCCGGGTGCAATAAACGTGCACTTTTTGCTTGTGTTACATACAATATTTTATCTGCGATTTTAACAGACATAAAAAGTAAACATCTGTGAAGCACCTTCTGCCACACTGTATTAGATATTCTATGTTACGTTGACATATAAATTTAAGACAAAGCGTGCAATAAAAACGTAAATCGCACGTTAAAATTAAAACTAATATAAACAGTCAACAGAAAATGTGTAGTAACGAGAACATAACCTAAATAATTTATTATTCACAGACGACTAAGTTATTGTTGCGGAAGATCAAGATGACATCAATTGCATTATTCAAAATCTTTATCAATAATATTAGAAGTGGGGCTTTATGTTCAGTATGGAAAAGACAAGACGTGTGTGGAGAAGGCACGATATCGACACCGGTGTGATTGCAAATTGCGAACACTACCTAGGAATAACATTTACCAGCGATCGTAAAAGTGACTAAAATATGGATTGCCTGCGAACAATCTGTAGCGTGTCAAGATTGAAACACAGAACAAACAAGAAAATTAAGAGAGAAATGGAGGTAGAACGAACAATTATTGATATGATAGAAGAAAAGGAACTGGTATAGTATGGGCATGTAGAAAGAATGGACGCAGCTAGGTGGCCTAGAAGATTATAGGAAGAGACCCCCTGGGAAAGAAGGAAAAAAAAAGTTATTCCTTACTTGGTCGAAAGAAATAAGACATCAGTAAAATATTATGTTCAGAGGTGAAACTTTTAAAGGCTAATATGTTTAGTTCAACAATTAGACCATCCACAGCTGCTTTCACAAAATTTTTGTTCGGGAGATTCCAAGTTACAGTTTACCTCGAAATTGTTTCTTCTTTAAACAAACGGAAGGCTTGGCATCGTAAAATATTTATTTCTAAATGATTTAATCAACAAAAATCTAAACATATTGCAATCTAAGCTGATAGTAAATATGGGCACATCAATGAAGGTGCATTCCCAGATTTTTGTTGGCCACCAATGTTCTTCCATTCTCTGGAAATGACCTTACCATTTCAACTCTTTTCCATTTATAGTGCCATTACTACTATTCTAGCAAGAGAATCTCTAGAGGTTTATTTCGAGAATTTTTTACGATATACTTTTTCTTTTCATTAGCTCTTACTTGTCTGCGCCCCATATGTGCAAATACTTTCAATTAGAGCTGGATACATAGATGGCCTTCTTCATTTTTCATGTAATGTGTTTATTCCACAAGCCAGAATTTAGTTGGTGTGCTTTTGTTACTAATATCAGCATCACTAGTTCCGCAGTTGGAGAGTAACTCCTAATTGCATTTCAGAATCGCTTCTTTTCCCAGTATAAGAGCTGTTTCAAGACAAAAAGTTGTCCACATATGAGCGACCAGCACGAAAAGAGCGTTGGTCTTCGACTTCTACAATTTCTTTTTCTATTTTCCTCTTAATAATCTTTCCGTATAACCTTCCGATCTCTCCTACTGCATTTTTGTGTAAATTAAGGTAGTATAGTATTTTTTCCATTCTTGCGGTACAGCTTATCCTTGCAGGTCTTTTTAAAATAAAACGATTAGTGCATTACGTAGAACCAATGGAGCTATCTTAATTAATACTACAAGAATATTACCAGGATCTGGAACTTTTACTTTCTTTATTTCTATAGCTGTTCTGTTTATCTCTGTGTAATCTACTAATTAGGTGTTAATTTCTTCTAAAGCAAATTCGTCTAGTGTTTGCGTTTTCATAAGTTTTCTGGGATCCTCAGTTAGTACTAATATTCTTGGATGGTCATCTGTCCTTATTTCTCTTGTTGGCGTTCAGGATTAATTTGGACTAATTTGATGTCAGTGCATTATTGATTCTACATTTCAATTTTGTTTGCTCTATTGTATATCTTCCACATTTGAATCAAATTTGGATATAAAAAAAGAGAAAAAATGATTCATAAGCCATTCAAACTTTAGATATATCAGGACATGAAGAATAGTTTTCTTGAACCATGATGGGTAGCTACTATAAAAAACAACCGACATGATAATCCTGTAAAAACAAATTATTTCTGTTTCAAAATACTATTTTAAACACTATTGGCGATTGGCAATTGAATAAATCTATGATAAGATACAAAATTGTTAAAAACCCAAATCAATAGCAAATGTATACAAAGAAAGTTCAAATAGTTCTTCTCGTTAGAAAGAAGAGCGTCGTAGTTTGATATTTTCAAAATCTTCCGTATACGATGGATGGAACAGGCGGAAGGAGAGTTTCGTCTCTGGTTTGGTTGACACGTTGAGTTACTCTTCTCTTCTATTTTTTATCAATAGAAATCAAGTTTCGCACCTATCGTGGTTTACGGGTTGGGTCACCATGACCTACTATCCTTTACTATTGCAAAGAAGTTTTCTCTTTGTTTTGATTGACACGTTGAGCTATCGTGCTGTTCTATCCTTCACATTTGTAAAAGGGTTTCGGATCTAGTGTGGCTGATACGTTGGATTACCGTGCTCTTTCATCGTTTACCCTTTTGTCTCTATTATCAAATTGAGTTACGGTGCTACTTTATCCTGTACCCTTATGTTCGACCTTTATCGTGGTTTACACAACAAGTTATCGTGCTCTTCTTTTCTTCATTCTTACAGAAGAGTGGTTTACAGGTTAAGGGTTAAGTTAACGTGCTCTTTTATCCTTGAAAATGGTTTCGCCTTAGGCGTGGTTGACAAGTTGTGTTACAAGCTGTTCTGTCTTTTACCCTCGTAAAACTGCTTCACACTTGGTGTGGTTAACAACCTGAATAACTGTGTTCTTCTATCCGACGAGTTTCGCTGGGTTAACGTGCCCTACCATCTTTTATTCATGTAAATCAGTTTTGCCTCTAGTGTGGTTGCCAGGTTGGTTTGTTTGTGGTGGATGGTGAACGAGGTTAACGCTCACTTATGCTTCAATGAGCGTATTGTGCTACCTACAAGTCATGTGTGAGAATTTGTTATTTTGTACTCTTGCCACTCCACCTCATAGTCCAGTCTTCAGAAGAGAGCGTAAATTGTATCCCAACGTTGAATGTTCACCCGACTCGATGGGTTACGCTGCTCTTGTACCTTTAATTCTTGCAAAAAGTTTAGGCTTTGGTGTGGGTGACAAGTTAGGTTACTGGGATCTTCTGCCCTTTATCGTTATAAGAGGGGCTCGCCTATTTCATGATTTACACAGTGACTTATCGTGCTCTGCTATCCTTCATACTTACAAAAGAGCGACTAACAGGCTGTTACCGTGCTCTTTTTCGTTTATCCTTGCTAAAGGGTTTCTCCTCTGATGTGGTTAACACGTTAAGTAACCATGGCTTTCTAAGTATCGTTACAAAACAATTTCACCACTGCCGTGGTTAACACACAATTACTGTGCTCTTCTGTCCTTCACCCTTGCCAAAAAGTTTCGCTTTTGGAGTGGTCAACACGTTGAGCTACTGTGTTCTTCTATCATTTATCGTTACGAAAGGGTTTCGCCACCGATGTGGTTTACAGGTGTTCATGCTCTTTTGTCCTTTACCCCTGGAAAAATGTTTTGTCTCTGTTGTGGTTGACACGTTGAGTTACATGATTTTCTATTCTTTATCCTTAGAAAATGGTTTCACTTCTGGCGTGGTTTACAGGTTCAGTGACAATGCCTTTCTATCCTTTATCTTTGAAACACGGTTTCGTTTCTGGTGTGGTTGACTCGTTGAGTGACTGTGTTCTGCTAGCTTTTATCCTTAACACAAAGTTTCGGCTCTGGACTGCTTAGCAGGTTTAATTACCGTGATTTTCTATCCTTTAATTTTGTAAATGGATCGCTCTTCTGGAGTGGTTATCACGTTGCGCTACTGTGCCCTTCTATCCTTTATCCTTACAAACGTGTTTCGTTTCTAATGTAGGTTAGAGCTTGTGTTATTGGTCTCTTCTCTCATTCACCCTTAGAAAGGAACTTTGTTTCTGGTAAGGTAGGCACGTGGGGTTATTGTGATCTCCTATACTTTACTCTTACAATGAGGTTTGCCCTCTAGCGTGGTTTACAGTATGAATTACCATGCTCTTCTGTCTTTCACCCTTGGAAATGAGTTTCGTCTCTGGCCTGGTTAACATATTGAGTTACTGTGCTGCTCTGCCTTTACCCTTACAAAATAGTTTAGCTTCTGGCGTGGTGTTTACGTTAGGTGCTTGTGCTCCTCTATTCTTTATATTTGCAAAAGGGTTTTGCCTCTGGCGTAGTTAATACGTTGAGTTACTGTGACCTTATATCTTTTATCCCTTCAATAGAGTTTTGCCTTTGGCTCGGCTAACACATTGAGTTACCTTTCTTATTTGCTGCTCACTCTTGATGAAGTCCGTTTTGGAAGTGGGAAAAAAGTTGAATTCTTCTATCTCGACAATGGCGCGGTCAAATTCCGGAAGTTTATTGCTGTATAACGGATAAAAGTTTTAGTGTGCTTTCTTCAGTCATGTAAAACGCTGAGCTGGTAAAGTATGAGAGAAGAGTACAACGTGTTGTTGACTTTTTAACCTTAACATCATTACATCAGGATTAGTGTTTCGGTAAGCAATAGCTTTAGTATTTAAATATAGTAATTGACGTTTTCAAATGCTTGACCAATTACTGGCGGTTTTAGTAATTAATAGAGGTAAGTATTGTTACTTCTAGGTTTAAATATAAGCGATCGTTAAATACAACATTAGTCCCTCTTACAAATAGGTTTATTCAGTTCATTTATAAGCCGTTCCTAACGGTGCATTTTTTACCGTCACGAAGACTGGTACAGCACTAATCGGTTGGCGGCGAAAAAGTAATGACTTGTCAAAACGTAATCAATCCGACCAAGCCCAAAAAATGTACCGCTGCTTAGAATGCACCGCGCGCGCGGTTGGTACGAATTACGGTAGCAGAATAAAGATAAAACCTTACAGATTCTTGCAGCCGCCCCGGGCGCCTTTTTTGCAGGCTTTCGATTCGTTTTGGGCGCGTTTTTTTGGCGCCCCCGGCGGCCGCGCGGCCTTGTTTGCCAAACGTCAGTGCGCTAAGCATTTTGATATTTAGAGCACAGCTCGCCGGAGCGAACGCGAGACACTTTTCCGCCGGAAAAATGGAGGAAAATTTCGAGATTAGGCTCGGGCCTTGTCTATTTTCGTCTTGCAGCTTCTCCGGTTATTGATCGCGGCAAGTAATTTAGCTGTATAGAGACTCCTACCAAAAACCGAATTATATGCAAATGTCGTATAAACAACTCAGGCGATGTTCTGGGGGCAATTAAGGGCGATTAATCCGAGGATTCGTTCGCAGTCGGTGGAATGGCAAATAGAACGGCGGGCGCTAGATGGAGCAGTCGGCCAGAGCTTCGGATTTATAGAAAACTGCGCGAATGCAGTCGTAAAAGTCTGAATAAGTATTAATGAAGTCAATTCCGAATGATTTGTTCCGTTTGGAACGTTTTGGATCGCATTAAATATGCATAACGTAACACCTCATGATTCTAATCTTACTTTTAAATTCGGTTTCAATTGAAAGACTTATTATTCATAGAGCGCACTCGGGTATCCAGCTTTTCTATCATATGGGCAGGGGAGGCTTCCGCTGGAACTTCCATAACAATTTCACTTTATATTTATTATCGCCCCATTCCGTTTTATTGATACATAGTTTAAAATATCAATCCAATAATCCATAGCACGTACCAATTTTAGGGCGGCCTCGTTGCGCGAGGGAGATAAAATATCGCCCCAACGCCCGCGGAGGTAACAATTCTCCTTTACAGCAATCATTAAGTTTTACGTCTAAAGTCGCACCCCGCTAACGAAATCCAAACAAGCGGAATGTGCACATGTGCCCTTAATGAATCCAATACGGGTGGCATCCATCATCCCTACACGACTCTTCACTTATTTACGACCGCTCTTGATTCGGAAAATCGCATTAAAAATAGAGCTGCACAGCCCGATGCTAATGCGGCAGCTGATTGAAGTAACCGCAGCTGTTCCGAAACTTTTAATGCTGCACCGCGAATCCTTTTAATGTCAAAAAAGCAGTAAGGCCAGCGGCCGCATTTCGTTTGGACTGTCAAGAGCCCCCGGACTCTGCATTAGCGCCGCTTAATGGACTAACTACATCCTGAATATTTACCTGCAGAAGTGCTGTGCACTAAAACGCATTAAATTTACTATGTGGAGCGCTCCCTTTGGAAAAAAAGGTTTTACGAAGGCAACGTCATTCGGGAGAGTTTTTCATGACGTTAAGACTATAGCGATAGAAGTTATGAATAATTTAAAGACTCAAGTCTTAGAGTTTTAATTCACCTTTGAAGTGACTATAATGCGTATAATGGCACAACAGATGATTGGAAAGTTACTCAAGTAATATTATTACATAAAAAGGGTGATCAGATGGGATTGTTCTAGCTACAGGGGGTTTCCGAACTGATACGTCAAACTCCAGAGTCCGTATACCATTTCATTCAAGCTAAAACTTTTTAAAAACGCTGTATAGTGTCTTCTCACCAAATCAAGTAGATAATGTATAATTAATTACCTTAAATATTGTCTACGAAGTACATCGTGCTGTAAGACAAAGATCTACACCAGTAAAGAGTTGGTGGATATTCATCCCTTATATGGTCGTACAAATGACAATGAAGGAACATTTCCGCATCTCGAAATCTGAAAAAAAGTATATTTAGTAGAAGTCATAATGGTGCTTTGCGTTATCGAATTCTTGACCGTCATGTACGGAGAACAGTTGGTACTGTGACTGCTGGGAGAATGGTTCTTGACATAGTTGCTGAAGATTCTCCAACCAGAATTAGAAGAACTGAAGTATTCAAAAGTACTGTTTGTATTGTATTGTATAAATAACTTCTACACCCTTACCATATCCAAAGTGGACAAGCTTTGAATGTTGAATATTATCTGTTAAGACTAGTTTGACTAATGGTTTTTACAACATTATGACACCATGCGTCACTGATGAAGCAGCATTTACTTGAAACGGTATGTTCTATTTTCACATTTATCATCAGTGGTCAACGGCATCCCAATAAATCAGATACCTTCTACTAATGATACAGAACAGAACAGAGTGAATGAACAGAGCGCGGTTTATACAAGGAAAATTGATAGCGATTAATAGGAAACACAAGGACGACATTTCTCTAACGATCAACAAGAAACTTATTCCCAATTCAAATATTTTGCCTTTTCTCTAAATAAAAATTAAACTGTGATGAGCATGTGAAAACAGCTTTTCTTGGACGCAAAAATGTAATGCTCTAAAGAAAAGGATTTTATGGTTGGCGCCGTCTTTCCTCCATTGTACCAAGTCTCCATGTATCTCTATCCTCCCATTGCAACATCTTGCAACACCCACATTTTTCTGATCATGTCCATGTAACTTTCAAGAGTTTTTCGGAATTCGTACTTTCCTCCTTTCGATGGGGTTCCAATCAGTAATCTGGTCTATTTATCTGTCTTCCCAACCTTTTTTCTTCGATATACGTCATACCTTTCTTAATTCCCACTCTCCTTTTAACTTCTCCATTGGGTACTTTATCCATCGTCATTGATCTGCAACAACTTCGCCATTATTCCATGTTTCACTGATTTTGCTTTGAGTTTTCTTCTTTATAGCCAAACATTCTGCCCCATGTCCTATGATGGGTCGTATTCCAGTGTTACTTATAGTATACTTTGTTTAGGATTTCTGCTAACACATCTGCTCCATAAAATTGGGTGGAGTTATCATATCACTGCTATATCAAACATTCTCGATTTAGTAGCTCTTTCTCAGTTACTCTGGTGTTTAAATGTCCAGTGTCCTTTATGTCAGTATCCTAGTCGATCTCTAGGTTTTGAACAGCTTAATTTAACTTGTTGGGATACTTTGTTTTGGTGAAGTTTCTTTCGAATCCTGCTTTGTAATATTCCTTCTTTCCCCCGTTTCCGTACCAGAAACAAGGATCGTCGGTTTGTCGTGCTACTACAACTTGATAGTTTCCGAAGCTAGAAGAATATAGGTGTTGGTGTCTACTGATTTATAGTTTGTTCCAGAAATACTTTTGACGAGGTTGGAGATGTGAGGAAACCTTGTAACAGACCTTTTGAGTTATGAAAACTTGCAGTCTGCCTTTGCCATGGGCATAATCTATTACAGTATTATATGGTTTCCGTTTCAAAAAGCTCTATTTTCAAATCTTCAACTGCGAGTTATTAAGCACTGCATATGACATATACTATTGCATGGGGATTAAGACGCTGAGACACATGGATAACTTTAAAATGTAGACATTTCATGGGCCGTTACGTATCCCTTGGACTGCTTCCACGTTCGATAACGAAGTCGTGTAAAATATGTTGCGGAAGGTGAATTTCTAACAATTGTGGAAAAACACGAAGTGTTATATTTGTGGTAGAGGCGAACAAAAATCTATACCAAAGCTAATACTTCAAGGAAAAGTTGTAGATGTTTATCGACCAGGCTGAAGGTAACGTTCATGACAGCGCAATACTTGGGGCTGATACAACCCCTAGCATGAGACACTAGAAGAAGATCAATGGACCGATACCTCAGCAACCAACGTTTTACTATTAGTGTGTGGGCAGGTATTACTGGAGGCTTTACCTCTTACCTCTTCATCTTTACTCTTTCCAAACTGTTTTGCCGTTATTTATAAAAGGTATTCTGTAGAACACGATGCAGTTCTTGCAAGGTAATTCATTTCATCATTTATCGTCGCGATGCTATTCATTAATGAATGCTTAGTACAGGGAGCAATTTGCTATAATTGTAATCAATCTTCAGTAATGAAGGCTGAATTGTTCTTTAAAACTTTACTTTGGAAGAAACATGTTTTACCACAACAATACTACTCTAAAACAAAGCCAGTAATTGTGTTCAGTGACTTGCAGGCTTAAGGCTCATACTATTTTATAGCAGAGCCGGAGTAAGGATATGTCAGGCCCAGGGCTAATTTTTTTTAGAGGCCCCATTCCCATTTACGCAACGGGTACAAAGGGATATAAATTATTAGAAACCGCACTATATTTTAACCTTCGAATCTTTTCGAGGCCCCCGAAATTCGGTGGCCCGGGGCTGCAGCCCCCTTAGCCCCCCCTTTAATCCGGCTCTGTTTTATAGTTTTACTTCATGATTAGATGTCGCTTCTACAATGTTATCTCTCCATACTAAGGATGGGCGCGGGAGTGAGTATTCACGCACGTTTCACGCTTGCTTTAAACACTCACGTTGACGCACGCTCACGTTCACTCATGTTTACGGCGTGGCCCGCAGATTTTATTACAAAATTCAAATTCAGATAGAACAGAATGTTCAATTTTAAAACCAATAAAAATCTGTAATGGCCTTTACCCAGAACTTCCCTCGTAAATAGACATTGTAACACTAAATAATTTTAAAAATCAAATTAAGCTAGGGATAAAAATACCTTCACGTTTCTAATGAATTACATAAATTTTCAACTAAAAAAAATATTGTCGATCGAATTCGAAGGCCAGGCGTCTGCGATTTCAGCGTTTTGTGGGATATTGCAAGCCAACTTGCTATTCCTACATGCTCTATAGAGCACTTCTTGTGTCGGTGCGTCCCGGCTGCCTTAAATAGAACCTTAGAATAGAAATAATTATTAATTCCCAGACAGGACGCCATTGACTGTACGCAGTACACACAACACTCACACCACAACACAGATGCGCATGCCCAGCTCCATCTCTAGATCTTCCACATGGTTCGGCAGCGGGTGGGCGGGGCACCCTGCAATATTTTATTCATTACTAAATATTTAACGCGAAATTAACGTGAAACGTGAATCACGCCATGAAATTTTCACTCACGTTCACGTCCCGATTTTCAAATATTGGTCACGTTCACGACGTGACCCGGCGTGACCCGACTGTTTTTACGTCACGCGCCCATCCCTACTCCATACCATCAAGTAACCTACATTTTTATGTAACGGTATTGTGATGGATGCAGATGGTTCACAACCGTTATTTTGACCAGGGGTGTCTCGCATGGGTCTATGTCGTTACCACTTTCCTAAAGGTTTACTTTTGGTAACTATGTAAACCAGCCTTCAACGCATCTTTGATAGTCGCTCTGTTTTATAGGCCCCGGCTAATCTTTTACTTTGTATCTTGTTCAAATAGCCATTCAGTGTTTCTTTCTTGTTTTCAGCCATAGTATTACATCTGATACATTACATCTTTCTCTGTAGAGTGTAGAGAATAACATAGTAGACCGCGAAACGTTGTTTGATCAGCTGGTAGTCAACACCTGAAGAAAACAAAAAACGTCCTAAATGTATTCACAATGTAGCCGGTTTCGCAAACAACTCAAAAAATATATAATACCTCAAAGAAAATCTTCCCATCTGTAACTGCTCATTGTCTAAAGCAACCTTGGAACTTAACAGTTAAAGGCTACCAAATTATGATAAAACGGACAACGGGCAGTACTGTATAAAGTGGTTTACTACATCATCGTTCACGTGTTAGTGAAGCAGCAAGCTAAACCAAACTGAAAAAAAATTAAATGCTTGTTTTCTGTCTAAGCTCATCAGGTCCTCAATCAGATTAAGCTTTGACTATGTGGAAACTAAAACCTAGATACTGTAACCGAGCAAGAATAAGATTAGAATGAAGCCTGAACTTTTATCCTTTCCTTTCCTGGATTTGGATCGGTTCTAGTGCACAGATTTAGAGGCTGGCGACTTACCCTAGAATTCCACAACGCATTTTTAGTCTAAGGGTTGTAGATACAGGAAGTGAGCAGCGGGTTGTTTCATGTGGCAGGTGGTTACACGCACTCGTTCGCAAACATAAAACCAGCCAAATTTCAACAATCAGAAATGTAAGCAAGAATAGCAAACATTACTACATTAGCAGTATGTGTTCGTTATTATAATACCTACATGGGGATCCACGACCCTCCGCGGCGTTGTCACGTAGCGTCTAGCAGAGTACCTCGTTCAGGAACAATCTTCAGCACGTCTCCGATTATGTGTAATAATAATAAGCATACGCATGCTTGCCGTATCGGACACTTAGACGAAGGTTAACTAGATCAATGAGCTACAACTCATGTCATTGTGAGATGCATCTGCTGTGGCAGCCGAACCGCAAAAAAACGAAATCACAAGATATTTGTGTGAAACGAGCATCTCTGGTTATCAGGTCAATAACCAAGAATCATCTCACTAGATAACCGCAAATGCAGATACAATTGCCACCAAAATAGCGCATCTTGGCGGCAATTGGTCGGGCCCAACCCCACCACAAACAATGAATAACGACCCAAAGAACAAAGTTCTCGACAATCAGTGTCAACACTTAAACAGTGTCCAGCTCAGCTGCGCCACCGAACTGCATACAACGTCCACTGCAAAGCACACCAGAGCTCCTGCGTTGGAATGCTACCCTTCGTGGTGGGTACATAGATTTCACAACATTCACAAATGCACGCTCTCGGCTGCACAATAAACCTACATACAACCGCTATTGCAGATCTACTCAAGAATTAATACTTATTACAGAACTTATCACTTTATCCATTTTAATAACCTGCATCATATTAATTACCACAAGTAACACTTCAAAACACATTGTAAAAATGCCACTCCCGGTCGTATCAGGTTTCACAACATTCACATATCGTTCTCCGCTAACTGACCGCCAGGGCCATAAAAATTTTAAAACTACCCCCAGTTCCTTAAAATAACTTCGAGCACGGTTTAATTCTAGAGATATTTTTAGAATGTATTATATTTTAGCAGTTGGCTTAGTCAAATGTCCATAATTTAAAAATACGAATACTAATAAATTATGGGATATTTTCAAACAACTTAAAGAACAGAAACGTAAATATTACAACAATATGATGATGGAACTCATTAAAGATGTTCGTTTCATGAGTGTTTTCCTACAACTAAAACAAATAAAAATAAATCACTTCGAGACTAACATTTTGGCTGAAATTTATGCACGGCTTAGTTTGTAAAGAAATAATTTAATGCTTTCTTGGTGACGTCGTATCTGTTCGTAGCATTTGTGTTAAGATCAAGAGAAAGTGCTTATGTAGCGATAATTTATGTAGAAGACATTGCTAATAAATATATGTGGGAACACAATAGTACACTATATTATAATAATTTACTGCTCTACAGCTTGAATGTCTTTGACGAATGGTACGGTACCACTGAACTGGTCAAAATTTCTATTTTGCAATTACAGCATTAATGGGTATTAGCACCAACATTGAAAATTACATTCAACTTCAAGCTTTTAGCATTGACAATGAGAAATGTCATATAACGTGTTTCTGTTTAGTTCGGTCATTCACCGATTTCGTTTCAAGTTTGAAATCAGTATTTTAAAGGATGCCAAATATGGCTATAGGTATAGGGTAACCGGAATTAACGCAACGCTTGGCACACAGCCGAAATGGGTATGCTTAAACATGGTGAAGCCACTTAGCGGACCTCGACGCACACGTTTATTTAAAACTGCTTGAACAGCTTTTGTGCAAGGCCAAAATCGAATTAAGCCATTCAGTGCCGGCAATCTTTTATTTCTAACCAAATCAGCTCCCGACACGAGCCCTTTAATTAGCGGCGAAATTCCAATTTTAGTTTTTGCCCGCTCGCCGCTGATAAGGTTTTCACAAATATAGAAAGCTAATTAATGCAGAGCGGCCGCAAAAAGTGCACCAAGCACTACCGCTTAAAATTTAATCCTGGGAAAGTTCGCGGGCGGTGGGCTGTAAACACCTTTGAGGCACAAAGCTCGAATGTTTTTCACTACTTCTTCGACTATTTAGCTCTGATGTTTTCGTTGCTATTTTGATCTGACGGTTGCATGGCTTATAAGCTTATGAAATCCTGGCTGTAAGTACAACGGATACGTGTGTAAGCAATTGGAGTTGTTGGATTTTCAGAATTTCGATTAATATACAATAGAGCCTAACTTATAAAATCAGAAGTTTTGCCCTGTTTCACGCCAATCCAGACATCATCTTCTTTAATATTTCAAGATCACGGCCTCTAACCTTCTTCATCGAAATTTTTATTATTGTCGTCCACATTGCTTATTGATTTATTCATTTTTTTGTTTGTCCGTTCATGAATTTTTGAATCGGGTGATCTTTTTCAATATTTAAAGCGTCAACTTTGGAACAGTTGTTTCTATTTACACGCTGCAGTCCATCATGTTCCTCGGCCGACTTTTACAAACAACTAAATATTGAAAACAGTCTTTCAACTGGGGCAGTTCTCCCAGGCTATTTTCGAGCGGAATCGATGGGTCTCCGCACAGTGTTTATATTAGCAGACTCCGGCTGCCGATATTTCTTTTAAAAACGGCGGAGCGTTAAGATCCCTGTCACTTTGAGGGGATAATGTCACTGTTGATTGTGCGCCCACATGAGCTCTGCGCTTTGATGACGTTCGAATCGCTTCTCCAATTTGGGTGAAAGCGTTTGATAGCAGTAGAAGCCATTTCAGCCACCTGCTTTTTACACTTTCTTGGGAAATTCGAAAGCAATGTCCCGCTACCAAGTGGTTTCATTACTTAATGGAACTAAATTCCCTCGTCAAGGGAAGATGTATTAAGTACTCCAATTTTTGCATTCGTAGTGAGGCTGCTAACACCCTAAGTATTACTAATCATGATGCACGTCATGCTAGGCAACTAATTTTTATTCAAGCAAAATTCACTAAAGGACACCCACATATACAATACAGTAGGCAGGTAGTGAGTTCGAACCTCACACCCGGACATCGGTAACATCGAACACTTTCCGACCATTGTACTAATATTTTTGGTGGTCGTAACCCCTGTGAAAGGGCATGCTTTCTGTAAATATGACTAATAAAAACGCACATTGTGCGATAGTAACATGATATTAGCTTATATTAAGAGGATGAAGAAGAAGCCAGATACACATATATGTATCAAATATTACAAATACATACAGAGTGCGCGATTACCGCTACTAGTTACGCGGCCTGATATTTCGAGAACCTAAGTTAACGAACGGGTTTCAAGTGACCGAACCAGACTGCCTACAGTGGTAAACGAACGCCGAACGCAAAGTTCGAATACTGAACCAATGCTGTTGCGTTCTTGCGTTTATATAGCCCCAGCTGCGTCATTGGAGGGTGGTTTGTGGTCTGCTGGACGGATTGCTCTATTACTACGATCGGATATGTCTTTCCAAAAAGTGTTAGGTCACTTTTTTCTGACGCTTTGTATCACTCGGTGGTTTTATGGCTTGTCTCGTTATCAACGGGTTTTCAAAAGAGATTCCTCGATCCATGGACTGCAGCCTATTTTGTTTAAAAAAGTTGACCGCTACCTGCTGTGACGTCCACGATCTCGTGAAGTTGACAGATGCTGTAATTTTTCCGCGAAATTGAGTGCCTTTTACAATGAAGTCGCGGAAGTGATTTTTCACTCCGCGACGCTAATCACTCAGTTTTCGAAGCTGCGCGTGGCATAAATTTCTAAATTAGACACCCGCTGGTTAGGGTGCACAGCTACTTCTCCGAAGTTTGGGATACACCGCATTTTGTTCTGCGATTTATGGATGCTGCAAGTGCTAGCTTTACCGCTAGCATGGAAATGAGCTATTCTGGCTAGATCAATACATTTCATATTAAATTCTTAGTGAAGAAAGTGTTTCTGTTGTGTGACTCAGTTCATGACCAGAAACTATATAATATCGTCAACTAAATCTGTCCTAAGCATTCTTCGATTAGACTAGTGGAGCAGCTGCAGACTTTTCTTGTCATAGAGTCTAAAGATATATTTTTGCAATTGTCCCCGCATGTCCTTCAAATTAAAGTAGTCCGATAACGGATTTTTAAAATGTCTGACTAGTTGCAACTGTTTTATTCGCGAATATGAAACGTCTGAAAATGTCAAATAGGTTCTATACTAATTTCTTTCTATTCTATTTCTTAGTCGAGGAGTTCTTTTCTCGGTATTTAATATTTTATCTGATGCATCATCCACAATAAATTTTCTACATTTGGACCTACGAAATATTTGCGTCTACGTAGTGTTGCCATGACACGAGACGAGACGAGATTTTACCAATTCTCGATATCGAGCATTATCAAAAGTTGATTCTCAATCTCGAACATTGATTGTCGATCCTTGTATTAGTGGAATTCCACTGTGCAGGCGTGTCCAACTACTATTAGGATAGCCAATATACCATTGGAAAGTCATTGGGCGATCAGCCATTGCTGTGTGGACATCTAGGTACATAGTTAGTCAGAAATGACAAGGGATTAAATAATTTCAAATTATTTTTACCGTATCTCGATGCATACACAGCAATAGTAAATTTTACTATAATTTCTAATGCTAATTTCTCTATGTCTCATACTCTGGGAGACACACTATATATGGGCACTGTACTTAAACAAGCAAACCGAGCTACAGCGATAACTTCTTACCATTCAGGAAATCGTAGTTTCAATTACCGAGGCGGTCTGCTCTAATTCAGTTTTTAAAGTGATTTCCTGAGTCAACAGGGTATCTTCGCGAAGGAAAATGCTGAGGCAGTACTTCTCGACCTTTTTTACTCTTCCGTTTATTTTCCACCCTTACTGAAATTGCAGTTATTAACTACAGATATCTACATATAGCAACGCGCCCCCAGTTAGATGAATTGAAACACCTTCTTCTTTGAAGAAGAAAAGCAGCGAAGCTGACTAAGAAATAAAGCGTCTAGTCTAGGGCCAGAACAGCTGGGTTGGATTCCCATGGCCTCCAACAGCCTCGCGCAAAGACGCCGATTCTGATTCTTTTCGAGTTTTACTGTAGAGTCGCCCGACGCTGCAGTAACTTCTTCGATGAAACCAAATGATGAAAGAGCCCCAAATAAGTCGACAGGTGAAAGTTGGCTACACGCGATGTGGCGGGATACCTTTCATCAGGGTTTCGTGGGCTAGGCGATAAAGAATGGATTTCTTCAGGGCTTTGTCGACCAGAAGCCCTACTTTATAATACGGTCACCAGACGATAGATTAATGAAAAGGCACTTTTAGGTATATCAGACTGGCGATCGATAAGCAATTTCTGGATACGCAAATGAGAGGAAATCAGAATTTCAAATCGATAAGCTGAGCTTCGAAAAATTGGATAAAGGATATTAGTCAAAAGTGGCACTATAAAGGGCTTTCTAAACAGCTACATTTACGAAACAATAACGCTCATCTCACATACAGCAATCCGTTGATCGACTGGCCCAGATCAACTGAAGATTTTTCCCCGCATCTAAATTTGGTGCGAGAACTTCAAAACGTCACCTCCGCTTCTCCTTTATGAACACTAAATGCAGTGGTGGCGAAAATTTTCAAACGGACCTAATATCTTACCCATGTCTTTGCAACCTTGTTGCAGATGTGTTTTTGGTTACGCTTCCACACACATATTATTTAGCCACTTACTTTTCTTTCGCCGTTATTGATTCAAATGATAATTTTGTGTAGTCCTTATTCAGCTTTCTGCCGCTCGTTTCCACTATTTTTGCAATCACCGTTATAAGTCACAAGTCACAACTTTTGTCAGCAAGCAAGTTACTCGGCATGTTCTCGTCGCAAGTGTTAGAGCTTTATAACGATTTATAAACAAACTTATCATTTCAAGAATCTACTCTAGGTAATTTGTACTAGCTACATTGTCTACATTGTGGACACCAGTGTTGACAATGAATTTGACGTGTAGTTTCCTATTCTTGATTTTGAGACACTGCCTACATTTTCCTTTCGTCGATGTTTTATTTTGATATAATTTAGCTGTATGTCTCGGGTTATTTCGATTTCGTTTTAACCATTTTGAGATGCTCATACGTTTCCCTCAACGTCTATTCTTCTACTTAAATGTGAGACTGAATTCCGTTTTGTATCAGAGCTTGATGATAAACTTCTATCTCACTCTTTTGAGATATTCTTCTTTCTTTCGACATGCATTTTCCGTCTTCTTCATTTTGATTTAGGATAACCATCCTACTGAATTTTATGTTGCTTCGACTTTGAGTTCTCTATTGTGTAACTTGAGATATTGCCACCTTCCTTTCTGCAAATCTTTTTCATAATGGATATTTGGTTTATACCCATTGAGATTTACATATTTCCTTTGCAAAATATCTTCTTTATCATCATTTTATTTTAAAACAACTGTCCTGTTCGCGAAGACTTTTCTCGATTTTGTTGTAGCTATCTTTAGGCGCTCTTATGTTTCCCTCAGCATGTGTTTTTAGTAATCATGCTGATGAAATCCATTTCGCATAGTTTTAGGTATGCCTCTACTCTACGGGTTTGAATTTTGTTTTATGTTTCATGAGATACTGCCCGTTCATCAGACATTTTTCATAATAAAGTTTTGTTTTCTACCCCTCGAGACGCTGCAATGTTACTATCTAATAATAATAATTGCCCATTTCATCTCGATTTGGTCATCATTTTGAGGTGATCTTAGGTTCCCTCGGCACACATTCTCTTCTCAGTGGTACTGATACTGCATTTCATCTAGACTCTAGAGTTTGTGGATATACTTTGGTTTCGCCCCTCTTGAGATATTGCCGCATCTCTTCTGATAGATTTGTTTTTTTCGTCATTTTAATTTAATACAACTTGAATTTTACATTGTTTTGAATTTATCAGTACTGTTTTATGCCTCTTGGGGTACTGCTACTTTTTCGTGAAATATCTTCTTCGCTATCAATTCGTTTTAAGACAATTATTGTTCTATTCTTGTTCCTGTAGGCTACAAGTGAAGGTAGCTCAGAGGTAAGGGCGTCTAGGCCAGGATATGAGTGTTCGATCCCCACTGACTCCACGGTCACAAAGAGCATGTGTCGACTTCACTGAGATTTCCCAATTCGGCCTTGGATATCGTAGTGGGGGGGGGGGTTATTACTCATTACAAAATATATGTCAGTAATGTGACATTCCACACATCGTCAGATGGTTAAGGAACAGGAGAAGAGAATGGAACCAGCACGTAACCAGAATGCCTCCAGCACGAATAGTGAAACTTACACGTGACGGAACACGGCGACCACAGAGGAGACCGCCCTAAACGATGGAAGGAGTCCTGGACATCGACCTCACACGACAATTAAAGCTGCAACAAACAAGCCGAAGGCCTATACCAAGGAAGAAGAAGAAGAAGATGTCTATAATGACCTTAAGATTTACACACAATTAACTCTACACAGGCTCACGTTCACGGCATTCGGAATAAAATAAGGTTCAAGCCTAGAACTGGGTATAATTCCGGCAGAGTCTGTTCTGGTAGTGTAACCCTTCATATTACTGTGCATAAATTGTTCAGAGCCATACTATGGACAGTCAGTGACTATTAAATAATAGAGCATAATGGCAAGGCCGGTCGTTCCGCCTTCGATTAGTAATATTGGACTGAAATGATTAATGCACAGTTAATTGCAGTGGGACATACTGCGCCGCTGGAATCCTATTTATGGCCAAGCAAGCTCCCATATGAAATAAGAACGCGTAATTCCGGAAAGTCCGAATTTCCGTGTTATGTAAGTACGGGTTTCAGCTTCTTCGGCTACAAGTGACTGACGTGTCCAAACATGGCATTGTTTTGCTAGTGCAAAGCAATGACCTCTCAAGTTTACATTTTAATTTAACTCGCGGCAAACAGTTGCGATGCGCTTTTAATTTGCGAACTCTGTATGTAATTGAAGTTATAATATAACAACGTTAGTGCTTTGAACGTTGCTTAGAAGTGAGGACTCTTTGGGACTTTGTAATTTATTTTCAATGTGCAATTACGTGGATGTTTGCAGCGGTTTTCCGACATGCTACAAATCCTCATATTTTAATAACATTTTATTACTATTCATTCCAAAGAGAGTTTTGCAAGCTCATGCAAGCAATGTAATTGTTTACCTTCCCGCTGGATATTGAGAAATTAGTAGAACACCCTACACGTGCCTTTGACTGGTTTTTTATTTTGGGGATACTTCCAAACGTTTCAATTAAGACCTAATGAAACTGTGCGTCAAGTAAGCTTTATACTAAAGGTTTTCGAAATCAATTTGGTGTATGGAAAATTAAGGAAAAGTTCGCATAATGTGCTACCTTAAAGGTGGGCAATTAATAACTGATGCTAACAAAAACTGCTAAGGTCTGCAAGAAGGCTTCCCTTGCATGAAAAAAGGGCAATGGTATGTTGAAGCTGTGCTGGAATAACTAAAAGCTTCACGTTCCTTTCATAAAATTAATGGTGAGGTTGTTAATCAACTCAACGGATTAAGTTTTATAGACTTTGCACTTCGACTAGGCAATAAATCGGTGTATTGAAACAAACCACAGCAGGCCTTTGCACTAGAGATTTATTTCGCAGTAACACCAATATCAGAAAATAGCAGACGGCAATAAAATATATAATATTGAAGGTGTGTACTTTTCGAATACATATATTCACGTTTTATATGCATGTGATGTCCTTTACATAGGTTTTTATATACCGATGAGGCCATAATTATATACCGATTGTCCGAAATCCGTTTCGAACATAGGAAATTAATGAGTGCGACAAGGAAGTCTAGGCTAGGTAAAATTTTAAACTAAAATTAAGTCAATAAAACAAACAAACGCTTCTGTCGAAATATTGTCAAGTCATTAAGAAATAAAGTGAGGTTTAAGTATACTCTTGTTTACTATTCGCATAATTATTTTAATTATTTAAACCTCACTTTATAACTAATTGATGACAGATAAAGTATTTGACAGAAGTGATTGTTTTACGCGAATTCGTCTAAAGTTGGGGTAACTGGCAATCCGTTTAGTCAAAATATACTGGTACACCAACACTAAAGCGACTGTTGCGAGGTTAATAAGACACTTAAGTAGAAATACTTGCATTTATTTTCTGCCGTTTATAGAACAACTTAAGGTTAACACCGTTATTTATTAACTAACTAAACTCTAAGTCCAGTTTGACCAAGAAAACTCGGTAGGCGTTCTCAAAATTTCGAATAAGCCTATCAGAGCAGCTTTAGATTTTGGACTTCTGTCACGTACAGACGTACGTGACAATTCATAATAGCTATATGAATTCTACAATCTTGAAGGTTTCACACGCTAAAAGTTGTCAAGCGGTCGACACCTCGCAAAGAATTCCTAATAAATTTTACAATTCTCCTAAAGGAATTTGCTCCAGCCGGGACGTAATTTTTATGACCGAGTTGCAACAGTTTGCACTTCTGATCACGTAGTAATAATCTAGCTTCGGCCAATTTTTCGGCTTACGAGGTAAATCCTACATAAATTTACCCTTAACCATTCCGTGAGATTTGAATATTTCCAGCTTCTCAGAGAAAAGCACGTTCCAAATACCGGCTAAATACTCGTCTGTTGTAACTTTAATATGGCAATTTTTCCTACCAAATTCGCCCTTAAAATATATACGATACAAACTGCTTATTGCTAACTAAAGCAGGTATAGTCTATTCGTACTACCGCGTATAGTTAATTTTCATTCAAGAACGCAAATCGTAACAGTTTGTTTTATTGACTTAATTCTAGTTTTAAAATTTACCTAGCCATGATGACATTCTATCTTTGTCCCCCTACTCATTTTATTTATGTTTTCCTTGTAGCACTCATTAATTCCCTATGTTCAAAACGGATTTCGGACAATCTGTACAACAGCAATGAGATAACATGAACTAGAAAATAACACGTATTACTTGAGTAAGAAAGAAATACAAATTGCAGCAAATATTCGAGTAGGCTTTACGCTCATTTTAATTATGACATGTCAACTAAACGTGCCTACTAAAATAATGTTTTCGTATCATCAGCTCATTCTTACTCAAGCATTCTATTTTGTTGTTCATGTTATCGTCATTGCTGTTATATATAATTACGCATTATTCTTCCTAGAGCATCGTTCGCGTAATCTAGTTGTAGAGAGAATGAGAAACCTTACGTGACATTTCAATATTTTGAAGAAAATATGGCTATGCGATAAAGACACTGCGAACCCATTCAGCAAAAAAGTATGTAACAATCATAATATAAAAGTCATAACCTGGAGGTGCTGGTGGGTACAATACATTCCACTTAAAGAAGAAACAATATGTACATCATGCAAAGTCAGGATAATAACAAAGTTGCTTAATGAAAATGCAGAGAACACGGTTCGTATTAAAAAAAAACAAAAATTAATGACAAGAAAAACGATTGTAAAGACCAACGAAATTTTAAAGAAAGTCAAGAACAGTAGAAGGTATAAATTACTAAAAGAGGAATTTTGAATTCTGCTGGAAAAGTAATTTTTTAGTTGAGAGCTTTTGGACCTTCAGTCGCTGTTGCCAATGGTCTGTCATTCATCACTGCTTCAACTTTCGTCGGAGAGCGTCCTTTATTGATGGAATGAGAGATCCCAACAAATTTCCCGCAATGGCGCTGTGGGTTGGTTAAATATCCCAATGATTCTGCTTCGTTGGTATTCCTTTTCTGACTCCTTGAACTTGAATAATTTAATCAAATTTGCTGGTCCTATAAAGTTCATCCCATTATGAGAAATGTCCAAATCGATGAATAAATTCTGTCAATTCTTCGATAAAGGCTTCAGTTGATAGATATAATTGAGAACGTCCAGATAAATGGCATGGTAAACTGAACACGTAAAAACAATAGTCCATACTTTTGTGTTATCCTTAAGATAGAAGGCTCCAGGAAGATCAAGATATTCATTAATTTTCCCATTAGTGATTAAGATCTTCAATGACAATAACTTATATGAGCTTCCATAGTGAATTGGCAGACGATAGGGTGAGGATGTATTGTTTTCTTCAACTGAATATTTCATTAGTTTTTTGTCATCTAGCAGCAAATATTCTTGAATGATCTCTGTGACATCCAATACAGCTGCACCTTCTTCTTTTCAATCAATTTATGGTTCTACGTTGCCTTATATACTAATTCTTTGTTTTGTGTCTTGTTCAGCATTCTGGCACAATCTGGTTCAAACCACGTCATATATATTTTCTTAATATAAAGACAGTTTGTAACAAACAATCTTCTTGCTGTAAAGTACGGTAGTATGGTCTTCTGACGTGCATAATGACAGTCTTCAGTGGTACTTTTCCACTTCATGAAAAATTGGCTACTTGTTAATGAGCTTTTGATGACGATAAGGTTTGCTGTTTGCTGACCTTCTCTTTATCCTCATTTATCTTCATACTTGATTTTCAATACTTGAGTTGTTGGCACACTATAGTCTGGTGTCTCTTTCTACAGACAAAGTATTAGACAAGAAAACCGACATTTGCTAAAGCATTGGTAACAAACTCGATTTTCTCGTATCCAACATTCCCTACTCTCATCTTGAATATCACAGAAAAACACAAAACTGTTTGTAGCTTCACTTGACCATTAAGGGTTCAGTGGTTGTGGGGCCTGGATTTTTCTTGTGTCTTCAAACCTAGAAATTATTATGTTTCTCATTGTCTGAGAAACCAAATCCATCCTTAGCAATTTTTTTTTGCTTCTCACAATCCACCACCTGACAGAGAAACTGAAAAACAATTTTCGGCAACGTATTGATTGGTTTGGAGAATTCTCTTCTGTACCAGGATAAATTGTTACTAACTCCTATGCTCATAAGTTCCTCAATGGCATGGATGAACTAACGTAATTTGTCTGTAGTGCTTAATAATCACTTTCATGTATTGTCTTGAATTGAGACCACCATGCTAAGAACATCAAGAACTAACCATTGAATATCTTGAGTTTGATTTTTAGAATGTTTAAATTGGCGGCGTTTGATTTTGTACATTACTGTCAATAATTGTAAATTCTTCCTCACTTGGTGCTGGATTTTGAACTTTTGGGAGGTGAGATATTTAGATCATATCTTCTCGAACTCTAGGTACTAAGAGACATGCTCTTAAGAAAAATCATAAAGCAAGCTCTAGGGTTACCAAAACTGAAAGTGCTATACATAGTACATGGCACCATGTACTAGAACGATTGGGAGAAAAATATAACTTTAAGACACCTCAAGTATGACAATGTAACAATGTTAAGGCAAGAACCACAAGAAAAATCAAACAAATAATAAAATTATTGAGGAAAAGGGTTGCACAAAAAAGGTGTAACACTCAAAAAGAAAATGATGGTGTAGATATAATTTACTGGCTTGAATAACGTCAAAATCACTTCCAAGAAGAAATAAACAGCGAGGGTTTATAGCACTTTCAGTGGATGACAAATGACGAATCACACGCGATTAAAAGCATATTTAAATGCAGGAAGAAGTTGTAAAACAATATTAGCCCACTTATTAAAAAATCGTTTCTAAAACAGTGGGAACTGCCTCTTATGACACAAGATTTAACCGTACGAGTGTATTGTTTAATCATGGTTGCAAAACATTGAAAGATGCAACTAATTTGGCATTACAGCACATTAACGTGTGACTGCGTGTCCCAATAAAGCGAGTGTACCTAATTACTAAAATAAACAATACATCTCATTACGCGACATGCATTTTAGCAGTGATGTTACCGGAGATCCACGGGAAACCAAATTGTATGCGTTAGACCGTGGAACTCCTTCCCATAATAAAAGTTACGTACAATTTCGCAACAGTTTCGAAATTTGCCTGAAGTTTCCCGACTGCCGCCTTTCTTTAATTTGATTTCCGCGGAATTTCATATCGAGTTGTGACTACAAGGCCTAATTATTTGTTCGCTACGAAAGTAATATAATAGCAGCAAAGTGCCTGTTCTGTTATATCATGACAATGTTAAGTTGCTGAAATACAGCGGGCCGATGCAATATTATTTTCGCAAACGAAGCTCTTTCGATAATACCAACAGGTTTTGTGATGCTTGATTTGATTTCAACTGAATTTTTCAATAGATAGATATATGAATCCACAAACGCATACATGCCCCGATTTTATGCAATAACTAGTGCTAATAACCTATTGTGTCAACCAGCTGCAATGAAACTCTAATTATTCTCATTGGTTCATCAGTAATAATCCTCCTGCGAGTAGATGTGATCAACGTGCCTAAAGAATTCTTGCTATGTCACGTAAATTCATGAAAAGCTGCTTTTTTCTGCTAGACTTAGGAGGGATATGGTGACAACCATACATATACCCAGGTATTGCCGAAAACTTGCATTTACTAGAGAAAATAATGCTAATCTATGTACCATTGATTAACTGTCAGTTGAACACCACATGTTGGTATTATATATTGATTAGAGGGCTGTCAATCTGGTATGAACAATTCCTTATTCAAGCCTTATGTTGTAACCGATTAAATGTTTTCTCCCGGTCTGAGTTCTAGATGTTAAAACATCTCTCGATATGTTTGAATTAAAACAATTTAATTCTAACAGCAACTGATTAATTAAGCGACCGCATATCTATTTCAACTGGATTGTTGAGTTACTTAGTCTGTTTGTAAATATTACCGAAGGAAAGGTTAAAATTGGTAAAATTTGGTAAAAGTTGAATATATATAGCAGAGTAAAGGAATGTTTCAAAAAGAGTATTCCTGTTGTTACTTAAAGAGCAAATTCATTAACTATGGGGTTCTGAATTCTATACTACAGAGGGAGGGTAACCGACGTTTACACGCACTTAGGTAGGCCTCAAGGTGCGCTCATTGCGTTACTTTCACAGCAACATACTTTGGCTGCCTCAACCAAGCCTTGAGATTCTTGTGTAGAACTTGAGGACCCTAGTCAAAGGGTTGCTGCTAATGCAGGCCAAAAATCCCCCAACATGGATCCACAGAATGTGCTCATCTTCAAGGTTGCATCTTCGCCAGGACAGCTCGTGGACTAGGCCCATTCTATGCTGTGTTTACTCGGTCTGCAGTGGCCAGAAAGTATTCCTACGATCAGTCGTAGTTTACCTCGCGGCAGTCTTGCAGATAATTTTGCCACCCTTCGCCAGGGAGCTACAATAACTATCCTTGTGTGGTGGAATTTGTCCGTGTTAGCCCATATTAACGCAATGCGGGCCCCCTTAGGTAATGACGATGTACAGCAGAGCCAATGAAGGCGCAATTGCTGCTTCGGAACCCTATAAAGATTGTTCCTAGCCTTCTGTTGCCACTATTTCCTGCATATCCTTTTACCCAAAGGAGTTCTAAAACATTATTCCTTGCCACTATCCCCACACTACAATAGTGCTTAAACATTGTGCGTCCAGTTATTCTAATGATCTTATTTTGAATGCCACACTCCAGACGTGCGTTTGCACTCTGCATGATAGCTATTACCTCCGCTTGATGGTGTACTTGTCTAATGTTATGCTTTCTTGAAGGTTCAGGTGGTTTGAAAGAATAGCTATCCTTCTATCCAAAACATTCTGCTGTTTTATACCTATCTATAAATTGAGCCAGGTTCAGAAGCAGTTTCAGCCTTCGTAGCAGTAAATGGAGAGTCTGCCGTTTCCATTTTAGTGGTACTGTGGTCCAATGGGGCTGCTTGGTAATGAAATTGCGACTGTCGGTTAGATTAAATGATAACCAATGTGGACAACAATAACACTTATTTTTATGTGCGAACACAAAACCTACATGGACATACATATAAGTCCGAAACTGTCTAACTATATGTGAACGAACGCGCCGTAGTATCTTTTGTAACCATGCTTAGCCACGCGAATGAACTGGAGTCTGACCAAGTTCTTTGTGAATGCTCTAAGAATGCAGAAAAATGCTCAATCCGCAATGAATGACTACGAAATGACGACCCCAGACCGTATCCACCTTAAAGAATCCCTTCTACGGAATTTTCGCAGTTTTATAAATGGTGACGTTTTATTGGAATGTGTACTTTGAACAGCTTGATACTTGATGTACTTATGGACGTAATTTGTCAATGCGCGATGTACGAGCGAGGCGCATAACTGAGTTTTCGACTTTAAACATTAAGCTGCACGTCACGTTTTAATTTGAACACCCACTGAGTGAGCTACACAGCTGTAACACTGAGTTTCACTTGTTATTGCAGCTATTGTGTGTCTTTAGCAAAGTGATTTATATTGGCGCACGATTTTATAGTTTCGCTACACTTCCTATAGAGGCATGATAATATCGACAGTCTCTTTCAGGATCTTTTGTTGTCTTTTTCTAATACCTCCACTGTTCTATAACCTCTTTACCAGCAGCGATAGAACCTCCCTTTATGGTAGCTCCTCTACATAAAGTGGAGAGAAAGCCAAAGTAGTCTCCAAAATCTATAATATTCAGACACTCTAATCGCTGAACGCGTAAAAATTCGGTTGCCGTAGTAACTTGTATGATTCTGGGCCACTAGGCTCCAAAGCACAGTATTCGTCTAAGACGGCAGCGTGTAACCATAAAACAGAATTTTGTGTCCCCACAGTCTGCCTATCGTGCAGCGACATTGTGAACTATGGGATTTCAGATGGATCCGATTCAGGGCCTTTACTATTATGCATATGCCACTGCATAAATCACAATAAGATATGTTTAAGGTTTTTTACTTCTAACGTCTAAAAGACGAAGGAAGTATTCTTAAATTAGAAGCTTATTGAAGACCTTACTATAGAATAAGTTAACATAATGCCACTATAGTTCCATTCAGGACAGTAATTAGATAAAAATAACAATTGCTAAAGGTGTGTCTCTTACAAAAAAGATAATTAAATATGCTTTTTTGGATATGGTATATAGTAGCACATATTGTTGAGGACACGCGCATAGCTTTTCCAATTTCCTTTAGAAATTATTTTCATAAATCCTTGTCAATAGCGCTCACGTACTGCACCTGTGTTACAAAAATCCAGGCAATTATACAAGTTTGAGCCAAGTGAGTGTAACACGGCGGCCCGCATCCAGAAATTTCCGCGCACTAGAAAGTTTCTCCCATTGAAATTCTAAGAACGTATCAGTTTGTATTTGTGTCATTCTGTAACTACACCAGTTGCGTTTTTCGAGTCTTAGATTTTGTAATCGGATCTTCCGTATTTATTTATTCCGTGCGATTTTTGTGATTTATATTCCAAATTCGCGTGCACCTCGCGAAAAACATCAAACAGCCGAAGGCCGCACTATGACGGCATTTTATTAAAACTCGCCCTCGCGATGACAGCATGAGGGATTCGTTGTTTCTTCTATTAATTTGGCGCTAAATGCGTGTCACGCCGTTTTCTAGTTAGAACAAATATTAAATTACGACGTCACCGCATTCGGGCGATAAGGAAGATTGATTCAAGTGCGTTCCCGGCACTCGAGAGTGGAGTCAGCATAAGTAGTGTGGTGGAGGAGCGGTTGGTTTTAGAATAATACAAATCCTCCGACAGCCACTAAAATGGAAATAGGAAGCAATCAAAGACGTTAATACAGGATTCCGCGAGGGCGTTTGCTTAGAATTTCATTAAAACAAGGGTGAATTATTTGGCGTTGTTTAACGAGTGCTCTCCTCTTCCAGGCCTGTCAATACCTCTCGACGCCCTCTGGATAGATTAGACCGCAGAACACGAGGATGAGCTTGAGCTAGCATGCTGCCAACCATGACTCCTGCTGGCCAGTTCTTGCTCCTGCTGTCCTGCTGCATGCTCGGCGGTAAGTTCTTTCAACTCTTTCTGGAAGATTTGAATTTTTATTTTTGGAAAATGTTAAAAAAGGTTAAGAATTTTTTATGCTAATGTAAAGGTATTTAATTCCGGAAGAATATTTTGGTTAAAGCTTTGATAACAAGAAAATCCGATTTGATTAATATGCTTTTTATATCCGGAGTTCTTTAGATTTGCAGTTCAACTCTTAAGGAGCTTGTGAGTAATAGTAAGAAGGTAATTTAGTTTTCTAAAATATCGGGTGTCGTTTTATCCAAGTTTCAAACGGGTTATTGCGATTGTCCTTCGTGGATGTGCTGTTTCTATTCAAGTCGCGCATACTTTTAGGCACTGTTTGTATTACTTAGAGTATTTGAACTACTTTCCTCTTTAGACTAATCGAAGCACTTTAAAATAGCTAGAATTCTTTTAAGTGTTTGCTTTGTTTTCACATGGGATTCGAGCGACCTGAAACAGCTTCAATCTATCTAAACGTTTGGAAGCTTATTACGATATCTACGTATGCTGAATTGCCTGGTACTTAGGACGCCAATACGTTGGAATTTAACGTTTCAAATACTTTCACTTAGTGCTTTGGACAGCTCCGCCTCACGCGACCCGAAATTACCATACAAAATCCGCGAATGTATTATTAATAAGTTCGGAGAGTATTTCTTTATAAATTCCATGTGGACGGAAATTGGAATGGCATTAGGCGTGTTTTATTCAGCCGCTCGTATGCCTGCATTTTATAAATTTTCAATTTTAGCTTGTTTGTAATAAGATTTCGCGTTTCGAGTCCTAATGGGTATTTAAATTTGGAATAGTACAAATGCAATTCCGCGGAAATAACGCAGCAAGGAGCGCACTTACCCGTTTTATGAATATGGAGGCGCGCTCAAAAATGTATGCAGTCTTAGGGCGCAGCGTATTTTAAGACCTAATAACGGTAAAAATGCATGTCTGCATTCCGAGAGATAAAACAAATTACACCGCAGAGCTGAAGAAGTTCTACGGCTGGGCCCGGCTCATTTGGCGCCTAATGTAGGAGAAGATGTTTGTAGCTGCCTACCTTAGACATTCAAAAAACCATTCAGCGTACGAGCGAACATCTTTGGATATTTGTGGGAAGTCTCGAGCAAATCTCCCCTCGCGATTACCCACCAGATATATAAAATATGCATTAAACGATATTAGCGCACAGGCTTGCCGAAATTCATACGTTTCCACGCTGCAAAATGTTTTTTTAAACCAGCCTAATATCAAACAGCCCCGCTTACATTTTTGTTTTAGTTGGCTGATCGCAATGTGTTATTCCATGTCACACTTGCATAACTTCTCAATTCTTAGAAAAATAGTTAAAACGATACGTAGTTTATGCTAAAAGTTTTAAGTTCGACTAATAAAGGAACAAACAAACCATTTACTAAAGACTTTATGAAATATTTGACGTGTTCTATTTATTAAATGTTTGCAATTGATATTGATTAAAGAAATTATTAGAGCGGGACCTCAGTGGTGGGGGGGAGGGGGCTCGCTTGCTATAGTCAAATCAGTGGATACTTGTTATTGTGTAGGATACCACGTGGAGTTTCATTTGCCGGTGATTCAATGGGAAAATTTCTCCAAAACATAGGCGGAGCTGCACTGCGCTTTACTAATGACAATCATGCAGTCATGCAAAACTCCATTAAGATAACATTGATAAAAATACACATAAGCGAATCAGCTTGTTAGTTGTTACCTCAACAGGAATGAATTACAAAGCAATTCCTAAGGGTTTTCTACGTACTCGTGACGTTACTTCGCGCGATAGACAATTTGCTATCAGATGTTCGTCTGTATTACAAGCCCCACAAAAGCGCCAAAGGCATCATTGCACAGGGATGCACACTACAAGTTAATATATAACGGCACATTTATTTATCAAAAGACATAAAATCCACCACAATTTACGCATGCAAAGTTTTAGCTAAACATATACGACGTATTTCAAATTGACGGTAAATCAGATAGGCATTGCTAGATAGTGAATCATATTTAACTTAGCTGGGTGCAGTAACTCAATCAACGGCAAGATGTAAAAATCAAGAGCCACAGTAGCGCTAAGCTAAATTCTAGCTGGCGATGACTCATAGCCGCTAAAGGTAGATGGTTAGTTGCGGGATTAGAAAACAGAAATAAGGTACACAGATATGAGCATGTTCACGGGCAAAGCTGGCGTAAATTCTAGAAGCGACGTAGTTGAGCTCCTCCCAGGACTTTGTCGGAAGAATGGACGACGGTAATTCTAAGTACAGCTATGAGCAATCGGAGAGAATCCACACGCTAATAACAAGCTGCTTCTACTGGTCTTCGTCAAAATACATAGCGAAAGATTGCGGGAACTTTTGAAGATCCATTTAAATGTATATGACTTAAACATATCGGGAATTAGAATTTCAAATGCGTAAGTCGCATTTTGAAAAGCTGGACGTACGAATTGAGGTATTAATATGCCTAAAATAGGAACGGTCAATTACCAGAGTGTCAATCGGCCCACATGCCGAAATCTTCGTGCCACAAGAAGTTCAACGAGGCGAATCACCGACACCCGCTGCCGCCTGCATTCAAAAATTAATGGCTGCGTAGAATCTCAACCTGACCTAACAAGAGTTATAATACATTTTACTAATAAAATAAAAGAAAAACAAAGAAACAGGGCAAAACAACTTCGATACTTAACTTAATTAATCCTGAACTTTTATAGCTTGCAGTGTGTGGCTAAATTGATACTTCTCTCTATATTTGCTTTAGTAACTTTCTATTTTCTGCCAGTTGCCCTACTCCTCTTCTCTCTGCAGCAATACCAATATCTTCTATCCAAGTTCTTATCCGCCTTCCTCCTCTTCTTGTTTCTGTTTCTCCAGCTTCAAATACTCTCCTTACCAGTCTACCCCCTTTCCTCTTAATAAAATGTCCGAGCCATCTCAGCGATCTCTATTCATTCTCTCGTTTATACTGGTACTCTCAGTTACGGTCTCTGAATGATTTGTGTATTATTTTGTCTTGTCTTGTTTTCCTTCATTTCTGCTTAGAAATCTAAGATCCTTCCCTGTCAGTGTCCTTGTTGCGCTTTATGTTATAGGCCAAGACTGTTTTGCAAAGGTTTGTGTTGGTTTTCCTTACTATTTTGCTCTCACTTTCTGGGGTATCTCTTTTTCACTAAGAAAGTAATTTTTTTCTCGCTCTCTGATGCTGCCCTCTTTTCTTAAGGAATCGTATGATTTAAACAGACAAAAATAGCAACGACTAAAGTGCGTAACCGATATTATGTAGCTGTAGGTAGAATGAGCAAACTCATGTACTTGTGTAATGATAAAGCGAAAGTTTTCGGAGCGTTTCAAAACTGAACGCCGGCATTGTACTTGGCGCTCAGTTAATTAGCAATTTTCGGGTAGAGACCTCGTTCTCGACTTACTCTCTACCCGGAAATTGCTATTCGGTAAGGCCTTACCGTGCCGCTTTGGAAAATTAACATTGTTGGATGTACCCCACTAAGTTTGAAACTTCAATTCTCTTGTTGTCTTAAGAGTACCGCCGAGTTTCACATCGACCGTTGGTCGGATACATTCAAAGGAACGTCCTAAGCTATGTATTACTATACCCTGTATAACAGCAATATGTACCTCAATATATCGTTTTCCAACCCTCCTGCATCTCTAAAAAGCCCTGGAAGTACTTTCCGGTCATCTCGTGTAGATTCCCGCTGACTGCTCGTACATTTTTTTGAACTATCGTAATCTATTCTTCAAACTAAGCTCTGGGGAAGTTTATCCTACACAGCGTGTAACATTGACCCCTGTCGAGCTCGTGAATCTACCGATTTTGCCCTGATTTCAAGTAAAGAGACCGCTGCATTTGCAAGCCAGGAAATCTTGCTCAACTTTGGCTGCAACCGATTTATTGGCGGGAAAATTTATTGCTCACCCGCCAGTTGCCAGACCGTCTGCATTTCCCCATTTTTTGTGTCTCTGCACACAGCCAAGTCTAATTTATGATTTGTTATAATATTGCATGTATTATTTACCATTAGTTTACAATGTATGAGGATAGAACATCATGGTGGTGCACTAAAAAACGCTGAGTTACTCAGTATTCAATAGCCTAGTTGGATGTAAAGGATTATTCCTTCTTAATAGGTTATGTAGGAAAAATCAATAATGGCTCAGAACGCTTTGGAATGATGAAAGGGGCGAATTACTACATCGTAGAGGCAGAAATATGGGGTAGCGATATTATACCTCACACCGCTAGGTGAAGAAGCTTTCTGACAAACTACGATGGATTGGCTACATTTCCTTCTCACAAAGGAAGTTTTTACAAAAGTGGCAGAAAATAAAAGTTAGTATAGCCTTTGTTGCAGTGGTTGGTTGAAACCAAGCTCAAGAAGTAGTTTTTGCTTGGCTTTGTTGTGGATTTGCTAGATTCATGATGATAAGAAAAATTTGTTAATTAGCCAATATAGTGTCCAGGTAAATATAAAAGGATGTTTTGTTTGTCCAAATACAGTATTTACGGTAGAGAATGCGATCGCTATTTGCTTGAAGTGCTATGCAAACCATTACATCTATAAAATACATTCGACAACTCTGGAATTGGTATAATACAAGTCAGGAAAATTATACACGAATCTTTCGTAGTTATAGGTCCTCCACAGATTAAGAAATGCTCATGTGGAGTAGTGCGAGCAACAAATCTGAACTTCTCACAATATTACCTCTAGAGCAGTTAGTCACAAACGTGGATTCATTGCAAGCTCCTAGTGTTAAGGTAAAATATTCAAAAATCATTAAGTCTGAAACATGCCAAGGTTATAAACACTTTCAATGTTACCTACGTTCCTGTATATGAACCACCTTCTGCATCGCGCAATATTAATGGCGCGTTGGGGAAGGACCCGTATTTCACTTTTTCTAAGACAGAAAGGAAATGATTTCATCGACCAGATTGTAATTAATGGCCCAGTTTGCATGTGAGTAACTGGCGCTAATAGAGCGAAGCGCCTATAATTTTTGATGTAACTACTTTCCTAGCCATTACGTCCGGCCCGAATGCTGCGAGGGCATTATTAATCTCCCGCAGCAATCAATCACACCGAGCAGAAACAAACCGCACACAAAATGTCGCTGCTCGATGCAACCGAGGATACGAGCAAGGAAATTAGTTGTTGCAGCCAAATGCGGGCAGGGAAGCCCAGTCGTAAATTGCAGCTCATAATGAAACTTCCCTGTTTTCCAAACAAACCTGAATCACGTTCATTTCCGCACTATAATAATCGCGTCCGAATCTAACAAGTTGCAGGAAACTAGTTAGAACAGTTCAATCATGCACTTGAGGCAATTTGGTATTTTGATAGCATCAATAATGTTTCGTATTCGTTTCCGTTTTGGGTAATATGTAGATATGTAGATAAGGGTAAAATATTCGTATTTAAAAATTGGACTATCTGGAGAATCAAACCAACTGGAATAATTCAAATGATATCTCTAAAACCTAGAACACTGTGTGTTTTAAACAACGAGCGTTATTTTATATGTACAGTTTTTTAAAAAAGATTCTAACGGGTGTTCATAAATAGTCGTCATCCCAGTTGCTTTGAAAAACAAAATGTTATGTCTTTGATTAATTCGTGCAACACAATGAAACGCCATTGAGTACTGTCATAGCTCATTTTTTCTCAATTTTAATAGACATACGTTTCTGAAGTCAAAACCTACTGGGATGACGACTGTTTATGAACACCCGTTAATATAGTATCACTACAGCTTTCGCTTTTCCAAATTTAAATTTTAGGAAATTTAACAAAATAATGCAAGTCCTTTTCAATTATTGGTGTCTGTCAAATTCCATTGATGGGTAAGCAATTCTTATTTGGAGAACTGTTGATAGGTTTGACTGTGTCTTTTGCATTTTTAAATTCGTTAGTCCCAGTGCACTAAAAAGTCTCTCACAGACCTAGCAGGGTATTTAAAATCAAGTAAAATTTAAAATGTTAAGTACATTATTCACAATAATCATCATTTAATATAGGTAGTTTCACATTACAAAATTAGAAAATATGTATTTAATACTTGTGTTTATTTTTCTAAGTATATAGTCTTTAATTGTGCTGCGCCATTTATTAAACCAAAGGGCATTTGATGCGCTCGTAAGCACGTTCCACCTTAACGCGAGTGGATTTTCGGGGCTGCACGCAGATAAAACAGTCAGGAATCGATGACAAGGAACTGAAAGTGCATGAAGTAAAGTTGCCCTTACCTGAAGTAAATTCGCTTAACGATAAAGGAGTGTATATCAGCAGTAAGTAAAGTTTCAACAAAATGAGCAAATAATGTTTTATGGAATAATGTGATTTTCATGCCATCTGGCAAATTTCATTGATGGGTGAGCAATAATGGACGAGTGTATGAAAATTTTTATAATTTTCTTCTAAAATAATTTAAAGCAATCGATGTAAGTATAAAATTTAAAATCGAAGTGCACGCAACGGCATTTATTAAACAGAAAATCATTATAACATATTAGCACTAACCCTTATGTTCATAACACAGTTACACTTTAGAATCCATTATTTATTAAAATGTTGGTATATAATATATTTTTTGCACATGTACCTATGAAAATTCTATTTCGAATTCTTCAACGTAAATATATTGTTCTTTAATACTGCCTGATTATTCACATACAGACAATTTGAAACTATTCATTCTGGCGCAATAACGCTAGGGCTAGTGCGTGTCTATTCCAGACGCCCGATAAAAGATTCAACAAATCTTTTTCGGCTCACGCCGTGCATACGTATAAGTTCCGAACACGTCAACAAATGCAATAAATTCCCTTAAAAGTGAGTAGCAATAATCAAGATAAAGCTCCCAGAATGAATTGCCCGGAGTTCCATTAACTGATGGAAATTTTGTGACACATTTGAGAAATAAATCAATCGAGACATATCAGCCCTATAAAATCTCGGAATGTCCATAGATCTTATCAAAGCTGTATAAACCGGAGGAGTTCTATTAGAGCTGCAGGGAATAAGTGAAATAAAGGGAGCGCGGTCAGGCTCATTGCGCGATGTGAATGCAAAACAGTCTCATAAAAACTTCTGTAAATGCCGAATGCTAATAAAAATACTGCTGCCATAGCTGCGCAATTGTTTGAAAGTTGAACAGATTTGCACACTGTCAAGATTTCTTGTTGGTGACAAACCGGCTGGATAGAAACAGTCATTATATGAAGGCAAGTCAAGTAAGAGTGCGAATGATTTTTTTTTACGTAGGCGTATGCATTTGGTAACGCTGCGGTGACAATTGAAGAGTGATCTGCAGTCGCACGGCCTCACGTTGCCAACGTTGATATTGGGCCCGACAAAACATTGAATATCTGCCCCTCTCTCCATACAGCCCGGCTCTTGCTCCGTGTGACCTTTTTTTTGGATAAATTGTCAGAGCTGCGGAGACAACGTTTTGGCTCATCTCCTGCGACAGTCCTTAAGAAGACGGGTGCGGTTCTGAAGACAATAGCAAAATATGAGTTCCTTCACGTCTTCCATGAGTGGCAGACACGTTGGAAAAAGCAAAGAGCGGAGTTTTATGCACAAAAAGTGAGAAGAGCACAAATCTATGGTAGAGGCAACAGAGAGGGTCAATGGCATAAACAAAGATTAAAGCTCTGTAAGATAGAAGATAGTGGCCCTACTCGAGGTATACAGCTATACTTTATATAACATTAGCAAATAAAGATACGCTGTCTGCAAAAAAAAAGTGGTGCGAGTGGATTGCCTGTGCTGGCTACACCGCTGGGGAAGTATCCTTGGCCCACGCCCACACGAGCAGTGATCTGTCAACTGAGGAAAATCTTTACGCCGGAATTAAGTTTATTAAAATTGATTACTGATGAATGGCGCTCTTGAATAGTTGGAAGATACCGAAATGTAATTTTGTCTTTTATTTCGTCAATTGTGTTTGTAAAACTATTTCGTTTTCATTTAATCACTGATTACATTGGAAAAACAAACCTACGTTATATTATAACTAAACCATGTAACGACCATTTAAATGGAAATTTGAAGCAGCACCTTTTGACCGTGACACACTAACCGACTGTTTAGGAAGATTTTTATTAAATCTTTGAGTCTATAATCACAGCTGATGCACTTTCAAAGTCTAGTACTAGTTTGGTTTAAATTTTTACAACAAAATAAGGCAGCATCGAGCCACTATGGTGTAGTTAGTGGTTTAGACAAGAACGCGTGATTAGATACTTTTTTACTTCCCGCTTCTAAATGACGAAGGAAGTATTGTAATCACGAAGAAATACAACATGTCTTCATATCTTTAGGTTTCAGGGTCTCTAGATGACGAAAAACTGGTTTTCCGTCTGTCTGGCTGTCTGTCTGTCTATCTGTCTGTCCGTTTGCCTGTTGGTGGTATAACTCAAAAAGTATTTGTTGGAAGAATAAGATATTTTGTATGCATATTATATGTCTACCTGGCATGAAACCAAGAACAGGTCAAACAAATATATACTGGGTGAGCATCTTAAAAAATTAAATTTTGTTAATTTTTGCGTCAACTAAGAAATACATAAAAGTAATAATTTGCACGTAGGTAAGGCTTTACACATGTAAAAAATGGGGCGCAACAGATACAGGGTAATGTCGTGAAAGAGTCAAAAGTTTGAACAAGTCCGTTCCCTTAAATACAGAGGCGGGATTTAAATTCACGTTCGCAGGCGAATCCCAACACCGGTATTTTTTTAAATTTGAAATTGATTTAAAGCGCATTGCCAAGTTTTTTTCTTTTATTGTTTTAGTATTATTACGAATGTGAAGATGTTTTTATAAGTATTTCTCTTTTGTTTTTAAAATCATTTAGTGTCACACCGTTCCCTATCGCGGGAAGTTCTAAGTAAAGCACTTTACAGATATTTTATAGTATTGCATGTTCAGTGGTGTTTTCAGAATACTTTCGAATTTTCTTCGGATTGAAAATAGATTTTTAATTCCTATGCGAATTACAGAAATTTCAATATGCATTCAATGAATTAATATGCCCAGAATTTTAATAAGTGGTGTCATTATTTAAAATATAGCTAACTCTAATTAATCTAACTGCTGCAATCAACATTGTACTGCGACTGAATTTCATAGTTGAAGAACAGTGTATTTTATGCAACTTTCACCTTTACAAAAACAAGCTGGTTTTGCTAACAGTTTTGGCTAAGGTTAGCTTTCACTTAAAAAAGTTTGTAATGAAAATTCAAATCTCTATAGAACCTGCCAAGTGCCAGCGAATCTGCTTTCGAAAAACAAACGGGAGGGCGCTTATATGATTTTTAAAAGAATAAAGTGCTTATACAAATTCTTATGCTGCTAGTTCGTCGCCCTCGCGAATGTAAACATACATACTCGAAATTCGAATCTGCGGTTCTTCTCTCTCGACATTTACATTATTTACTGTCCCATAAATTTATCCCCACATGTACGTAAAATGGGAAAGTTTCGTGAGACTTCGGGGAACTGTGGAATTTATAAATCATAAAAAATCTAAAGTTCTGCCGAGATTAAGCGCAGTTTTCAGTGTGAGGGACGGTTTTCCGCCCTTTAATTCGCGCCACCATGTGGCTCGGACGATCAATTATTGGAAAGTGCCGGTGCATGAATTTCCGCAGACAATTTCCAAAGTTCCGCGACGAGCCGAAAATGTTTGTTAATTAATAAAGAATGACAGGGCAATGCTGCGGCGCAGCTGACTCAATTAAGAAAATTCCGACTTTTCAATTAAAAGATTAAGCGAAAAATGCGCGATCGATAATTTACATCAAATTTTCCGCCCATTACGCGGGGACGGGCCATTGTTCGGTCCCTGCAGGCATAATCGGATTTTAGATTAATATGTGCGATCCTGAGGAGTATGAGCCGGTCGTAACGAGCCCGTAACGTGTTTCGGCACACATTTTGTGTTTTATCCACCGTTGGCTTGCACCCAGCATCAGCTCATCGAAAACTAATTATGCTCCCAGCTGCATGCACGCAGAGGGCCATTCGCAATATCTGCGACAGAGAGCAAATAAAGTGAAGCAATATCGTAAATATAATGCCGACGTTTTCATTAGACTTACAAGACAAAGCGTGGACATTAATATTGGAGTCGTGTGGTACGTCAACGGCAGAGCTTCAGGTATCTCCACAGCTCAAATTTATTGAAGCCGAGATCAGCACAACACTCCGGTAAACAATTTATCGGGTTTTATTTCGGCGAATATTCGGCTGCGCCGCGCAGCGTCTACGAGGAAATGCTTTTTAGGTATCAATTCTTTAATCAGACTCCGAACATGGGAGAGGGATTCCTTTCCTACGCCAGGAAAAGATGCTTCCCATTTCCTCGTTTGTGCTCTACGTATTGTGATGCAGCGCGGTCCGGCAATTTGTTTTGAGCTCAGTTTCCACTTGAATTAATTTTTTCTGCTTACGAAACCGCCGACATTATCTTTTCATCGGCGATCCGGGGAGACATTTGAAAAATATGAAATTTGTTTCACAATGAAGCGCTACGTGACGGCGTAATCGTCGCTGAATTATAGAAAGGAATTTCGTGTCAGCAGAATTTTCGACATGAAAACGTTATCAAAGTGATAAACATATCCACGGAGTAAGAAAAACATGTTGGCGCTTTTATTAGCACATTCTCCTTTTTCCTCTTCTTCTTCTTCTTTTTGATAGTCAGTTACCTTACTCTAAATAGAAGCTTTTTGTGCTGATATAGACCGACGGTTTGTAACTGGATATTAGTTTATTCGTTTCATTCCTAAATGTGAGTGTAAAATTGTGAGCATTTATTAAACTAAAGGGCATCCTGAGGTACTCGTAGTGACTACTCAGTTTCTTCTTCTACAAGTACTACTTTATTCACATGTTATTTATGGTAGTATCCAGCATTTTAGTGGTATTGAGTGACATCTATCCGTTCTTCTGAAGATAGACCTGCCTATCTTCTAAGATCTCTAATCCTAAATCACTTTATTCACTCTGTTCGTTGCCGCGAGTATGTGACCTAAGTATTCCATTTCCCCTACTTCTATTAGACCCACTAGATGTTCTCGTTCTCGTTTATGTGTTTGGATTTCGGATGAGTATAGCAGAACTGCCCGTTGGTAACACGTGTTTTGAATTAGAAATTCGAGTTTTATCACAGTTAAAAATCTTAGTTTTCGGAAAGCATCTGGTTACTTTTATAGAGACCCTTATCTTGTGATCGGGTTCAAAAGAATCGTTTATCGAACAGCCCAGGTATATCTTTCATTTACCACTAAAAGCTTTATTTTCGAAATCTAGATATTCATAGCCTTGCTGAAAGAATTCTGTTTTCCGCTTGGATGTATACCGTCGGCCATTTCTCTGCCAATTTTTATACCAGGTTGCTCTTGGCGAACCTTTATAAAAATATTATCTGTTAGCTAGGTAAGTTTGACGAATTATTTTTTTTGTTCTTATATTTGGATTCCTCTTTGCTCGTAAACCGAGTAAGTGGCTATTTCTGTCAATTGATATTGAAGAAAAGTTGTTAACGATTACCACAGGTTTTAGCGTGCAGCCGGAAAGTGTACATTATTCGAAATCTCTGTATACGTAGTTACCGGGAATCGAAACCATTTTGGCGGACTATTAGTCGAGTATATTGTATATTGTTCGCACACTCATTCACCCTGTCGATAGTTTTTTCACCGTCCTTTAAAAACAGTTTTCTTTAGTTAAATATTTTCTTGTCATTCTATTTCACTATTTCATCTCGCCAGATGCGCTTTAGCCTTCGTTTCATATGGTTTTCCATAGGGATCCATTTTAATCATTATTGTTTGACCGTCTTGTGTCTTCTTTAAACTACCCATAATGAAGCTGTAGAAAACAAATGATATAGTAAAGAACACTAGCATACGAGAAATTGTGGGCATATAATGGAAAATCATAGATGAGGTACATCAACGACAACTTGTGTCATTTAGTAACGCCAGTGGAATAATTTTAATATTCTGACGTGTTATATGCAGAAACAAACATAACCATTCATACTTTGCTACATTAAACTAAACAAAGTAGCGCTTCTAGAACTAAAGAAAACGTTTTGCTAGATTGAATTATCTGGATCGCATCTGGATGTAACCTCAGCTTATATCCTTATTGTACCGTCTGTCACACCTTTTCTTTTGTTCTTATAAGGCATTTCAATATATAGGATGGAAGCTTAGATTTTGATGAATATATGAAATTCGGGCCGTTAGCCTTGATAACGCTAGCTGAATGTTTACAGTTTATTTCTTTGCTTACAGTTTCAGTTCCACCTGTTGCAACTTCATTTTTTTCCCTTTCCAATCTTATGACTTCTGTTTTATTTTGTTAGGGTTGTTTGAAAATTTGAATGCATTCGCCAGACTGAGCTGCGCTGTTTCTAATGTCAAACTTCTCGCTTCAGAGCGTGGAGAGACAAATCGTCGGAAGATTCCCGATGTAATCGACCATATATATGTGGAGAAGTCTTGCTATGTCAATTTTAGAAAAATCACGGGGAAACGTCGGACATCCAACTCTCTCAAAACGCTACCGTAACGTTTATGAGTTTCGTAGAATTTCACATCAATCCATGGTCGTATACTTTCAAAGACACATCATACATTTTGTTTCGTTAAGCTCTCTACAGTGGCAACGTCATTGATACCCTATACACCAATCTATCGTTTCGCTACCCTCCGGAAATTCCAAGGGCATGGTGGAACTTCCGGTCAAAGCGTGTGGTGTGGAAAATAGCTTGACATGTTTTTAGCGTTAAGAGATGTATGCGCAAAGGCTGTGCCCCAAACCACATTTTAAGTATGTAGCACTATTACAAAAGACACTTAAGAGCCTTAACACCAACCGTTGCCCTGTTATTGTTGTATCTAACGTTTTGCTTGTGTAAATATTGGAGTAAATAGCTATAGTTAATTTAACATGTGTTTTTTCTTCTACAGCAACTAAGTTCTGATTAATTATTGACATGTGGATTCACTCTGTCTGATCGTAAATATTCTCGAACTCTCAAGCGCAGCTCTAAAGAAAATCTTCCCCAACATTACGTGAAGGATTGACGCCAGTTCCGCAGTAGATACCCTACGAGGCGTTAACTTTGTTTTCGTCTTTGAGCTCGCCATTGTTTCTTAACTTTGGCGGATGGAGATTCACTACCTTCACATTTTGCTGCAAATCCAAATGCACCCAGCTAAGTCTTATTTATGTTGTCCAGTTAATTTACCGCTAATTTAAAATCCACTATTATCATGTCTTCGATTTTGGCATGTGTTTTAACAAATATTGCATACTGTCAAATAAGTTTCCGAGCAAATCTCCGTTCGTAGTGCAGTAACGCCTTCGGCGCATTGCAGCAGTATATTAATAGTCTTTTCCTGGTGGAAGTCTTTCGCAAACTCGTGTGCTACTTTTGCCGATAACTCGCAGGTAGGAATCTGTAAAACTGATTTGGGACACCTTTTGTTTCGGTCTCAGCTGTAAAACCGATTCATTTGAATTAATATTACGACCGTTATCTTAAGAGACTTCTATGAAGTTTGCTGTATGATTTCATTTCGTGAAGCGCAGTGCAGTTCTGCATATCCATATCAACTGAGTAAGTATTTTCAGTGGTCTGGAAGTAGGGTAAGGTGCAAACCTAGGAGCTGAGCACCGTATACACATATACAGGCCTTCAAAATACCATAGTGACGCCCTAAACTGATTTGGGTCACCCGCAAACACCTGTTCTTCCAATTTAAGACCAATTGAATACACCAGTTAGCAGTTGCAAACTTTTAAACCTGTTGCAGATAGTAAACGGGCTTTAGCCTTTGAAAATTAATATTTATTTGCATTAAAATTTCTCAAGTGGCTTCTTTCATACATCCGATTAGAACATCCAAGACGCATAATGCAATTTTTAAAATTACACTTTGCAGGTTAAATTATAGTACATAGTACACCGTCCTATTGATGTAATACGAAGATGTTTATAAAATATGAACGGCGATAAAGCGAGACTAAAGAGAAATAAGCTCTCCACTTTGTTATTGTCTCTCGCCGGTACCCTAAAAATACATCGGCGATAGTTGGGTTGATATATTTTGATTTGATTAGCGGATAGATGTTACCGCAAAAACAACCTAATATCTGTCATAATATCGGTGCTGATAAACAACAGAAAATCGAAGGGATCTCCAGATAAACTCCAGATCCCTATTTTATGTGGTCATTGGTAGGTAATTCGAGGGTGGTTCAATGCAGCATTTTCAATTTTTTCAAAAGGTTGCTTACAATATTTGCGTTACGTACTTGCGCGTTGAAGTATATTATTCGGGCAAATAATTTTTCGGCGTGTTATTCTTTATTGCACGTTATTCCGCTCATTCCTCGGCTTGTATCGGCGGACGGACGGCCGTATGTACACACAACTTCGCTGTTTATGTTTATGGGAAGGAAAGCGTATTCTTAACGAAAGTAAATACCAATATCTAAAACGTAGTGCCCTTTGGCAGTTTTCTGAACAACGCGTTGCTTATGTTTTTATTTTCTGCCATATTTTCTAACCTCTCATAATTGTTGATACCCTTTTGTTATTATAATTTGCATTAGATTATGATAACGTTAAGGCACGTAAAATGAGTATGATCCAATGTGTGTAATAAAATAGGATTTGAGATAACGCATATTTAGAGATTTGTAAATATTTCTATGAACACAGTTTAAGCCTTTATGATGATAATAGCAATTAATATTATTTCAAACATAACAAAAATTATTGTATTAAATGTTTCAGGAATGTGCTAGTTTAATTTTTGTAAATAGTATAAAACAACATTGGCATTGATAATAATTTGTAAAACGCCATTAAAAATAATGTTAGCCTTGTTTTGCACACAGTGTACTAAGAGCAGGCATGAAAATAATTTAAAACAATGTTAGATCGAAGACAAACAATTGGGGTAAGGAGCCCAAGCTGTGAAATGTTGTTAATTTTGGCTTCCCCAATGTGTAATTGTTAGTACATGTATACTCTTTTCCCAATTCAGTGTGTTTTAAACTTAATTCTATATCCTTTGGGTGTGCTGTAGTAGGTTGCATTAATTGGTAGCACCTCCGTGGAGGTAGTAAAAAGTGTTGAATTTGTTCATTGAGTGTTGGTTGGTTTTTCCGAGATTGTGTACAAGGTTCGGGCAGAGTAATTGTAGCCTTGTGAGCTAAAGGTAGGCAGCGACCTTCGTGGGAAGCAGTTGGAGCCCTAGGTGTTAGGCAATGGCTGAATTGGAGGTGCTTTCTCAGCGGTCGAGCTACAGGAGTCGTTCTGCGGGCGTTCAGCGGCTTGTATCTGCAGGGCAACGGAGAAAGAGGAGTCCACGCATCGTGGGATTTGCTGGGGCTCGAGTTAAGCCCTAGTTTCCATTGAAAAGCACCGCAAAGGTCAGGAAAGGTTCATCCTAAATGTATTGCAATAATTTATACAAATCAAGTTAGTATTTGCTAGGATGTAGGGACCCGACCCGTATGAGATTAAAGTCTTTTATTTTAAATAAATAATACACAACAAGTTTTAACCAAATCAAGTAATAAAAAAACCATAGTAATATAATCAGTATATTAATTGTGCTTGCAATTCATAGGATTGGAAGTAAATAGGTACACTTCAGCTTTCCAACCTGCTGTAAAATTGCTTTGTGTCGTTATCTTCCAATCCTGCCAGTGATTTTTCTTAAATTTGTCAGTTTTGTGGACACCCTTGTGTCCGTTTCGAATAGTACAAGCCGCGCAGAGTTTTGAATTTTGAAATACATATTGCACAGTTCACACAATTATTTACTTCGAATGTATTTGTCGTTTGATTAGGACATATTAAAACAAATTATATAAATCATCAATCAAGATACCAGTTGCAAAAGCTTACAAACCATGGTTTCTCTTTATTAACTTGATTTGCCAGAGCACTCGTCTTATCTTTGTGTATATGATGGAGGACAGTTGGCAATCCATCCCAATGCTTAAGATGACGGTGTACTGTGTATCTTACCAATTTATATGATAATGTGAAGCGATATAACGGGAAGCGATAAAATACATGTAATAATACGTCGTGATACCTGGGATTAGGTAATATATGAGTATGATACGTTCATATAAAGCTTTAATGAAACTTCTACTTTATATTGTACCTCATAAAATGGCATCAAAGTGCTTATACGAGAAGTATTAAAAACGATTATGTTTGTTTGTTATCCACTAATTTACGACGTAAAGCATATAGGATGTAGTTAGTTCGAAAATTAACCGTATATAGGTATATTACTGGTCCTGATAGCCCAACTAATATTGAAATAGGGTAATGATGGATAACAATTGAGAGATCTACATAAAAAGCCACATTATTTATAACCTACATTTCTTTTACTGGTTATTTAATAAAAGGTCATAAAATGTTTTGTAGGGCTTAAGGGTTCTTTTTATGGCCTTCGCGAATACCACCCCCAGCACAGAAGGAATGCAAACTTTCCCGAACGAATCGGTCTTTAAAAGTTGCTCTGTAGCGTGTTTGTAAACAAGGTCAATCCGGCAAAAAGGGCGGTCGGGGTTATAATTTCGCGTCAGCTTTAGAATTTATTAGGGCTCTTTGGCCTGTCGCCGCTTCTCAAACAAAAGCCTCCATTCGCAATCGACTGGGGAAAAATTTAATAATCTTGCGTATGCTATGACTTTAAAGATATATGTATGTTGCCGGAATGTGCCGGGAATTCACAAAAGGTGGACGAGGGATCCAATAACGCGGCCTATCCTAGTCTATTATTGCGGCGCTAAATCTCCACGCAGAAGGAAAATAAATTAAGAGTTTTACTCTGATCCGGCTTATAATTCCATTACAAAATTGCCGGCCGGAGATAAGTGAAAGCCAATTAAATTTTTTTTCCACGCAAATTACAGCCCTGCAGGAGCGTGCGATTCCGGTTTTTCACAAACCTCGATCGCGCAGCCTTGTCACAATAACCGACATCATACCCCGATGTGCTCATGCGGTGGCCTTGAGTGCATGTCGCTTACGCTACATACCGTTACTGGCAGTCAGGGCCAGGCTCCACCTTTGATGCTCTAAGCAAAACCTATTTATGTCTTGAAACATAAAGATAATGTAGAAATCTGTGGTGATGTTAACAATAGAACACTGATGAAACAGTGTCTAAAACCTTCGGAAAAATTAGAGAAATTGTCAGCGGCCGTTTTGAAGAATTGTACCAGAGTGAGCGAAATAGAATCGGTCCAACGGTCGAAACGTCTCTTCATACAGTGTTGTCCATTGTTCTATTTCTTCGAAATTTGACAGGTTTTGCTGAACTGTTGCTAAAGTATTTAGTAGAATTTTGGATTTGATCCAATTTCAGTCACGCTCCTCCCGTAATCGTTCGGTCCTTCCTGCGACTCCCCAAGTTAGTAGTAAGGGAGGAAACTCAGTCGTACAAAATCAACTAAAAAATTCTAGTACTTCGAATGATTAAACATAGGTTGTAATAGAAATGTATTTGTCAAAGTTAAACAATCTCTAATTATTGAGGGATGTTTGAACTTGCACTTCTAAACTAAGAACCAACCCAAACTTCTTGACTTGCCTGTACACAGGTATGGTGCTGTTAGAAACGCGGTCTAGCACTAAATTGTTATTCAAAAGTTGGTCGGCGCTCTCTGGCAACAAGCAGGCCGACTTTGTATGCAGGTGCCCTGTACCAAACAACGAAACCTCAGCAGCCAACAAGGGCATAATGGCATAATACCCGTTTTGAAAACGTTCCATTCATCAAACGGTGCGGTTACGCCCGATGTTTACTCAGCTCGGTTGACATGTTCGTTCCGACGTTTCCAACAAACGAACTCCCGACACAGTGACACTAAACACGGAATAGGTTTACCCCTTTTTGATTAGCGCGAATCAGTGCCGCAAATGAATGGCGCTAATGCATGATGTCTTTCCACATTACGCTAATGGCAGGTTACATGCCAATCACAAACATCGTTAGGAGCCTCGCTATCGGTTTCCTGCCCAATAATTATTGTGTACACTGGCACGGCAAATTTTCTGAACAAATTAGGGTAGGTTATGTTGGCATTCTCTACACGAGGGAGCACATATTTACTCTGAAAATGTTTACGTCTAACGCAGAAATTGCTTCTACCACAACATCTTTGATATCGAATTATACCGCAAGCCATTTCGGTTTCGGAATGAACGCGAATATCCAGCATTTTAATAAGAGCAACCTTGGAACTGGAAAGTCAATGTAATAGTTTAAACCAGCCAAATTGGAAATTATTCTACACAACGAATTCAGAATAATAGCACAATTACACTGTTAGTTATTTCTCTCTTGTAGTTTCCCTTTTCAGATTGACAACCATGGAATAAATCAATTGGTTGCGCATACGTTTTTTAATTTGATGGGATTGAAATTTCCAATTCACTAATATTGTTTTTCCTCTTTTTTTAAAATAATTCCCATATCCAAAAGTATCTCAGGGAAGGACATCCCCTATATCTCCAAGGTTATATGTGACTTTAAGAAGCAGTGGGACAAGGGAAGATTTTGTTGAATGACCACCGTATAGTTCTGATTGTATACAGTACCACCGATGACTATTGACAACTATGTTAAGCACCACCCCATAAAATACCCCGGAGTTTATACTATTTTAAAATTTGCCAAAATGTGAGTAACCACCGACCTAGCTTACCTCCGATTCAAACAACCACCTACAGGAATACTACCGATATGAATTAATACCGAACCGAAATACCACCGATCTGCTTTGTTTGCAACATAAGAAGTTGCATAAGCGATTGACGTTACTGCCACTTACTCATAAGCTACAGCCCTCACGCTGTAAGTTATTGAACGACATCCCTACAACCTACCGCAAGCTCGAGTATCGATCGTTAGTAGCAAGCACTCAAAATGGGAGAAGAAGGTTTTAGTGAATTAACGATGACTAAATAGGCATTTCCTATATTGAAAACTTCGACGTGTTCTACTATTAACAGCCTAGAGTTAGTCAATGGCACAGATGTGACTACGCGAAGAGTCTTATAAAACGTTATCAGCTGCTCTCGACTGAATATAGTACGCCCAACGAATGCTAATTAAAGAATAATGTAAAATTATTCATTCGCTATCTGTAAAAATGCTAGTTCAACTCTTCTCGGGTAGCAGACCTGCGTATCCCAAATAGATACCGATATTTTATTACAATATCAACTATTCTGTAATGAAATATGAAGTTTTCAAAGGCTAGTAGCATTAATTACTTCATACAGATACTGTATCTTCTTCCACATATTATTAATATCGGAAGAAATGCTAGTTCGTTGTTGTTCCTGTAAGATGTGTGGCAGCAGCTCTGCTGTTAGAAGTGTTTTCAGTCGCTGGTAAACCCAAGTAGTGGTAGCTTATGTGGGTTGGTAGCTCCAATCGGATATAAATCGACACCGCTGGTAATCCTTGTCGGTAGTAAACCAACTCGGTGGTATTTCAGTTTGATGGCATTTGATGTCCGAACATTTTTCACGGCGGTAGTATTTTCATATTGCCATTAATTTACAATGTGTTACCCTAGCCATAGTTATTGACCTCCAACGTCGTCGTACCTTTCCATGGTTACAGAGTGTACAAAGAAATTTCGATTGAGGGCCTTCTACCTTTTTCATGCAATATTTTTGAGGGTAGTGTCGATCCACGAGAATTTGTTACAATTTTCTCTACATCTTCAGTTTTATTACAGTTGTCTCCAGTTACTTTTTTGCAACTTTGTATCTTCAAATTTGAATCATTACCTAAAATATGAAGTTTAGAATACTGCAGTACCTTTTTTTAAAAAGAGCGTTGATATCTCGATTACTTCTACTGGTTTAACTTCTGGAAATTCTGTAAGAGATATATTTAATTGAAAATATTTATGCATGACTCGCCTTAATAAAAGCATAGATGGTGGTGCTCAACAAAGTCCCAAGTTGAAAATACCCATAAGGTGTAATTAAAATTTAGTCGTATGTAAGTCGAGCCCCTGTATTTGTTCGGTATTTAAGTGGGAAATAAACAACGTCCAGATTATTTTATTTGCATTTTTGATAAGCTTGCACGGGGTCGACGGTATTTTTATCGCCACACTCGCCGCTTTCATATCACATAAACATGCAACTTGGAAGCCCTGCCATTACTGCCTAATGTGATAACGCAATTTTCAGCTTGTAGAACAAAATCGGGGCCGAATCCTGTGGGTATCTCCTGGACAAATTTAAAGATTCCAAGATGCTTTGGAAATTCGAGCACCTCGATAACTAAAGCAACAAGTCCGATAATTTACTTGCTGGGCGAGAGGAGAGAAAACAAAAATTACGTGTCGCGTGTCGTTAAAACTTTTCGCCTTTGTCCCTTTCGTGCTCAAAAATCGATGTACTATTTTGAACTGTAACCTTTCTCTAATTACGAAGTTTCAACTTACAGGACGGATACGTTCGCGTGGAAAGTTGGATTAAAAGCTCAGTTTACAATTTTTAACTACTTTGCCAACTTCCCCCGTTTTGATTCGCTGTCTACGCTGTATCAAATTTTTATATTTATGTTTAAATTAGAAAGGAAGGAAATGCACTGATAGAACGAGTTCTCGATAAAGGTCTAGCTTAATCTAATTCTTAGCAAATTTCGCTGCCGGGAGCGAGTTTAATTCTGCCGAAGCACCCGAGCAGCCAATGCAAAAACTAAGGTACGAAGGGTTTAAGGTGGCTGATAAATGCGGTGACATCAAGCTACACGTCAAGGGATTAGTTTATGTGCGCCGACTTTTATTAGGGGTTGAAGTCGTTCGCGCGTGCACAATAAATTTTAAAAACAATTAAAAAGGTGATTGTCTGTAATGAAACCCGCACATTTTATGTGGCTGCAGGAGGAAATAAAATGGACGGAATTACACTGCGAAAATTTTCAGTCTTTCCGAATTGTGCAAATGTGATTGAATGGTGAAACTCTCTATTCTGTTACTCTATTTTTATTGGTGATTTTCTTACTCCGATGTTAACCATAATAAAAGGGCAACGATTGTTTTTAAGATCCATGCTAGAGTCTCGCTGCTGCCACCAAAATGTCTTGAAGGGTAGGACAGATATAGATATGTCTTCTTTTCTCCCTCGTCTTGAAACAATGATCCACTGCTGGCCTTTTGCAATAGTTTCCATCCCTTTTTGTAGTAACACCATCTGATATTCTCCTCTTAGGCCTGTAGAATGTATTAGTCAATATTTTATTATTCGTATTTCTTGACATGCATTTAATGGTCTTAATCTCTTGGTTTTATTCGCCCAGACGGAAGCTAAATGGCAATTTCAACAATGGTGGTCACTATGCCAAACAGCTGTCGCTACAATTATCTACTAAACTTCATCAAATACGGAGGCATTCTTGCAGCTAATTGCTAATGCAGGAAATTTGCACGCCCAAATTCCTCAACAAGACCATTAAGCGTTTTAATGGGTTAGCTGCTTCGAGTTAGTAGCGTTCTTAAGGCTATTCATGGTGGCATTTTTAATTATAATAATAAACGGCAGCCTTCCATATTTAATTCCGGTGCGTAAGCATAAGCATCTGAAGCTGCTGACGTGGCCAAATTTATGGCAAGATTTTAGGGACGAAACAGTAGTCCCTTGGAAATAAAAAGCTTAATAACTATAATTACCTTCACATCGCTGTGGAAACGCTCTGTTATAACCGGTATTATAATTTAACAAATAAAATTTGCATTTTGATTGGCTGATTAAGATAAAACAAGGAGATATTTAGTAGTTATTAAATTAGAATTCCAATTCTGACTGTTTTACTTTGAAAGTAAATTATGATGGAACTGCAAAAAACTCAGAATTCGAGCTGCCACCCAAGCAACACTAATCTGCCGGTGTAATTGCAAGAGCCTTTTGAGAGCACAAAGCCTACCTCCTCATTCAAAACACGTACGGATTTTGTTTCCAAAGTATCTCCTGACTTTATCTTTATTAAACTGCCGCCGGCAATACTAAACCAAAAAGGTGCGGGAGTTACTTTGCAACCGTCCTTAATGTTTCATAATACAAACGGGAACTGTTAAAAACAAAATCAATACTTGCTTATCTGCTAAATACTGTAGTGGATATAAACCAAACCATATGATGGCAAGTAACATTTGTAGAAATGAAGAATAGCTTAGAAAAATAACTGCTCTTGCTCCAAGTTGAACCTCCCCTATTTTTTTTAGCAAAGTACACCACGTCTTCAGTTTATATTTTCCGGCTTTTATATAACCTCCCATCGGATGTTTCAACTTAAATAGCTTTGGTTGTTGGACTAATATGTTTTAGGGTACTCGTATATAGCATATAAAGTTTGTAATCTGCTAAAATATTAAACACACAAAAGGAAAGGTCACAAAACAGAGCCTTGTGAAACACCATAAGAAAGTTCTGCTCTGTAAGACTTCATACCTACATTATAGAGAACTGTATTGTAATACTCTTGCCTAACGTAGGACTTTACGTATAGCCAGGTATGGCTGCAAAAGCAAAGGTACTGCTAAAAAACCGTCAGTAATTTTACTAATAAGTAAAACCGAAGCCTTGAAAATGAGTGCTAGGAGATTCTAATCTGAATTATTTCCAATCACATTAACACGTAGCTTCACTTGCTTTTATAATATATTAGGATGTTGTTTGGAAATGTTAATCTGCCTTGAAGGTAAAATTAGTGTGTTACAATACATCTCTTTAACATATGGAGTTATATTTGCTCTATTCATCTGTTTAATATGTCTATAGAGACTACTATGGTTTTTCTATGCCCTGATTTACGCTGTATATGCAGTTAAATATATAGGAACACTCTGCTACAATACAGCAAGCTTACTTTTGACTATTATCAATAAAACGCTTTCGTAATAAATCCTGCAGTAAAATCTGGAAATAGATTTATTCCTTAGTTATTATGGGTATTGAAGAAATGAACCTGAATTCCTTCCAAAATTACAATAAAATGTGTTACAATATCTTTCTAAACCATATGAAATTATATTTAGTCTTAAAAATTGCAGTATTTGAAACATAGTAGACCTATAGCAAAATTCTTGTAGAAAAATAAATATTAGGAAACCGAATTTTAACATATCTTTATACCAGGGTTTGAAACCGTCTAACGGAATTCATAATACCTTTCGACAGTCGTTACTGCTCATTGTCTGTGAAGTCTGGGAAACCAAGCAATTAAGGGCTTAACAAATTTCGATTAAACTGCCAATGGACTGCACTGTATAAAATATTTGCGAAGTTGGGCTCTGTCTTACTACATCGGCAGTCGACGATTTTTTTTCAGTATTATACAGGGACCGGCAGAAACATATTAAACATTTTAACGTGCAATATCTCACTAAGGTTTTTATCCATACAAATGTGATGAATATCATTATATTAAGTAGGATCAGGAGTTTTGTATTAATGTTTAAGTAATATGTCAAAGTGCTTTTTAATGTGCAAGAGCGAGCTTATTGTGTTGAGTTATTTATTAGGACCGAATCAATAATAACTGTGCAATGTGCGTTCAGAAGACAATTCAACAGGCGGCAGGATGTTCCATCGTACTTGACAATAAGACGATGGGTTCAGAAGTTTAGAGAATTCGGTTCACTTTGTAATAAAAAGCCACCGGGAGCTCCACGAAATTAACGGTATTAGGCAGGATATACCAGAAAAAGTTATGCAAGATTTTGTTCGACGTATTAATAAATGTTCTGAAGAAGAAGGTGGACATCTCCGGCACTCGATATTTAAATAAATAAACTCCCAAGTTTTGTGAACATACTCATGTTTTCGTTTCTTTTGTTATTACACTGTATAAAGAAAAAATTGTAAATGAAAAGTTTAATATGTTTCTGCCGGTCCCTGTATTTATGTAAGTGAAGCAAAAAAGTTGAATTCGATATTTCTACTTACTTGGTAGTGTTCTTGTAATCCTAGCTATGGTGTTTATAAGATCTTATTCTAAGTTACAGATAAGGTGACATTAAATTATTCTTCAATATAATCAGTGACATTGCAATACTTGTAGAAAATGTGGAAAACAAAGGACCTACAACAAAATTCTTCTCGAAAAATAAATATCCGTAAACAACATTTTAACATTCTATATTGCTACTTGGTGTTGTTGTAATCGTAACTATGGTGTTTGTAAGATCTTACTCTAAGTTTAATTAGAGGTCAGATTAGAAGGCACGTCCGTAACATATAGTATGATCAAAAATTATGTTCATCTAGTATGATTACCGAATAAATTCTAAGTTATGAATGTCTATAAGTAGCTTAAAAATCAAATGTGAAGTTTGACATTTAACTAGAAACCTAGTTGCATTCATAAAATATGGACTCTCCCAAAGCATGCTAGATAAAAATAATCTTTCATACTTCAGCTACAGTTGCTTTTTTCAATATCAGTACTTTTGTCACAGTTTCTGCAAGAAAACTTTTCTGTTTGGTCTGGTCATGATTTTCAGTGAACTATAACCCAAAATATTTACAATGTCACTTTCAAATTCCATTCTCTTCCTTAAGATATGAAGGTACACCGTTGCTCTTCTTCCTCTTCTCTAAATGTCGACTTACAGGGCATCATTTAGTCTCCATCCATTCTTACGGAGAGTGCAGTTATTTGTATATGTCTTGAAGCGATTACAATACTATTACAGCAGTTGCAGAAAAACAGCAGCTGTAGAACAAACATTTGAGAAGCACTATAGATTGCAATAGCTTCCATGTGTTTCTTTAAATTCTTAGAAGTTCCTAATCTAAACTGCTTCAAATGCTATATTATAGTTTTTTGCACTACCTTCTTCGAGTATATAATAATAATAATAATAATAATAATGCCGTTTATTGAACCAACCAAAGAAAATATAGCAACATAATTTACATCGTAACTGGGTAACAAGGTTCAAAGGGGCGAAGTTCAGACATGCTAAATTAATAGCAGTCTGTTCTACCACTTAACCCCATAAAAAATGTGAAAATAAAAATAAAATTAGATTAAAATTAAAAAAAAAAATAAAAATAAAGAAAGAAAATAAGAAAATAAAAGATAAGCAAGCAAGGACAATCGTTCAGTGGTTTAGTTTAGTTGAGAACTGCTGAAAAAAATCAAATAATACTCAAGCAAAAAAAACATTATTGTCTACCCATTAAGAAGCGACAGAGATGCAGTTTAAAATTAGATAATGATAAAGATTTAAATTTTTTAGGTAAACTATTATAAGAACTGGCAATATTATAACTAAATGATCGTTTATACAGTTGAGACTTGTGCAATGGAATAGCAATTAGATTTTTATTTCTAAGATCAAATAAATGACTAGTAGAAGTAAACTTAATTTTATTAAAAAGGTATGGAGGAGTTTCAGTAGTAATAATTTTGTGAAATAAACATAAAGCATGTAGAGTTCTTCTGTTGTTCATGTTAAGCCATTTTACCTCACTTATCTTGGAAGAAACAGATTCATATTTTCTAATGCCAAAAATTAGCCTTAAACATGAATTTTGAATTCTTTGGATCCTTTTAGAATCTATACTATCAAGTCACATTTTGAACAAATCTTAGTATTCCTTTCAGATGTGGATACTGGAGTAACATCGTGCATTGGAACGTCATTATTTTAATTAGAAGGTATTGGTCATACCTTCACTGTTAAGCTTCACTGGATTAATTTTACAACATATTCGACACTGAATGGAAGTGGGCAGAAATTACTCAATATAGCTTTGAGTACCCATTCACTTCTTTCACATTTTTGAAAATTTTCTTCAATTTCAAATTAACACTGTCTGCTTGCAGTAGAAAGCTCCTACAAAGCTTTCGATTTTTTTTAAATTTTAAAATTGTGAAAATGTGTGCAATACACTTCATCTAAAGAGGGAAGTAGAAAGACATTCAAAACACAGGACGGTGTGTTATGTTGCCAAGGTTTGAGGATGGTAAAAGCTCGAAGAAAGGATGCCTGGTTTTGAAGTTTGGAACAGTTCCCTTTGGGACAAGAGAAGTCAGTTTTATAAGAATATAATAATATCAAAGTTGATTAAACCCGCAGATATTGTGGAAGACGCGATTACTAAAGAAATGTGGCTAAATGAATAAAAAATTGTTGCATCACCAGTCCAAGACATAATCGGTATTAAACATAATAGAAAATAAGAACTGGATCTTACTAATTTAGAATGGAAAATGGTTCCAGAAATGATATTGGTAGAGAGGCGAGTTTGCAGAAGAACATTAGAAACAAAAGAAGAAGATAGGTAGAAATGGATTTGATCCCAAACTGTGGTGTTCTAGCATTAGTTTGTGTATCCTACTGTTGTACACCACCTTCATCGATTTTAGAGAAATAAAAGTTCTAGATTTAGACGAAAATTTCGCATCATAGGTTGAGACCAGATAATTTTTACTATTTGTTGTTTGCAGTACTCTATTTTCTGTGGTCGGAAGCTTTGATAGCAATGCATTTATGTTCTAGTATTAAGATGAAATGCATGGATGAGACCCGAGAAAAAAATGCTCAAGATTTGAGGTTCTTCCGAGATGTTCGTATAGTTTTGTTCTTTTATTCAAACTTTAGACCATAAGCCTGTTAGAGCTATATTTTCCTCGATCCACATTTCGTTCTTGTACGAGTGATATATTATTGCTTGCATTAGTACTCGGTTAACGCTGTATATGAGAGGGAACAATTAGAACTTAAGATAAACGAGACGAAGTAGGAATATATTTCATAACAGCAAAGGGGGCAAAATATAAAAACACATTGAAGAACCATATAAACAGAATGACTAATGATCTATGGTGAGATATAGACCTTACAAAGTGTTGAAATAAATTAGCTAAAATGAATAAATACCAAAGCAAGCAATGCAATATCAACCTGTAAGACGTTCCTGTTTGATATAGTTTGAATTCAAACTGTTTCTTGTGTCAAATATTAGCAAGAGCTTTTGAAGTACATAGAACTTTAATGCCAGATTTTAAATTTTCCACCATTTTTTAGTTCTAAAAAGTTACTAAACTAAATTCTACCAACATATATTATTTTAAAGGAATCCAAGTTATGCCAACATAAACCCTAAATTCTTTGCCCTTGAAAATTCTTATCGGAAAAAAACGTGCTTTATATGAAAAAATGGCAGAATTAAAAAAATATCACACATTCTACTTGGTAATTTTGATATTATGTATGTTTCTTCCAATACTTTCTTTAGTCTGCTTTTAGTAAATTTGATAAAAAGGCCTTTATATTCTCTAACTAAGATGATAGGAATGAACTCAGAGAAGAAGTTGTTGGCTTTGTGTGGATTTGGGCTTCTTCCGAGAGTTCCTGTAGTTTATATTAAAACTGTGTTAGTGGTGTTGAAGATGAGAAAATGAGATACCAACCTTCAGAGGAACATGACTATATCAAAACTGATTAAGCAAGTAGAAACTGATATTAAAGAAGATGCGATGAAAAGTTGAATAAAGCCAACTAAATAAAAAAAGCGTTGCTGACGATACAATCAGCATTCAGAATGGTACAAAATTACTCAAATTATGCAATGAAGAAAGATTGGGTCTTCAGACTGAAGGAAGGACAGCGATAGTAGAAATTAGGGTGCCTTGATGTCAATTTGACGTATTTGCCCTTTCCAGGGTATGGACAGATCGTTGTTCCCGCTCACTCTAAAGTACTTTGAAGTGAGAGGTGACAACGACCTGTCCGTACCTTGGAAAGGACACATACGTCAAATTCACATCAAGGCACCCTAGCAGAAATGGTCTTAGTTGATGATAGTGATGTTAGTGCGCAGAAGTGTATTAAAAAAATCGAGAAGAAGAGAATAAACAGACATTATATAGATTTGATAACTGACCAGTTTGATCTTAGTCTGTGGTATTCCTGGATTAGTTTTGGTGCTCTATTGTTGTACACCATTTAATGTTTCCAAAAAAACAGGAGTACTAGATCCAGGGTACGGGCAGATCGTAGCCCCCTTTTTCTCTAGAACACTTTAGAATGAGAGGGGACAACGACAAGGGCACGGACAGATCGTTGTCCCCTCTCACTCTAAAGTGCTTCGGAGTGAGAGGTGACAACGATCTGTCCGTGCCCTGGAAAGCACAAATACGTCAAACTGGCATCGGTGCATCCTAGAAGAAATGATCTTAGTTGATGATAATGATGTTAGTGTGCATAAGTGTATTAAAAAGATCGAGAAGAAGAGGATAAGTGGATATTAGATAAATTTGATATCACACTACTTTGATCTCAGTCTGTGGTATTCCTGGATTAGTTTTGGTGCTCTATTGTTGTACACCATTTAATGTTTCCAAAAAAACAGGAGTACTAGATCCAGGGTACGGGCAGATCGTAGCCCCCTTTTTCTCTAGAACACTTTAGAATGAGAGGGGACAACGACAAGGGCACGGACAGATCGTTGTCCCCTCTCACTCTAAAGTGCTTCGGAGTGAGAGGTGACAACGATCTGTCCGTGCCCTGGAAAGCACAAATACGTCAAACTGGCATCGGTGCATCCTAGAAGAAATGATCTTAGTTGATGATAATGATGTTAGTGTGCATAAGTGTATTAAAAAGATCGAGAAGAAGAGGATAAGTGGATATTAGATAAATTTGATATCACACTACTTTGATCTCAGTCTGTGGTATTCCTGGATTAGTTTTGGTGCTCTATTGTTGTACACCATTTAATGTTTCCAAAAAGCAGGAGTGCTAGATCCAGGGTACGCACAGATCGTTTCCCCCTTTCACTCTAAAACACTTTAGAATGAGAGGTGACAACGATATATTCGTATAATGGAAAGGAGAAATAAGTCAAATAGACATCAAAGCACCCTAGCAGAAATGATCTTAGTTGATGATACTAATCTTAATGCGCAGAGGTGTATTAAAAAGATCTAGTCGAGAATAAGTGGACATTAGATAGATTTGATATCAGACCACTTTGATCTTAGGCTGTGGTGCTCCTGGATTATTTTTGGTGCTCTATTGTTGTACACCATTTAGATTCTTATTTCTGCATTGAAGAACTTTGGGAAACATTATGGATTGCGACTTTATGATTTTGGTCATATGTTGTTTGCAATATTTCTATTATGTAATAGATTTGATAGGAAGGTTTTTGCCATATCTGCATTTGCCTATGCTTTTGAGGTTTTTCTGAGATGTTCCTATATTTGGAATTAAGAGAGCCTTCGTGCCGAGAGCTTGTGTCCTACAAAACCATCGATTTTTAGGCCTTAAAAGTTGGGCGAGTGCGTACAATAAATTTTATCAGCCATTACCTTGCGTTATAGTGTACTAAAAAATAAATGCGGGTCAGGAGTAGTAAAGTAGATCACCTCGCGCCGCAGTTGATAAAACCGCAATAACATGTTTATCGATTAGGCCGTAATTCCACCAGAAAACACAGACTCATTCCGTCCACTTCCAATTTCGGTCGTGTGTCAGGGGGACCGTCGTCATGTGCATCCGCCCGAGCGCGATGCAGATTTCCGCCCGAGCAAATTCCGGATTGCTGCATTTCAACTTTCTTAATTCCGCCTTTTTCGAGGAGCGGAATTCCCAAGCCAGACGGTTCCCCCCACAAATTCAAATTATCGTAAATACAAATTGTTTCCCGGGAATGAATATTCATTTCCGTTTTTAGGGGCGATAAAACAAAAATCATTATTCAACGGTTCCCGATAGAAGCGGCAATAATTTTCGGGCGACGTGTAGGTGGTGCCATAAATTAAATACAGGCGAGGGTCTTGTCGGCTTGCAAACGGGTCATGTTTCGGCGACCCTTGGCGCCTGGCGCCTCAAATCAGGATCACATGCTAGAGGAAGAATTATAAGCTTCGTTTCGTATGAAAATTGGGTAATACATCTCTATTCCTGTTTAAATGAGTGCACGGAAACAGGCGCTGTTATCGCGCCTGTTTTCGAGGTTTGATAAAAATGTGCTCGCCGCAGCCGCTATCCGTGTAATCCCAGTTTTTGCCTGATACGAGTAAACGGGCCACCGTGTCCATGGCTCCGTCCCGATCGCCAGGATAACGTCAGAGCACAATGCAGATCAATTACTTTCTGATCTACCGATTACAACTAATCTTGGCAGTCAGGCCTTTCCGACACACGCGTTTCCAGACGTCCGACCCGTGTCACAACCAGCCGTTTTTATTGCCAACACAGCTGATTAAATTTGGAAGTTTCTTGATACAGTTCAACTTTATAATTAATTGGAATTTAATATAATTTCCTCAAACGCGGCCGCTTTTAGGCAACTACGTTATACATATTAGTTTCAACGCCGCGCCTCCACCTGAACTCTAAAATAATCAGCGCCGCGAACCGAAATTAAACCCACAAAATCTGTAGCAAAACTTTGCTTTAACGGTGCAACCAATCCTCAGGTTGTAAGCATTGAAAACAGGTGTCTCATATTACTTTCAAGTTTTCGGTAGCCTTCCAGGGTGTTATTCAGCAATAGTGTTCAAAATAGAAGAGCTTACTCCCAATCAAGTATTCTTGTAAGATCGTGCGTAGACACCTGCAACTAGAGAGAAGCACACTGAAGCACAATTTGGATTTAATGACACATCACCATAATACTTGGAGCAACAATTTGAAATTGTTTTAACATTTTGATAAGAAGCCGGGTAGCGTAGTTGGGAAGGCGCTAGTCTTGCATTAAGCAAGTCCTCAGTTCGAATCCCGCTGAGGCCGCAATTATTCCGCAGCCTTGGCAATTGGAATCGGGTTGGACTAGACCATTTACAGTTCAAATTAACTGTGCTCTACTCAGAACCACAGACCTAAAAGATAAAGTAACAAAGTCACCACATCACCATGACACACACCTCACGCACTCCAACTTTGTAACCCGAATCCGGAGCAAGTTAAGCATTGTACCGCCAGACGCGAGGGTATAAAGCACCATCCTCTACACCACAAGATAAAACAAGGTAATACATACATACACATAATATTTTTTACCAGTGTCGTCCTTGCTGAGATATTTCTGGAAAAATGGGATGAATAAGTAGCAACAGATGACGAACAAACTACCAGCTTTGGATATAGACCATGCTAAACAAGATCGATTCATTAGTAAACAAGGATCGGTTACAAGAAATAGGGTCTGGCGTCTAAGATAACAAGAACAAAGCTAAACATATCGCCTTATCCTTGATGAATTTCAAAAGGGTTTAAATGCACACCTCTATGCGACAGGATGGAACCACAGATATTATGTAACCCAAAACCACTACTTAGGATAGGCAAAAGTATATTTCAAGTAGAAAATTAACAGCAGTTGGCCATGTTCCCCAAATTTGATAATGAGCAACTCTAGAATGAAGGATTTTAGGTGCTGACGTATTCAGATGATGATGTTTAAAACAGAAAAAGACAAGTCAAATCGCTGTTCAGAAGTGGACCTCATACCGAAATAAATAAAAAATAAATTCTTACAGCAAACCGATTTTTTGTGTATCTGGATCATATATATCATGTTGCATAGACTTGTTATTAGCGTCATTTGATTGATTTCTATCGTGATCTATTACTAAGGTTTGTACTCTATTATTGTACAGTACACCACTGTTAGTTAAAGTTTTCAGACAAATAAAAGTGATAGTTTTAGAGCACAATTTCTATCGCAATCGATAAATCAAAACATTGAAACTGGACTACAATGGAGCCAGCAAGATATTCAAATTACGTTGGCCAAACTCTGCAAAAGTTCGAGTGAGCAAAGGGTCACTAAAAAACACTAGTAAGATATAGAGTTCTATACGCACCACGGGGCTTGCTTGATATTTATGTTCTCGGGCATAAACCATTTCTGATGTCCTTGGTACATATTTTTACGTATTATATTTGCGAATGCAGAACGGACGCAGAGAGAACACCAAAGGATATGCTTCGAGAAGCTGGTTGTGTATAAAAACAGGTTAACTTACAGAAAGATATTGACCGCCATTTGAAGAAGATAAAAGGCCGATTTATTATCACCCCGATTTGTTTAGAATTTTCTACTCCTAGTACATTTGTCATGGAAATCTTAAAATAATTATGTTATCTGTGCTTTATTGACTAACGTTAGCCCTACGTGCTCTTACTCACCTGAGTTTTTCTAAGCGCTTTCTATTTGCTACACGTATTTAAAAAGGAATAATGAATAATGGTATCGGCGTCGTGTATCGTGAAGTGACAATTTTGCTTATAATCGACACGTCTCGCAGCGTCTTCTCCTCTAATGTGTTATCTCTTGGTTTTGTTGGTTTTCTGAAAAGAATACTCCGATTAACTAGCTCGGATAAGTTACATACCCACTTGTTTCATTTATGTATTAGAGAAGTGTTAATTTTTGACGTTTGAAGGTTACGAAACTGACGGTTGTGGTTAAGGCGGTGGCCTTTGTCTCATAAAAGTGACACTACTAGGCAGTTTGTTCCTGGAAATACAGTGTTTGCTACGTCTACGTCGATGTACTCATATAATGTCTCAAATTGTCTTCCGTTCCCTATTCAGTTTTGGAGTATGTGGCCAGGGAGCAGCTAAAAATAAACCATTTTTGTATTCTTCAAGGACTTGCTTCTTGCTTTTAAAAATGGATTTTAAAAACGTTAGCGTTGCAATTTTCCTTTAGCCTTTCCCAAATATCATTGGTTAGTGGAGTAGTCGCCAGCTGTGCAAACATGTTGTGGTAGCTTAATTTTACGCCTTCTAATCTTATTCTAAGTGATTTTTGATAACCTAGAAGCTTCTCTGGAAATTAGAACACTAATCCGATACACTACTAAAGGTTTTCTTTATGATTCGGGCTTTTGGGTTTTTCTTTTTCTCTTCGGTTATATTGCCCCCATATATGGACTTTCAATACTACTCGTAGATGATTTGATAGTTGGGGCTAATGAATTCGACCTAGATTTGGATGTCAAACTATGACGATTAGATGGAAGTTTTTAGTTGAGACTGTGACTCCATTGTCGTAGGACGCTGAATTCTACAGATAAGCCAACCCTTGTTTCCTTTTAATAAGAACTCAGCCATAATTTAAATTGTATTGATATGGCTTACTCGAGAACGCAGGATATTGAAGTTCTCTTGCTTATGCTGGACATATTGATGTAGTATTGCATGATTAAATTAGGTGCATTTCCTTTGTACCGGTAAAGATGTGTATTATATAAATATTTGAAGTTGACCTTGCGTTGTGGACGTTACATGTTCATGTTACGAATTTAATTTTGGAGTTTCAATTGTATACAGATATTAATGTCATAAATTTAATATTTGAGTAACCTATAAACATTTCTATATAGATTATTCACTCACCCGTATTATAAATAAATGTGACTTTCATTGCGCCAAACTTACGTTTTTTTCATGACTATAATAAGTTGTAGCTTATCAAAGACCCTACGGTTGATAAAAATAATTTTTAGAAACCTTCTCCCTTTAGTTGTGAATGCCATATCACCAGAAAAATGTGATATCAAAAAGTAGCAACTAGCTATATGGAGTACGCAAAATGTAAAAAAAATGTTACCGGTAAATCTCCGTGTACGTCATATAACCAGCTTGTAAGATGGTCAGTAACTCATCGGCATAAGGCCGGTCTTAAACTGATATACGAAAAAGTCTTCGCTCGAAAATCTTTTAAATAATGGTACTCTGGAAGGTATGGTGGCACGGGAAAAATGCATTTGATATTGTTTAGGGACTTGGATTTCAACATTACTTCATTTCCGTGCCTTTGATAATGCTCATTTAGCTGCAGTACAGTGCAAAGTGCACTGTGCACCTACACGCAAAGCGCTGAAAGCGTTACTGCGCTATTAACGGGGATATGCCCCAAACCTCATTTTCTAAGACACATTCCAAAATTGACGTTTATAAAATCTTGCCCTAGCACATTAGCACAGTAACAACTTATATGGGATGGAAACAATGGCCCTTACACAAAAAATCGCTGAAAAACTAAGAATAGCTCAAAGAGCCATAGAAAGAGCAATGCTTGATGTAAGCATGCGGGATAAAATAACAAACACAGAGATAAGGCGAAGAACAAAAACAACAGATGTTATGGAAAGGATCGCAAGACTAAAATGGCAATGGGCCGGACACATCGCACGGCAAGATACGGATAGATGGACATCCAAGGTCATAAGATGGAGACCGAGACAAACTAAGAGAGGCGTCGGCAGACCCCAAACGAGGTAGGTTGATGACATCAGAAAAGAAGCAGGAAAAAACTGGTCAGATCAGCACAGGACCGACAAACATGGAAAGATACTGGAGAGGCTTACGTCCAGGAGTGGACAAACCGAAGCTGGGAAAGAAGAAGACGAAGAAGCACATTATAAGGTACTTGAGATGCATGAAACAATAAACCATAAATGAGACTTCGCTGGGTGCGCTTCGATCTACGGTGAAATGTTAAAGTCAAGCAAAATTTCCGCCAAGCTCGTTGGCAAAGTTAAGCAGGTTTTCCGGGCTCGTAACTCGAAGACGAAACTAACAGCTGCTTCGTTTAAGAATGGACAGCGGTAGCTTACGAACTGTAGGGAAGGTCGATATGTGGGAGTAGCTGCGATTTTTTCTTCTTCTACGTTTTGCTTCAGTTACCACTACTCCAAATAGAAACTCTTTATTTGAACAGACAATTTGAAATTCATGTGATTTATTATGTTTATTAGTAAATATGAGCGTGAAAAAGTGAGCATTTAATAAACCAAAATGCATCTTGAGGTACTCTTAGTGACTATCAGTCTTCTTCTGATATTGATGCAAACCACATCACCCAGACGAATGGGTTGCAGAGATAAATGGGGGTCCTGACCTGCCTAGTCTCAGGCCATACTCCTACAAGGAGTGCTGCTATTTCTATGAATAATATTGTAACCACTGAAAGTTCACTATCGCCTGCGGTTGTTCAATTGGTTACAATCTGAAACTAGGAAAATATAACGCGAATGTAAAAATCATTTAGATAGACAAATTCTACCATTAGAGGGTTGCTTCCGCTCCTGTTTACCTTCCATGCTTAAACCAATATTATTTTAAAAACACAACGCCTGATTAACACCCATTGGTTAGATTTAGTAGGGTAGAATTTCATTAGCAGTGTAAATCAAGCTGATTTAGGCCGCCTATTCCGCGAGCGATTGCGAAAGCGTTAGAGAGTGCCGTTATATCTAATACCGATCGGCGGACATGGAACTTACTCGAACCGTCATATTTGCTCAATTGCAAGCTCCACGCGCTGCCTGTGTCTCTTACTAACCGGATTTCCAAGTATGTGTAAATTAGATACCGCCGGTATTGGAATCTATTTGTCAGCGTTTCAGGTGTAATTTGCAGCAATTTATCGTACCGTTTACACTCACGTGTGCATTACAATGAAATTCTCAGATGTCTTTCTGCGGTCGGGCTGGGATTACAATTTCAAATAAATGAGCACCGAGTTCCAATTTTGTTATAAAGTTGCACGCCGCGAGAAGGATTTCTCCAACTCCGCGTTCTTAGTCTAGCCTTAATAATGGTGTCGGGTGAGAAGGGAGTTTATGACTACTTTTCAGCACTTTTCAGCATCTCCCTTAACCCTTGCCTCGGCGGACTTTAAGAAGTTTTTGATTTGATACTAGTTGAAAAATGCCCCAAATAGAAAAAAGTGAGACAATCAGTAACTTTGTTTTTACAGTTGGGTTATTTACTTTACCTTCGCAATTAAATAGGTTTGCTCTGTATGGGTTAATGGTAGTAGTAACGTGCTCTCAATTTATAGTTATTATCATTAGTCAAATTCCACATGATGCCTGGACAAAGAAATTACTGACGTCTAGATCTCTTTGACCAAGGCAGGACACAGTTATAAAAAATGGTTGCCGCCGGCGACGTCATATCCTGCTAAAAGCTACAAACCTGAATGCATAGATCCAATACAATATTTACCGGAAAGAGCAAGGTCACCTAATTATAACGCTCGTTTTTTACGCATAGGTGCAATATTCGGCCGCAAAAACAAACGTACAAGGACGGTTTTGTCAATGGTGTGTCAATTATCGCAGTACTCTGCACAATGAAGCAAAAATGGATCGGACGTGAAATGCTGCGATTACCTTCGAACAGATATGGATGTAACAATGAACAAATAGACGTTGCGAAATAAATATTGAGAATGTGGTTGTATTAATGCCCCCCAAGACGTAACGTATTACCATAACTCTATCTCCTGGCTGCTTGGTCGACTTAGTCCTGGGAGCATCGCCGGGCTGTAGTTTTCCCAGGGAGCCCGGAATTAGAATGAAAAGTAATTTTAAAGTTTTCAGATATGGCAAAACATTCGGGAAGGAAAGTTGATATAAGTTTGTACACTACGGCGGATATTCAGACACAGCGACGCCCATATCTTGTCAGATCATATATAAATATGCCCACTGTCTCTGGGAGAAATATAAACGCACATAAATTTATCTTATTCGCCCACAGGATGCTCGGAGCAGACTGCGGGTGTTGGACTTGACGTTGTTCGAAATAGAAGTTACTGTAATCTTATTGGGTAACATAAAGTGGATTGTTTAGAAGTTAGCAATGGACAAGCATTATTAACTGATGTGTAAAATTTACCTCTGAATTAAATAGTTTTCAGTTTTTTGCAACTACTTTATACTTTAACTGACACTGTATCAAATACGTTAATGGTTTGCTTAAGACGTCATTCCAAGACATTTCATTCCAGTTTTCCATTTTCTCTGTAAGTTTCTCCATATAAATATATATATCCAGTAAATTTATTTTACTGTGAGATTAATTTATTCGTAAATCTAAAACTGATTCTCACTCTTCAAAAGCTTACAATATTAGAAGATTTAATTTTTATAACGCAATTTTTAAATTAGTTTTCGAGTGGCGTAAAATATTGACTTAAAACAATTGCCAAAACCCATTGTTTGGAAATACCTGGAAAACATCTATTCAAATTTTACTACTGCAGCTTGCAATACTCTTTATATCCGTTCAATATATGAAATAATGTACAAAATAATTATTACTTTGCTACCAATATTCGTAATAAAGGATAACCCTATATACAGTGTAGCGCCTTCTACCGGTCTTGCACATACTAAATACCACTTAGTGGTTAGAAAGTTACATATGTAAAGATCAACACATTTTTCGCTTCAAATACCCTTCGAGTGCGGTGCCCGTCTTTTCTCCTCCCCCAAGTTACTTGTTACGTGCAGAATGCGCCGTCTGCCATAATTTCGAATTTGAACGCTATTTTCCCGCGCGTTGCGCATTGGCGTCTGGCCGTGTCTTCTGGCGATAGCTTTTATCTGGGAAAAACCATTGGCAGGCCGGGACTCGCTGCTTTCTTCTTTGCCAGCTTTCGAAGCGAGCAGTTCGCTAGTGCTATTCACTAGTTCGGGGATGCTTATTTAGGGCTATTTGGTTGAGTTGGATATGTGGAGTTAGGAATGCCCTCACGTTTCGTGGATTGAAGTCCTCCGAACATATTTAAGGACGTTGGTTTCATTCGCTACGGCGGATCTATTCGGTGTTAGCATATTCAAGCTGTTCTTTTCTGCGCCCAAAAACCATCTGGGATGAGTAACTATTTTACGCTGGAAAGCCTGTCCGTGCGTGTTCTATTAGAATCTTTGTTTTCCGTCTTTCAGCAAGTCGTACTAGGCAACATTTCGTCATCGAGCCGTACTTCGCGCAAATTGCGTTTTCGCTCTGAAGTCGCTGGACCTTTTGGCCACGTGCAGCAACGTTTAGCGAGGCGATCTGTCGAGCCTCCACGGGCCCGCTTCTCCTTGTCGCCAGCGCACAGTTAGGGCACAAGAGGGTATCGTAGTTCGGAGGTAATTAGCCCCGAGGTTTGGCCTTTCCACCCGTGGAAGCGGCGCTGTTATTGCCGGCCATTTAGGCCACCGTCAACCGCGAAACGTTCTCTGCCGACGCCGAATTACGATTGCAGCGACGTCCAGATCCAGAGCTCCAAGTCTGTCGCAGCGAGCCGCTGGCGAGGTTGCCCATATTAACATGTTGTAGGCTCTATGTTTTGTCAAAACTGTAAGTACATTTAGTGCATTGTGATACTTAATTAGGGCGGCCCTCATCCTTCATTTCATGCTAGATATAAGTTAGTCAATGTAAAAGTTATATAGTGTATTTATGCATGAAATTAAACAATTTTAAATTATCTTTGTATGAGTTGCGTTAGCTACGGTTCGTTTGCTTTATTGGAGCTATCTTTCAGGAAGTATTGTTAGCTAGGTACAGAGTTTACAATTTCTCCACAGTTCACCGGGGTGTCGTACCTTCAAAAATTGTTGGCGCTCTGGGCTTTTTTATATTTAATTAACTCTACCGATATTAACCTTGCTGTCATTTATCCCGCGGCCCTACTACCGATTGAGCCGGCGGCCAGCAACTTGCACCCAAGTGTACCTTTTGTGTTGTTTGATGCTTCTTGGAAAGATTGCCCAGAATCTTACATCAAAAAGCCTAATATACTTGTAACGTGATAAATTTCATTCCTGAATTCTTTACTCGTTGATCATTAGGCAACCTTTCTATATGACAAGTTCCAAATGCGTTTTCTGTGTGACAAGTCAAATGAATCTTTAGCTGGGAATTTTTGTGTCATCACAACTTGTTAGGGAATTTTAACGATACCGGCAAATTGTTAGAGTTCCTTTTGTTTCCAAGATAAATCCCGGATTACTTGTTGTTGATAAACAAGTGACACAAAGTAGTACAGAAATTTTATTAGCAAAGTGGCAGGACAAATTGACCCTTTTTATTTTTGTGCTACGTGTTAGATATGCATTTGCGAACTGCTGCTTTATTTGGAGTAAGCGTTTGATCGCTACACTTACACCTTACAGCTACAGAGCTTAACGAACATTTCCCTACAGCTTCTTCTTCTCGTTTTTTTCGGCGAGTTAAGTCGCAAAAAGGTTTCTTCGTCGTCCTTTCGCATTTACTATGGGCTGATGCTTCTGGCGGTTTCTACGTTTGGCGACATTCTCATATGCTTGTTTTCACTCGGCCTGGTACACTCTGTGTTGAAGATGAGGTTCAGGTTCGGTACTTGACTAAACCCGACCAGGTGGGTTGTGTTTTGAAGGCGACGTCCATTTTGAAAGTGATTTGTCTATCTTGTACTGAATTAATTTCTTAATCGTCGCTTCTTTGTTTTTCTCGACGACCACTCTACTGTTCTATTTCTAGAAGCTAACCGTTATTTGACGAATTACATATGGTAAGACTGCCCATTTTAATTTGTTATGTTTGAACTTCGGTTATTGTTTGTAACACACTTTTTGTTTGACTCCCCTATGTGCGTTTTCCCATAAAGGCTATATGGCCCGAGAACCTTCATTACTTTAGATTCAACTGTCATTAGTGTATGTGTGGCGCGAGAACTCCGTGAAAAACTGAAAAATGCCTTCATCGCTCAGCAGGAACCCGTAATAGCTATGTGTAGAGCCGGCTTTTAGATAAGGTAGGCGAGAAATAACATATCAATTATTTTCACATTACTAATAAGTAATAGATATGTATTTATAACCAGCATATATTTACAATTTGAGTACTTACTTAATAGAAATGCGAAATAACTAAGATAGATCTCAAATACGAACTACAACGATAACGCCATTTTATTATTCCCATTCACAGGTTAAATACATGAGCAAGTATATTTTTAAATCGTTGTTTATTCATGATCTGTAGCCTCTTTTACCATTCGGTATCTAGGACCATTCATACCTCGCGGGAAGTGCAACGGAGATAATGCAAATTATTAAATATTTCTGAAATAATAGGAATCAGAATGTAGCCTGCGACTGTTAAGCAGGTTATTTAATTATTAGTGCAAGTGCGGACAAGAACCGCTTGAACTGCAAAAAACTTGCAACTACCTTCGCCGCTCAGCTAGAACCCGCAATAACTACGTGAAGATCCCGCTAGACTATGATAGGTTTTATGTCATATTTGATTACATCAACAGAGTCGGATGCATCTCCAGTTGCAGATTTTCCTCCATTTGAATTCAACTTTGCAGATTTTAATAGGAACAATTTTATTACTTTTTCAGAGCGTTTTCATGAATCTCACGGGCTTTAATTCCGGCGCAACCAAAAATCTTATAATGCAAGGTGGCTATATTGCTCTCCTCTTTTGTACACTTTCGCTTTGTGCGCATTAATCTGGATTACGCTTCTTAATCGCAACACCAAAGATGAAAATCTCGGGCATAAATTTGGCTTCCAATGGATTTGTTTTATTAAAACGGAAACCTGAAATATTTACGGCGCTTAATCCAATTTATTCTTAGTAATCTATATCCGGCCCGAAATTAAAACTTGGCATCGGCGCCGCACGTGTGGCAGGTCGACTTAGTTATTTAACATGTATGGCGAAATACAGCGGTCGACAAGGGTTGGATTTCCTGAAGTCGTCCTGACGCTGCAAATTTAATGTTGCCTGTGTCAGTTATTGTTTGGATTATGCATAAATCTCGGTCGCTGGCTTTTTGCCCCCGACTGCAACGCCGCCCCCGAAGCGCGTGCTGCAGGTTTCTTCGGCTTCGTTAAGTCGATCTGGCGTTGCAAATTTATTGCTTGCTGATTGTGAGCTTAGCCGAGAACCTAGGGTAAAGTTTAATCCGGGTCATGTTAACCTTTGGATGGGCTTCAAAACGAAGCCGATTATTTTTCTAGTGCATACTAAGCGCCGGCTTAGAGACCCAATTTATTGCCCCTTAGAACGGCTAATCATTATCGGGATTGTTCGAAAGCTCTCCTGTAACATCACCAGATTAGGAACTTTTACATTTGCTGGATCTAAACCTGTAATGAATAGCCGTTAGAAATTTAATATTGTTTTACTGTTTTAACCACATACTTGTTTAGAAATCTTAGGAAAGAGTTCTAGTCGCAGTATTTTTGCAAAGGCTTACACCAAGTAATAAATAGCAAATTCGAAATAACACCATTTTTTTAAAATATCTTAGTTTGTTGCTTCACCAACATGCAAATAAATGAAATGCAAAGCAAATTAGCAAGGTAGTTTAATACTCAAACGCAGACAAAGTTGCAGAAACAATCACAGTAAACCCTCATGTGTCAACGTAACCAATCCTTTCTATACAGGGCTCTCCAGTGTCTATTTCTTTTGAAATGTAGGTAATACCTGCTTGATCTCTCAGACAATGAGCAATCCCAGATGTCGAAATTATTCAAGGGATGACAACGTTCGTGAGTTACTGCAACTCAGCCAGTGTGTAAAGTATCATACTAGCTCTAAATTAATACTACTGTAAATCAGCAATAATCGGCCGGAAATAAGAGAAAACTAATAAAAACTCGTGGGGGCGTGAAGAGCCCTGTCGAGAGCAAGAGTGCTTAGTAAAATGTTTCGATAAAGTTACTTAAGTCACTATCCAACAAGGCCTCATTATGAGTACAAGACAAAAAATATTGATGATGTTTACAAGTAGCAGCAATTGAGCTTGGCTAAAATCCTAACAGGCTAGCTTACTTCGAGAAAGTGGTCATGCCTTATATATATATATATGCCCATTGGCTCGATACATCATAACTACTGCGCCGGGACACATGAAAGGGGCAGCAAACGTTTAAGTAGGCGTCCAATAGGCTAAGAACCGGCTCAGATTAAGTCACAGGATAACGTGGTCCCAGGAGAAGTGAACTTATATTACCAAATCATGGCAAGCAGAAAGCATCGGCTTAATAGGAACAACCAGTCCATAGATAGAATTGGAGCCGATAAGAGAAATTTCGGCTCCCAACTACGCATGACCTGAAAATAATTTACCAACAACGTCGCCTACAAACTAAATCCTCATAGTAGTGATTGCAAAAAAAAATATTTTGCACGAGGCACACAAGAACTATGCTAATAAAGTAACGACTCAGCGCGTATTAACTTCAAAAATCGGGAAGCGAAAAAAAACCTTCGAAATTAACCAGCGAACGGCCGCAAAGGGCCGCGCTGCCAACTATCGAAACGAAAATCACGGCGCGGTACATTTGAGAAATATTGTTTAGCCCGTAACAACTGCTTAGAAGAACTTAGCTTGATGAAAAATATAACAACTTGACGAAGTAAACGTTAAATACACGAAGATTATCAAAGATATTTCAGCTTGATAATGATTAATCAAGCAAGTACGAAAATTTAAGAACATTTATATCTAATTAAGCAGAAATGATGTGATGATCAAACACGTTGAATAAAGCACTAAAGTTGATTCTATGCGTACGCTCTGTTGGTTTGATGTTAAACTTATTAAACTAAAACTAACAATGCAGTGCAGACTTTCCTGTAAAATATTAATTCATATAAAAGAAACAGGAAAGACTGATGGATTCCTCGCTTTTAATAAATCTATAGAGCAGAATATTCCGTTAATAGAAAACACCTGTTTTAAATGCTGTACTAATTTGATGTGGCGTTCCTCATCGTAGATTATTTAGAAATTATCTATCTACTCCTATTGTGTGAACACGTGGTCGTGCTAACTGCTTTTATTAATTATGCAATTGGAAGCAAATTGCAGCAATTTCTCCCAATCGGGAAGGAACGCGGCATTTTTGAGGTAGTTATGCAGCTCAACAATATGCGGTGCAATTAGTCAATAGGAGCGTTTGCTCGTTTTGAAAATTACGCAAGGCTCGTGCTCTTCAGCTTGCACAGCTATAATGAAAGCCGGATTACAATTGTAAACGCGGTGACAAAAGGAGGCAGCTATTGAAGACTTTTAATTAGTTTTTTCACCTAAATCGGAGTGCAACTGCGGATAAAGGCAAGATGCTCTTTCTAGTCACTATCTGCGATGCTTCTAGGAAGCCGTAATTGTCTGAATAATTCTACCGTTCGGCGTTTTCTGCTGCCACTTTCTTGTAATTGGGGATGTGCATAATTTGAGTAGTGGCACCAATTAATTCCTGCCGGGCATAAGGTGTACAAAAGTCACCAGGCTTGTAATTTCCTCTCATATTGCAATGTTGAATTTGAACGCCATTGCAAATCACTAATATGTGGATATACGAAAAAGTTAAATATTTTTAAATTGTAATAGAGCATCTTCCTCGACCATTATCTATCATCTTCTGAACAAAAGTCTCTCCTATTGATCACCGTCTTTCTTTGTATTGTGCAATCCGGAACTACTGTCTTGTTACTGTTTTTTACATTTTCTTATTATCGCTTTCTGTAAGTCCTGGCCGTTCTCGGCTTCCAATGTATTTGTCCAACAACATGGCCTGTCCATAATAATTTCTCTCTACAACATTCGCAGTCCTGTGCGCGCCGTCTATGTTTCCGGTGTCTGTAGTACAGGATGTGAATTGCGCGCTCTCTCTCCCCGCCTACTTGATTTTTGGATTCGGGCGGATAGCGACACAGCTATTGGTCCTTTCTGACGCCGTGATGGTGACTTTGGTTAACGTCATTAAAAATTGTCCAGTGGTGTTTGCAGGAATGCAAGTTATGGTTTTTGGTTTTTGGCCCTAGCCGAATGTGCGGACAATGCAGCCCTGGCAGTTGTATTGAGATCTATTTGCTCATACCGAGTTGGCAAATTTGAAAGCGCTTTACCGATCGTTATCTATGTGTGGCCTAAATTCGTCTGGGGTAAGTCATTCGAAGCTGTTTGCTCCGTGTTTTAGCGAAGGCATCCATGCTTCTATCTGCAGCCAGTCCGGAGCCTCTGAAAATCGTAGGTTCCGAGGTTCCCGAAAAATTCAATTCTCACCATTGCGCACGTCGGCCTTGACCGGTTTAAATTTAACATCTGCAATTTCTTTTCCATGATCTGGGCCAGTTGAGTGAGCCCTGTGGCGGGCAGAATGAGCTCAACAAGAAAACTAGAATCAGGTACTTTATACGACGAACCGTGAATCGATGTAATAAAACTTCACTCATATTGCTCCTGGATTCAATCAAAGTTTCGGACTTCGGCCGCTATGTACAGTTCGCTTCACGAGCTGGGTGCCTGATTTTCCAACCACGCAGCCGATGTTGATTGACACCGCATTTGTTTTATAAGATATTGTTCTCGCAAACCCAGTTTGTTGAGATGCACCTAGAATTGGCCAACAATTACCTGGTATTTGTACTAATGATTACCTGAAATTTGTACTAAATGCCATTTTAATTTGTGATTATGTACTGTGGTATTAGTATTTTGATGTTATTATTTGTTATTTCTATATGTGCGTGATTTGAGCGTTTCTTTCTTACGAATTCTCAGTTGAATGCTTAGATACACTTGTCCTTAAATTGCCCTTTTGGCGTTGAATCATTTGTTAGTGCATGAAGAGCTGCATGCCTTCTTCCTGACCTAACCGGCCGGCAGCGGCAATTTATTGTATCCTAGTAGTCATAAGGTTTGATTTGTTTGAGAGATTTAGTCGACGAATCAATTAAATGCTAACAAGTCATTTGGCAAAAAAATTAAAGTATTTAATATCAACTGACAAGGAAAGAAAAAACTATAATAAAATAATAATAAGTAGAAGGAAAACTTTCTCTAAAATTAAAGTAAATGATTTCAACTAAGTAATTTAATTACCATTTTGCTTTGACGACTCATAAGTGAACTTCCTTGCTCAAAGTTCGTCAGGCTTTTGAAAAACATCAAATAAAAGCTAATCGCATTCGAAACAATTTTTTAAAATTGCCAAGACAGGGTTAATCGGGCGTCCTCGTTCCATTTCTGCGATATCCTGCCTTTTAATCTTTGCAAAACATTTAAGGAATCCGCGTCGACGAATTAAACCCCGATTTTATATAATAATAACTATAAAGAATCAGGGCAGAGCGAGCGAGGATTCGAACCTGGGCCACAGTGAGTAAATGTGTCTGAAATTCGCCGTTAATTAAAAGTAATTGAGAGCAGTAATTGCAGTTTGAGTACGCAGAGGCATTAAAAATTAAGGTCGGGAATCCCTTTAATTTGCGGGGGCGCCGGCGTTAGGATCCACTACATTTCTCATTAGATTAGGCCGACAGTAGTTTGCCATTTGTATTTATAGAGATGTGACCGCATTAATTGAAACGCGCGAACAAAACGACGCGAAGTTTATGCTTATACGGCGCCATAAAACAGGATTAAGCGTCGGATGTGCGGGATGTGTCGTATTAAATTTGATTACGTTATTTTCTCTGCGGTGCTGCAAACGGGGCCTGTCAGATACTATTGCATTTGTACAGCAACAAAGTGCTGTAAACTTTCGACTTAATTAAAGCTTAATCGCGTTTCGGTCGCTCGTATAGGGCATTAATTCCGTCTCCGTGCCCTTGATTTGCAAGCACAACAAATGCACCTGCTGTTGTGTTTCCCAACGCTACAATTTCATTAGTTATAGTTCTGTGCAAGGAATACATTTTTGTGTCGGCACATCGTATAGGGTGATTAGTAATCTTGATAAATTGCTTAGTGAGCAATTAATTAGAGTCTTTATCATATTCACGTACTTCATATATGGTTGGTAGTTCAAGCAGCACAGTTCCGGATGTAATGGAAACAATCTCAACAAAGAACTGGTTGAGGTATTTTCTGGATGCTGAATTAATTCTAGGAGAGGGTAAACCAAGTGCACCTGTATTCAGACCTTAATGCTTTGCGTTAAGTCTATTCTCTTCACGATGCAATCTGTTGAAGATATGGGGGCCACACCCATTTCTTCAATATTTTAGATCTCGTAGTCGATCTATTACATCATGGCTTTTGCTTCACTACTCTTCTCTCTACAATGGAATTTCGTAGACGATATGTTGGTGACCACTGGTGATGCATCACTTCTTTCATCTCTACCATGCAATCCCTTGAAGGGTTCTGTTGACCACTACTGGTCATCCAGTCTGCGACATCGTGGACTCGCACTTATGGCACATTCCTCCGATCTTGTAATCGATCTATGACATCACAGACCTTACTTTCTCCCCTTTCCATAACACAATCCCTCAAAGCTATGGAGGCCATAACTGATGTTACATTTCTCCATTTTTTTATTCTGCTATCGGTGTAGGCCATCATAAAATTCTTTCATCGTCACAATTCAATCCCTAAAAGGTAGAGTGGCCACTCTAGATCACATATTCCCCCAGTATTTTCGATCATATGATCGGTGTATGACATCACAAACTTTGTTTTCTCTTGTTTCCTGAATACACTCCCTTAAGACTGTGGTGGATGTCAGTGATGTCACACTCGTCCAGTATTTTCCACCTTCTAGACGTTCTATGACATTACTTATCACCTCTCTACAGTGCATCTCTTAAAGGGATATGGAGGCCAAGACTGATAACACGTTTCTCCAGTCTCTTAAATATTGTAATCGCTCTCGATAACCGCTTGAACTTAGCTTTACTTCTCTTTCTCGGCAATGCAATTCCTTCAAGATATGGTGGCCACTACCGATGTGATATTCCTCCAGTGCTTTCCATTTTTTAACAGTCTACATCACGGACAATGAAACCTCTTAGAGGAATATTCGATATTGTGATTGATCATGACGTAATAGATTGGGGATGTGGTGGCCACCACCTCAAGCTTTTTATGTCTTGTTATCAGTGTATCGCATCGTGGACTGCATTTTACATATCTTCTTGCCATCACGAAATTTCTTAGAGAAGTATTGTAGCAGTACATATCGTAGCTTCTACAGGAATATCGTTCAATATTAATTAATCCTAATAGATAGGCAACTTTAAGCGCAAGACCAGTAGGAGGGGTTGCCTACCCTTTTTGAAATTTAATTTAGAAGGCCCAGGGTTACGTTAATAAAAGAACAATAAATAACAAAAATTATTACTTCCTGTTTAATTGAGAAAGCAAAAGGGCGCTTCTCTATGCAGAAGCGAAGCAAATTGAAAATCCTAGCTTAGAAAGGATACAAGCAGACAATAGTAAGCCTTTATTTAACTCATACAGCATAGTATTAAAACATAATAATTTTTCAGGCAGATAGGATAAATTCCACAAACATTTTCTTTCTGAAAAGGGCAGTTATTATATAACTGGTAGGTAGACGGCAAACTAATACATACAAATCGTAATAGAGGGTTTTCCTTGATTCAGCTCTTAGTGTCACCTCTTTGACCACCAGCTCTTAGGGCTTCCTCTTTGACTACCAGCTCGTCGGTCTTTTTCATTTGACGCCAGTTCTGGTCAGTTGTATATTCGCCATGGAGAAGTGTGTCGATAAGTTACGAGCGATAAGGAAAAGAGAGGACGCAATTAGAAATCTATAACCAGTTAGGAGATCACTCACCAGTCAAGGGCAACTTCTTTGGTTCGATGAGGAGTTCTTCATAGTTAATGTTGGCAGATGGAGAGGTCCAGGTTTAAGGGTTCTCTGCATTAACCGTATGTTAGTCCTGAAAGGGTTTAATATCGTTAGTTAGACTTAAACCCGCGTCATAGCTTAAATATAATTCAATTAGGGCGTAAGCCTTAAGAATATTCAATAACAGATTAGTTTCAAGTAAAAACAATAGTTACTTACCAGGTGATGTGGCCTGAAGTGAGATTAAATCGTTCTGTGACTGTCAAGTTGGTTTTTGGGTCACTTGTCAAATAATAAGTTTTTTTTTTCATAAAGGACCTTTCTTATACTACATGGAATGATACCAATTAAACTAAATACCGATCATTAATCGTAATTAAGACCTAGGAAAGAGAAATACGAGGGTATAGAGAGCTCTTTATATTTTCAACTTACGAACCGGAGGTTATTAATTAAATAGGTATAAGAAATCTCCTAGATACTGATAGATTCATTAATCCTAACGTTTTATTAGAACAAATTCTAACTTGTCAGAGAAGAATAAAACTTGCTAAATAATTACATAATGTGTATTAAAATTAGAAAGGTATAAGCCTCTAATGCATAACAATTGATTTGTGGACTGTTAGAAAGAATACGTAACCTTTGTAAACTTATTGAATTTAAAACTTTTTAAATAAAGTTATGGCGCCCATTTCTTCTGATTAATGAACTTTTACCTTTATATGAAAGTGAAACGAACTAAAAATCCCACAATTGTTAAACCCTGATAAGAAACCGTATCTTGAGCTAGTCGGTGAAGTGTAAGCCTTCAAAGGTAAGTAAGGATGAGGGGTACAGTATGGTGGCTACCACTTCTGTGACTTTTCTGCAGTTTTCCGATCTTGTGATAGGACTTTCTTTTACTTATTTCCTTACCACCACAAAAGTCATATGGTGGTCAAAATTACTACTGCATTCCTTCAGGTTTTTCGACCTTGTGATCACTCATCATCGAATTTGCTGTACTTTTTTCGTCTTCGTAATGCAATCCTATAAAGGTATGTGATAGGTATCAGTGATGTCACATTTTTTTAGTCATGCCAATTTTGTAATCGGTAGATAACACGATGGACATTGCATTACTGCTCGCCTTTCCACAATGCAATTCCTGAAAAGTGCTGTGGCCACTGCTGATGTAATATTCCTCCAGTCTCTTCAACCGCTTAATCAGTAGATTGCAATGCAATTCATTAAGGGAATGTGATGATCACCACTGATGTCACATTCCTCAGGCCTTTTATGTTTTGTGATCATTGTGTGAAATCATGGAGTTTGTTTTACTTCTCTTATCATCACCATGCAATTCCTTACAGGGTTATGGTGGTCAGCACGGGTGTGATACGCTTGCAGTTTTTCGATCTTGTGATCGAACTTTGCTTTACTTATATTTCCACCACGAAATCCGTTACTCATATGGTGTGCACCAGTGATGTTGCATTCCTTCAGTCTATTCGATCTTGTGATCGTTCCAGGCCTTTTCGAAATGCAATCCCGTAAATTTATATGGTAGGCACCAGTGATGTCACATTTCTCCAAACTCTTCAGTCTTGTAATCGGTAGATCACATAATAGATTTTGCTTTGTTTCTTTCCCTCAAGGCACATCGATATTGTGATCGATCTATGATACCATATATATTATTTCTCTGTTCTCCACCACGCGATTTGTTAAGGAGATATGGTGGCCACCACCGATACCCATGACTTTGCTTGGATTTTTTCCTCTCCACCAGGCAAACACTTAAACACTTAAAGGATATGATGGCCACCACTAATTTCACACCCCTCCAGTATTTTCCATGGAGGTGGACATATATGGCTTGCTTTCATTTAAAGGAAGGATTGCGTTATTATAACCTCTCTCTTTCAATATTTTTCCCGCTGCTGATCATGTACGTCAGTGACACAGCCTTAGTAACAAAACGTGTAAGTCGGTGATTATATGTGTTTGCTGCTTTCCCTTGACAACGGAACTTAATATTATTATTAAGTTCCTAGGATAATAAAATTAGCAACGCAAAATGCAGACTTAGACTTTTGCTTATAATTGCAAGTGTTTATGTGACATGTGACACTCAAAGGTAACACGACTCACGAAAATTATCCTGGTGACAGGTGACAAACCAAACGATTTTTTCAAAAATCTAGGACATTTTCGATAAGTAGCGGGAAAAATATAATAAGGTAACTCGGAATGTATCGCTTCTTAACATTTTTGGCAGACATCAAGCCGCGGCTGCGCCTTGGCTTGTACTTGCCTACCTTAAATGTTAATAGGGTCTTACATTCCTTGTTACTTAAATAGCTATTAGTAATCGGTGCTATCAAATAAAAAGTATTGATAAATTATGTAGAAGAAAATCCGTATGATAACGTCAAGGAATTTATTCCATATTCTTAAAATATTTAGTAAATAGTATTGACAACTGAGAACAAATTGCCCCAGCCTTTCTGCCAGTAAAGCAAGGTGTCCTTAGAATTCTGTTGCAATACTTATTCGTATTTCAGTCACAAACAAAACAATAGATTCATAAAGTGGAATTAACGAACAACTAGTGACGTAATAAAGTTTAAGTAATATTTACCATAGTGGCAAATCTACTGACCTACTTAAAAAATAAAACTACGGAAAATAACAAATTCATGCTTTTGTTAAGAAAGAAAAATCAAAAGACGAATGTAGTCAACGCCTTTAATATTATGTTATGCCCCTGGATTGCAGACGACAGTTGATTTTTTTCGATATTCGTCTGCTGAACGTTTTCGTTAATGCTTTATCAATTGTATGATGATGATTTCTAAAATTTATAAAACAAATCCAAACCACCATTAAAATATCTTTCTCTGTTTGTAGTATATTTCACACTATAAATGTGGTTAAATTTTACACAAAATAAGAATTCGACGTGCCACTTTGCGCATATAAACAAAATGAATGTTGTGGTCTACTATGGTTTCCAATATTGGACACACGAGAAAATCTAAACAATAACATGGAGTATTTCAAGATTTCACTATAATGATTTTTTACAAAATATTTACACATGACCATCTGCCATGAATACCACATTTATGTATACAATCAGAATCGCTATTTAACTATGTCTCACTACACTTCATCTTCTGGAGTTCGCTACAATGTTCTGGACTTTCTTCCTATTCTTTGCAAGGGTCTATATCAGATCTGTGTTTTTTATGCAAATTTAACAATATATCGCAACGGATGAATGTCCAAAGCTTGAAGGAGAAGAAAAAGAATAAGAAGAAGATTCATATCATGTCAGCTATTCATTGACTGTTTGATGCATATTTTTGACCTCACGTCATTTTCTTCTGTTTTGTTATTTAGTTGCCACAATAAAAATATGCAATTCTTGTAGACTCCCGATTATTTATTGTAGGTCAATTTTTTTATTTAATATTTTTCTTCAATGATTTGATTGATGATATTTCATTTCGTTCAGTAAATAACTTTATTTCCTTTGTTAATCAGAAGGAGGTTTGCAAAAATTCACAACTAATTTTTGCTACATAATTTTGTACCCTTTACCTTGTCACCACAATGAAATGGAAGGTGTTAAATTAGGTAGATTTTTTAATATTTTTAGTGATTAGCAGTTTAAATACTACCTACGTGCAGCTGAAAGAGTTGATAGGAGCAAGGATGTTAATAATAAATGTGCGACATCTTCAGAATAAAGCCTGTGAGTGGCAAAACCTGTATTATAGAAATATTTTTGATCATATAAGGTCGATGGACATTCAGATATGCTGTTTACAGTCAAAACACATGGTGGTGGAGCCAGCATCATCCTATCCTACGCATACAATTTTAAAAGTCATAGTTATTTTTGGATATGTATTTCTAAAACCTTAGTAATTGCGTTTTGTTTCGTATTTTATGTCTGTAAATGAAAGCCATTTGTCCTCTAAATCGTCGTTGTTGTAATGGACGATTTTAGGACCAGCCAGATAAAATCTTTATTTAAAGAAAATATAACATAATTAATGTGTATAAAGATGGAGAGTTTAAAACATCTGATAGATGCGTATTGTGCTTTGCCTCTTACTTTTTAAAATAGAGTTTATCCTTTAGGTGCAAAGAAGATGGCGAAAACTGTGCATATAACAGCTTCTGATATTTAGTTTCTAATTTTGAAGATCCTCTCTATCCAGATATAAGCTGTTCATTATTGTAACTGTTCCGCTGTTTAATTACAGCGACCAAGCTAAAACCTTCGCTTATCCCGAGAGCACGAAAGTACCCTCCACCGTACTAATTAAAAATAAATTGGGCTAATTGCATCCTGACGGTATTATATTTGCGTTCACAATTATCGCCTGTCGATAATTCGTTGCGAAATGCAAGCGCCGTCCAAGGCTCGGAGTTTTCCGAAGTTCGCAGTCGAGCAGATTTTATCAGCCGTTTCATATATCATTTGCATGTGTGCCAAACGTCAAAATAGAACCTGTGTAATGGAGTCACTCCTGATATTTCCTGAATCAGGCCGTAATAGATTTTCCTTGACACGCGTTACAATGCTACAGCGCGTCAGGCCGGTTGATCAGTTCTGAAAATAAAAGTCCCGGTGACAGGTCGGAGTGTGGTTACTCTAAAACCGATCGCTTTTTGCAACTCTCCTTTCTGCTCTTTGGGCACGTAAAAATGATAAATCATAATGGTACACTTTCTAGTCATACGGGGTAATGCCGTGCGGCGTTTGTTGCGCCGAAACTACAAATCATATTTTGAAAAAAGGCGACGTGCGCCAAATTAAGTCGCTATTAGAAAGCCATTCCTCGCTAATCTCACGATTGTTGCGGAATTGTGCTTGGACCGCCTCCGATTAAATCTGACGCTCATGAGAATTGCAATCATATCAAATTTTGAGAAATTACTTCTAATGGTATGCTCCTTTGTTATATAACGTTGCTTAGCAGAGTTGCCTGAGGCTCTTTGAAAGTCCTTAACTTTTTTTAAATATATGGTTTATTGCCAGTAGTAACAGTGTGCTTCTAAGTAATCGCAGTTTCAAAATTCAGTTCTAGATCATTATTTCCAGATCTACACCATCTAAAATGGCGATTAAAATACCACTGCATCATTTTTGTCAGTTTGTGTACTTCATACTAATGATTAAGCTTGTATTTTACTTAAATTTCTGTTTATTTGTTGTTTATTAATTAAGTAATTCTAAAACAACCCACCAGATACGAACAGTAGATGAGCACAACCAATTTTCACAAAAAAAGAAACATGATCAGCCAGAATAAACTCAGAAATAGTGCTGGCTCGCTATAAAGAGCCAAGGAGCCATGACACTACCATAACAAACCAGTCATTCAAGGATTTTTAATTTAGATAGAAACATTTTTTGATAAACGCATACATGTCAGATCAAAAGGGCTTTCGGATTTTCGACAGTTTATAGACTGCGGCACGGCAAAAAGTAGGTCAAAAGATAAGCATATTTCAACACGCAGAACCACGTCCGCGGCGGCTCAAGCGTCAAGCAGGCTCTATCTGGCCTAGCTCCTGTGATAACGAGCGCGTGTTGAGTCTTTGATTACAATTTTCGCACGTACGCTGCCTTCATTAAGTTCAGATGAAGAAAAGCCACGCCCGGGGAGTATATTCTCAATGCCGTGTGTACATTACCGACACAAGATACGTTGCTTGTTGGTGATATTCGATTCAGTTCATTAAATGTTATTAGCCTGCAAAGTTTGATAATTTTTTTCACTATGCTAACTTTTGTCAGTCCACGTAGGAAATATTTAAATTTCGGAATTTCGGAATCGGTTGTATTTGTGAGGGGGTGGAAAATACATGCTACGATCGTTAGTTGGCTATACCATCAAAATTCTCCACGAGGCGCCATTGCTCAAAAACTGGGAAAATACCAGGATCTGAAACAATACCCTCGTTGCCCCTCGATGCTCCGGCAGCCACTATAAAATTAAAAATCTCCACCTAAATAAATAATCGGCGGCCTGTGTACACTGGCCGGCAATAAAATAAGCGTTATCTGAACGGAGAGGTGATGGATGGCGCACCCACGGTGCAAGAAGCGATTGCCAAAAACGCACAGCAGCTGAACTTATAAACCAAAATGGATTTCTTTTTACGATTTCGGACACTTCAGCGCCAGCGATGTGAAAAAACACATTTCAGATATTGAATTTCACACCCTCCCCATTATAAATACCAAGTAATCCGGCGTCGCAATAAAACTCTCGCTTTAGGTTTAATGGCGCCTATATAAACTGTTGGGTTTAATAAGACGCGCCCATAATTTTATTGCATATTCGCCATAAAAATGAGATGCTCCGCCGTAATTCGATTTCGGTTTCGATAGGACGAGGCGCATAAGATGGTATATTTAATGACTCCTTTTTGGGTATTAGCAAGTAGATGCTATTTTTGTTACGGTTTTCCTTCAAGTTTAAGTAGATACGTGTTGTTTATCAAAGATACCAATAGACCTAAACCTATACAAGCGCAATTGACATGCTTGGAGTTAAATGAGTCAGTCATCAAAATGGCGATAGAACTTTGCTACGTGAACTTACAGCTTTTCTCTATGTTATTAGAGGCTCTGGTGGTTTTTCAGAGCTGCTAAGTTTTTCCTTCCGCTCAATTTTTTTTATAAAAGATGCCCAGGAACCTAAAGCTCCATGTGTGCAGTTAACATGACTTAATGAAACGAGTTAACCATCAAAGTGGGAACAAGATTTTGCTACAAGAACTTACAGCTTTCCTACAGAGCCACTAGTTTTACTCTTCCACTTAAACATTTTTTTATCAAAGAAAGCAAGTAGCTAAAGCTCTGTGTGAGCAGTTAACATGGCTTTAATAAAACGAGTCATCCATCAAAGTAGGAAGCTGTAACCTTTCCTCCGTTTTATCAGACGTTCTGAATATTATATAAAGATGGTAGGTTTATTCTTTCACTTAAACTTTTTAGCGGAAGATACCAAGTGACCTTTAGCTGTATGTGCGCAGTTAACATGAATTTAGTGAAACGATTCAGCCATAAATGTGGAGGACAAAACTTTACTACCGGCAGTTACAACTTTCCTCCATGTTATCAAATGCTCTGAAGATATGCTAGAGCTTCTAGGTTTCTTCTTCCACTAAAATATTTGTCATCAAAAATTCCAAGGGACCTAAAGCTGTAAGTGCGCAGTTAACATGGTTTTAGTGAAACGATTCAACCATGAAAATGGGGAAAACGCTTTACCACATGCACTTAGTGCTTTCCTCTATGTTATCAAATGCTCTGGTGTTATTTCAGAGTTTCTAGGCTTTTACTTCCACTAAAACACCTTTCATCAAAAACACCAAGTTACCTAAAGCTGCATGTGTGCAGTTAACAAGATTTTAGTGAAATGATTCAGCCATAAAGGTGGGGCCAAACTTTGCTACCAGCACTTGCAGTTTTCCTCCATGTTATCAAACGCTTTGGGGATATTTCAAAGCTTCCAGGTTTCTTCTTCCACTAAAATATTTTTCATCAAAAATACCAAGGTACCTAAAGCTGTAATTACGCATTGTTTTAGTGAAACAAGTCAACCATCAAAATGGGGAAACGCTTTGCCACATGCACTTAGCGCTTTACTAGATGTTATCAAATGCTCTGGTGGTATTTCATAGCTTCTAGACTTAACACCTTTTATCAAAAATACCACATTACCTAATGCTGCATGTGCGCAGTTAACATGATTTTAGTGAAACGAGTCAGCCATCAAAACCGTGGCAGTGCTTTGCCACATGCACTTACAGCTTTTCTCCATGTTATCAGATGCTCAGTAGATTATTCAGAGCTGCAAAGGTTTTTGGCCACTTAAACATCTAAGATGGCAAGCGACCAAAGCGTGCATTAACATGATTTTGGTGAAACGAATCAGCCATCAAACTGGGGACAAGACTTTGTCACAATGACATGCCGCTTTGCTCCGTTTCATCCGATGCTCTAAAGATTATTCAGAGCTGCTAGGTTTTTGTTTCCATTATAACTATTTTTGTCAGATATATAAAAAAATTTCAAAGTGGGGACAGGACTTTGTTAAAAGCACATACAGCTCTCCTCCAAAAAGAGCACGGGACCTAAAGCCCTATGTGCGCAGGTAACATGAGTTTAGTGAAAGTAAACAGGCATCAAGGTGCAGACAAGACTATGCTACTAGCACCTACAGCTTTCCTCCATGTTATCAGATGTTCTGAAGATTTTTCAGAGCTACTAGGTTTTGCGTTCCACTTAAACCTTTTTATCAAAACTGCCAAGGGACCTAAAGCTCTAGCTGTGTAAATAATGTAACTTTAGTGAAACGAGTCTGCATTCAAAGTGGAGGCAAGATTTTGCTGAAAGCACTTGTATCTGTGTTCCATTGTATCAGATGCTCTAAAGATTACTCAGAACTGCTAGGTGTATTCTTCCATTTAAACCTTTATATCAACTATACCAAGAGATCTAAAGCTCTACCTTTCCAGGTAACATAACTTTAGTAACGCTAGTCTCCATCCAAAGTGTAGGCAAGACTTTACTAGAAGCACTTACAGCTTATAGCTTTCCTCCATTTTATCAGATGATCCGTAGATTTTTCAGACCTGCTAGGTTTTGCTTTTCCAGTTAAATTTTCAATCAAAGACACCAAGGGAGGTACAGCTTTATGTACGCAGTTAGCATAACCAGTAAAACGAGTCTGCGATTAAAGTGGAGATACGACTTTGCTACAAGGTCTTGCAGCTTTCCTTCATATTATCAGATGCTCTGTTGGTTTTTCACAGCTGCTAGGTTTGTTCTTCCACTTACACCGTTTCCATCAAAGATACCAAGAAATTTAAAGCTATATGTGCGCAGTTAGTATGAGCTTCGTCAAACGAGTTAGTAATTAATGTAGCAATGAGACGTTTCTAAAAGCACTTACAGATTTCCTCTACCTATGTTATCAGATGTTCGAAGACATTTTTAGAGCATCTGGGTGATTTTCTTCACTCTAAGATATACTAAAAATTTTGTTTATTAAGGATACCATGGCAGTAAAAGCTCTGCGCGCGCAAGAAAGATGACCTACACGTCACAAATGACCCATCAAAGTGGGGGCAAAATTTTTCCAAAAGTTCCTAGTTTTCCTCTATGCTGGCTTCCGACGCGCTGGAGCGTTTTCATACCTTGCAGCAACCGTTAGAGAACAATTCCCGTGAAAACTGTAAAATATCATGCAATTTTATTTTTGTGCAAATAACTTGTAAACCCATTAACCTATTTCTCCGTAACTAAATGTGTGCTAAGTGGAAACGCTTCCATTGCTGAGCAGGTAGCTATGCAGTGAGTAAATACTGCAGACTTTGTTGCTCAGAATTGCAATAAAGACAAACAGCGCAGCCTGAAGCGGTGCAAATGATAAAGGTTGCGTTGCACATTACGCCAACTTTTACAATGCAAAATTACAGAGAAATGCAATAGCACCGTTTACAAACGCCTAATTAGAGTAGCTTCAGCGCCGCGTAATTAATTCTTTGTGTTATATTGCATTTGATATATTTCCAGGGCTCTTTCGGAATTTCGCAGAGCCCTGTTGGCAGTTAGTAATGCGAGTGCACCAATTACCACGTTTGAAGTCGTTGCATCGAGTAGGCTTTGGTAGAGTGATGTCAGCACTGTTTTAAAAGAGAAAATGCGTACTTGTACTAGTACAATAAAAGCAATCCAGTTATGGCGTTAAATGTGTTTAGCCTTTTTTTAAGTTCTAACTTACTTTATCCTTATCTGATATATCAAACGAATTGATTAGATGGAAGTTTGTCGATTATTCACAAATGGGCAAACATGTTGCTTCAAACATAAAACGCATTAAAACTTCTAAATTGTCAATTAATGTGAAATAAGGAAAAATTTAGACGCAAATGGTATGCTAATCATCCTCATGACGGTAATTGCAATTTAAAATACGAAGGGAACATAATGAGTAAGCATAATTGAAAAGCAAAAGCATCAAAATATTCATTCGTTCATTTCTTCGATGCCATCCTTCGCATACCTTTAGACAGTCGCGTACTTCAAAGCCATTACAGTCAATGCCTAGGTATCGAAATCGTGCAGATTAATTCTATATATTTTTTTAAATTGTTTTTATTAGCTCTCATATGATCTGAAGTCTGTTCCATTGCCCTCATTGCACCAAAGAAATGATTTGTTCATTCTCTTCTTTCTTGTTCGTTTTTTTTAAATTTTTTTGTTCTATGTCTTTCCCTCATATTGCTGCTTATTTTGTAATTTCTATGTAGATATAGAAAGATATGGAGAGGCTTCAGTTTATTTTATGTTTTCTTCTTATTTGATAACCGCCTTCTGGTCTCTTCTTCCTACTGATATAATCTCAACGCTCACCGTATAATCCCGATTTCATTTATATACACATTTTTATTTATTTTCTTTAGTTTTTATTTAAGTTTTCTCTTCTTATTCATTTTCTTCTTTTCCCTCATGTATCTGGCCTTTAATATATTGTTTTCGCTAAATTTTATTATTCTTTATTATTTCTTTCTCCTTTAGTGTTTATTGATGCTTTTATTTATTTTCGTATTTCACGTATTGTTTCCGTTTCTTCTGGAGTGTCTGAGCAAACTTCTTCTGTTGTCTTCGAGATGACGTCTCGTATGTTCCCCTTTCGCTCCAGGGTAGCCAGCGCATATTTCTCTAAATGTTCTTTATATATTATCCACTAAGTTCGACGACATGTTTTCCTTGAATTTTTTCTCGTCAATTTATCAGCTTATCTAAAGGAATCGTAACCAGTAAATCAAAATGGAAGGATCAATAAAATTGCATTCCACCTATTGCCGCCAGCCAAAGCACAATGATGGGTTATAAAGCGGCGTTTCCTGCTCGATTCGCAGAAAAATTGCAAAAGCTAGTTTTCCAGCAGTGACCGAAACAAAAAGTCCACGCCAAATAGTTTCCTTTGGCACCGTACAATCGCGCCCACACACACCTCGGCTGAGTTAATTAATAGCCGAACGGCAGCGAACTGCTGAAACAAATCCCCGCAATTGAAATTCGATGCACGTTTCCAGCATTTTATATACATGTCAATGAAATTTCAATGCAAGACTGCGGATAAAGCGATCGCGCCCAATCCTTCTGCCTAATCGTGCCTCGATGCCAGGAATCCGTGATGTATCTCCTCGTTGCGTTGCACCTGTGCTCGGAAGTGCACGTATGCGCTACAAAACTTCAAAACTGCGATAAATCGGGCTAATGCTTATAAGTGATGCCTGTTTCTGTCCGGGAGACTTACAGCGAGTGACAGAATGCATGGATTGTGTTGGTTTTTGCGTAAGATAGTTTCAACCAATCATGTCTACCAGAGTGGCCTTGTAGATTAGGGAATTTCCGCTTATACCTCGTATGCAAATGTAGCTAGATGGAATTTCACTCATATTTGATAACAAGATTAGATTTTTAGTAAACATGTTAGTAGAAAATCAAACTGAACGATATATGATAATATTAATGACGTTATTATTATGATGACTAAGTTTGTTATAATATAATTAATTGAAATAAATTTAAAAATGTCACAAATATTACCATACAGTTTTAATATGAATTATTATATACTCTTGGATTAATTAAAAATTACAATTATTTGAATTTGTTTTTATTGCAATTATAAATGGTATGTTGCTCCCCTTACATTTTTATTATTGGCCACTCATTTAAATTAATGTGCCGGCTAGCTTTTGAAAACTCCTATATCTACTGTGGTTGGGTTGTAACACCGTATAAATCTAATATGGCAAATGTACAATTCTAATGAATGGCAGTTGACCTCAAATATTGACGGAAAAGAGAGGTGCTCGAAGACACAAAAATCCAGCATAATTGGACGCAAATCGACCAAAAATTAATAAATTTACCTCAGGTAAACGATAACAATGCAATTTAACAAATCAAGTTGTTTCCCTAACCGGTATTTGTTTTCTTTGACGTTATAGGTCACGCCAACTGGCATCTGTTTTACTTGCTCTCCAAACTTTCTTTGCTTTCTACAAATTGGGGTGACGCCAAGCTCGTAAATTCCTCCTGGAACGCTCCCTGCGGCTGCTACCTGCCTCTGTACTACGAACGAAGTCTTGTCCAGTTGTTATACTTTGCTCTACACCTCTCCCGGATTTCAGCCTTCTCGAATCGTGCTTCAAAACTTGACCTCGTATCCGGATCGCGTTTGCAAGGGACGCTAACCTCGTACCTGCCTTCTGGAACGCTTTTAGCTGCTGCTGCCTTCTTCTAACCCACAAGCAAAGGCTCCTTTATAAGCTGCACACTGCTATCTGCTTCCCGCAGCTCCACAACTTGCCAAAATGTCGCTTCGAAGTCAAACACAAATGGGCAAAACTTCAGGATCAATTTTCTCTGAGCTTACACTTTCGAACACTACCAAAATTAAGCACAACTGGGCTCTGCACACTGGCGAATAAATAATACTCGAACACTGTTAGAAACAATAAACGTTTATGTACGAAATCAATTTTAAACTGGGAGCCAATGGTACACACAAGTTTTCGGCTTGGCTTCCCTAGTAAACAACAATTGACTATCTCGGTCTCCATAGCAACAAGTTAAAAATTGTTTTAAGTAAGTTTACAATGTTTGACCCCACAGTTTATTAGCACTGTATTATAGTCTTCTTTATTTTTCAGGTTGCTTTTCAAAAGCTCTTTTCATCGTTGTGCCATTCTTACACTGCTTATTCACCCATCAGCTGCGTTATCGATTTTTGGCATAATGATATGAATACTAAATGCTGCATAAACTTTTGTAACACTTCGAAACACCTCAGTACTTAAGCAAATTGACTATCGTGTCTTGACGTTATACAATTAAACGGTCAGTCATCATAAATTAGTTACAATTGCCATACCGATCACAAATATTCTGGGCTTATTTGAATATTTCTTTAGTCTTCGTACATTAACAATTCAACCGGCTCAGGTTTGTCAGGATGATTGAGAATTCTGCATTCGAGTTGGCATTTTGGCTCTACGTAGTACCATTACTGTATATATAGACATATAAACAGTCATTGTGTGGCCCGAACAATATACAAATAGTACGTTGTTCACCACGAAAAGCATTTGTTTTTCGTATATATCTGCACTTTTCGTTAAATCGTGTGACTTTCTATCTTTTTCGTGACACAAAGAAACGTGTTTTTCTAACAACAGGTCAGTTGACTACGACTAATATTTTGGAATTGAAAATCACGAAATTTACATTTAGGCTTTAGAGATTAGTTTTGTATGTGCGTTTAGAGTAAACTGTATTAATTCCTCGCCTGAAAATTCTTTGCGCTTCATGCCGTAGGACCAAAGTCGTTGATGGCATAAATTCAAATTATCAGCCCACTTATCAGACCATTCCTTCTATACGTGTATATTTCAATAGTGTTAACCTCTTCTTCTATCTGTGTTCATTTTGTCACTAGTTACTGTCGAGATTTCTTATTATATTGTTTAACCCAAGCAGACGTAACGATAGATGTTTTGTATTTATAAATGTTGTTGTGGATGGAAAAACAAGAATAGGGGGAGTATATTACACCGACAGTATTTCAAAAATAAATACCTTTAAGATATTTTTGTCCAAACTGTGAGTTAAGTCCATTAAGTGTATAAAAAGTGGTCATTGCATTCCGGCATTGAATGTATTATGGTATCTACTGAGCAACAAAGGCTGGGGCCAGATAAAAGTTCGCTCAAAGTTGTGTTTTAAATAAACAAAGCGGTGAACGTTGAAAAGCTATTCAGCTCGCGGGAGTGTTCGCGGAGTCGATACGCATTCAGCATGAAAATGGTTAATTATCAAGTTGACCTTAAATACCGGTAGAATATAGATCCCTCCAATATCGATCATAACGCGATTCTGCCTTGGCAAATTGCTGAATGCTAACAGCACCAACCCATGGGAATTGCAGTTCGTGTCGTACAGGTATATCTCACGTTTTAATGCATACGAGCGGGTACAACATCATATCCCACTCATGTGCTTAGGAGTGTGGCACTCGGTTATTCTCAGCAGTCGAATTCGCAGAAAATATAATTTGCGGCGGTAAATCATAACTAGCTGCAGAAACGCCTGCCTGGATGATTTAAACTAGTTGGAATTTAAATAAAACATCGGTTTAGCATTCAGATATCTGCATAAGCCACATAATTTTTGGAAGGATCAGTTTCTCAGGTTTTGAATTGAGAATCACTTGCACCTCTTACCTTTATTATCCCTTTATAAGTTGCAACTTTATATGGTAATTAATATAACAAGTTTAACTAAAGGTACAGAAATGCGTAGCAATGAATCCCCATCAAATATCTGCGGTGTGTGTTGCATATCTTAGCAAATTAAGGAGATGATATGAAGACCTGTTTAAAAATAGTTTGAAATCTGTTGGTCTTGTAATTTGGCCAAAGTTATGATGTATTTGATATTTTATGGTTGCTAGCACAGCAAAATAAGCAACATTTTAAAGGAATTCTGATATTTTTACCGATACACGTTTTCTAACCACGATTTTCATTACATAAGAAATGCGAATTATTAGTTCGCCCGAGGCAGTTCTTTTAATGTTTCTGGAACGTTCTCTTAGTAGCTTCGATTAAGCTAAATAATTTGTCTTAAAATAATTATTTTACTATATATTGTTTTCCGAAAAAGTTGATATACTGAAGTATTCATGGCATTCATTGTGAATTTACTTTTTAAATTTTCCTGTTATAAGTACAGGCAAAGTTGCTGCCGCTCTTTATAATTATTTAGCAAACGGAAACCACTCGTGTAGGTCTTAGGAAAGACAGAAAACGCTAAAGCCTGGAAAGCACACGTCTCTAATTTTTTAAGGTAAAGCTTCTTGTCCTGGCTTTCTTCCGAAATAATTTCTGTCCTTCTATCGATTGTCTTTACGCATGACTGCTTACAGAAATTGGTCGGGCTTTTCTCAGCATCTTTTAGTTTCAAATATAAAGAATAGCTGTTACAATAGACTGGCAGTTTTAAGAGGTAACATGGTGGGTAATTTTTATATTGTATCATGCGGCCCAACGATTAACCTTGTATAATTACTACTAGAAGTTTATGTCTGGTTATGAAATCGAATTTTGGGTTTTTTATGCTACCATTCCATTAAAGTAATAATGTAAACTTATCATTGACAGACTGATAAAAAATTTAACTGCTGCTCTACATCTCTTACAAGTTGTTAATGAAGTGAAGGAAGTTTGAAAGAGGACAGATGGAAACCGTTACATATGAAAGTAAAGCAATTTGGGTTTGGTATCATAACAATTAGTTACTGTCGTAACATAATTACTTATCGAGTTATATGGAATAGTTTGGGGAATTGATCTCAAGTGCTTATAGAGGAAATTATATTGCTGCTATAATGCCGCAATTATTACCACTGTTGTGTAAGTAAAACCCATAGAAAGTGCTTCGACTAATTCTAATGGCTTTTTCTCATTAAATATGTTAAGAAGTCATTGCACCCGTTGACATAAAAAACTTCAACAATTAAGTTCTAATAATTTCGAAAATATTCTCAAATCTGAAATTAAGCTTTCCCAGCTGAAGGCCGCAGCATTGCCGCCGTGATCTTCGTGCAGGGTAACAATCGGCAACCGCACCGCTAATTAGCTGCCAAAATTTTTGCATCGCGTCCGCAAATATCCTAAACCAATTTGCTCAATTAGGATCACCCGTGGCAAGGATTGCAGCCAGCGATTTTGCAACACGCGGCGTCACAATTTTGCTAAGCAAACATGGGACATTGTAGTAGAAACCCTATTTTATTGGACAGAATGCACAATACACTGCTATGACTAGGCATAACAATTACATAGAAATGTTTGTACAACAGATAGCGTATCTCTGCTCGGCAGCAGAGCACACATTGGAATATTTCAATAATAATTATACCTGCTGCGGTATCGGGCTGCAGCTCGCATAAAGGGCGCAAATCTAAAATACATGTCGAAGATTTGTGCCCATTACTCCGTGCATTTCAATCTCGACGGGGTAAGAGTGTAATGGATTCCAGGATTTTTTACTTTGAATAAGCGGATGAATGTTCCAGAAAAAATTACTCGTTAGGTCTGTAAAAAAACTCTTCATTGTTTGTACTCCCAAGTAAATTAATGCCAACGGTCAAAAACTTCTTTTATACTGTGCTGCCCATTGTATTATTTCTGTAGCATTTGGCAAGCTCTTACCTGTAAGAAATTGCAAAGGAGCAGCCCAAAAATTGAAATTCTTTGAAGGATTGTGTCGTTGCTCAGCCGTTGCACCGGCCGTTGATACATTTGCTACTGTGGTAATAACAACGCACACCTACCATTGCTTAAGGAAAATTGCCCAAAGTAATGCAGATGCAAAAACAATTACAAACATTGTCTTCTTTATTAGCGTTAATAAGCTTTAGAAATTTGGCTAGAATTCTGAAAGTAATTTGGCTAGTTTTGCCCTTGAGTAGTTAACTTCTCGGATAAAAACAATCTTTTGCATCGGTAAATTTAAATATCGACCCAGGGTGAGAGGTACTTTAAGCAGCAACAATAAAAATTACGACATATAATCACGCAAAAGTGAATCCAATTAGCTGCAGCGTGACAAAGGCACGGTTTATTCTAAAATCGTAAGCGTTTCTGTCTAAAACAATTGGGGAGAGACACAGAAAGTAGCTAATAATAATTTTCCGGATATCACTGGATTATGAATTCTCGCCTAGGAGATGTTTGACATTCCCTAACCCTAACCAGAAGGGAAAAACCTCGGCGTAGGGTTGTTGCTAAAATCGGTGCAGCTACGTTGTAACGTTAGCCCCCGCACCAAATTTAGCTAAGACACAGATAGTGTACTAGACATTTGAATGATGCTAGTTCCTGTTACAATCATTCCCTGCATCACCATAGAGTTTGGATTTTTGATAAGGTGATTTTGGCCGCTATGCGCGGACTTACCGTAAACCGGTGCGCCACGCAGTTCTCCCCTCTAGAAATGTGCCGATAACGAGGGCACTGAAAAGCATAAAGGGAGATCCACCACCATCTCAACTCACTTCAGTCTTGGGACTTGAGTCCCTGGACTTCCCCGCTCCTAATACCTTCCCTACTGAGTTTACATGTAACGGAGGCCCGAATCGGTGAACTTCTACCTAAATCTGATATAAAAACTTCTCTGTAACGGTGTCCCCTAATCTCTGTGGCTTATTCATATACCTGACTGCGTTCGCATGTAACGGTGGCCCGAATCGGCGAACGCTTTCCTTAAAACTCGTAAAGAAGAGCGCCCCTTTAGCTCCATTTATACTAAACCTTTTCACATAGCTAGCATACCTGCATTCCAAACGCTATTAATCCAATTACGCTATCTCAGAGAACATTAGAAGGCAAAGCGCACTGTGCCGGCCAGGGCATCGCGGGTCGCAAGCGATCCTCCAGCGGTTTCCGCTCAACCAGGTTACAAAGGGGCGGATTTCTTCCAAGGTGAACTTGCCCATTTAAGTCATTAGGGCGACCGTAACGTGGGTACCAACAAGCGTCACAACCTGCCTGACGTAATATACTATTTCTGATTTGAAATCTCCGGAAATAATATTACGATGTGCTTAGCTTGCCTCCATAAAATCCCCAGTTGTGCAGGGTAGAGGAAAACACATAATACAAAACTAATATTGTATAATGAACACACGACATTACATCATCATATGAAAAACCGATCTTAAGGTAACATTACTAACACAAACTCTTATTTTTCAAACCTGTTTAGTTGGTAACGATCCAACTTGTATACTGACAATATCTAAGGTCTTCCCTGACAAAAAGTTTGCCTCAAAACTGGTGTTCGTGGAGTCGAGAAGAAAGTTGTATAAACGTGTAGGAACTACAACCTCTTTGTAGAAGCTATCCAGAGAAGCAAATAACTAGAACTTATTGTAGTGTCAACAATAACTACATGTAGGTAAAGCGAATCTGCCTCATGGAAATAGCACAGTGTAGAAAGATTCAGGTCCCTGAAAATACATCTGGCGCGATAGAAAAGCTTTCTCCAACCCTGGGGCACAATTGACATACGAGGATGAGCGCTGGGCGGCGACATGCGGACATTCTAAGCTGGGGTAAAGGTAACCCACGGAGATGGTCTCCAGCATGGCAAACATGAGGGAATTTTAGCTTAAATCACGAATGGCCCACAGAAACGGTAGTTGAGACGACAGAGGTCCGGAAATTTGACGATGAAAGGGCCACGGAGATGTTTACGCAGCGCAGCCGAAAGTCCGTAAAGGCTACATATATAATTGTTGAATTGTTGTACGTATATGAAAATCCCATCATAGTCGATTCTTGTAGGACAGGTGGCACTTGGACTACGATAAATGGGCCGACCACCATGTTTAAGCAGTTGGAAGTTTATTAAGACTTCTGTTAAATACCGACTATACCCTTATGGCAGAACATATTAACTTGGCTGCGCTCGCACCGCATATGATACGTCTCCCTGACTGCACCCCCGAACTTGTTTCTGGTGTGCTTTTCACGCAACTCTCCTCCCTTGCGGAGCAAGTAAATACATAGCATATGTCCACTGCTGAAATCGTCATCTTCATTTAGATAGGGCAGTACATCATCCTCAACTGCTTCAATCTCAAGGAATTTTTGACTACCTTCAGTATTAGTTTCTCTACCACCTTTAACATTTTTTCATCTATAACTTTAAGCCTTTCTCCTGGGCTGGGTGGTGCACTTACCTGTCGGGTCTCTTTAACTCTCCTCTCGTTACTACCCACTGTGATAACACAGACTAAACCATTAATTAATGATATCGGTCAGTTCTTGTATTACATTGTACATAATCCCGTAGTAGTAACACTTGTGCCATTGTCGTTAGATGGCGCTGAAGAAAATAAGTTCAATCATAGACCGAGAAAGTGAGGATCCAGCGTGACGTACGCACATAATTCTAAATAAAACTGAATTAGACAAACGAAAGACTTAGTAATGTAAATAATATTTAATTTCAAGAGAAAAATATTGCAGTCAGTATGATTCGAACCTACACTCTCAGAGAAAATTTGATTTGTAGTCAGACACCTTAGCTACTCGACCAGGAACGCTACGTAACACACACACACACACATACTTATCGTTGTATTATGAAGTATGACCATGTAGCTTGATGGACGCACGCAGGCAGCTTTACTTGCCTATATACTTATGTGATAGCTAAACATGAAACTTAAAACTTTCGCTGTAAAGTAATTGATTGATCAGTGCAACGTTTTGGAATAAATCGGTAGCCAAAAGGTAATATTATTAAACAATTAAAAATAATTGTTGGTCGCTGGGCACAGCCTTGCACAAATAAAAAGTTTTCGCTGTTACTAGGATAAAGCGTCTAATGTTTATTAATGTCACAACTTTGTTATGCTGGAATTAACACAAATCTGAACAAATAAAGCAACATTGAAAACTTTTGAGAAAACTCAAAATACGAAAGAAAGCGCCTACAATTATTTTCAGTCTTTAGGCTAGGTACAACGTTTATTCAAAACATATTTGTCATATAATGAAGAAAAACATTTTGTTACTGCAACTAAAAACGGTGAAAACCACTTTCGTTGCTGATCGACACAGATAGTAATTCACCTCTTTTTAAAATCTGCCCACAGCTGGCTAATGACGTTGCTCATGTTTTGAGATCCCAAAAAATAACTAAATTCCATATGAGAGCGATTTGCTTCTAAATTAAGACCTATTACTCTTCCTACGCCTAACGCAGTGTTCAATTTAGTCATTTCTCTGACCCAGATATCCTCGGCTGGTAGCATCTAATTCAGGGCTTCGGTATTTACGGAACTCGGAATGTATAAATAAATAATTAATGAAACGAATGTGAAAGCTGGCGTCGGCGTGCTGATTTTGTCTATTGAACTCCTGCTGGCACCCAAAGTTATCTACGGAGAAGGAAACATTTCGGTTTGGTGAATGACTACCAAAACTGGCTATATTTTAATTGGATTCGTTAGGAGGATTTTCATTTTCTTATCTTTTTGTAGTGTATTGTATGGGAATTTATTCGCATTAGTGCAAACTTAATATTCAATCCAAATTATTGGAAGTATAAGTACTTGACGTCGTCTTTCACCTTTTCACATTGCAAGAAAAGAACTACTTGCGGTAACCTAAAGGATGCGAACCTTCCCTTGGATATTTAATATTGTGAAATTTATTTCCCATCCCTTACTAGCTATTTCTCATAAAGTTATAGTAAATAATGATAAAATAAAATGCAGAATAGCTGTCTACTACTATAGCTTTAAAATGAATAAAAGTTTAAACAAAAAAAAAACTCTTTTTAATGTTAGGTTTATTAGAAGAATATCTTCCGACTAACTTTGGGGGAAATGGTATCAGTCACGTCGCTCGCTAAACGTGTTGCTGATGGAGAGTAGCTATTTAACTAAGATTGTGACTACTGTCGTATCTACCGGGCTTTCATCTATCCGCCGCCTGGGGACGCACCTTCTAATGGCTAGAGGCTCCCATCTGCTTGTTAAAAAATGCGATAGAAGTACAACGAATATTGTGATAATATAACACAATGCAAGGTATTGCTTGGTTTGAATAACCGTGTCTTCTTTCACACTAAAAGAAAACTAGTTTTTGTATTTTTACGATTTTCGAATTCTTACTGAGATGAGATCTGTTTTCTATTGTTTTCCGTCTTAGCTGCCTTTAAGTGGTCATAGAGTTAATTTTATTGCTAATGAGATCGGTACCTTTTGTACTTTATCGCGGAAAATGACTAATTGTAGAAGTAAGCCTACACGTGAGAAAGGAATTCATCTGCTTTCAATAGAAGATAGACCTTTCAGGTTGCTGGTCATACAAACAGTCCCTCTTTCTTTGTCACAGTCTCGCATACACTTCGCTACGACTCTCACCTTTCAAATTAGTCGAATAAGACGGTTTCGAAGAGGATACGCAGATTTCTAATAAATGCTAGTCTCAGAAGTCTTCCGTTGATGTTGCTTGATGGCACGCCATTCCATGTCGAGATAGCCAGGGCTCACGTACACAATCACGCAATTATTGTCTTCGTGATGGTTCCAATAAGTTGTTAAAGACATAATGGCGCAACTAATTGTTACATAAGCGGGTTGATGAACCAATAAAGCAATTTCCTGGTTTCTACCAACCTACTTTGGGCCCTAATGGCACCCCTGCCCATCTTGGGGATGAGTCTTCAAAAATAATAGGCCTTGCCGCCTGATCGAAACTTCGAAATCCGGTATTAATGCTACCGTTTTAAGTCGGGGCATTGATAAAATATGAAAGCACTTCGGGTGATTGATATAATAATAATAACGCCGGGATAACGGCCTCTTGGATCCAAAGATACCCGCTACAATCGCGTTTTATTGACAGCTTAATCTGGGCCTTCAAATTCTACATGATCTCTAAAATTCTTACGAGCCTGAAGGATGCGAATCGCCGTAATTATGACACACGTAAACGCTGATTCTCATTCATGTATTCTTGGTTGCGAAAGCCGGCAGCGGAGGCGAAATGGCCGCAATAGCGGATGGCTTTATGGTCATCGCCTCGTAAAAATTTAATGTGTTAATTAGCCGATTTTGTTGCCCTGGTGCTGCGCCCCAGACGCTTATTCACTGGTAAGGTGAGGTGAGGATCCGCTGAAACCGTGCAGAAATCCTTAATCGGGACGAGGAAATGTGGAAAGCAGCAGCGATACATCATGCAGCCTCCTTGACATCCTCGCTGATGAGTTAAACGATAGCGTTAAACGTCGTGCAAACGTCGGTACTGATAATCCACAACAAGACCCGGGAAAATGGCTGCGGTCGTGATCGAAACCGCAGCGATTTATTGCACTTTTGTGTTTTTAAACGCCCGCCGAATATTCCCCCACGACCCCTTTTCACAATAGAAACTGTTTTGATACCCTTTGTGTTATATAATTTTTTGCGATATTGTCCGATCCAAGTTGCGAAAGAACTTGAATGAGAGGATGCCAACCTATAATTTGTGGATAACTTTATTAAACCAATCATCTACTGCTGTATTATTAGGAATAATCAGGCGTTAAATTTGCCACGATTCGAGCCACCTAGGTTTTGATTTAACTTCATAGAAAGTCCCAGAAAACTCCTATCAATGCGGTTACTTCTCAGAACTTCCTGAAAAACAAGGAAATGCCTCTCAACGCTTTGCTTCATTTCAACACAAAACGAAAGTGGTTTGCTGTTTCAATAAGGTGTCAATCAAAAGTACTTAGAAAAGTATGTTACTCGTAATGGCAATCCAGAAATGATAGGCAGTTACGACATTTGAAATAGTAAAATCTGCGTTACATTAATGGTCCTTCGTGTGAACTAAAGCTGATCCTGATTTGTAGATAATTAAAAATCCGATACTGGCGGCAATCAAAAATCCAAATTGAAATTATCTCCGCAAATCGACAAAAAGTCATGCGGGCGTACAATTCAATTTTTAATTAACGCATTTAATCAAGTCGCAGCGAACAGCCGTGTTCAAACATGCACGTCCAGTTTTGTAAAACCATTCCACGGTTGTTGCAAACGCGTTGCAAATTCGCAACCTGAATTTGTTTGCCACCCGTTCCAATTAACGCAACGCGGGTTATTAAATATAAGTCGGGGCGGTTATTCCTTCCATTCACGTCTGAGAAATTCATTAACGGCGCAGGAGTTCAATCTCTCTAAATCAGGGCAGATTTACATCCCGCAAGTATTCTTTTCATTTTAGTGCCGCGGGTAATTCTGGCTTGTTGAAACCGTGATATCCACCCATAAACATTCCATTTTTACGATATTCAGTCACGGAACCAGCTTTGCAGCAAGCCTTCGGGAGCCGGGATTAAACTGCAGTGAATGTCATAAAAGCTTACACAAGTATCGTTAGATCTTAAGCTGTCGGTCATTCCTGTCCACTTTAAACTGCCTTGCCGTCGTTCCGGTAACGCAACCGTTTTCATTTCAGAAAACTGTCCTTTTATGGATTAATGGCAACGGAAAAATACAAAAATAAACCTACTCACTGAAAAACTGTAGGATTTTGTCACTGTGAAAACTAATTGTAAAAAAGAAATCAAGGAAATCATTCCACAACCCATAGAAAATTTTCGAAAGCTCTTAAAAGTAAGCGTCAATCTTAATAAGATGATGAGTACCTTGTATATACGATCCTAATCGTATGATACAAGGATGTTATGTTAAACCATTTCTGCCTCATTTTTCTGGGTGTTTATTCTTTCTTGAGAGGCCGATATCTAGGATCCATACCATCTTTTAGATGGTTTAGGTATTGCCTAATTGTTTTCGACCATGCTGTTGACGTGGTCTCTCCAATTACGTCTTCTTATTCTAACCATGCTACACTTGCAAATTAAAATAATAGATACAGTGGGACATGGGCGGGGTTTTACTCTGAGAGGGTAGGTGTTTACTTACAAAAGTCGACGGTAAAGACTTGTAGGTGTTCACTATTGGTTAGGTGGTTGTGGTTGAATATTTCACTGGGGGAAATCTCTTCGGCGATGAGAATTAGATACTGTGCTTTGGTCCAAGGTCTCCACTTTAGTTTGTTTTGTACTTCTGAAATGTTTAACTTGAAAATACAAAGAACGTATGACATCCAATAATAAATAAAAAATGACTTAGCTGGATTAAGCGTCGATAGATGCAAGAGCGCAAGGAAGTCCATCACCGAGCTTCGAGCGAAATATTTAGCCGGGCGAGGGATTGTTCGGCGTCCCAAAATAAATATAGGACGAGCGGTCGAGTCTCGATAACGAATTCCAGGTTTCATTGGGATGCGGGAATCATACGATATAATTGCAGTTAATAATTCTGAAAATCCAAAGGGTAGAGTCGACATGAAACCTTCGATAATTCGAGACCAAACGGTAATTGGAATTTTCCAACATTGGAGGCTTTTTTTAAGCCAATTGCCTACGTGGCACGGTACACCATTGCCTACTAGCTCCTGGTCGACCCCTCCGCTTGAAGGCGAGTGCAGGACTGAAGATTGACGCCCCATGCGTGTTTAGTGGAACGAAAAGCTAAAATCATTCTCCTTCCTTGGGCGCAAAATGTCGAATTTTTAAACGATTCTAACAACTCAGCTGCCCGAAAACTGAAAATTAAAAAAAAACAGCTGTCCTATTCTATCATGAAAAGTGTGCCCTAAATGGGAGTATCTTCATTTCGGTTTATGTTATGAGTTCTTTCGCAGGTGTTGTATCTGCTCTCGTTACTACAACAGAAACTGTTTGTGACTGTAACCCAAATAAAAGCTACAGTTCTGCAGAAGATTTTGTTGAACGGAAAATATTGTTTGATCGAACTTTCCTTTCCAAAATGGCAATTTATATAGTTATAATCAAACTATTGCAAAATAACCATTTCAAGATCAATAAAATTCTGGAACAAATATACTCTCGAGGACTACAAAGCCAATTCACTACGTAGGAGCCAGGAAATACGAAGCCAGAACTCGAAGCACAACTTTTATAGCACAGAAAAAAGAATTCTCTTAAGCCATTTTAACCTAAGATTTCTGAAAAGAAAAGCGAATGTAAATATTATAGTCGGAAGCCCTCCTATATATCAGAGAACACTCGGGTGTGGCATTTTTCTGAATAATGTTGAAAGTATGTGTTATCCTCAGCTATAGAAATCACGAAACTTCAGTCAAACCTAAGGCTTGCGACATCCATGGCTTCACGATTCCACAATTTTCATTATTGTAGTACAAAGTGTTCGTGAGATCGTTTCCTTGAACTTTTACAACGAAATTATCCCTTACTTAAACAATGGTCTCGAAGCTGACAAGTGAACGTGGATTGTTCTCACCTTTATGCTTAAGAAAGTGAAGTATTTTTTGTTCACAGCTGTATTTTGTTAAAGGACGCTCTAAAATATAAATATACGCTGCTAGCAATAAGCTGGATTTTTTAGAGTGTGGTCTTTCTTTCGGGCAGAAATTGTTATATAGAAAAAGCCCAGGTTCAACAACCGCCGTTATTAATTCGCATAGCGAAAAACGCGAGGGCGAACAAATCTCTTCTCCAAATTAGAATGTATTTTTAGAAGAAATTAGTTAATGCTGTATGGGAGCAAATACTATTTAGCTACGTTGTCGGGGCCTGATGCTAATTTACTTTTCCGCCTTGAAATAAAAAGACGAACCGCGTTCAGCTTTATTTAGTTTGGTAGGTTGAAATACAGTTGATGCTAAAAGCAAGTTTGATTTCTAGCTTACATTAAATTAATTTTTACGATTATCCTTTCTATTAGGTCTCTCACTTGCGGGGTTAAATCAGGACAAATCGAACAGTCGCGATATCGTTAGAAATATACAGTTTCAATTTAAGGTAGTTTTGCTGAGAAATTGCAGTTTTATTTCAACAGCGTTCAGATTCTTACACGCTTCACGAAAGACTGCTACATCGAAGATTTCACCATTTTCCTTTTAGTTTATTTTGTATGAATTAATAAAGGGGGCAAGTTTTTACCTTCTTATTTCATCTTCCAATGAATACACATAAAATATACAAGAATATCTTGATATTTCAGCTTACCTCACACAATCTTCGATATAACCATAATAAACGCAATTGCTGATGTAGTAAGAGAGTGATTTGTTCAACGTCGCAAGCCCTTTTTATAAGGTGATGCTCATTATCTGTTCCTTCGAAATTAGGTAAACTTTTACATACTTGGTGTATTAGGCAAAGAGCACCCCCGGAATGCGACATTCATCGAAAGATTACGATGTCCGTAAGCTACTTGCAAGATCTGTGATGATCTCAACTGTAGTATCTTATTTTGTATAGTAGGCCTCTAACATATAGTCTGATGCTGGTAAAAATTAGTGTCATATATTTTAATATGGCTTAGTGAGAAAGAATAAATATCCAGTGTTTCAATGGCGATGTTAGCTAAGATAATGTTTAGGGTAGAGGTGCGGTTGAGGAAAAGCGTAGACTACAGGCCGCCGTGGTGGACTCCGCTTTGTTCTGTGGGGCTCCAGTATGCAGCAGGGCCTTCAAATACAGAAAATATAGAGAATTAGCTCTCTCAACTCTAGAGAACAGTAACTACAGAAGCTGCATTAATTCGCTGACCTGTACCATACCTTAGGAGGTGCTTGCAAATCAAATACGTAACACTCAATGCAAGAGAAATGTAGAAAATTTGACAAAGTTAGAAGCAACAATAGAAAAGTGGCAGTGGCAGTGAAGATGGGGGAGTGGTTAGCAAGCCACTGGATACATAAGTTACTGCTGAATATATGAGCTTAGATTTGAAGACGCATAGAGAGAAATGGGCATGAAACGGAGAGAGAGAGCAAGCAGACCATAACTAATGCTGAAACGCGGTTCCGGTGTGCGCCGATGAAAAGAAGACGGGTTTTGGTTCCTCCGGAATATCTGGAGGTCTTCCAAAGATTTCCCATTTCAGAAAAATAATTAGGTTGGGTTGGCTTAGGTAAGGGTAGATTAGGGTAGGTTAGCTTTCTCTGCTTCTATGCCAGTAGATATTATACTCATGGGTACGTGGTCCCATATTTTTGTGGTATCGTAGTTGCTCGCTGACAGTCGGACTCCTATTCCCTGCTCAGTAGTTGCAATACTTTCTTGAGTATTCTCCACGCTTCCTCTTTTTGATTTTGCAAAAGATGGTGGTGGTAAAGATAGTAAACCTTAGCATTCGAATACTTTAATAGCATCGAGCTGAAGATAACATGATTCGGTCAAGGGAGAACGTGATAGTAAAAATCTCAGCGAAGGCCAAGGCAAGTTGAAGGAGAGAAAAGACCCTGAGGACCAATCCTGTTGGTCTATGGAAGCCGCAGTCCTTACCCACGGGTGAACCAGCAGGCGCTGGCTTATCGGTCACCTGGAGACGCACCTGGTAAGGGTTAGGTGTCCCCTTCAAGGAAACTACACCAAATTACCAAACCAGGAAAATGCAATAAAAAAGGAGCGATAAGAGCGAAAGAGGAAAAGAAATCCATCCAGTTCGAAGATATACTGGATTCCAAACTGGGTATTAGGGAGAAAGGGTTTTAGTCGGTGGGAGTCCGCCGCGATCAAAGAGTTTGTCTTAAGAGATTTCCCTCTTTCCGATAAACTAAAATAGATTAGGTTAGCTTAGGTTAGGCTAGTTTACGTGGGGTACATTTGGATACATCACAATTGAGTGAAATGAGGCAAAAGTGAGAAAGATGAATTTTATGTGCACTAAGTTAGATTTTGCATAAGTAACTTCACATAAACCTTGTAAATTATAAGTTTCGTCACAAACAATTTATGTGAATAGACATTAGTCGATGTGCTCTACGAAAGATACAAAAAAATGTGGTTGAAGTGTAACGCGATCATTCATTCATACATTTCTTCTTCTTTTTAATCTTTAATTAACAGCCCATTCGTGGTTTTTCACTCACTTTCACGACTCCACCCTTCAGCAAAATTGAATCCATTTTCTGTGCTTGGTACTGACACGCCAGCACTTCACATTCCAGTAGTCGTCAAAAGCGAAACTATTCGGGCAGCTTTCAGTTGGAAAGCGGTTGACAGCGCCGCCGTTCTTCGGGGTTTTGCCAGCAATTTGTGATAATAATTTCGCCCTTTGTGGAGCCAAGCCATTCACCAGAATGATATTTGTCTGTGCCTGGCCACTTCAGGTGGGTCATAACTCACGAAACAATTTCCAAAACTGTCGCCGTTTATGTACGTCTAGTGAGGGTGGTCACGAAACCACTGGCCGGAAAGTGCAGAAGTCGCATTGCCAGCAGGTTTCCGGAAAAATTTAGCGTGCGGGTGTGACGCTCGGACGTGCCTCTCGTGCCCCACGTGAAGGTGCACGTGCAGCTGCACGGCCTTGTGACAAATGAGATGCAACGCAGTCGGCTGCGGCAGAGTAATGGCTTTAATAAACGTGAGAACAATGAGCGGTTTGTCCCTTCTATTCACCTAGATAGTAATGTGGAGTTATATACGGTGCAAGATCCACTAAAGAGAGCGCGATAAATCAGACTCGTAACAATATACGATTCCATATATTCCAGCAAGGTAAAGCTAAGGACAAACAGCGCTGGTAGCATTTCTTATACGTGCACAACGTCGATAATAAATCTTATTTGCTCGGAATTGAGATGGAAAACATTTCCAATAAGATTCCTGTAATTGAGACTTGGAGCAGAAATATTCCAGGGCGCTTAGAGCGAAATAGCCGTTTCAGATGAAAATATCGCGGGGTCTAAACAAAGAGCTTTTGTTCCATGCTAATTCCAGATGCGCTGAGAGGTAATCAAAAGGAGAATATTGCAACAAGTTCTACATTTCTATCCGTTCCAAGCGGAAAATGATAAAAACTCGCATTCATTCTGAAAATATCCATAAGTTGCCTCACAATTCATAAATAAGTAGAAGTGGCTTTTAATTCCAGCGCCTCTACTGTCAAGTCCACAGATGGTAACGCAAACCTCTTTTAGTACAAATTCCTGAAGTTTGAGAAATATTTTCATGTAAAGAAGAGGTAATTTTGAATGCTTATCAGGTAACGCATCAGAAATAAATCGTGTTGGTTTAAAGACCATCCTGAAGAACTTCAAAGAAGAGGCCACTTCGATGTTTAAGGAATGTTTGGAATTACTTTATTAAGTGGGAGAGATAGTGAACTAAACTGAGCCTTACCTGAACTGGCCAACTAATAATGGCAAAATAAAAATGTTCGTTTGAAATAAATAAAAACATAGATATGCTGCCCTTTAATAATTTATTTATGGCAATAATTAATACTTATGCACCGTCTAGCAATTAGGTTCAAAAATCACCTCTGGGTTGGGTCTCTACACAGTTGAAAACTTAGTCAATTGTATAATAATCCCAATTATTAACCCCGAATTAATTGTCACGAAGCGAAACAGAAATTTGCCTTTAATTTTTACTTTAATCGAAGCTGTTGATAACTACGTCACAGGTAAATAACGACGATATAACTGCAATCACGTAACCAAACAAACCTGTTTATCGGTAACTAACGACGCCGCTTTGATCCAACGCTGACTTGATAATTTTTTTTAAAAGGATGTTACCGCTCCAACTGCTTGCCTGAACTCCCAGATTCTGGAAACTGCTCAAAATGCGCCTTTTTCTTCTTCTCCGCACCGTCGCCTGCTCGCTGGAACCGCTTTGGTCCAAGATGCAAGTATCTTCCTCGACTGCGATACTTGGGTGACTTGCCTTGCTGTTTCCTGCCTTTGCTGATGCCCCCAATGTTGCTTCTATTACTCGTACCTGCTCTCAGGCTTTCTTTGCTGGTCCAAATTGTAGCTGCGCTTCTCCAGCATACAATTTTCTTTCACCACCCTTTTTACTAACGCAATTTGATTAGCATGTGTTACGTTACTTCCAATATCCGAGAATTTATCTAAATCATGACTTATCATTTTAAATTATAATGTCGAATTAAGTTGATCGAAACCATGCCGATATCGTTTTGGAACCTGTTTCCTATTCTTAGTCTAACTAAATTATAAATTACTTATCAATAAATTATGGTTTATAAATCTATCAATGTTTATTTCTCATAATATTTCTATTTGTAGCGATTAATAAGGTACCAATTCTGTTCTGTTCTATTTATTTATTAATAATAAAGGAGCCAGATTTGCCATAGGTAGCATACCATCTTAATAGATAGGTTGTATTGACTGGGAGTATAAGATTAGTAAATGTGGTAGGTACTGAGGAAAATGAAATTTGGTAACTATACTGTTATTGATGATATTGCGTAGGATAATCTTTGTGAGCAGGAAAGTTAGGCCGAACTTACCTTTTAAGACATGGGTAGCCTAGGTCACCTCACTACACGGCTATGGTTAAGATTGTATTTATTCAAAATTAATCTGTATTTATACACTCTAACTAGGTCCACTGCTTTGAACATAATATTGAGATTCTGCATTGCCAATTCAGCACGAACTAGTAGTATGTCATACTAAAAGCGCTGCATCATAGCCTGGAATTTTTGAGTAGATACTGACTTAGAGTATGACTTATGATCGCTTCACACTAAACGGTGCGTGCAGTAAAACCAAAGTCTAGTATCGTTTAAGCTTCATAGAACGTCTTCCACGGAAATCCGTTCGTAACTTTTGCCGTTATGTGTGGGAGATACATAGTCACATAGGCACATATATGGAAATACATTTTTTCTCTGTCGTTTCGAAAGCTCTCGCTTCGCTCGGTCTATAATAAAAAAGCATGTTTCAAGAGGTGTTGAATAATCGACATAAGATTGCATCTTCGTGTATTTACTTGTCTTTCTATCAACTGACGTTTGCCACTCTGGCTGTCAGTGCTGACATCTTGAATGACGTGGCGAGTGGGCGTGAAGTTGGGTCAGTTGTTTCAGCTCCAAACAAGCTTTGTTATGCAAAGACGATTGACGCTCTACACTACATGAAGAACTTCAGTTTTTTGTTTTTTAAAAATTTTGTATTCGATTTATGAAGATGTTTCCATGTTGATATATTGATATAATGGTTACAGCTTGCCCGGGTAAGAAATATTTAGTTTTTTTTATATCACCAATCTCTAAGCAAACGCTTAAAATTATTCTGTTCTTCCAAGTTTGAATAAAATCGTACTGAATGACAATTTAATAATCGATTAAAGCGAACAGATAATTAATTTGACAGCAATGAAGATACAGCAAGTGGATTTTAAAACGTGGAATTACTGCCAGTCGCTTTCTGTGGCTCAATTGCTTTGCATTAACTCAAATGAAAACGTAAAAAGCCTTAGGCAAATCTAACTGAAGTTATGGGTAGGAAACTACTATGGATCCGAGAATCAAGTTTCGACTTTACTTCGTCCACTTTGTCTAAAAAGAACTTATGTAGACCTGAAATCATAACCAGAATGGAACTATACCAAAGCTACTTAAAAAACTGTTGCGGAAGCAAAAATTTTATTAGAACTATGTTCAAGTGGTGATCTTCTTGAACACCTGATATACGTTACAAAACACTGAAAAGTACTTTCGTTATTGCACGATGTTGAACTTTAACTTCTAACTAACGAACGTTGGAAAATAGTCCTCGAAGAAGAGAGCTTGAGAATTATACGAGGGCAAAGTCCTGGAAAATGCATCTTTTTGCTACTTGAAATAATTTCCCCTAAGATTTGCCTCTTGCTGGCCAACTGCAACTAAAATAACCGCCAGGAACTCGCCTAGGTGCCGGTGGCACGCATTAATTCGAAGCAACCGTAATTAAACCGAATTGCAAGATCAGTCGCAGTAATCGCCAATTAACAGCGAAAACGTCGGCTTAAACACGCCGCTGTGTGTAATAATTATTTATTGAAATAACTCTGAGGTATTTGCTCCCGCGGTACGAAAAGTTTATGAAATATGGCAGTTCCGGCGAAGTTGGAGCATTCCGTAGCTTACGACGGCCATTTAAAGAACTTTGCCTTTTATAGAGTCCGCGCAATAACAGTAAAACTTAGACGAACAAAGTAATTTCAATGAATCGCCTCCTTTACCGCTCGTGTCCTTCGCCAATTATATTTTACAGTGCAATAAATAGGCGTCCCGCCCTAATGGCACCTGCAGGAGTTCAAAAACGCTGGCGGATCCGAATCCAAAGTCCGCGCCGTTAAATTCAATTGAAGCTCTGGGATTAGCGGAATCCTATTCCATAAACGCGAACCGAGTTAAATTAGCATACTGATGTCAGCCTCCAGCAATCAAACGCGGGGGATGCCAAAATAGACGTTAGTGCCAATCATAAACAATAGAAGTTGATTGGCAAACGAATGCTTCCGCACCCGCTTGTCCGAAATAGAAACCGCCGCAACTGGCGAGCGGCACGCACGGATTTGCCACCTACAAATCGCAAGTTCGGCTAGCAATTTGCACTTCGGCGGCTATGAATATTAAAATATATGTGCGAGTGCAGCTAGAGCCATTGAGTGTGCAGCCCGAAGTAAAATGTAAAGCGTGCTCTATCTACTTAGCGAATCTGACTCTTAATGAAGTGTTAAGTTAATCTAAATACCTAATGAGGCCTAGCTGCAATTAAGTCATACTCCGAATCGGTTTGTAGGAAAGTATTGTTGAAATATGGCCTCGTCGGCGAACTTGGCCCGAAGTATTGTTAACTTAATTAAACGCACTCGCGTTTTCGGAACGATAGCCGCATTAAATTGCGTTTACTTAATTCCCGCTAAAACCAAATTGCGCAATGCCTGCTGTTTATTTATGTCCAACTTTGACCCTCTTGCTTTTGCTCCTAGGCCTGCGCCTGCTTTTCTTTCTCCATTTGCTTTCTGGAGATTCCGATGGTCTAATTAATCTTTACTTTCCCCCCAATTAAACATTTTAACATCTTATTGTAAATTACAGAACTTTCAAGCTACACAGTGCTACATTAGGAGGTTTTTCCAGCCCACTCCAGTAATGAGCACTGAGACTCTAATTTGGGAAAATGCATATTAGGAAAATCGCCTTCATGTATATAAATAGATAGTGCGCATATTCTTTTCGGAAACTATATAGACATTACAATGCTTTACCAGGGCATCTGCCAGTGTCCAGAGGTATATTAATTATATGTCATTCATTACGGCTCGGGTTCGTATGCTCCCCGGTTACCTAGCTAACACCTGTGGTAGTCCTTACCCCCTAAAAAAGGAAACTCTTTGTCACTTTCGACGGGAGGGGCTAGCCACCTACCCGGCCTAAGGGCAAAAAGGGATCATGGAACCACTTTGTGGTTAAAACAGGCCACTGGCCTATAATAAGAGGAAGAAGAAGAAGAAGATTACGGAAATGCATAGGTTAGCTGTGACAGTTACAGAAATATTAATAGTACGGTTATATACAGTCACACCAATATAGATCAGCACCGATATTATTTTAATATTTATCAAAATGTGAATTACAACCGACTGAGTTTACCTCCGAATCTAAAAAAACCACTTATGGGAGTTAATACCGCCATTATTCTATCTTGTCATTCCACCTGTCGTCACTCGTTTTTTTATGTAAACTACATGAGTTTTTGATCTGATCCATGTATTGGTTTTTCGGTCACGAACTGAGATAAATAGCATTTGTCGTTCCACCAGCCTTTGAGTTTGCTCTATCTTGTCCACGTTCTTTTGGATAATGGTCCAAGTTTGGAAGTCCTAGGTAAGCACTGTCTAATAACTGCAATATGCCCAGCGAATACCAATTGAAGGGGTAATATGAAACTACTCATAGTTATTCAGTATCTGTAATTTTTACAAGCAATAAATACATATGTACTTGTAATGTATAAAAACTAAATTTAAATTATATTATAAAGGCTGCTAACGTCAGTTACTTGATGAATATACTGTAGTTGCTGCCAAGTTAATATTATTGGAAAATCTGTAAGTTTGTCGTCATTCACGTAAGATGTGTTGCAGCAGCTACTACCGGACGGGTTTTAATTGGTTGTACACATATTTGTCTTCAAGACGGTAGCTAGTAATTCAGAGCGGTGGTAATTCCCGTCAGATGTAAATCCACATCGGTGATAGGTCAAGTCGGTGGTAATCCACATCGTTGGTAGTTCACGTCGATTGTAGCACCATTAAACGATGGGTGAACATTTCCCTGGCTAGCCCAAACTCTCGGCAGGACATGGTGTGAATAAGTACCAAGCGGCAGTTCTTAAAGTTAGAAAATACATATATGGTGTTGACGAAACAAGAAGGCGCCAGTCGTTTAAAAATTCTATTGCAAATAAATGTTCCCTTTTTCTAAAAAAAAATTTAGGAATTTCGATATATAGAAATACAGCAATTCCTACTACGTATAAAATACCAAACTACACATAATAATATTGTATTACCATTAGGTATAATAAAACCACGCTACCATCGCAGTTGCATTTGGAAGAAAGTAGTAAATACAGCATATAGTAGTTGCATGTCATGCACTTCTTTGATTTCTTTCTGCAATGACTGATTTTCTTTAACAATAATAGCAGCAATATTTATACCAGGGCTGTAGAGTAGGAGTCGTGGCGTCGGATTTTTTTGGGTAAAATCAAATTGGAGTCGAAACCGGTATAAACTACTCAACTCCAGCTTCGACTTAAAACTTTTGTTTGTAAAGATATATTTTAATTAGTGTAGATAAAAAACTGTTGTCTGCGAAGTACCCAAGTGCCCAAGTGATAATATATGCTGCATAAAATTAGTGCATATTCTGGGAAAGGTGGAGCATCAAATTTAAAATGCAACTTTGTTACTTCAATACTTAATAACAGTGTCTCAGCGTCGTTTTAGCAAAAATCCTTTTATCGAAGTTGAATTACGGATAAGTTATCTCAAAATCTACCATGAAGTGTAGTTCCCTAAACTTTATAAATTTCTTCACCGATTTAAAGTAGTTTTTATATAGTATGTTCATTAAAAAAGCTCATAACGGGCGGCTGTGGAAATTCAAACATATGAATATGTTAGTGGCACTGCAAGTCTATGTCAAATTTTAATATAGCAGGTTAGGTTTTTCATCAGTTTTAACACAAACCGACGGAAAACCTAACCTGAAACCTCGAATTTGACATAGACTTGCAGTGCCACTAACATATTATTCATACGTTTGAATTTCCACACCTGCCCTTTATGAACAGACGATATAAATTAGAAGTACTACGTCAACAGCTTTACTAGAACATTGCTGTATCCGGTTTTACATCCTTTGAGGAATTGGAACTCGATTGGTGTGGTGAGTCAGTCCACGCTTTCCTGCTTGTTTACAGTTTTCTTTTGCTGTATTTACTATCTTTTTGCATTTTTTATGTCCTCAACGTCCTTTCCCACTCTTGGATTTTCATGGTACGTAAATTATTTTTCACCTGGTCTTCCTATCTTTCTTTTGGCCTACCTCTTGGTCTGCGTATTTCAACTTTCCATTTACTTATTTTCTTTATTGTAGAACTCGTCTCTCTTCTTTGTATATGCCCATACCATCGTATCCTCTGCGCTTTTATGAAGTTAACGACGTCTTCTTCGAGAAAATATACAAGGAATTTATTTTAATAGTTAACATAAGCGTTTCGTTTCTGTGCCACCATTTAATCATACAGGTCATTTCCATAGTTACAAATGAGACCAATAGATTAAAGCGTGTATTTTACGAGTTAACATAGGAATTATTACTTGTCAAAAAGACAATTAAAAGTTATATTAATGTATACCACTGAAGAAAAGATGCAACTTGTGTGTTGTTTCTAGGTATCGACTTTTTAATTGCATACCTACATACCGGTAACCAAATTAAAGTTGGGCTCCAGTGGCCAAGTTTGTTTTTGATCTCCTGGTACAATCTTAGTTTAGCAGTTCTACTCAGGCTGTTATTGTGTAGGAGGTTCTTGAAGCTGTACCCGGCCTGTTTCCTGTTTGTAAGCGGATTTTAATTTCTTCATTCTTCATTTCTTTCTGTTGATCATTACACCCAAATATTTGAAATCTGTACCTTTCCGAAGAGGTAATTTGATATTTCTCGTCTTATTTCCTTTCTGTCAGCCTCATATCATGTATTTTCTTTTGTTTTCGTTTATTACTAGTCCTCTGTCTTTTGATTTTTTTTCCTACTTCAGTAGAGTAGCTATAATAATTACCTTGCTTCGAGCAACTATTGCAATGTCGTCTGCGTATGCGAGTTATACTGATTTGTTCGTAATTGTACCCTTGGTGTCTACGCTCTGATCGAGATAGCACATCCCCTGGTCTTACTCCAGTTTCAATGTTAACCGCATTTGTAGTGCCTTCATGTGTTGTCACAGTTGCGATTTCCGATTTCTCTATTGTTGCTTTTATTAGGTACCTACCTAATAAGCTTTTCCGAAATACTCATGTCCTGCAAGCCAGTTATTACTTTATGTCTAGAGAGTCTGTCGAAATCTTCCTTGAAGTCAATGAACAGTATCTGTAGCTCTGTTTTGTGTTTATGACATTTTTCTATCATTTATATTAAAATGCCAATGGCATCTATAGTAGACCTGGCTTTTAAGAACCCTTGTTGTGTAGTACTAGAATAATACTATTCTGTATAGATTTAGTTGTTAACTGATATCTCCTCCTCCTTGATTCTTTACTCTTACAAGGGTTTGGTGGCACCATGAAAATTCTGAGAAATCTGTGGTGATGTATAAGGTCTTTCGCCCGGTCACTCAAGCGTGTTGGTCTGTTCCCTTGACCTTTTCCTACAACCCCCAAATTTTTTATTATTTTAATATAAAATATTTGTGTGTTTCTTTCATTATATTCTGAAGATAGTCCATAACACATATTCCTCACCTTTATTGGCCAACCTTTTCACGACACAGTCAATTTCTTGGGTACTTTCAGTAATGATTAACGTGTCGTCGGGGTCTCTTAAATTGGTGAACTTCTTCGGTCTACAGAGACACCACCCTCCCGTTCATCAAACATTATTCCCAATATGTACAAATTGATTTCGCTACCACTTAAACTTTAAACAAACATCTATGATGTATATCTTATAACTGTAAATTCTGTCAACGTATAACAATGTGTCTATAGATTACTTTAAAATTGAAATTTTGGGCGAAGAAACGCCCATCAGCAAAGTATGTAATTATAGAAACAAGGATAATTTTACCTGGTAGGAGTATGGGCTATGTAGAATTAGATTTGGCTTTCACTGTGTAGGTAATGTGTACATAGTAGTATCTACATGATGATATATTTTGAGGCAGCAAATTCATAGGGTATTTACTTAGCTGCCTGTTTGTGGCTTTTATTTTGAAGTTATATCATTTGTTCAAGGTGGAGGAACAACAATTCATATCAATTCTTTTACGGAAGACTCTGTGTTCGAAGTGGTTTTAACGACGAAAAGATTTTGTTTTGCTGATCAATCGTTAATATCAAACAATTTTCTTTTAGTTACCACTTTCGATGTAGAATTTTACCTCTGTAATTTGTATTTAAATAGAGAAGAATTGATGTATATCAATGTAGACAGAAACAATAAAAATGATACCTTGTCAATACGTGAAATCATTTGAAAAACCATGCTACACAATGAGAAGATACCCTACGAACAGCATTTTTCCTAGATTGTGATTGTTACACTTTTATTCTTTTTCTACATTTTCTCTTTGTGTCATTTCCTAGCTTCAATTACTTGTTCATTCCATTGTTTTCGGGATCTTAAGGTACTTTATTTCCTTCTCGGTCATACGATCAATGTGCTTATTCTATATTTTGTTGTTAGCACCTACTCGTTAATGTTATCTCTTCTACATGTTTCGCTCATTTCTTTATCCATGAGTGTTTTCCCATCAATTATACGCACTATTTTCATCTCTTGTTGCTGGTTTTTTTTTTCGTTATCGATGCTTCAGTTTGGATGTATGTCAATATACTTCCAACTGTAATCTTGGAAATCCTGTACTTAGCTTCGATTCTGATATATTTGTTCCTCCAAATTGTATCGTTTAGGCGTACTGCTGTTGTCGCCGCCCTTGAAGCTTGACCACTTTCCTCCACTTCACCATCACTATAATCGGCTTGCAATTAATCGGTATTTTAACCATAGCCGTTCTGATAAATTTCTATGGTATAGTACCTTCTGAAGATTGTGTTGGCTCTTACTCTTTCTGTTATTAAAACTGCGCCATACACATATCGTAGTCTTTTTACTTCATTATCTTTAATTTTGAATCAAATTGCTTTGCGTACTTATTTAATTATTTCCTTCTTGATGATGTTGAACACAAGTAGGCTAAGAGAGTCCCCCTGTTGGATGTTTTGATGTTATGGTTTTCTTATCAGTCTTCTATTTATATTCGATCTAAAACATCTAGACCAATGAAACACGAAAGGGCTGATCTGTTGTATTCCATCAACTTTTGGGTTATATGTCTTATGCCAAACACGGCATCTGTACAAGATCTGTATGATCTGAAACCTTAAGGGGCGTACTAAAAAGATTTACTCTCTACAGTTTACTGGTAGTTTTTGTCGCTCCTTTCGATCAATAGGATTGTGCTGGTTCGTCAAGTGTCTGAGAATCTATGCTGGAAGAAGGCCTTGCGGTTACAGTTGTTAGCTCTTGGTTTCCTCTACAGCATTTATTTAGTTTTAAAGCATTAGTTTTACGTTCTACATCTCTCCTTTATCAATATGTCATCTTTAACTAATGTTTCTGATGTATTTGGTTCAGATTCAGTGTCTTCTTTCTTGAGTTTTTTTAGATGTTTCTTGTGGTTAGTACTAGTCTTCTAGATGAGGCGCATTTACAACTTTTGTGAAAATTAAGCAGATATCGAAGACACCGTCTTGTAAACCAAAGAGGTAAATTTTGTTAATAAAGGCACAGAAGGTAAATTTATATTAACAGTCTTCGTTGACATAACTTCGACATTGTGTTGTTTCTTTGTTCTTGTCGCTATCGCACTTTACGATGTTAATCTTATAGAAATATTAAGACAAACTGCCACTTTCCAGCTGTCTCACATGAGTCTAGACGCCTCCTCTTCAGCGTTGTTTATATAAATATGTAATAATGCTAAGGTCTTAGGGGTCAAGGTATTCATAAAATTCGAATATCGATTTCATTCAGCACAGAAACCCGATCTTCTTTACAACAATGCAAAAAACGGGAATCGCAGATATAAATCTCGGCCAGATGCTCGCCGTGGACGAGGCCTTGCCAGTTTGACGGGCATGTTGAAATGCGCTGCTCGTCACTGAACTATTATATTGTGAAACTATCTAGTTTATTTAAAAGACTGAGCTTTCCGGAGTTACGACCTTCGCTGTCCAATCTTCGCATAAAATCACTCGTGAATTTATAAGCGGATGTTGATCCATAGATGGGCAGGAAGACGCAAATAAATGATGTGTTCCCGCGAGATTAAGTCATAAACAAAATAAGCAGTTAAGGCTGAGGTGACTTAACATTAATACAATAAAGCCATTGTTTTATCGTGGAAACCTGAAACTTATAATCGATAATTGGTAATTAAACGGAGATTTTCAAGAATTTACCTTGACATCTGCGTTTTTTAAATTCATCTCTCAGGATCTAAAAGTTTTATGACGATGCAGTTTCATAAACTATGCTGATGCTTCGTTTTAAGTGAAATTTACGATTCGTCTGCGAAATTATATTAATCGAACAGATTAAAGTAGTACAAATTCTAAATAGAAAGCAGGAAATGACAGCTCTCATCACTTTATGATATTATAGTCCTGAGTTTATGCTATATTTTATTACTTTTTTTCCTAATGATATTTTGTAACTCTTTGCATAACACTGTGGGTTACGTAAAATCATAAAACTAACATTAATAGTAATATAACGTTTTTAATGAGATGGGTTTCAGATGCAGCGCAATTCTAAGTGTTAAGCGTTCATCAAGTAGAACTTTTACAGTACATATATTACAGGCATTATTTTGTATTTCCCTAAAATTTCGTTCAAGTCAAGCATAAAAGACAAATCTCGCACCAGTGGCGGCTCGCTATAAGAAGAAAGCATCCATCAAGCTTTTGTTTATTCTGAAACAAACATCTCTTTGTACTATTTTTTTATACCTCCTCTCAAAAGCTGAAACAAAGCACGAATAATTATACGCTATACGATAAGCACTGCTTGCTTTCACGGACGCATTTCTACCACATCGAAGAAGCTCTCAGCTTTTGGACATTTTATGGATCGCAGCGAGGGTGGCGCGGCAAGAAATATATTCAAAAGTTATTTTAATATTCAATGGTAGCCATGTCAGCGTAGGCTCAGACCTCAAGCAGCCTCAGTCTGGCCTAACCTCTGCGATAACGCGCATGTATGGATTCTTTTATTACAATTTTTGCACTTACGCTGACTCCATAGAGTCGAGATGTAGCATGGCCGCCTCCGTTGAGCATACTTGGAAGGCCGTGTGTATAAATCCAACAGAAGAGACATTGGAGTTTTCGCAGAATAACTTAAATGCTATTTATGATGTATTTATTATACTTTAATTACTGATAAATTGTCGCACATCCTGAAATAATATACATTAATCACTCATGGATCTATATATCTGCAAGATTTTTTGCTAAATTGTATACTTCAACGAAAAATAAAAGAGACATGTTCGATTCATCTCATCATATTTTATTAGCGTGTAAAGTTTGAAATTTGTTTCAGTGATGCTATCTTTTACCAATTAAAATGCGAAATATTTAAATTTCGGGATATCCGAATCTGTTTCTGTCTGTCAGGAGGTAAAAATGCATTTTACTTTAGGTAGTTGGGTCTACCATCAAAATTCTCTAGGGGCCGCCACTGTCTCGCACTACGTCTTCTATAGGCGGATTTTTAAACGTGTACTGAAATTTAATTAGCCACTTTAACTTGAGATTAATTTTGGTGGGTTTAAAGATCGTTGCTCACATGTTAGCACCATAGCAAGTATGTTAAGTACTGCGATGGTAATACTCTATCTTGAATTTAAAAACAAATGAAAGGGGGGTGTGCAATTATAAACGTAGCCATTCGCAATAAAAGTTATAATAACATTGTATAATATTTAGCGTCTTGATTATTTTAATTTGTTATATTATTTTTCATCTATTATATCCATCTATTATTATGTACATTTGCGTAAATTATTGTGTTTTACTTTGTTTTAGTTTATAAAGGGAATTTTAAAACATTGTCATATATTACATATGTATCATAATTAGCGCAGGAACTTCTAAAGCTGGACATATTTAAATTGGGAACATTTTAATTTATTAATTCAATTCTGGAGGGCTAAGGGCATTAATCAACCCTTTTAGGCTGATAATGACAAACAGAAAGTGGCATGTGCAGAAACCGTCGCAGGCAGCAGATCAAACCACAGCCATATCCCTAAAATGTTTGTGACAGTGCTAAAAACCGCATAAGAGACTGCACGAAAGCAGAAATAAATTCGCCGGTATATCTCACGATGTCGCCTCCATATTTCGGCAATGTACCGCACGAAACAGCCGCTTGCACACACAGTTTTGAGATCGCTTTGCATTACTTAGCCCAAAAGGCGTCACGACTAATTCGTAACAGCCTGGTGCAAGCGGCAAATTAAGAAATCAAACCGCTCGTTGCGGTGTGTACGAAAATAAGCTTGAGTTATGGGAAGCGGGCTAAAGCGGCGAATTCTTCAAAAGGTTCAATCCAATTAGTAGTTAATTAGGGCTTGGCTTATGTAATTGTATACTGACTGGTGGCATATTTCAGGGCGGCTTGGCGCGGGCTCCGAGGGGCCTGTATTCATCAACCCCTCAGCCGCAGCAGCAGCTTCTCCGCCCTCAGCCTCGCAAGGAGCTTTTGTTACACAAACCGTCTACGGCTTCCTCGACTTTACTACAACTATCGGAAACACTGTTATGGTGTTTTCACCCCAGAGCGCTGCAGCAGGTATTAATTTACATACTTATATAGGCGACCTCAGCAACTATTTAAGATCCCAGTTTCTCCCGAGGCAGCTGGTCTAATCACCATGTTGCTTTGTCATGCCTTCGGCGAAGCAGGATCTAAATATTTGGAGTGTGAAATGTTTCTAGGTTAAAAAAAATTAATTACAGCTCATCCCCGCCAGAAGAAAATGTTGGAAATTTGATCTTGTTTTAGGAAATTAAAATTTATGTAATAAAATTATCAGATTACCTTTATGCCAAGTATTCAATTACTTGGAATAACAAAATGTGGCTTGTTATTATTTTTACCATAAAGAAGGTTACTTGTAACTTCATTCCAGAACATAAAATATCTGCATTATAAAAACGTTAAAAAAGTATTTCTTGCATATGTAAATGAAGCAAACTTGAGTACGCACCTTTTGTTAAAAAAACTTGAACAAGTCTTGGCTAAATGTCATTTGTTGTTCAGCATTCGAAACCCATACAGAAAATTTGTTTCTAGTTGCTTACATTAAATATTTATTCCGTCTAGGAGCGATTCAATTTTAATAAATGCAGTGACATATCTGAAGCAAATGTAAGATTGTAGTTTCATACTATGGTTTTGTCGTACAACAAAATAAGCCTGCACAATATGGTTCATTGATCCACAGTCAATATGTGACTCGAACTTTGGAAACTGAAAATGGTTATAAAATACAGGTATTGCTAAGACTTCTACGTTTGAGCTCATATTCTGTGAAAATAAATACTAAAAAAGCATAGAGACTATTTATATGCATTTTTACATCAGAGCTCTTGTACTGCTCTAAGATTTATAGGTGCTTTTTATGTACAGGGTGTTATACATTTCAGCCCAACAGCATTGGTATCATGGAAACTGGAAGAAATACAAAATTGGTTAAATCAGAGCACCTTTAGGGGCCGTTTTGAAATTTGAGAAAGGGGCCATAGATGTGATGGAACTTTGGTTAAAAATTCCAGAACATATTCTGTACATACCAATGATACTACAATTTTCCAAAGCCCAATTGGCAAGTTCTAGTCTGCTTGCGATTTTAATGGGGCGACACCAATAGTTAAAATTCTTCGAAGTGTTATGATTGTTACTGAGCCGTTGCTAGGTGTTGTTAGTTTAGGGGATTTGGCAGCTAATACAATTATCAATTGATTTCCTAGTAAATTAGATCAAAAATGTAAATATATACTTTCACTAATTAGTTTTCTTCTGTTTAATATTTTAGAAAGATTGGTACAAATTCTGTAAGACAAACAAATACATATGGCCCAGGCATACTAGACGAATTTAAAAAGAGACCTGCTGGTAGGTTAGCGTTGAAATCGTGATTTTTAGCTCTACAATATTTTCAAATATCGAGTGATTACTGTGTAAATACTTCTTAAGGAATCAACAACACGGATCTGGAAGTAAGATCAATATAATTAAGCAATTTGTTAACAACTCAAAGACACATAAATGTATAAATACTGTTAAAAGCCAAGGTCCGAAAATTACTTAAAAGCATGCAACAAAAAACACAGTAATGGCTTTGAAAATTTTGTAAATGTTAAAATAAGGGTGCTTAAATTATGAAGGAATAAATAGTAAGTTCTTAGTCGTCCAATTTTAAACAAACTGAAGTTGAGACAGAGAAGATGAAAGAATGTATAGAAAAACTAAGACACAAATTAAAAAGTATGGATGGCAGAGAAGCGCAAATTGAACAAAAGGTAGATAGTATAAGTGCAGAAATTAAGGAACCGAAAAAAGAAAATGAACGAATCACGCAACAACGCAAAACCCACAAAAATGGAATAGCAAAATCAAGCGAAAAACGTAAGTACTTGAAAGAGACATTAGGAAGAATAACTTGGTAGTATATGAAATAGAAGAAACGGATAAAGAAGATACGAAAATGCTCCAAAACAAAATGCGCGAAATGTTACAAAAATTAGAGATACAAGTAAAGGTAGAAGAGTGATAAGCGAAATCGGAAAAATAGGAGAAATACAGAAAACGACAGGCAAGCTTAAAGAAACAAAGGTGTATATAAATGAAGATTGCACGAGAGAAGTACAAGCACAGAGAAAAGAACTCATAGTGCACATGAAGGAAACACGAAAACAAGGATTTGTAACGAAAATTAACTACAAAAGACTAATAGCAAACGGGGAAAAGTACAGCGTTGAAGATACAAGGAAATAACAACGAGAGGAGCCAGAAGAACAAGCGAAAATAACAGAGAGCGGAATAAGAAAATTCAGCGAAAGGGCACCAGAAACAAATGATCAAAAGGAAACAATGATTTCGGAGGCTTTCATGGCCATTGTCATTAAGTAACAAACGAGTTCTGAAATTGCACCGTGTCATTATTGAGGTCGAAGGACTCAACGGTTGGCCCACTTTTGTATAGGGCTTTATCAGGGGGAAAAGCAAAAGAGCACGGTAACTCGACGTGTAAACCACGCCAGAGGCGAAACTGTTTTGCAAGGGAAGAATTTCGCCTCTGGCGTGGTTTACACGTTGAGTTACCGCGCTCTTTTACTTTTCCTCCTGATGAAGCCCCTTACTAAAATGGGCGAAACGTTGAGTTCTTCTACCTCAATAATGGCACGATCCAATCCCGGAAGTTGTTTGTTATTTAAAGGGAAACATGTTAAAAGTAACAACCAACAAAAAGGATAACAAAAAAACTAGGAAATCTCAAAATAAAGAGAGAGGAAAATTTTATGATGACCGCAATGTCTAAGGAGAGGAGCATAAAAGTAAGTAAGCGAATATTTAATCCAAAAAACAAAACGAAAAGATCAAGGTGCCAATATCAACGGATAAAAATACGATCATGAAACGTGAAAACCCTACTAGAACCAGGGAAATTGAAGAAAGTAGCAGACGAGCTGAAAAGATGCAAAGTAGAAATAAAAGTCTTCAAGAAATAAGATGGAGTGGAATAGGCAAGATAGATAAGGGATAATGCGCGATTTGGTACACAAACAGGAATAAACAAGGATATGGAGGAACAGCTTTCATAGTAAGAGGGAAAATGAAAAAAACAAGTAATGCTATTCAAAGCCATTAACGAAAGAATATCATATATACCAATTAAGAGCAAACCATATAGTTTATTCATCATAAACAGATTGGAAAAGAAGATTGGTTAGAGGAAGCAGCATGGAAACACACGGTACATATAGAAACGAATAACAATGGATAATAATTGTTATGCAATCTAGCAGTTGCTAAAGATATGTGCGTAATCAGTACTAAATTTATATATAATCGAGTACATAAAATTACATGGATGCACCCTAATGGAGAAAATTGAAATATATTTGACCAGTGAAAATAGAACACTGCAAATCCATTAATGATGTTAGATTGTACAGAGGCGCAAATACAGACTCGGATCACTTCCTAGTGATAACCGAAGTAAAAATAAGGAAAACTGAGAGAAGAGAAACGAGTAAAAGAAGATGGAACACAGAAAAGGTGGAAGAAGGCATGATAGCACAAAAATATAAAGAGGAAATTAGAAATTAGAAAATAGAAAAAAGGCGAACAGTGTAGAAGAAAACTGGAATCAAATCGAGAACGTCACAGCAGAAGCGGCAGATAATACTCGTGGACTCAACAGAAATAGTTTGAAAAACTGCTGCTTTGACAAAGAGTATGAAAACATTTTAAAAGAAAAGAATAATGCTAGAAGAAAGTAGCTTAGTACAAAGGAAGAACAAGACAAGACAGACTTTCAAGAAAAAAGAAGCAAACAAAATTTACCAAAGGAAGAAAGAACTATGGATAGATAAAGCATTGGAAAAGAAAGAAAATAGAAGGTATAACAGAAGGACGCTGTACCAATACAAAATGTTTTTTTTAATAATGCAACAATCGACAAAATATTTAGAAGAGAGAAAATGGAAACATACCGGAAGAGAAGAAAAGGATCATATGAAAAACTATGAACACTAGAAGGAATACCAAAATTTGGCCCTCGGCTTAATTAAGTGAAAGACAAAAAAAAAACCAAAACGGAGCAGAAAGTGACAAAATAACTGCTGAACTGATAGAGTATGGAGGGGAAGAACTACAGCAAAGAATTCATAATTTACTAGAAAATATATGGATAGAAGAAACCCATACCAAAAAACGGATGCACGAGTTATAAAGCAATCACCTTATTAAAATATTACTTAGAAGATTCTAACGGTAGTAATAAAAAGCAGACTTACAAATTATGCGGAAAAGTTCTTACGAGATTATTAATTAATATATATCAACAAATCAACAATAGACGCCATACACACAATCAGACAAATAATTTAAGAACTTTATGAGCATGATATAGACTTATATATGTTATTTCTTGACTATAGGCAAGCTCTCGATAGTCTAATCAAAGCGAAAATTATTGAGAAATTAAAGGCAACAAAAACACCAGAAAAACTAATACAGCTAATCAACATGACGATGAAGAAATCACGCGCTTCAGTAGCCAAGGACCAATAGAGGATTTTGAAGTTAATAAAGGCGTGAGACAAGGCGATGCTTTGCTTTGCTATTTCTTGTAATATTAGACGGCATCATTAAAAAACAAAACATAATGGGGCAATTAACAGCAAATCAGTTCAAATATTAGCTTACGCAGACAGTATCACAATAATAGCAAGAAGAAGAGACACAATAGAAAGTACTTTCAAGATAATAGAGCAATTAACCCTTTAATGGGCAAAATTAGTTTACAGACAAAAAATTTAATTTTAATTCGTATGCGTTCTTTGGGATGCCAGGAAACCGAAAAACAAATTTTTATCAAAAAAATATTTTAAGTTTTTCAAAAAATGCTGGTAAACCGTTCTACCAGTGAACATCCAGGATAAAATATGTTGTGAATGTTCACTCGTATAACAGGTATACCACTTCATACTATTGCCCAGTTATTTATTTAGATGCTTACTAAATTACAGAATAACATATAGCATTTCCTACTCGCGATGAAATACTTTTTTTTCGTTGGTGAAATCAAAATTTTCAATTCACGCAAAAACGGTACTTTGATCTCTTGTAAAATAACTATACAGGGTGTTCGGATAATAGGAAACCATACATTGATGGTGAGTTCTACGCATTAAAATAATAAAAAACTTCATATGCAGTATTGTCCGAAAATCGATATTGGCGTAGATACCGACCCTTAAAGTTTAACTTTTTTTTTTATTTTTTATTTATTTTTTATAACTGAGTAGATAAATACTTTAAACTTGGTGTACGTGCTCTTTATTGAAATGCTCACAAACAAAAAGAAAAATAATCGATAACATGTATTTTGAACTGGCAGTTAACCTAAAACTATATTTTCTTTTTAGTCATAACTTTTATATCTGAAGACGTAACTCCGATTTAGATGCGGCATCTTGTAGGGAATAAAAAAATTCAAAATTAATGTACTTTTGTTTGGTATGCGTAACATAAACCGTTTGGTTAGAAATTCTATCTAAAGTTTTAAGGCTTTTCTTTTCAGGATCATTATCTGATTAGCCTTGATAACAAAAATGCAACTTTTGTTTGTTTGATGTCGAGTTGTTTACGTGCAATTATTATAGTTTAACTTGACGTTTGAGTTTGTGTTAACAATGAATTTTAATTATACTTTTGCTGAGATGGCGGATATGCACCTAATTTATGGACGAGCAAATGGTAATGCAACAGAAGCACAACGTCTTTATAGGGAATCATTTCCTAATCGCCGAATTCCAAATAAAAATATGTTTGGCAACATAGATCGACGCCTTCGAGAAGAGGGTACATTTATTTCTTCTCGATTAAATCGTGGACGGCCAAGGACAACGCGTAGTGCAGAAATGGAAGAAAGAGTTTTAGATCTAGTTGAGGCAAATCCTGGGACTAGTACGAGAAAGATTGCATTAACGGAGGGAGTGTCTAACTTGATAGTTTGGGAAGTTCTTCACGAACAACTGTTACACCCTTACCATCTTCAAAAGGTTCAGGCATTAAAAGTTGGTGATTATCCACGGCGAATCGAATTCTGCGAGTGGATTTTGCAAAAACGCGCCACTGATCCAGCATTTCTGTCTCACATTTTGTATACAGATGAGGCAGGTTTCACTAGAGACGGATTTATAAATTTTCGAAACACTCATTTGTGGGCAGAAGAAAACCCACACGAAATGATTGAAGCTGGACACCAAGAAAGATTTTCCGTAAACGTATGGATTGGGATACTCGGAGATCAACTAATAGGACCTCATTTTTTTCCGAATACATTAACAGGACCGATTTATCTATCTTTCTTAGAGAACGATCTTCCACAGTTACTTGAAGATGTTCCGTTGGAAGTCCGAAGAAACATGTGGTTATTACAGGATGGAGCTCTTGCTCATTTCAGTAATGCAGTGCGCCAGTACCTTAATGAAACCTACCGAGAAAGATGGATAGGACCGGCTGGATCAGCCTCATAGCCGCCAAGATCGCCGGATTTAAATCCTCTGGACTTTTTTTTGTGGGGATGGTTAAAAGCTATTGTTTATGCTACTACGGTCGAGAATTTAGAAGAGTTGAGACAGCGTATAATAGATGCTTGTCAAACTATACGTGATCAACTAGCGACATTCGCGGGCGTAAGGGAATCGTTGGTGCTACGAGCGCAGAGCTGTATACGCATGAACGGAGGGCATTTCGAACATGTGCTGTGAATTTTTATAAAAGTAGCATAAAGTTTAAAGAAACATCAAACCGTGTGTTGTTTTTTTATTATGTTAAATTTAGATTTATGGTATTTGATATGTGTTCTATGAATAAAATAAAATACAGCTACTGCAAAAACTTTAAGGGTCGGTATCTACGCCAATAACGATTTTCGGATAATACTGCATATGAAGTTTTTTATTATACATATTAATGCGTGGAACTCACCATCAATGCTAATCAGAGGCTAATCAGATAATAACCCTGAAAAGAAAAGCCTTAAAACTTTAGATAGAATTTCTAACCAAACGGTTTATGTTACGCATACCAAACAAGAGTACATTAATTTTGAATTTTTTTATTCCCTACAAGATGCCATATCTAGATCGGAGGTATGCCTTCAGATATAAAAGTTATGACTAAAAAGAAAATATGGTTTTAGGTTAACTGCCAGTTCAAAATACATGTTATCGATTATTTTTATTTTTGTTTGTGAGCATTTCAATAAAGAGCACGTACACCAAGTTTAAAGTAGTTATCTACTCAGTTATAAAAAATAAATAAAAAATTTAAAAAAAAAGTTAAACTTTAAGGGTCGGTATCTACGCCAATAACGATTTTCGGACAATACTGCATATGAAGTTTTTTTTATTATTTTAATGCGTAGAACTCACCATCAATGTATGGTTCCCTATTATCCGAACACCCTGTATACTACTGTTATTTCTTTCGTCTTAGCAACAAATACATTTGCGTGCTATTAGTTTTTGTTATCTAGCAACCACGTAAACATACCGAAACCATGCATTTTTCGGCCTGGAAAAACTACTGAAAAGTATATATTTTCTGTTCAATCGGAGATAAAATATGTATTTTTTTTTAAAGCGTGAAAACTCTTGCTATGAATTTTTTGGAGTAGTCTCATGTTAATGAAAACTAGTAATTCTTTACCATTATCAGCAATACAATAAATAATAGAATAAAAAACGTTTAATCTGTAAGCACAAATTTCTAATAATCAAAGGGCTTCCTGTCATATAGTTTAATTACAGAGTCAACAGAATAAGTGCACAACTAGTCTTTATCTACGACAGTGTGTAAAATTGTCTTTTAGTTGGCAGTTTTAAGTTTGTAAAACGACTGTTTAATAACATGTTTTCATTAGTTTACGTCGCCAGTAGTAACGTGTTTAAAAGATTTCATTAGGTACGTTGTCAGTAGTAACTTGTTTAAATGATTTCATTAGGCACGTTGTCAGTAGCAACATGTTTTAAAATTTTCCTAATTTACATTTAATTTTATTCTTATATTTATCGTGTTTTCTAGATTCTATCGTAGATAAAATATTGTACGATAAACGTGCGTAAAGCATCTTCAGTTACTCGCGGGGCTTAAAACGCTCGCTGACTCGCGTTTTAACTCTACCCTACTCGTGCCTAAAGAGTAGCTTTACGCACTTGTATCGTAAATTACTATTATAAAATGGAACGGAAAGGTACCAAAATAAACTCCAGTTTTAGATAAATTTTTTGCTGAACCAAGTAAATAGTAAATAATTTGTTCATCCTAGTAAAAGCTAATTTGACAACTTTGGTATTGCAGGAAAATTGTTTTCCTTTGCATATTTATAGAGAAACACATAAAGAAAAAACATTTTCCATCCTTAAACTCAAACTTCCAACTAACACCAAACCAAGTAGTAAAAATAAATAATTTGACAGAATATCTAATTGAGTAATTTTTATATTGCAGATTAAATTGTTTCCGCACACTAGTTAAACTTTTATGGAGCTAATGTAATTTAGAATAATAAATTAAGGTAAATTTGACAAAATTAGGGTGATTCACCTATTTATACATGTATTTGTTGGTCTTATAAAACTTTTGGCCATATTTTTTAAATGTTCAACTTAAGAAGACTAACTAGTCGAAATATCCTATAACATAAAATCGTGGCTCTCTTTCTTTGTTCGCTATCTCCTCCGAAGATAAAGTCTACACATTACCCTTTTTCTGTGACGTCAGAAATAACAAAACATAGCGTTTAAAACGTATGTCTTATATTGCATTGAAATTCAAAAAGATCATTTAGATTGCAGGTAGTAGACTTTAGAAGAATTTGACATATACCTAATCTTTAATACAAGGGATGCTCATTTAAGCACAATATTCAAATAAAGACATTCTTCACCTATATAACTCGACGTTTCTCGCCTTCGAAGAAGTCCCTAACGCTTAAAATAAGATTTTAGGCTTGCTCGCTTGCTTATTATTGCGCGTTACTTTGGATAAATGTCACATTTACAGTATTATAAAACAAGCCATACTTAAAAGGAACCTGACCAAAAACTGCAGATTTTTTGTTTCTTCCAGTTTCTTATTGTTAAATATAGAGAGAGAATTGTTACGTCACAGCAAAAGGGTAATGTGTAGACATTACTGGACCGATTAAGTTGTATGATGGCTTAAAAGTTTGCTAATTTTTAGACTTAGATCGTAGGCCGGCTTTTATTTACAAAAAAAGTACCAAAAAGTTTTGATTTAATTAAATCCTCTAAGCAGCGGAGCGGAGCTTCTGTCGCCGTACCGCAGCCTACGGCGGTGACAGCTACTGTGGCCGTGTGCTGTTAACTCGAGTGATCGCCTATAGCGGCGCATTATTCAAACAAGCCAGGTTGGTCTAGGGGTAGAATGCTTGCCTACCACGCGGGCGGCCCGGGTTCGATTCCCGGCCGTTGCACCCTTTTTTTATATTAAAGAATCCCTCTTAAATTAACGAACCGAAGCGTAGTTCGGGTGACTCACTAGCATATTTATTTTTTGACCTAATTCGCTAGGAAAATAATTGAATACAGCAGTAACTGCGATATTCCCTAAATTAATATTAAAGATGTATTTAGCTACTAAAGAAAAGAATAGTAAAAAATATTATTGGTAAAGAAAAAGTGCAGGGTAGAAGTTTTAATTGTGGTCAAGTGATTCAGTTTAGTAAAAGGTCTAGGCCATTATACTTTACCAGTTAACTCCAATCAGTCTGAATAATTGTATTTGAATAGATACTTGAGTGCTCTAAATGTTACTTCAATGTTTGTTCTTGTTAAACAGCGGTAATCAAGCATTTTCTAAAAATAATTTTTAAGAATTGTCTTTGTCGATGATATGGAATTACAGCAATTAGAAACGCTGTGGGTTAATAGTAAGTAAAATAATATTTAAAATGAGATGAAGAATAAAACCTCATGAATTACTAGTAGAACAGTGGGGACTATAGCGGCCATTTTGTGTTGGGACATGGGCGGCCATCTTGTTTAATCGGATCAATTAAAAGTCAATTAAACCGCGAATTAAATCGCGAATCAGATGCTCTAATTAATGTCGCGGATTGACCTAATTATTTGATGTGTGCTACTGATTTTATTACGCATTAGCTTCCGATTAAATTACGCATTAGATTTTTTAATTTGCTTCTGGAATTACGCGGCGGCCATTTTTAATTTTCGCGGGAATATTTGAAATTGAATTTTTTCCGATTTTTTTCTAAGTTCCATTATTTGAATTTAAACTTCCCGGGCGTCGGCCATCTTGGTGCGCGCGCACTTCTCACGGCTGTCGTTTTAATTTGAATTTCGCGGAAATATTTGAAATTCAAGCTGGTAAATCTATTTCGCTCTTCGAAGCTGTTGTCTCTCTCGTGCATTCACTCGCTGAAATATTTGAATTTAAAAAAAGCTTCTGCGATGTCCCATGGCTGGAATCGAACCAGCGACCGCAGCATTACGAGTACGAAGCCTTAACCAACTGGGCTATCGAAGCGATCGAGGTTTTAAGGAATTAACTATAGTCACTACTTCAACACTTGCGTGCAGTTTCGGTGCCCTGTTTAACTAATGAATTTCAAATTTACATCGCTGTTTATGAACATAGATATTTTTTAAATTATTCTCACTTTTACTAGAACAATTACATTTCGTCCCTCGAAGAAATTTCAGAGAGGCCAATTTAATACCGTTTAATAGATGTTTTACATAGTTTAATTTCGTTCTGGCATATTGCCTGATTTAATATGTATTGTTATCAGTCGATAGGCCTTTAAAATAAATATTTGTTGATATCTGTATCGATTTTCATTCAATTACAACAGAACATTCCGTGCTTGTGAGCCGTTACGCTTAAGTTTAGTCGTGTTAATATTTTTAATTAACTCATCGGCGTGTTTATGTATCAATAACTTGTTTTATGTAATTACAATTGGGGCATTTTATATTAGAATTTAAATAAACGATAATATTACGCGGCGTCTTTATGCAGGAGTCGATTCGTGCTAAAAGACATTTACACAAGACGTCATTTCGCAGCTGTACCGTCACACCGTTCGAGTTGAAACAAACTATTTTTTCAGAAATTCAAAATATAAGAACGGAATTGTGTCGTCTAGGGCCTTAGAAACTTGTTAATAATTTTTAAAAAAATGACTTTGTAACTAGTTTTGCTGTAATTAATTTGTTTAATTTTATAATATGAGTGACGCTATCTCACTCAGCCCCATTGATTTTCTACAGCGTTCTCTTTCCATCCCGTTTGCTACTATGCGTAATTACAAAAGACGTTATCGCCTCAGGCAGAATTTCTATTTAGCCGGCGATTGTGTAGGGCTTTTAACCGTTGCATAGAATTGGAAAGGTTTATTTAACGTGCCTAAACAGGATTGTTTAGAAAACTGTAATTATAATTAGCATCGTAATGGAATGCACCAAGATTTAAATCAGCATGCATTGTTCGTCTGGATCGAGCAGTACGTACTCCAACGGTTTCTAGTCTTGCTTGGTTGACAGACGACAGAATGCACGGTTACCGGTCAGCGCAGCCAACGGCTTGGCGCTAAAATCCCTGTGACACAAATCTAGTGGGATAAGCTTGCCTGGTTAATAAACCACTCTAGTTCGTATGATTTTTGTCGTGTGTATTGTTTGGTTTTAAAGGTTTGAACATTGTACCACTTAGCTGTTCTGACATTATACTTCCATATACATATTATAAATAAATTTTAAATGTTATTTTCGACTGAGTTTTTAGCTTCTTATAAATTACAACAGTGCCCTCGCCCATATAAAATAAGACATACGCATTAAATAAATGTTTTTATTGTATAAGAATGGTTGTCCCCCATAAATTTGAATAAAAACAGACAATTTCGTTGAAAAAAAAATAGCTTTTCAATATCATTTGCAAATAAGACAAGGGATACTTGTAAAAATATAAGTCAAACCATTTTTTCTTGTAAAAAATTTACGAAAAGACGTAAGTGTTGGCGACAAATGAAAATAAATTTGAATAAAAACACGCAAAAATTACGAAAAGACTTGGTTTTAAAGGTTTGAACATTGTACCACTTAGCTGTTCTGACATTATACTTCCATATACATATTATAAATAAATTTTAAATGTTATTTTCGACTGAGTTTTAGCTTCTTATAAATTACAACAGTGCCCTCGCCCATATAAAATAAGACATACGCATTAAATAAATGTTTTTATTGTATAAGAATGGTTGTACCCCATAAATTTGAATAAAAACAGGCAATTTCGTTGAAAAAAAATAGCTTTTCAATATCGTTTGCAAATAAGACAAGGGATACTTGTAAAAATATAAGTCAAACCATTTTTTCTTGTAAAAAATTTACGAAAAGACGTAAGTGTTGGCGACAAATGAAAATAATTTTGAATAAAAACACGCAAAAATTACGAAAAGACGTATGTGTTGGCGACAAATTAAAATAAATTTGAATAAAAACGCACAATTTCGTTGAAAATCTTTACAAAGCGACTTTATAGCACCGAAAAAATGATGTAAAAAAGTTTTAAGAGTTATTTCTAAGCATAATTTTGCAAACGTTTAACAAATAAACCGTAATTTTTTAAATTATGAAATCGTAGTTCAATTTATATGAATTTTCGATACTTTGTATGTGAAAAAATAGCTTCAATTACTAATATTTGAATAAAAACATGCGATTTCCAAAGCATTTCGTTTAAAATTTTAGAAAATCGATAGCATCTCCCATGAAAATTTATAAAAATCGGCATCTTGTCATATTAAATTCTGTAAAAACGACAAAAACAATATTTTTTTCACAACTTTCATTGAAAAATAGTAAAATTTTACGAAAATACGTCTGTGCTGACGACAAATGAAAATAAATTTGAATAGAAACACGCAAAAATTACGAAAAGACGTATGTGTTGACCCCCAAAGTAACAAAAATTTGAATAAAATCACACAATCATACAGCATCTCACATAAATTTTCGCAAATATCGACATCATGTCACATAAATTATACAAAAACTGTCATCACGTCACTTGAAATTATACAAAAAACGATATTTTATTCAACACACGATGAAAATTGAACAAAAATCATGCAATTACAAGCCATCTCACATAAATTTTCACAAAAATCGACATCATGTTACATAAACTATGCATAATTTTGCAAATGTTTTACACTTTTTATAAAATGCATCGCTCAAAATTAAAAGAAATAGCAATTTCGTTGAAAAAATCTACTACCACAATCATTTCGATAAACAAAATTCAAAAAATCTTATACTTTTGACGGAAATATATGTATGTTGACCACAAATTAACATAATTTTTAAATAAAAACGCGCAATTCGTTGAAAAAAATATTCTGACACCACCAAAACACGCAATTTAATTGAAAAATATATATATGTTGTCCACAAATTAACATAAATTTGAATAAAAACACGTAATTTTGTTGAAAAAATGTTCTGGCCCCTTCATTTCACTTAAAATTTTACAAAACTGCCATCATAACACTTGAAATTATACTAAATATATGTATGTTGATCACAAATTAACATAAACCTGAATAAAACACACAATTTCGTTGAAAAATTTGCAAATGTTTTACACTTTTTTATAAAATGTATCGCACAAAATTAAAAGAAATCACAATTTTCTAAATTATATCACGCTATTATGAAATCGTAGATTGATTTTTTGAAATTTTACACTTTGTAACTGTAAGATAATTACAAATACTAATATTTTAGCTTTAGACTTTGTAATTATTGCAGATTCGAGAAAAAAACAAAGCAGAGTAGAAATAAAAAACACAAACACTTTGTAATAAACAAATATATTGTTCTTATTTCGTATAATACTTAATAATATAAATATAAATGTACAGCAGAATGTCTTATTTCTAAAAATTCGCTAGCAATTTACAAAACTGTAGTTTGAGGTGCACGACATTTCAAATTAAAAAGACTGCAAGTAATAAAATCAGAAATTCATTGTGTAATTTTAAAGTTTAAGATGCACCCAATCTAGAATTCCCTTCGTTTTTGGTGTTGATGACCTCTGCCTTAGAGGCGTTTTTCTAACGGCCCTTTTTTGGAGGCGTTTCCTTATCGGCGTTCTTCTGACTGAACCTTTTTGATGTGGACTTGGATGAGTAGCTGGTGTTTTTAATTTATATTCTAAATCGGACTCGCAGTTATCAGTTTCCATTTCGGTTTTTCCTGTAGTATCAGTCGGGGTTGGCTTCTTTTGCTGTTTAGGTTTAGCTAGCAGCACATTAGCAACGTTAAGGTCTTTGATGTACTCAGCAAACTGTAGGCGTCCGGGTGGATTAATAGTTTTTCGAGGCCGCAGAGTGTCATGAATTAAATCGACTATGTTAGACGCCGGTAAAATTTCACCCTTTATAGTAACGGTGCCCTTGTGATCCCAGCTCACATCGCTTGAGGTACTCAAAATGCGTAGGAAAACTTCAGCTTTTTTCTTAAAAGTTTTGGGAAGTGTAGATAAAATAACGGCATTTGATAGGCTGTCACTGGTTGTTTCAATAGGTATTTTGATTGGCTGCCGCGCCTGGTTTGTGAAATGAAGGAATCGTTGTAAAACCTGATTGTACTGGATCCATTTATCGTGATCAGTTAATTTGGACTTTAAAACTTTTTGCATTTCGTCATCAAGCTGTGATAATATATTTTTCTCCGCATCATCGCCAGACTTAAGACGTTGGACAAATTCCGGCGATACAATCAACATCTTCCGCTCTTTGTCCATTTTAGTCGAAAAGGAGCTCAGTCGTTTGTTCTAGTAGAGCCGTCGTGAATAAACTAGCTTAAAATCAAGACTTTCATAATAAATATATAAAAAAAAAATATGACAGGTACGGGAATCGAACCCGTATTCTCTCGCGAGATCAGAACTTGAATCTGACGCCTTAACCATTCGGCCAATCTGCCTCCCTATATAAACGAGCACTCTCTGCATAATTAAGAAAACATATAGTTTAAAAAGCCTTCTGCATGCAATTTCAAACAATATTTCATATAAATTAAGCCATGTACAAATTTCTTAATTAGGTTTTGATATATATTTTATCGAAAGATTGGACCCTCAGCTGCCGTTTTATTATTTGTCGAGATGCGTCATCGTTGAATTTACAAGTGCCAGCCTGTCTGCTGTGTGACGTAGGTAATGTCTCCATACCTTTTTATTTTAAAATTCTATAAAATCAGAGGTCCAAACTGCTGCCGCATCAGGTAACAGAGTACAATGGTTTAAAACGTGTTAGTGCGGCATCAGTCGGGCCTCTGTTTTTATAGAATTTTAAAATAAAAAGGGGTTGATACATTATCTACGTCACATCGCAGACAGGCTGGCTCTTGTAAAATTCATCGATGACGCATCACGACAAATAGTAATAAAACGGTAGCTGAGGGTCCAATCTTTCGATAAAATATATATCAAAACCTAATTAAGAAATTTGTACATGGCTTAATTTATATGAAATATTGTTTGAAATTGCATGCAGAAGGCTTTTTAAACTATATGTTTTCTTAATTATGCAGAGAGTGCTCGTTTATATAGGGAGGCAGGTTGGCCGAATGGTTAAGGCGTCAGATTCAAGTTCTGATCTCGCGAGAGAATACGGGTTCGATTCCCGTACCTGTCATATTTTTTTTTATATATTTATTATGAAAGTCTTGATTTTAAGCTAGTTTATTCACGACGGCTCTACTAGAACAAACGACTGAGCTCCTTTTCGACTAAAATGGACAAAGAGCGGAAGATGTTGATTGTATCGCCGGAATTTGTCCAACGTCTTAAGTCTGGCGATGATGCGGAGAAAAATATATTATCACAGCTTGATGACGAAATGCAAAAAGTTTTAAAGTCCAAATTAACTGATCACGATAAATGGATCCAGTACAATCAGGTTTTACAACGATTCCTTCATTTCACAAACCAGGCGCGGCAGCCAATCAAAATACCTATTGAAACAACCAGTGACAGCCTATCAAATGCCGTTATTTTATCTACACTTCCCAAAACTTTTAAGAAAAAAGCTGAAGTTTTCCTACGCATTTTGAGTACCTCAAGCGATGTGAGCTGGGATCACAAGGGCACCGTTACTATAAAGGGTGAAATTTTACCGGCGTCTAACATAGTCGATTTAATTCATGACACTCTGCGGCCTCGAAAAACTATTAATCCACCCGGACGCCTACAGTTTGCTGAGTACATCAAAGACCTTAACGTTGCTAATGTGCTGCTAGCTAAACCTAAACAGCAAAAGAAGCCAACCCCGACTGATACTACAGGAAAAACCGAAATGGAAACTGATAACTGCGAGTCCGATTTAGAATATAAATTAAAAACACCAGCTACTCATCCAAGTCCACATCAAAAAGGTTCAGTCAGAAGAACGCCGATAAGGAAACGCCTCCAAAAAAGGGCCGTTAGAAAAACGCCTCTAAGGCAGAGGTCATCAACACCAAAAACGAAGGGAATTCTAGATTGGGTGCATCTTAAACTTTAAAATTACACAATGAATTTCTGATTTTATTACTTGCAGTCTTTTTAATTTGAAATGTCGTGCACCTCAAACTACAGTTTTGTAAATTGCTAGCGAATTTTTAGAAATAAGACATTCTGCTGTACATTTATATTTATATTATTAAGTATTATACGAAATAAGAACAATATATTTGTTTATTACAAAGTGTTTGTGTTTTTTATTTCTACTCTGCTTTGTTTTTTTCTCGAATCTGCAATAATTACAAAGTCTAAAGCTAAAATATTAGTATTTGTAGTTATCTTACAGTTACAAAGTGTAAAATTTCAAAAAATCAATCTACGATTTCATAATAGCGTGATATAATTTAGAAAATTGTGATTTCTTTTAATTTTGTGCGATACATTTTATAAAAAAGTGTAAAACATTTGCAAATTTTTCAACGAAATTGTGTGTTTTATTCAGGTTTATGTTAATTTGTGATCAACATACATATATTTAGTATAATTTCAAGTGTTATGATGGCAGTTTTGTAAAATTTTAAGTGAAATGAAGGGGCCAGAACATTTTTTCAACAAAATTACGTGTTTTTATTCAAATTTATGTTAATTTGTGGACAACATATATATATTTTTCAATGAAATTGCGTGTTTTGGTGGTGTCAGAATATTTTTTTCAACGAATTGCGCGTTTTTATTTAAAAATTATGTTAATTTGTGGTCAACATACATATATTTCCGTCAAAAGTATAAGATTTTTTGAATTTTGTTTATCGAAATGATTGTGGTAGTAGATTTTTTCAACGAAATTGCTATTTCTTTTAATTTTGAGCGATGCATTTTATAAAAAGTGTAAAACATTTGCAAAATTATGCATAGTTTATGTAACATGATGTCGATTTTTGTGAAAATTTATGTGAGATGGCTTGTAATTGCATGATTTTTGTTCAATTTTCATCGTGTGTTGAATAAAATATCGTTTTTTGTATAATTTCAAGTGACGTGATGACAGTTTTTGTATAATTTATGTGACATGATGTCGATATTTGCGAAAATTTATGTGAGATGCTGTATGATTGTGTGATTTTATTCAAATTTTTGTTACTTTGGGGGTCAACACATACGTCTTTTCGTAATTTTTGCGTGTTTCTATTCAAATTTATTTTCATTTGTCGTCAGCACAGACGTATTTTCGTAAAATTTTACTATTTTTCAATGAAAGTTGTGAAAAAAATATTGTTTTTGTCGTTTTTACAGAATTTAATATGACAAGATGCCGATTTTTATAAATTTTCATGGGAGATGCTATCGATTTTCTAAAATTTTAAACGAAATGGTTTGGAAATCGCATGTTTTTATTCAAATATTAGTAATTGAAGCTATTTTTTCACATACAAAGTATCGAAAATTCATATAAATTGAACTACGATTTCATAATTTAAAAAATTACGGTTTATTTGTTAAACGTTTGCAAAATTATGCTTAGAAATAACTCTTAAAACTTTTTTACATCATTTTTTCGGTGCTATAAAGTCGCTTTGTAAAGATTTTCAACGAAATTGTGCGTTTTTATTCAAATTTATTTTAATTTGTCGCCAACACATACGTCTTTTCGTAATTTTTGCGTGTTTTTATTCAAAATTATTTTCATTTGTCGCCAACACTTACGTCTTTTCGTAAATTTTTTACAAGAAAAAATGGTTTGACTTATATTTTTACAAGTATCCCTTGTCTTATTTGCAAACGATATTGAAAAGCTATTTTTTTTCAACGAAATTGCCTGTTTTTATTCAAATTTATGGGGTACAACCATTCTTATACAATAAAAACATTTATTTAATGCGTATGTCTTATTTTATATGGGCGAGGGCACTGTTGTAATTTATAAGAAGCTAAAACTCAGTCGAAAATAACATTTAAAATTTATTTATAATATGTATATGGAAGTATAATGTCAGAACAGCTAAGTGGTACAATGTTCAAACCTTTAAAACCAAGTCTTTTCGTAATTTTTGCGTGTTTTTATTCAAATTTATTTTCATTTGTCGCCAACACTTACGTCTTTTCGTAAATTTTTTACAAGAAAAAATGGTTTGACTTATATTTTTACAAGTATCCCTTGTCTTATTTGCAAATGATATTGAAAAGCTATTTTTTTTTCAACGAAATTGTCTGTTTTTATTCAAATTTATGGGGGACAACCATTCTTATACAATAAAAACATTTATTTAATGCGTATGTCTTATTTTATATGGGCGAGGGCACTGTTGTAATTTATAAGAAGCTAAAACTCAGTCGAAAATAACATTTAAAATTTATTTATAATATGTATATGGAAGTATAATGTCAGAACAGCTAAGTGGTACAATGTTCAAACCTTTAAAACCAAACAATACACACGACAAAAATCATACGAACTAGAGTGGTTTATTAACCAGGCAAGCTTATCCCACTAGATTTTGTGTCACAGGGATTTTAGCGCCAAGCCGTTGGCTGCGCTGACCGGTAACCGTGCATTCTGTCGTCTGTCAACCAAGCAAGACTAGAAACCGTTGGAGTACGTACTGCTCGATCCAGACGAACAATGCATGCTGATTTAAATCTTGGTGCATTCCATTACGATGCTAATTATAATTAGTCTTCTAAACAATCCTGTTTAGGCACGTTAAATAAAACTTTCCAATTCTATGCAACGGTTAAAAGCCCTACACAATCGCCGGCTAAATAGAAATTCTGCCTGAGGCGATAACGTCTTTTGTAATTACGCATAGGTAGCAAACGGGATGGAAAAGAGAACGCTGTAGAAAATCAATGGGGCTGAGTGAGATAGCGTCACTCATATTATAAAATTAAACAAATTAATTACAGCAAAACTAGTTACAAAGTCATTTTTTAAAAATTATTAACAAGTTTCTAAGGCCCTAGACGACACAATTCCGTTCTTATATTTTGAATTTCTGAAAAAATAGTTTGTTTCAACTCGAACGGTGTGACGGTACAGCTGCGAAATGACGTCTTGTGTAAATGTCTTTTAGCACGAATCGACTCCTGCATAAAGACGCCGCGTAATATTATCGTTTATTTAAATTCTAATATAAAATGCCCCAATTGTAATTACATAAAACAAGTTATTGATACATAAACACGCCGATGAGTTAATTAAAAATATTAACACGACTAAACTTAAGCGTAACGGCTCACAAGCACGGAATGTTCTGTTGTAATTGAATGAAAATCGATACAGATATCAACAAATATTTATTTTAAAGGCCTATCGACTGATAACAATACATAATTAAATCAGGCAATATGCCAGAACGAAATTAAACTATGTAAAACATCTATTAAACGGTATTAAATTGGCCTCTCTGAAATTTCTTCGAGGGACGAAATGTAATTGTGAATGCACGAGAGAGACAACAGCTTCGAAGAGCGAAATAGATTTACCAGCTTGAATTTCAAATATTTCCGCGAAAATTCAAAATTAAAAACGACAGCCGTGAGAAGTGCGCGCGCACCAAGATGGCCGACGCCCGGGAAGTTTAAAATTCAAATAATGGAACTTAGAAAAAAATCGGAAAAAATTCAAATTTCAAATATTCCCGCGAAAATTAAAAATGGCCGCCGCGTAATTCCAGAAGCAAATTAAAAAATCTAATGCGTAATTTAATCGGAAGCTAATGCGTAATAAAATCAGTAGCACACATCAAAATAATTAGGTCAATCCGCGACATTAATTAGAGCATCTGATTCGCGATTTAATTCGCGGTTTAATTGACTTTTAATTGATCCGATTAAACAAGATGGCCGCCATGTCCCAACACAAAATGGCCGCTATAGTCCCCACTGTTCTACTATTACTAAAATAGTCAAATTGCTAAATAAAGAAACCAAAAAATGCATGCAATTCTACGTACAGGTTCTTTTAATGCCTGTTGCTGATATACTTGAACATCTCCAAGTGTACACCCATGGAGAGGCATTTGAGGTCAAGAGTAGGTACAAAGCAAATGTCACTTCTAGTGTACATGTTTCATGCTAATTAAATCTTCGTCCACAGCTTGCGCAAGGCAGCGCATATTTTGAAACCTTTGTGTCTGTAAAAGATCATTCATGTCATCGAGTTTTAGTTCACCGCAGTTCCTAGACGTTAAAATAACAAGCAGGCCACGATCTCCGCGCGGAATTCTTCAATCACTAGGTGTCTTTCTTAGCGCTTAGAAAAATACTAGCGTGAAGAGCTTTTTTGTCCCGGCACATAGTTCCGATAAGTGAGCGCAGCAATGAGCAAACTACAATAGCTTTTAAAATACTTTGTTGGCATTGGCTTCAATATGTCTTGCATTGTGAGGTCCTCCACAACTTCTGTAGGTGTCAATGCAATTCAACACAATGCCAAGTTTTTAAAGTAAATTCGTAAAGTTTGCTGTTTTAACGCATACTTGGCCTTTGCCATCCATTTTAGTTTGTAAAAGCCACGGAGTCGCAGTCATAATTTGACAAGCCTGCTATTCGGTGTATTTAGACGCTATTTCGCTGAGGATATTTCCCTGGCTGTTTTAATTATCCGCTTAAGAGCTTGTAATTTACAAGGAATAAGAGAGCCAGCAAAAGCGCATGACAAATTATCTCGCTTCTAAATTTAAATGTACCCGATGCACAGCGTAGTTGGTTGACGCGAAATTAGAAAAGTTAGCAAGCTTCTTGACTAGGCACCGCGGGGCCATAATCCGTAATTTTCTAGACAATAACCGATAATAAACAAGCTCGTATAATGCTGCATTGCATGTTTCAGATGGCGGAAAAGATAAGACCACAGAACCGGCAATAAACGCCGTCATAGACACAAAGCCCACGACTGCGGCAACTCAAGCTCCACCGACGATAAAGCCGAGCAAGACGCAAGCTAAAGCCGAGAAGAAGGCGTCGGAGCCGCCCAAAAAGATCTCCACCGTTGTTAATGTGCAATCGAACGCACCTGCACCGATTTCGACGAAGGTGGAGATTAAAGCGGAGCCCTCGACAAGGGTGAACGTGATAGAAGGCGTATCGAGTGTGGTGAATGTAGCCCCAGTCGTGTCTAGCAAAGTCGAGGTGGTGGCGGCGCCGGCCAGCAAAACGCCCGTCAGCAAACCGTCCGTCAGCAAAGCGCCCGTCAGCAAAGCGCCCGTTAGCAAAGCGCCCCAGCAGAATATTATAACTAAAGTAGAAGTAATAACGGGCCCGTCAAAAGTAGAGACGCCTCCTGTCATATCGACTCGAGTGGAAGTTTATGAGGGGTCAACAAGTTCCAGCACGGCCACCCCGCCCCCAGTCGTGTCCAGCGTCGTAGAAATACATTCAAAAGAAGACGAACCTGCCGTTGTTATCGGGAACAATATAGGGGAGCCCGAGTATGACTTCCTGTCTAGGCAGCCCTCAGAAGTCGTCGAGGAGACCTACAAAGTAATAAACTTGAAGCCGAGCTCGAAGTTCCACCTAAAACCCCGTCCGTCTGCGGACGGAAAAAACCGACAGCACGGGCCTACGCACCGCGCGGATTCGTTACATCCCACGGGATTAGTTACGAAATTAGGAGGAACAGTCGTGAAGGACGGGGTCACAACCGTGCATGAGACCAGCGTCATCGGGACGTACATCTCGGGCAAGTACGCGCAGGTGCTGCAGAGCACTTCGCACATTCACCACAACCACCAGAAGGCTAAAATCAACCCTTCGCCCACGCTGAGGATTTTGAAAACGGCGGCTCCGGCTCTGGGTAAGGGTAACAAGCACCATCACTTGGAGCCCACTCCGGCCAGCTCGATAATAGAGGAAACTGCCTTGCCCGTGGAAAACCTGTTTAACTCCCAAAATTCGATTAGGCCGACGAGAAAGCCGACCGGATCGGGAAGTGCCTTCAAGCAGCGGTTTAAAAATCGGGCCCGGGAGCAGGAAATCGAAAACGATGCCGAGACGACGAAAGGAACAACCCCCACTCCCAGCGCCAAGAAGGGCAAGAACAAAGCAAGGCCGAGCCAGACAACCAGAGCCCCCAATAAGTAAGTATCAATGCGATATTTTATTAGCACAATTGTACACACAATGTGCACTAACACACTTGTAAATAATACAGACAGCACACAACATCACATAGACCGCACAAACGTAACAAAAAACATGGTCGGAAAAGTGCTCGACTTGCAACTGTGTCTGTACACAGCGAACCGCCTCCGACAACTACAACTACTACTACACCGGCGTCTTCCAGAAAGTACCAGAACAGGAAAAACAAGCCTAAGGTAAACGTTGCTCCACCTGATAGTAATAGTGGGTTTACCAGAAGAGGTTATAAGCCGCGCGCCCAGGTTCAAGCGGCGCCCACTGAGCAAGCGTCCACGGCGAGCACGAGTGTGTACAAGTTCAAGCTAAACAGAACTCCAGGAAGGTGGCAGTATAAAACAACCCCCAAGCCTAGAATTATTATCAGGAAGCAGAACGAAGACGATTCAAATAATGCGACTCTAGGAGGGACGGGTTCGCCTCCTGATGCGATCGCCCTTCTGAACGATCCTTCCCCACAAGCCAGATCCGATGAAGTAGACAGCTTAGTAGGTTCAGAGTCTGTTGCATCAATTATTGACGACGAAAGTTCCACCGAGAATAAAATTGATAATCCATTCCCTTTGGAAACCATCAAGGTAGAAATTTCCACTCCTCCAGATTTTAAAGACACCTACTATGAGATCGCTACGATAAAATCGCCTTACACGTTTCAGGTAAGATTTCAGTTTATTATTTACTTAATCCTTAACCTCAGATACCACCGTCATTATCTCCGAAACAACAACGCTACAACTTCCCGATAGTGTTACCGCGAGACGAGAAGAGACGAGATTTACCCATTCTTGATCTCAAACTAGAACATCCTCAATTCTCGATATAGAACTGGAGAATGTCGATTTTTGAATTTTAAATATATGCTTGTTTTAGGGCAACCCTGGTAAAAATTTAAAAAATTAAAGTAAAATCCTATAACTGTTCCATTTGGCTATTATACGGGCTTTAAGATACTATTGAAAAATTGTAGAGATTGTGAAATTGGTTAATCTCGTCTGGAATATTCAAGATCGAGAACAGTTAATCTCGAACTCGAATTTCGAGACTCGATGTAGAATGATCTCGTCTTGACGGCATCACTACTAACAGGCCGATTCAACTGCGTTTTAAAGTTTGTATCAAAAATACTATTCAAAAAGTGTCTAGATCAAGAATTTGGTTAATTACGTCTCTAATATTCGAGAATTTGATTAATCTCGTCTCGAAAATTTGAGATCTAAAAATTTCAATTTCGATCTCGACCTCGGCGGTGTCACTACTCCCCAGCAAACGTTAGCACAAAAAGGCCGAATTGGCCAACAATTGAACTTCTTAAGTATTTCTAACAATTGAATTATTGGTCCACTCCGCCTTCTTGCGCTCACGTCGCGCCAGGGAGGCGTGGTCTTGTTGTTTTGGATTCTCCTGATGACAGCTCGCTATTTTCGCGTATTGTATAGCTATTACCATTACTGCATCTCGCTATATAACTGCCATACTTCTAGCACCTGTATGAGGCTTGCATTTTCTTGCATATGTGCTTATAATGCTGCTTTGTTAAGTGTTTTTTTTTCAATTTTTCATTATTATAATTTTCTTTTATTCTCTCCCTCTTCTTCTTCTTTCTCGATCTCTCGCCATCTGCTAACTTTCGCGATATTTTTTCCTCTATTCCTAGCTGTCTCCTTGATGTTGTCTTACTGTTGGACGCAGGGTCTACCTCTGGTTTTTTTTTCATGACCAGGCGCGTGTACCACTTTAATTGCTTCCTTTCTATTTTACTGATTGCTGGTTGTTGCTCTAAATCTCCTCTCAACTCTTATTCCTTATTCTATCCCATTCTGTTTTGCTCATTACTCTTGACAAGTATTTTATTTCAGTTGCTCTTATTTTGGATCGGTGTTTGTCCAACAATGTCCATGAATCCGATCCATAGAGTAGCGCGAAGAAAAATACCCTTTATTCTGTCTCTAAGTCTTTCAGCTCCACATACTTCAGTTGTTTTCTTTCTAATATAATTGGTACCATTGTTTCTCCTTCCTGTATTGTTTCGCACTTTCCCACATTTATCTCTATTTCTTTATCTTCCAGGTTATTTTTCCATATGTTAATATTTTCTTGCAGTTGTCTTTTGTTTCCTGCCACTTATTAGTATATCATCCGCGTATATCAGCTGTTGGGTCATTATGGAATTTATGTTATAATACCCTATTCCTGTGTTGCTTCTTATTTCATTTTTACAGTTTTTCGTTATGCATTTCATATAAATCGAGAAGAGCAGCGAGTTCAACCTGTCGCCTCTAACTCCTGTATGTTTAATTTTTGCAATTTTTCTCCGATTAGCCTACCTACTCCCACAATTCTTTTGTATGACAACGATGCGGGGGTGGAAGCTATTAATTTCCAAACCTAAGGGAGTTACATAGATATTGGGTATATAAAAGTTGTAGGTATGAAGGTGGCGCACATCACTGAAATAGTTTTGATGATACAGGATGGCTCAGAAAAATGTGGTGAATCAAACCTACTTTTTTTCAAATAGAGCGCTTTATATTTGGGTAGCTTACATTTTTTTCATTGAAATACTAAGTATCTTGATAGAAAGTTGTATGGGTCTAACGTCAATTGTTTTGGAGATATTAACGATTTTATGCAAAAAAATGCTGAATGTGGCTGCTGTAAGCAACAGAAAACAATAAATTGAATGAAGGAAAACGTTACCAAAATACTATCTTTTTCCTAACTAGGTACCTTTACAGGGTGCTCAACATTTGCATTTTTTTTTTCAAATAGCACGCCCTGTACATATTGATATTTTTTAAAAACCCCTTTAATTAGCTTTATTTTGAAATGTTACTCCAATCTTGTAAATTTAACTGTTTTTGGAGATATGCATGTTTGAACATAAAAAACAATCTAAGCGTCTTAAGATGATTTATTTCAAAGGAGAACAAACAAACGTCTTTAAAATATTGATTTAAATACTTGAGCTCTCCAAACCAAAGATAAAACCAAGTTTACAAAACAATAATCCAGCACCTACTTAAAACTAGAAATAACAAATATAGAAAAACGAAACACGCAAGAAAAAATTAAATCTGAAAAGCGATTGAATTTAGGACAAGGGAATGAAATACCAGAAGAAATGTTATTAAAAGTACTTTTCAAAAATACAGGAATATACACGGTGTTCCGTTTAAAGAAATCGAAACAATTATATTTGCAAATTAGGTATTTTCTGCATAGCTTCAATACCCAGAGTAGAGAAGGACAACTAAGTATTTGAACATTTAACGAAATTACGTATAGGCTTTTGGTGTATTGGCTTTTGTTGTTTTGAATCTGATTTTGTTTGCCCTTGGAATTAATTTATTCCTGCTTTTATCGTTTTTTCGTCTTTATTAGTTCTTGTGTCAACCTGGTTTTATGTTTGTATTTTTGGAGAGCTCAAATATTTAAATCATATTTTAAAAGCGTTTGTTATCCCATGATATAAAGCATCTTAAAGCGCTTAAATTGCTTTTTATGTTCAACCACGTATATCTCAAAAACAGTTGTATTTACAAGTGTGAAGTAAGATATAAAAAGAGAGCTCATTAAAAGGGATTTTCAACGATACTAAAATATATGGGTCGTTCCATTTGAAAAAAAATCAAAATTATTAAATTTGCAAATATTGTACACTCTGTATACTAGTAATACACAGATCAACAATTTTACACTAGAAAGATAGTTCACGAAAGACATACTTTTTTTGTAACGGATTTCTTTCTTTAACTTCACTACGTTTCTGTGTGTAAATCACTCTATCTGCATCGGTACTGGTTGCTTTAAATCTGTTCCAGGATTTTTTCTTCAGTTTCATTTCATTCTTCCACGTTCCACTATCTTATTCTCTTCTGGTGCGCACTATGGTTTGTTACTTTCCGGCCGCATATCTCTTCTGGAGTTAGAATTGTGGTTTCTTTAAAGATATTGCATTTACATTCCAAGGGGTTCATCGACTTCTCTTGCGTATTCTGAAGCTTCTGATCCAATTTTTCTCTTATCTACGAGTAGATTTGCTAACGCTATAATTTTAATGGTTGTGTACTTCTTTCCTGTTCCTCTTTTGGATGTAATAAATGAAGAAGCTTATGATAAGTACTTAAGTCTGTTCTTATCACTTTTACATCTTTGAGTACATATCTCATGCTTCTGATAATGGTTACTTCTTCTCTATCTTGTTTGTTAAGACTTTGGCCACATAACTTATCTTATATATCCTCATATATTTGTTCATTGTGGTTTCTATTAGAAGTTTTTATTATCTCTCCATCATTAATCGTCTTCCCCATATCCCAATTCCGTGTTATTCCCTATATGCGAGTTTCAATAATTACAATATGGCAATTCTTACGTTGCGTTTTATCTAAAGTTGGCTGTAGATCTTCGCAGATTGGTTGTTTATCTCCTAACATTCTCCGTTGGAGCACATATTTGTATTACTACTACTTGTCGGCACATATATTAAGCGTGTACCCCTTGTCTAGCGTCTTTATGTTGCTTACTCTCTTTGTAACTTCTGCAATCCCCAGAATTTGTATTTGATATTTATATATATCCTTTACTATCTCTGCTTCTTTTCCTGTGAGGAAAGTAGGTTTTCATGTCCCAAATCGTACACCTTCGTCTGCGTTTCGTGCTGTTCAGTCGGTCCTTGTTCGCGGCTCGTATTATTACCCGTTTTCCAATATTTTACAGGTCTTTATTTTCGTCTGTTTTTTGTTATTCATGTGCTTCAAAGTCTGAGTTTCAATACACAAATATTTCATCCATAAACTTTTCTTTTTGCCAATTTCGATCATTATATCAGTAGACAATCAGACTGCATAATTTCTACTATTTTCATATAATATCTTCCCACAGTTCTCACAATATCTAGCAGTTTCTTTTTAATTTTTTTCTACACTACACAAATTATTTATCGCTCTCTTACAGTCAATTTTCTGAATCTGTCTCTAACAATCTTTCTTTTGTTGTAGACTCGCATCTTTAAAATCTTCTGATGCAGTAATATTCCCTATTAAACCAATTACTAATTGAATTATTTTGCACAGGTTGGCAGTGTTAAAAACACTAGATATATAACGGTTACTTCGACGTTTGAGAAGAGCTTAGACAGCACAGCAGCTGACAATTCCATAGCACCCACCAAAGCCGAGCCTCTAACGGAAAACATCCTAGCTACCTCCAACAATTATGAAAAGGAACATAATTTCTTGGATTCCAGCATTGCCACCCTCCCCCCACTCTATATGGCTGCCGATATGGAAACTCCTCCTCTCGAAACGATGACCGAAACCTTCAGCACCACGCAGACTATGCTAAAGACGCACATACTGCCCGCAGTTCGAGGCGGCAACGAAACCTCCAGTTACACCTTGGTGCAGACCTACCTGGTGACCAGGTTAGTGGCAGCGACCAAGACGCTACCACCGATGGACGCCTACCATTTCGTCCCAAGTAAAACTTTGAACGAGTTCAACAGCCATTTGGACGAAGCTGGATCGGAGCTGAATTTGGAGCTGGCGTTTGGGGACGAAAACGACAACGAGGCGGATGGCCAACCACGGAAGGCTTTTCCAGCAGATTTGGACTTGGCCAATATTGGATCAGATTTTGACTTGTCTGACGTGGATAAGTCTAATATTCCTGCCGAGGTGCATTTGCGGTCTAAGAAAGCGCACGCACCAACGACTCCCAAACCTGCGTTACACGACGCTCTACCCACTGCTGGTTTAAGCCCTGAGCAGTTGCAGCAGTTGGCTTTGCTTCGGCTACTAAACCCAGCAGCGGCACAAGGGCAGGTGATTACGACGTCCAAGCCAGTGGTAAAAGTAGAAACGGTTTATGAGTCGCACGTGATTCCCATCTTTAATGGACAAAATACAATACTGACGACAATTTCTAAAGTTCTGGGGACGGTTACAAAAACGGATTATGAGTTTGGGACGAGTACTTTAGCCCCTGCACTGCCGAATATACCGAATATACCCAATATACCGAATCTGCCAATTCCTCCCGTTAACCCCTTGTTCCAGCAGCAGCAGCAGCCCCAGTTCGCCGTCACCACGTCCCCCATCGTGCAGACGACGCTCGTGACGGAGACCAGCAGTAAAATCCTCAAGCTCACGTTCGGTGCGAAGACTGCGTACACGACGATTTTGTCCACGAAAGTAGTGCCTACCGTGCTGACGACGTATATGACGGGCTCTGTGCCCGTGCAGCCGACAGCGGCTTTTCCCGGCTTTTTCCCAGCCCCTTATCCTGCTTTCCCCTACGTGGGTTGACGTGCGTCGAACAAGATAAATGTTTGAACGCTGAACAATAAATATACGGCGCGCTAGCCGCAATATAAACTTTTGGAAAAGAAAATGCCGTTTATAAGTGATTTGTTCGTACATGATTTATACAGAGGGCGGTGCAAACCGAACTGGGTCGTGACACGTGCAATAATGGACTTGAAATGTAAATGATCATCGCAATTTACATTACCCTTTCATATCATGCTTTGTATATAAACATGTTAGCATAAGGCTAGACAAGTAAGTTTCAGTGTATAAACCTAATGTCCTTTTCTACTGTAAAACTTGACAATAAAGTAAGGGATGCCGTCAATTCTGATGGAGTAAATAAAGTTTTATAGACTGTACTTAGGCTATTACGTTAGATTAAGTGGACCATCTACCAGAAATGTTATTGTTAATTTAATTTAACACAGTATTACTTAATTCTAAGGAGCAAATCTATAAAATTTTCATTTAATTTTTTTATTTAGACATGATGTATTATTCGTTTGGACATGAGAAATATATTTGGATAATATAAATAATTACTTCTACAAATTGAAACTTTAAACCAACACCTAATATAATCGCAATATTTCAAAATAAAAAGAATTTTGTAAAGAAACATCCATAAGCTGACGTTCAATATCTGAAACTATATTTCCGTCTCAATGAAAACAATAAGTTTGTTGTCTTTCAAGTATTACAGCTCTACAAATACGAGTAGGAGCCTCGGCTTCACAGAAAAACGCAGTCGTCAAAGATTTTAAAGTGATAGTATAGATTGAAACGGTGGCATAACTAAAGACCTTCAATTTCCCGCAACGCAGTAGGGCCTAATCGAACGAAATTTTGTTTTTAACTATACGATGTGTACTTTTAAAAGCTGTGAGCATCAACATGCATATCAAAAGTTTTGATTGAGTTACTTATAATATTAATAACAAAATTAGTGAAAAGGATGGGATTGTAAATTGGGTTGAACAGGCATGACGTCTCTTTCGCTCGAGTTTAGAGATGGTGTTATTCTAAAAAAAGGTAAGGTAGATACGTATATTCGAAATGTAAAAACATTTTTGAGTATTGGAACTTTTACGACTATAAAATTCGTACACAGAAATGTTAAATGTTTATTTGGACTCAATTCAAACAGAAATCAACGTGTGCAGATATAAATACAATATAATATATGACAATGTAAGGTAGGTAAGGTTCAGGGTACTTTCAATTTCCCCAAATGGAGGCGGGCTGCTGTAGGGACTTTGCGTCCCTCTTCAGCCAAGAACGGGAATTATAAGATGGGTGAGAGAGAGGAGGGGTGGAGCAAGGAAGAGAGGTCAGGAAAGGTGGAGAAGTATACTGCCCCGGCGTGTACCTCAGAGTGTTGTCTGTTGGCTCAGGAAAACCACCTAAAAACTTGAATCAGAGCAGACGGCCAGGGAATCGAACCGACGATCTCCCGAATGCTAAGCAGACGTGCTAACCACTACTCTACAAAGCTCGGCAGTTATTCTTAAAACTGTTGCTTTAAAAGTCACCTTTATGGACATATAGCACTGAGATATAAAATATCCAAGATCAAGTTTGGCGAAGCGTCATCAAGTTATAAGAGATATTTATGATATTTTAAGAACAGATATAAATTCACTATAGATTTGTCTTCCGTATTTTTAAAGAGTTGAAATAAGGGTTTTATTAAATTTTTAGATGAAATCGCAGTTGAAAATATGGAATCGGCATCGTATGCCGAAATGCGATTTATTATGGGGAATGCGGCGTCAACTGTTATTCAGGGTCTCCTGATTTCAACAATTAGAGCAATTAAAAAGAAGACTCACAACTTTACAAGTTACAAACGCGAGGATATTAAAGTAACACTGAAAGGTACTGTTTTAATATTAAAATTAAACGACAGATATAGCAAAAAAATTATAATTAATAATATAGTTATTTAATTTTATTTATTATTTGAGTTTTTTAAAATTATTTAATATGCGTTGGGCATAAGAAATTTATTTACACTTCGTTATTACAAAATAATGACAATAATAATAGCCGACTGCTCAAACAGCAATAAGTAAAACTTAAAACGTAAAATAATTATTGTCGGTCGAATTTTAAATTGCACCAAAAGAAATAAAACTTTTATGATATCAATATAAAATGTAAATACAATTTTCTGGCACATTACAAAGGAACAAGAATAAATAAATTAGTATTGTTTAATAATAGGATTTATTTACAATTAGAATGTACACGTTTATGAACAGCATCGAAGGTTAAAATAAAAATACCGTCAGATCTATATAAAAGGCCCCAGTTTGTAGCCCTTATTTAAAAATTTTGGACCCAATAAACTATGTACGTTATTAAACGGTATTATTTTACCTTGATTTTGATGATATTAGTTTGCAGACTACAGTCAAACGTTTCGACTATCAATATTCAACTTTTTATTTTAAAGGGAACACCCTGTTTTTTTAGATATTTTGATAAGATATTTAATTATCTTTCTTTTGGTATAACATAAGTTAGGTCTTTCGTGGAAAATACTGCCAAAAAATTCTAAAAGTATATCAAATCTAGATTTCCATGGAAATTCGAATTTAAACCTAGAAGTCTTACAAACAGAAGTAAAAAAAGAACAATCTTTGCTTAACGATTTTTTTTATTAAGACGATCATTAACGCATGATTTAGTTTACAATTTTCGGCATTAGAAGCAACTATAATTTATTTAACAAAAATTAAAAGCACTAGAAATTAACATTATGAAATAATGTAACTTAAAAACAAATAATTAAACCTAATTAGGAAGAACAGCAGAGAATGTGACAGAAATTAAACATAAAATATTCTTTAAGTAGCTTACAAAAATTATATAAAATATAGTCCATTATTGTCAATGCGGTGTTGGCACCTTTCTTTTAGACTTTCTACTGAGGGCAGTAGCATATATCAGCTGGAGTATAGTTAGCCGCCTCTTTATACGGTTTTTTAACTTCGTCAGAATATTCGGTCAACGTGTGGAAAATGTGATCGTTACAATTACTCCAGATGAAAAAATTTAAAGGAGATAGGTCCTAAAAGTCTTCGATTTAGAATAGTTTTCTCAGGAAATCATAAGCCATACATTCGTAATGCTGGAGCACTATTTTCTACTTCTCGATTTATTCGAACATCCATGGAAATATAGAATTCTCGATTTATTCGAATATCCATGGAAATATAGAATTTTTTTGGCAGTATTTTCCACGAAAACCATAACTTACGTTATATTAAAAGAAAGAGAATTAAAAATCCTATAAAATATACGGCGTGTTCCGTTTAATAGTTATTAAGGTACCAAGGGGCATTATGAGTAAAATAAGAGCCCAAGATTGTTAGTGTACTAACCGAGGGTTTGGCCCGAGGTGTGTACAACAATCACGGGCTCTTAGCTCATAATGCCTGTGGTGCCTTCAAGGTTTTATGTCCTACCAATTTTCTTACCTAATTCATATTCAATTCATATAATTACTATGATTGATCTAGTTAGCTGATCTAAGTTAGATTTGTGACATTAGATGAGCTGTCATTGATTTTCATTGCGACAGTGGTGCACAATTTTTGAAATAAAAGTTGTATCCATGGAAACAAATACTGTTAATTTTTCATAATAACCCTAGTGTTCTTATGAAGAAAATAATTGCCCTGGAGCGTTATTTTGTATCTAAGATACCTTAAAATAGAGTCATTAATTTCAATTAATGTACTGGTAGGACATAAAATAAAAAAGTAGTATATTGATAGCGAAACAGTGTACTGTAATCTGTAAACCAATATTGTCAAAATCTAGATATAAGTATACCATTTAGTAATATATATATATATATATATATATATATATATATATATATATATATATATATAGTTTATTGTGTCAAAAATCTTTAAATAAATGGCTATACGCTGGGGTCTTTTTTATAGTTCTGACAGTATTGCTGACACAGGGACAAGGACAGATAAAGAGATAAAAGAGGGAAAAGAAGAAGAAATACAAAAAATGAAGCAAATTGTATGTTTTGCAGAAATTACAGCACAGAACGAGGTAAAAGAACAAAGTGATCAGGTAAAACTTCAAGAGGAAGAAACAAAAAAATGGACAGGTAATGAAAATGATGTTACAAGAGTACAAAAATATTCAAGTTTGTTTTAGATAAATGTAGAATAGATTGGATGCAAACTCAGAAAGTAATAATATCTTCTTCTGTGTGCCTTATCCTCTCAGCGAACATTGGCTATCATCATAGCGATCGAGACTTTGTTAACACCCGCTCGAAAAGTTTATTGGATGTTTTATGATACCACTGGCGTATGTTCTTCAGCCAGGATATTCTTCTGCTACCCCGTCCTCTTTTACTGTTTATTTTACCTTGAATAATTAGTTGTAGTATGGCTTATTTTTCATTACGCATGATGGCATACTTCAAAGTTTTAATCAAATTCCGTTGATGTTTATTCCGTTTCCTATATCGTCCAGTGCTTTATTAAATATTTCTTCGGAATAGCTATCGAATAGAAGCGGAGACAGGACACACTCCTCTGCAGATGTCTACTTCTGTTAATTGTCCTTCAACTCTTACCGATGCTCTTTGACCGAAATAAAGATTTTGTATGATTATTATGTCAGCCTGTCAATACCGGTTGTTCTTAGGATATTAATTAATTTGTCATGTTTACCAAGTCAAATGCTTTGTTAAAGTCTATAAAACATACGTGAACGTCACCATTGACGTCTGTGCATCTCTGTATAAGTATCTGAAGGGCAAACCCAGTTTCCCGTGTTCCCATTCCGTCCTTAAATCCGAAGTGTCTGTTTCTAACATGACATTCAAATTTGCTATATATTATATTCTTTCGTGGATTATTTTTAGCAACAGCTTCAAGTCCTCATATTTATTTTAATTTCGCTTCCTGGACAGGCCGACGAACACGGACTTAAGCCAATCGTAAGGTATAGTGCCGCATTCAAAAATTTTGTTGAATAACACTAATCGATGTTCAGACAAACCTCTCTGAATAATGTTAACGTTTCAGTTGGTGTTTCATTTGGCCCACATGCTTTTCTTTCCTTCAATTTATTTACAGCCTTTTCAACTTTTTCCTGTATTATAAAAGGTCCAGGAGATTTCACCATTGGTTCATATGTTGAAGTTCGATTGTCGTCGAAAAGCTTATTTATATATGTCTTCCAGGTTTGTAATTTTTTCTCTATACTCTGTATAATCTTTCCAGTGTCATCATATAAGTTGTTAATATTGCTTGTACGCCCAATTCCTAGACTCATTTTAATTCTCATATGCATTGCAAACGTGTCATGTTTTTTATCCATTTCTTCGATTTCAGTACATTCCGCATTAAACCATGTTTCTTTAACTCTTCTAATTTATCTTTGTATTTCTCTGTGCTTTTCATTGTATTTGTAGTAATATGCAATAATTAAAACAAAATACGCAAGGGTTAAAAGAAGAACTTAAAGGGAAGCTGCAAGTAATTGACATAAAAGCAGAAATAGTATGCAGGGATTAAAGCAAAATGCTCTCCACGAAAGTCACTGCTTACCTCCAGCTTCTAGGGGCTTCAATTACTCTGCTAGCACCTCCAAACTAGCCACCGAAATACTAACTTACACTCGATGCTCCCTTAAAATACTTTTTCATCCTTCTGCAGAGGTGTTACGAATGAATACGTTCCACTACAGTACACCCTCATGATATTCAATCAATTTTTAAACTAACTTAATTGCGGAAAGGGTATTTATTCAGAATTTTACAATTATTTATTGAGGAAGCCAAAGTAACGCCACCATCTTCGATACTACATTGTATTACATTGTTTCCAAGCCTATTCTGAACACGTTTTGTTTAAATCAAGGCTAACACTATTTTTAATACAGTTTTACAAATATTTTATAAATCAATGCTTTTTTATACTGTTTACAAAAAATAAACTAGCACATTTCTGGGATATTTATAAAATATTATTTGATATACATGAAATATTCTTAATTGCTATAATAATCATAGAGGCTTAAAATGTGTACATGGCAATATATAATTCAAAGGACTTTTTGAATAACAAAACAAGGAACTATATTGAACTGAACCTTCAAGTATATTGATATTAATCTGTTTTTTTTTTAAATTACAAAGTTGTCGTATTATGTATTGGAATGTCAATAATTATTATTATTAGAAATAGGTCCTGAAAAATCAGGGGTGGATTCTTTTATCTAGTTACTTGATTTCTGAAAAATTTACTTTCTAATATATTAATCTCATTTGCATAAGTCACAATACTTATGTCAACCAACTATCAAAACAAATCTGAAATTCAAGTAACAAATACCCAATCTTTACAACGGTACACAACAATATTAAAAAACACAGTAAGTAATTATTTCTTAATTAGTTTACGTCTTTAATTTTGTTTATTTCGTTTCTAGTTATGATTTTCATAAGAAATCACGCACCTTTCATTTGGTCCGCACAAGGTTTCCAGATGTCTACCTCCTTTTAACCTGCTACTAGACCCTCTCAAGCACCTTCCCGCAATGCCCGTTTCACAGAAAGACAAGACGTCCTAACCATCCAAAATCAGCAAACTCCACTTTCATTTTACAGCACTCAGCGAACAGAGCAAATCTACAGACATCTACTTGCTACCGCATCTGCTACCTTCCTGAAATGTGCTTCTTTTACCCGATGATCCTCCTCTGGAAGTCCCACTTACCACCAAACAGCTTGACGTAATCCACTTTGATTAATGTAATATGTCAAATGGACTTTTCCAATAAAGTTGACCAATTATAGTTCTTCCATGATTTACTTTTATAGAATAATTCTGCTATCCATTAGTTTTTTACCACATACCAATAATCTTCATTGGTTAAGTCTTTGCTTCTTCTTGTTATTTTAAAATTCCATTTTTAGCCACCACGTAGATTTTAAGTATACCTTTTTTATTAGTCAAAACATTTCTCAATAAAAACAATATTTTTAATCACACCAAATTCATTTTACTACGTTTTCAAAATTTGTTATTATCAATAATTAAACGTAATTACTTAAAGATATCAAATCCCTTTTTATACACTCTAGTCTTAATATATTTGAGTTAAACCTACTAAAGTTCTATTTTATTTCAAATTAAGTATTTGTCATTCGCTTCAAACTGCAATTTATACAATATTATATTATTTTCATTATCATATTGTTTTCCAAAAAGCTAGTTTCCATTCATATTCCCACCTTCTACATGAATAAATCCAAATTATTTTTAACCATTGTAATCCCTTAATATTTACTAAATTTAATTCTAACACCTTTATGGCTGTATCATTACAATATATTACAATAATCATAATGTGGGTTATGGAGTGAACACAACTAATAAATGACACAAGATGCTAAAAACTATACTTACAGAATGTTATTGGTTTAATGCAGGATGCGATGACTTTACATTTAATTAACTTAAATATGCCAGAGATCATATAACGTAAATGTGTTATGATATGGCCTTTTAAAAATGTGCAAACAGTATTAAGGACTGCTAAATTAATTATCGAATTGCAATACATTATGAGGGTAAGGCATTTTCTTAAAATCGCATCTAAATATATGCGGAAGGCATATTAAAACGTAAGAGCAAACTATAACTGATACTATAATTGATACAGAGGTAGAACATTGTGATCGGAGAAGGTGCTTCGTTTGAGCTGTCAAAACATGACAGTTATCAATATAATAAAATTTATATACATAAAAAATTATGCAACTATTAGATGAGTTAAAAAATTAGTTTTTTAGTACTATCAACAAATTTGGTGTTGTGGCCCATTTTGTATAGAAAGTGTCAGAATTAAATTTAACAATGCCTATAAAGATTGATTTATTGTGTTGGGTAGTATTGACATAGACATGAGGCAACTTGAGTACTCATGCTAATAATTTGAAGTTGTTTGGGGCACTACCCTAATTGGAGGCTTCAATAAGAGTTGGTTTCGAGTATCCTGTAGCTACAAGAAAATGCATCGTTGCTGCCGTAGGTGTTTTGGGCCATCTCGGAGTTACATTTCATCTTTGGTGACGTCAGAGGAGGTCATAAGGAGCGGACAGAAACTTGCAGTAGCTGACGAGGGCCTGGCTTGCTTTGTCTGGATGCAAACATCATGCTGTCCTGACTGCGGTGAGGATCCATAAAGCTGGAATTGCTTTTCTTACCTGATTATGAAATATTGAGTTCGATTATGTTTCTAACAATTTGTTTGTGAAGGTTTTTATAATAGAAAAGGCACATGAGTCGATTGGAGGTTATGTGGAGATCGAATTTTTGTAGTTAGGATTTAACTTAATACAAATGAACAAAGTTGTCATAGGACCAATGTTTCTAGAGACTAGTGATGCAACCAAAAAAAAAACCGTTGGTTTTTTTTAAAAAAACCTGTTTTTTGTAAAAAACCAAGCGGTCTGGTTTTTTTTAAATACGTTTTTTTTTCAGAATTAAAATGTAGTGCATAACAACAAGTAATTTGTTTGGAAAAACAAAAAACAGATATTTTTAAATAAAAATAATACATTTCGTAGGTAAAGTGAATTATAGAATTTATAATAACAAAAAAAGCAAATATTTCTAAAGAAAAATAGAAAAATAGCCAAAGTGGATATACAGGGTGTTTGGGAAGTCGACGGAAAAATTTCTAGGGGGAATCCTTGGCCCAAAATATGATGATTTAACTCAACTTACCTATATACAAAGTTGCTTAGTTTAGCCGCTAGAGGGCTTTAAAGAAGATTAGCTTTTTTTTATTTTTTCAAATAAGTCGAAAATTCTTTGATGGATTTTATTAATTTTTTGGCCATGCGTTTTTACCAGTAAACTTAAGCTTTTTTTGGAATAAACTCTAATTTCGAAAATTACAGCGTGTTTAAAAACTTTATCACAATTAATTATCCATCCATATTTTTTTAACCCCCTGTATAATCACTACCAATGTTTTTTTGTGGATAGCTACTTTGATCTATAAGCTATTTCCTCTCTTAAAAAATTTTAGTTGGGTAAACGGTTTAGCCACAAAAATATTTTCTAAATCCCTACAAGCCTGAATCAGTAATTTTAACTTAACACTAGGCTTGTAGGGATTTAGAAAATATTTTTTGTGTCTAAACCGTTTACCCAACTAAAATTTTTTAAGAGAGTGAATAGCTTCTAAATTAAAGTAACTATCCAGAAAAAAAAATGGTAGTGATTATACAGGGGGTTAAAACATTTAAAAAAGCTAGTCGCTTTAAATAATTGGGGACCTGAGTTCGAAGGAATAATGGGTAATAATGCGGTTGTCTAATGCGCGATGCTCACCACATCACCACGTGTCATGAATTTGACACGCGATAGCCAGGTGTGAGAGCGAGGATATGGAAGCTCTGACCTTCCGCCTTGCAGGCCAAGCTCCTTCATGGGGTGTTAGTGCCTCACCATTATTATTATTAATAATCTTTCAAGCCCTCTAGCGGCTAAACTAAGCAACTTTGTATATAGGTAAGTTGAGTTAAATCATCATATCTTGGGCCAAGGATTCACCCCTAGAAATTTTTCCGTCGACTTCCCTAACACCCTGTAGAAATTATAATAATGCAGAAATTACTCGCTAACAGACATGGCTGACTCCTCAACTGACTCGGAGTCAGTATCCATGCAGTTTACGTCGCCCATGTCACTGTCTGATGACCCTCATGAATCGCTAACGTAACTTGATTCGTCGATCAGGTCGACAGTTTCAGAGCTGGGTCCAACATAAAGCAACTTCCAATAGTAGGGGTGGGGCGAGGGTGCTCTCATAGACGCATGCATATGCTTTGCTGTTCTGTGAGTAATACGTAATACGAGTAGGCATTAGGTATAAAATGTTACTGTTATTTATTAAACATTTGTCTAGTCTGTGCTGTAGTTTTCTTGAACTTTAAAGTGCATGTAAAACCAAAATAAGTTTAAACTTTGTCGTTTGCTTACATGCCGCCAACCATACCTACCAAAACGTGCCGCCAATTACAAAAATGAATAAAAAAAAAAAAAAACAGTTTTTTTTCTAGGTTTTTTATTCGATTAAAAAAAAACGCGGTTTTTTTACATCAGTAATAGAGACCCAACCTGTCGAGATAGTTTTGCATGTTCCCAGAGCTACTCATTCTAAAACTACATTTACGGTTAAATTTATAAAAGGGCATAATATCTGGCTAATTAATGAAACAATAATTAAAGAGTTACATAGTCCGATTTTTGGGTAGCTATTAAAATTACACAAGAATAAAAATATATTATTTTATGTGTTGGACATAACAATTTAATCTCTATTATATTATTACAAAGTAATAATAATAATAATAGTAGCCCATTGTTCATTACACTACAGTACATATAGAAGACCCAATCAAAGTTGATAAAAAAATATTCTCAGAAGCACCATCACTCAAGAAAGGTTGGATGACTTCTTCCTTTCCGGCCTTAGAAAATGGCGCAGAAAAAATATAGACGTACATAAAGCAATAAATCCATTTTCATAAATACAAGCAAGAATGACCATTTTAGATTAAAATGCGGGGAATTTTAATTTATTGAAACAAAATTAAAAAACATTCGCATCACATTTTGTTGATATTTGGATGTCCTTGGCGTAGTGATACACTTATGTCTAATTTTTACTTGTTATAGTAACATAATAAAGTAGCTTAGTGTTGTATTTACCGACTGGTTTTTATGCCATTTATAAGTATTTCATTATTAAAATATTTACTTCTCATAGCTTTGTTTTGGTGCGATACGCATAATTTTCGAGTTGGGGGACAGAAGGGGGGCACAAATTGCTCTTGGGGGTGGGGAGAAGCTCAATTGTATAGTTAGGCTATTTACTTGAAATAGTTCAACTCGGATTAATATGGAATTTACACATTTAATCAAGGAATAAAATGCACTTACTTCTATCTTTTAGTTAGTTACTCCATGTAATCACGAATCCTTGTAGGCTAAACATTGTAAATAACGATACAGTTCTAATAGTCAGACGCTTAGGTCAGAAGCAATTACAAGACACTATTAAAATTACATTCGGTCAATTTTTCCATTCAACCGAAAAGATTTATTGGAAGAAAGCAAAGTCGATAATCTTTCAATGAGCACATGAGCCACGCATAAAAGCAAACTTTGGCTGTGGAAGTTTTTCGTCACATAACTTTCTGTTTAACCTTGTACTGGAGAACAAGTGTTCTTGAAACCCTATAAGCTCCAAATAATCGCGATTAGGGTTTAGCTTTTGTACCGTTTCCAAATGTTCCAAATGTTTAGAGGTACTAACAATACAAGACAAAAAACTTGGACCACTCTTGATAGAGATTTTAGCATTATTTGATTAGCTTACACGAGGCTCCAAGCAATTATATCTTCTATCTCAATTGTGATTTATAGCAACATCTAAACAAGTTAGCAATTTAGTTAGAAGGGCATAGCAAATCTACATATTAAAGCAGTCACACTCACAACAGAGCATATAAACTGTTCCAGGTTTTTTTTATGGTATGTAACATCAGAAATTCAACGTTTTTTCTACCAATTAGTTGGTCATTATAGGTACAAATATTATTTAAATAAACAATTAAAAAAAATAACATACAAGTTGCGAGTAGTAAAAGATTATTGATAATAAGTGGCACACATATTTAGGTAAGTTAATATGATATCTGACTAATATTGAACAAGTTCTCACATCAGGCGTAAGTTTTATTGATTATGTTTCTCACTGTGACAGCATATCAAGAAAAATACGTCTGTAACACCGTTTTTCGGTATAAAACTGTACGAAATGCACTATAAACTATAACAAAAGGACTGTAAAAAACTATAACCTAAAAAACTACCAACTATAAATGTGAACTATAATAGCTATTTATGTAACAAGTACATTATGTAGGGTTTTATTGGATGAGTCTATTTTATAGTCGAGCGAGCGTTGCAGCTTTGTGAGCGAAGTCAATGATGACAAAGCGTCAATAAAGTCAGAATGTGTACGAGTTGCATAGAAAGCTTTATGTTCGACTGCTAAAATCGAAAAAAATCGAGTTTATAAATTTTATTTATGATTTGTGACACAAAAACGTCATGAAAATAGTTTTGCGGCCAGGTGGTCATAGTACTAGTAAAATAAGTTACCTTATTTGACTAGTAGCATAGAGAGTTTCTTTCTGGATGCAAAAATCAGTCATAATCAGTACTTTACAATGCAGTTCTACACGAAAAAAAATTGTGACTGCCCCAACACGTGTTTGTTCTTCTTGGTACATGACAAACTATATGTTCATCAATTATCGAATACTCGTGCATTTGCGTTGATGACATACTGGATTCCCTTTTGGCATTCTTCTTGAATGGCTCGTGAATACTAAGAGCAATGATCATTCGAAAACTCGAATGTTCAAGTTATCCCCATCAGTTCTTAGGCACGAAAAGAGGGGGGCTGCGCTTATTTTGCGTATCATTACTTTCAGTCAGTAAAAAAAAAGTTAAAGCTAGTGAAGCTGAATTCTATAGCGGTCGATTTATTAATTTCCTCTAGCCATAGTACCACCTCTAGTGCAGCAATATATAACAAAGTAAATTCTGAATCAGATATTGATAGCCAAAACGGTGAGGAAGAAAGCGATCGGAAGTTAAATTTCAGGTAGAAAAGGAAACTAACAATTTCGCCCTGAAATTTGAAGAATGGCTACAACAAAGTAAAGACGAGGAAGTAGAATAAGTTTCACTTGAAGTACCTACCGTTGCTACACCACCTAGGCCATTAAATATTTCAAAATTTGTCGTGGACGGTCCGAAACAACCCGTTCAGAATTTCTTCTTCAAGACAAAATTTGGTACTAGACTACGCTTGATAACGAAAACTGGTATCGACTATTGGGTAGAATCCATTGAGAAAAATGCTTTAACTTAGAAACAGGTAAAGGTAATAATTTGCACATCGGTCAGGTTCCTACTCATGATGAAAATGGAATCTAAGAAATACAGAGTGAACATCATAGAATGAACAAAAGAAAAAAAAACATAGCAGGCAGCAATGTATAGCGATAGAAGTGCGGCGTACTTGCGAAGGAAGTTCCGTGTAGGGTTCTTTGCAGATTTTTTATTTTTGGGAAAACCATTTTACTAGTGCTATTAGAAGTGCTGGAGTGTCATTGCCTGTAAGAGTTGCAATACTATTGTCGTGTCATCTGCAGAATACAATTTCACCACAGTCAAAGGTTCCTCTTTCTCTTTTTCTCAAATAATTCCTACCTAACATTTGGTAGCCCTAAACCAACCTCTTTTCTCTTAGTGTTGTTCTCCCTTCGTATTTCTATTACTTGATAACTTACGGACTTCAGCTTTTCAAGTACTGACAGAGTATGTGGGTTCTGACTGCAGTATACGAGTATTAGTAGTCATCTATAACCTTCATTTAAACTCTTATTCCTTGTAGAATGCGTATACTTAGGTTTACAGGTTAATCAGCGCGGTCTGGTTGAATTGTGGGTTCTCCGCTGTGAGGTGTTTTTATCGGTACGCAAAACAATAAAATAGCCGTTTTGAATTTTTGTTGCCTGTTTTGTTTGTGCAACATTTTCGAGCAGTCCTGCTTCCATTTTGGTCGGCCAGCAATTGATAGGCTTTCTGGGGAAGTTGTACTATAAAATATTGGTTTAGTTCTCGCTGCGATAGCGAATTATACACGTTTGGTCGATTTTTGAAAAGTAATTCCTCTTACGTCAATTTGGTTTAGCTCCTTAGTAGTGAGCTGTTGGAATTTCGTTTTGCACGTGGCCCATTTTTGGGGTAAGTTCGTCTAAGCTTGTGTTTGTACCGTGTGTTTAGACGACTTGTAGTAATTTGGGCATTTCTTTTTAGTTGTTAGTATAGGGCCCAGATCTTCAAGCAGATGGCGTCCTTGACTTATAATTAAGGCAGTCGTTTTTTCTAGTTTCTCTTGCTTGGATGCGAGATTTCCTGCAGTTCTTGAGCTTGACCTGATCTGGTCATCGTCCTTCTACCGTGCTGTAACGTTCAACGCCCTGGAGGTACATGTGCCACGAGCTCAGCGAAGGAGCTGAAGTAATGCTGTGTATTATACTATCTATCATTTTACTACTATTTGAATCTTGAACTGGTGTACAGTGCTACTGTACGTTTGCATGAAGTCCGTCAGACATTCCCGAGATTTTCTGTGCTTAGTTAGTACTCTTGCAGCTTGCTTTTTCTATACTGTGTTGTGAGCAAGTCCTGCCTGGGCTCCTTCAGAACCCCATGGGTTTTAAATTTTCCATCGAACTCTTGCCGCCATCGTAGTTTTCTTAACGACTTCAATAGGTATCTTTCAGAGCCCATTCCAACGTTTATATTAATTCAATTCATGATTTTCATGCTCACAACCTAGTGTTAGTATCCGCGATAGTTTTAAGTTGTTTGTTGGTTTCACTTAACATAGTCTGTCCATCTGTATACTTTTTGTAATATTATAAATGTATACTTGCTAGTAATATTATTCTGTGTTTTGAGGTGCACTAGATAATTAGGTATATTTATTGAGTAACCTGTGACACTGTGCTGGCTTTTCTATTATATGTGGTCATCTTTTAATTGCAGAAAATTTTAGTTTGTTAGTATGATTTATCAGACGTTCAAATGCGTCCTTCATTCTCTCCTTTATTTGCTCCACTTTATAGTTTTTCAAAAAACTGTTTGATAAGCGAATCACTATCACTATCGCGGCTTATACTACTCATTTTACAATGACTAACTGACAAAACGATGCTAAAGCAAATTAAAGCTGTGGACGTGGTTCGCCATTCCAGGAAATGACTTGGGCTTAGATCGCTTTTCCGTAGCACACCAATTAATTATTGCAAAGCTTATTTTAGGGGCTTAGATATTAAAAGTAGAATATTGCTCCAACATAAAAATACTCCCTTTATCTATCAAGTGGCACAAACAAATCATTTCTGAATAAAATGGACTTAGATCGTTCTTTCTCCAACGACTTCATAGAGAATTTTGTACCAAATGAGTACAAACGCAAGAAGTAGTTCAACAATTTAGTGTTTAGCCAAAAAATACAAATTATAACTTATATTTCTATCAACTTAGTAAAGACAAGTGTGCTCTGTGAAGAGAGGCCAAAGAGAGGAAGCTATATCAGAAAACGCGTTGTGGGAATATAAGTATAATACTATATAAAAAAAAGAAGTAATGAGTAACGAAAAAAGTGGCTTTTACTTCATTATGAAAACGCATTAAGTTGACCATAGCAAATGTAAAACTTTAGAGATTATTTTTGTGTAATAATAATAATGGTGAGGCACTAACACCCCATGAAGGAGCTTGGCCTGCAAGGCGGAAGGTCAGAGCTTCCGTATCCTCGCTCTCACACCCGGCTGTCGCTTGTCAAATTCATGACTTGTGGTGATGAGATGAGCACCACGCATTAGACAACCGCATTATTACCCCTTGTTCTTTTGGACGCAGGTCCCCAATTATTTAGAGCGAATTTATGTGTATAATATACAATTTATTATCTAGTCGTCCTACTATACTGATTATGGAAACTATGACCTCAGTTGAAGGAGTTTTAAGGCTTCCAAAATATTATGTTATCCACGTTATCCGTATTGCATTCGTTATCATACCAGTAATCCAGAAGATTTCAAAAACATTCGTTCACTACAAAAGAAGAGCTTACCCTTTTAGTTTCCAAATATACATATAGTAAAATTGGCACAAAATTAAGTAGATGCTGCCAAATTAGTACCCGAAATAGATCAAGACAATTTTAAGCCAACCTTATATACCTCTTAGATAAAAAAAAAACCAATGAACGGAAAGCCTAAAGAATAACTCCGGAAAACCGTACACAAAGTCCTCACCAACTTTGCCTCACCATATTAAAAAATGACAGCCGAAAATAGTTATTTTCTCTAAGACGGTAGCATCTAAACTGGAAGCATTAAATTAATTCAAAAAGTGTTATACAAAATTGATCAATAACAGGCTATCTGGGAGAGGCATCTGATGATGTTACTGAGGAAAGTGTGTTGACTTTTGAAACTCTCTTTTTACATCTGGACCTAAAAGCGCTTTCTTGTAGCCTCTTCCTTTGACTTACCCACTCGGAGGGTTTACATTGGTAGAAGATCCACAGCAGCTAAGGCACTATTTGCTATCTGCTTCAAAAAAATGTCATAACGCTTTGGTTTGGTATACTACTATCAATATTACAGGAGCAGCATATGTTAGTCGTAGGGCACAGGATTATAAAAATGATTATATTTTTCGTAGCGATCTCAACCAATCAGAAAGCTGGATTTAGTTAAGTTATCTTGTATAATTCCGATTATACCAAATCGGTTATACTAGAGTAACTTCACTTGGTTGGAGGAAAAGTGCAAAGAGATAGAATCACTGGATGGCAAGCACGATTCTTTTAATCTTCACAAAAAAGTGAAAGAAGCGGCAGGATTACATCGACCAAAGAAAACCGGATGTTTACAAGACAATGAGGGCAATATAATATTGGATGTAAGTGAAATACAAACAATATGGAAAAACTACGCTGAGAAGACCTTCGAGGATAATAGAAACAATGATACATACAATACATTGAACACAATATGCAACACCGGACCTGAAATCACTCAAGAAGAAGTGATAGCCGCAATAAGAGGATTAAAGGATGGGTAGACGACGGGACCAGACAACTTTCATGCAGAATTCCTAAAAATCATGGAGAGTGACGAAATCAAATGGTTCACTGCAATGTTTAATGACATATATGAAACAGGAATAATCCCACTTGAATGGCTTAAATCCACATTTATAACTCTACCAAAAAAACCAAATGCAAAAAAAATGTGAAGACTGTAGAATTATCAGTCTAATGAGTCATCTTCTCAAGACTTTTCTAAAGATAATACATAAGAGGATATACAAAAAATGCGAAGCACAACTAACTCGCACACAATTTGGCTTTCGCGACTCGCTAGGTACAAGAGACTCTCTTTTCGCTATTCAAGTCCTCTTCCAACGCTGCAGGGACGTGAACTGCGACATATATGTGTGTTTTGTTGACTATCAGAAGGCTTTCGATAGGGTCAAACATGACGATTTAATATCAATCTTAAAAACAGTTGGTCTTGATGAAAAAGATCTGCGTATCATTAACAACATCTATTATAACCAATCAGCAGCTATCAAGATAGGTAATCTGAGGAGATCAAAATAGAAAGAGGTATGAGACAAGGCTGTGTGCTGTCCCCGCTACTTTTTAACATCTACTCCGAATACATTATGAAACTAGCCTTAGAAGATATCGATGAGGGAATACTGATAAACGGAGAACATCTCAATAACATCAGGTACGCAGACGACACAATTATGTTTTCAGATAGCCTAGAGGGTCTACAAATCCTAATATCACGTGTCGCAGAATCAAGCCAAAACTATGGTCTGAACTTTAACATACAAAAAACTAAATATATGGTCATCAGCAAGAACGTAGTACCACCGGGACGTCTAATAGTTAACCAACAACCGATAACAAGAGTCGAGAAATACACGTACCTGGGGACAAGTTTAAACGAACATTGGGACCACTCAGCTGAAATAAAACAGAGAATTGAGAAAGCCAGGGCAGCGTTCATAAGAATGAGCACAATATTTAAGAGCCACGACCTCCCGTTACAAATAAAAATTCTTTTACTTCTCTATGGAGTGGAATCTTGGACATTGACCGAAGCGTCTACCAAGAAGCTGGAGGCGTTTGAAATGTGGTGCTATAGACGCATTCTGAAAATCTCATGGGTCGACCGGGTTAGAAATAGGGAAGTACTGCGTAGAATGCAGAAAGACTGTGAAATACTTACCACTGTGAAACAACGCAAAATGGACTACCTGGGCCACATAATGCGTAATGAACACCGATATGGCCTACTACAACTCATTCTGCAGGAAAGAGTGTACGGAAGACAAGGCCCAGGTCGAAGGAGAATATCGTGGCGGCAGAATCTAAGAAAATGGTTCTCTCTAACTACAACACAAATCTTCCGAGCAGCAGCCAATAATGCTAGGATAGCCATGTTAATAGCCAACATCCGAAACGGATAGGCACCACAAGAAGAAGAACTTCACTAGGCAACGCAATACATAACTTTTGTCAACTTGATGCTGTTTTCATGGAGATGACTTTCAGCTAGGTTAATACAAACAAATGGATCTGCCAATAAAATATTTATTTGATCCTGATATTAAAATTTACTCAAAAAATAATCAAATCGAATACAATGCGTACTTCGAACAAGTTATACGTCTCAAACTTCCTGCACAATAAAAAATCATGTCATGTTGACAGAATAGTCCTCCCGCTGACGCGGTAGGACTATTTAACCTATCAAACTGAGACTCTTTTATTATTGTGCAACAAGTTATCGACATATAACCCGATAATATCGAAGTACTTCTAGTATTACTTCTGAATATATAGGAAATACTACAATCGAATTATTTAGTAGTTGAAATTTTTGGTAACCTTTGAGAAGGGTATTAGTAAGACCTGTGTATATACCACAGGTTGAAAGATAGACAATCTAACATCACTATATGAATAACTTGCAATACGAATAATCTAGTCAACGAACAAGAGAAAAACCATAGGTGGTGGAACGCAAGAAGGGCCGAGGTATAGTGTAAGAAGAGAAAGATGTGTAAATATCCAGCTTGTTACTGTTTTGTTTCTAATTAAGATAATGCGATTTAATTTGATTGGAGACCAAGGATTAATGAGATATACATATACACATAGGCTTCCTTAAATGTGCAGTAATTGTGGTAGGTTTTTGTTAATGTTTGATGTTTAGTAATTACATTTGATTTCACTCCAGCCACAAGAGCAGAGTAAAATTCAGAGTAAGAACCACAATATTAATTAATTACCAGCAAAGGCAAAAGCTTATCTCCGGCAACATCAGGGAAGCGAAGCCGCTTTATCAATTTTATTTATCTGCACCTGCGTAACGTCAAAGCAGATATAAAGAAAGCGTCGCGGATGTTATTCCCCGAATCCGTACAGATAATATGGAAATAAGTTCGTTTTGGATCCGGGCTGCGATACTTGGTCTCCATTAGGATTTATGACACTGCGCTGCTTAGAGTCAAAGACGAATCAAAGCTGCGCGTCGGTATAAGGAATAAATCTCGCGTTCGCAGGGCCGAATAAATCCAAATATGCCCAAAAATAATCGGGCGGCTCGACCCGGAGGCGGCGAAGTGTTCTCGGGGAATTGCGAGGGTCCCCATTGTTTCGGTCGTTCGGCAGTTACGCCTCTGGTTAAATTTAAACTAAGGATATTTGCAGCGGAGAAACCGTCGGAGCGAAAGATCAATAACGGCATCAGCATTTATCTGGAGGTAGATTAGATAAGAGCAGAGTGAGCTCGCGAAATCAAGAATGCGACTGTTTCGGCGTAATGGCTCCCCGTAGCCATCGCATTATTCGGGACGGCTTCGGCGCCCACTCAACTCAATCAATACGACATCTGTACGCTGATAAACAGGCAAAAATGCCGACGCGTGCAATTGCAGTTTTAACGGTCAATATACCAATAGTTTCTCAAATTAGAGATATCAACTGGACATTTTTTTGCATAACATTTTGAAAAATAGCGCAAACACAAATTGTTCTTCTTCCTCGTAAACCTAAACATGTTTAACTACAGATTTCTTTCACACTGCCGAATTTGTTAAGTTTGCTGGTATTCTCCTCCATAGCGACCAATAGTAGTGGTGGCTCAGAGTTAGAGCATCTGCTTCTAAACCACAAAATGTGAATTCAATGTCTACTGACCCCAGTAGTCATAAAAATCTAGTGCCCACTTCCCTGCCATTCTCCGAATCGGCATTGACAACCTTGGGATCCTAACTGATAAACCTCCTTAAAGAAAAGTGGCCAATGTCGCCTGCAACGTAGCTATGATGCAGAGCATATTTTAAGGAATTTTTAGTGAGCGGTACTAAGGTGGAACTGAAACCGGGGTGGCCTCAAATAAGCTAGCACTTCAATATAGTCTGCACGAGTCTTCTTAGGAACTGCAAAAAGCTATTCCTTTAGGCTACAATCCGCAAACGCGACGCTTATCACAAAGGCCTTTGGATACGAAGCGCATTCCTAAGTACTAAATCAACTTTTCATCAAAAAACAAATACCTTCGCTCAACACCAGGGCGTTATGATCAGCTTAGTCCCGTATACTACCAAAGATCGTTGACTGTAAATGCATGAATTAAAAGTTTAACGCTTGAAAATATTAGTTCAACGAGCTATTGCTACAGGCCGGACAGCGGTGCCGTGGTCTTAGATATTCTCTTTAAGTCTATAAGATACTGACGAAGAAACGACCCTGGGATGGCCGAAAAATGTTTGCAGTTGAGAAATGCGAGTTAATCATGGAATACCGGGATTCACTCCTAGATTAGCGGAAATAGGCCATAATAGTAGCACCCCAACTAAGGATGGCGACGGCTTACCGGAGACAGGCCTTTGCTGCGAGACCATTTCTTAGAACACCGGAAGACGAATGTGACAATTCTCGTATGCAACACAAGAAACTTCTCCAGTTAAATCAGAAGCGCCTTGCCCAAAAATCTACCAGATACCAAGTAAAGATTTGAAAATTTTCCAAAAATAGGCAACCTGTTCTACACTGTAAATCATACAAGTTGACTATACTACCTTTAAAGGTATTACCTATATCCAACCCTAAGGTATTTTAGAAATACGTTAATCTAAGGTATAATGAAACTATTCTACCCCAAAGGATATAATCTACCTTATGAAGAGGTATAACTTTCGACCTCAAAAGGTTTAACGGTATACCCTGCAACCAAACTAGTGACAAAATTCATGGTAGAAAAGAATACTTTAAGAGGTATACTTGAATACCTTATGAAGGGTTATAAAATTCTACCTCTAGAAGTATACATATCTACCCTGAAGTGAAAGTGGTGCTCAACGTCCAAGGTAGAAAACAATACCTCAAACGGTATATTTGATTACCTTAAGGGTATTAACTTAGCAAATGAATTGTATATAATTTTACTCTTGAAGGTATAAACATTTACCTAGCATCGGAAATAATCACTAACATTAAGGTAGTAAAATATACCTCAAACGGTATATTTTATTACTTTAAGGGTATTAACTTAGCTAGTGAATGGGTATATAATTTTACTCTTGAAGGTATACACATTTACCTAGCACCGGAAATAATCACTAACATTAAGGTAGTAAAATATATCTCAAACGGTATATTTTATTACTTTAAGGGTATTAACTTAGCTAGTGAATGGGTATATAATTTTACTCTTTAAGGTATACACATTTACCTAGCAAAGGAAGTAATTACCAATATTAAGGTAGAACACAATACGTAAATGGTATTTGAATACCTTGAAAGATTTTAAATTCCTTATCTTGCGGTAGAGAATTCTACAGTGCCGGACAGAAGTAATGTTATCCTGATACGCGTTCTAGGGTCAAAAATATAATTTTATTAAAAACACAGGCAATTGTTGTTGGCACGTTTGTTTAGAAATAGTAATGTCCAAATTAATTGAAATATACTTGACCTATTCCTTATTACAGATGAAGGATTACTTTAGTCTGGAACTAGAGTTACAAACTTACATTTGAAAAAGACAGCTAAAAGTAACTTAAAACGTTTTTATTAATCTCGTCATATTTAATTATTTTACATTAATGTTGAATACATTAAATTTGTAGATAATTCGATTAAAATACACGATAGGGTAGTTTACTAAACATATCTAAGATTAGTTATTTTATAATATTATTTACATGATTTTATTACAAACTAGGGTAATTTGGGCTTTAAACTTTTGGAGAGGCTGCTCCCACTGGCAAATGTTAGAGCCCAGAAAACTTAGTGGTTTTTTTATTTGCTTAGGGTACTGAACATTACATAAAAGTATTACAGCTATTATTGCTTCCACCGCCTCTGTGAAAAAAGGGACCTCTGCAATTTTAGCGTAGTCCATGCACACATAGTACGAGTTGGTAGGAGCAAACCAATCAGTGTCTTCAGTTGCCGTTGGCACAATACCAGGCTGGAAAAAATGTACATTACAACAATATTTTTTCGAGAAAAGTTTTTAATAAGCACTTCTTTAAACAGTAACGGCAGAAGAGTTAAATAGGCGTCGCTTTTATTGTCTGAAAAATAAATAAAATATTAATTATAAAATACCATATCTATCGTTAGTAATATAGGTATGTTTTCTTACCAAAAACATTTAAGTGCGACCCCCTTATCTACGTTTCTTATTTTTGTTTCGTATTTGCTTTCTCGCAGCAATTCTAGAATTTTCGACTTTCGGTCATTTATAAAAAATATACCTATTAATTTGAATGGTTACGTTTTTGTGAAATAGTATTTTTAATATGTGAAATCAGCATCTTAAATAAATCTTTAGCTCTACAAAACATTTTGTTTGAAGTAACTTTTGGAAGAAGAAATTCGTTCTGTTTGTAATCTAAAAATTAGTAATTGATTTAAATGCTCTTTTGCAAAATTATAATTGTCATCGTCAACATCAAGCGTGTTATCCGAAGTATGATAAAAAGTTTCAAAATTTTTAACATGTTGATCTACAACAGACTGCTTTAATTCACCGGAATCCTTTTGCTTAGTCTTTGTATTTGTATTACGAATCCGTTTTCTGTAACATTTAATAATAGATTTGTGATCTTTTTTACAATGCACAATTAATGAAGGCACACGTTGATACTTTTTTATATAACGATTAATCTGACAAACTATATTACAGTTCTTCAAGTGGGAATGAGAAAATTTCATGTGTTGTAATAATAATTATTGTAAATGTAGAAATTTCTATGGGCAAACATGACATTCGAATATTCTTTACAATTGTATCAGAAAATTATTGCTATAAATGGTTAACTTGTTATACCTATACATGTATACATAACCTGACTATCACTATTTAAAAAACTTACCCTGAACAAAGTGTACACTGCTCACAAAACACAAAGCGAAAAATGTTGGAGATGTTTTTGCTGCAATTGCAACGAAACTTGTGCACTTGTGGGGCTAAGAAAGAATATTTAAACCGATCTACCCTCGGTTTGAGGTACCTTTTATTACCTGAATGCTTATTGACGTCATCTTGGAATATTCAAGTTTCAAGAAATGTGCTTAACAGTGTTCCCAAACCGGTTAGGATTAGAAAATCGGCAGGCAAATGCACTTGAATTTTAAATGAATTTTAAGTAATTACGAAATCTATTTTGCGAATATCCTTCTTCTGGAAATTATTTAGTTCTAATTAAAGTAAAATTAGTTTTAAGGTAGAAGCTTATTTATAAAGGTTGTTTTCTATCTTTTTCAACCTTTAAAAATTATATCATCTAACGTAGAAATCACCACCTCAAACGGAATATTTTATTACTTTACTGGTATTAACTTACCTAAATGAAGGAGTATACAATTTTGCTCTTGAAGATATAAACGTTTACCTAGAACCCGAAGTAATCGAGGTAAAAAATATATACCTTAAATGGTATATTTAAATAAAATACCTTTAAAGATTTTCAAATCCTTTATCTTGCGATATAGTCTCTTCTAGAGGTATTAAATTTGTAATAATAACATTCTCTACACATGAGTTGTATAAACTATAAATACAATTAAAAATTCGACAAGACATTCTCCTTTAAAGCTTCTACTCATGTTACAGTGTGCATGGTTTATACATTTATCTCTTAATTAACTTTAAAGAGTAAAATAGCATATAATAAATAGTTATATATAAATATATCCGCCATTAGGGAAATTATTTAGTTCTAGTTAAAGGAAAATTAGATTTAAGGAGAAAGCTTATTTATAAAGGTTGTTTATTGTAACTCGAACCATTAAAATTTGTACCTTGTAGGAAGGGGTTAGGTGGAAAACACCTAAGTTACCTTAAACCACAAAATACAATTCCTTTAAGGTAAAACTACTACGCCCTTTCAGGAGTTTTTAGGTAGAATAAAATGCCATGAATACCAAACAAGGTAGAACAACTCGAATAAATACCTCGAGGTGTCAAGTTATACCTCTAATTACGTGATCTACCTCCAGAGGCAAGTAAAAATACCCTCCAGTTTGATTTCTACCTTTTTTCAACCTTTAAAAATTACAGTGTACCCACACAAGCGCTTAAAGCGACCTAATTTACACGAACAGCATTGTGATAGTTGATAAAAATCCACCTAAAATGCGATTTACGAAGGCGTTGAAAATAACTACTGCCTAACTGCAAAAAAAACATTTTGTCGATTACAGTATGAGGTGCTAGTGTTACTGTTCACCTCCATCTTTCCATCGCCGTAAGTTTTCTTGTACGGTGAACCCTCGATACAATGTCGCAATGGCCTTTATTTTGGTTTTCCAATATCCTACTTCAGTAATCGAAGACTCCAAATAAAAATGTCATATCTGGTCCACGGGCACTGCAACAAACACATAAAATATCTATTATTATATAATATATGAAGTACTGACTTATTCCAACCAGAAATTCACTCTTATTTTCAGTACTTAAATTTCCTCCGTCAGTTGTTAAACGAGTTAATTTTTCTATTACCAGACTCTCAAGCTCAACAGAATTTTAACTGAATTCAAAAGTTTTTCCGCACGTCGTTTACTGAGTTTATTTTTTCTTTCGATTTGATGGTTTTTCTCCATAGTTTTGGTTCAAATTGCATTATTTGCTGCCTTATGAGCTTCAATTCTCCAATGATAGATAATAATTTCAAATTCCTTTTGGCAATCGCATTTTACCCCATGAGCTACAGGTGCCTTGCCATTTTTGGGCTTCTTGAAAAGTAATAAAGCAAATTTGCTATTTAATTCCATAAGGCAAGAATATGTTTACTATAGCCAGCAAGAAGAAGAAGAATCCAACTTAGATCCTCTCTAACATTGTGATTCAACCTATTTCTGATTTTTTGGTTCATTTTGTGTAGCGATTTACGAAGCAGATTTGTGATTGTTTGCCGCTGCAGCTCGGCAAGCAAGACACGATCATTCATGAAGGATGGACCGATTCATTAAAAGTCGGAGGATTTTTAACTTAATATATTAATAAATTTAAAAATAATAATGAGTTTAACATAACAAAAATTTGTGTATGCAAACATAGTGTTTACTTATTATATGACACTAGCAAGATACCCGTTCTTCGTACAGACTACAAATGTTTGTTTTTCATTCTAAATTTTAAATGAATTCTAGAGGGCCTCCCTCCCCCTTCACTCAATACGCTAAACGCCTAAACTAAAAAACGCTGCAGAACAATATTGTAGATAAAAGGGAAACAATATTCTTCCGAAAAAGTTCTCCATAACTTTTTTATGCATCACGTATCCCCTGGAAATGTGTATGTAACTGTCGTTCCCATTTTATAGTTTGATAAAACTATAGTTTTAGTATTTCGAGAATAAAATAAAAAAATGTATGTACCTTGTTTAATGTTGTATTCATACATTATAACACGATACCCGTTTCCACCACTTGGGGGGTGGAATTTCAGAAATCCTCCTATTTTATTCTACATTGAACTCATATAAAAAAAAACAATAACTTTAATTTCTTCTTTAACTCCTTCTGACTTTTACCCTATTTCTACTCCTTTAGGAAAAAAATTTCGAAAAAACTAAATCACTTTTTAAAGATCTAAAAACCACATATGCCCAAAAACCACGGTCTGATTCAATAAGCACAGGGGAGATGAAAAGTACTATAATTCACCCCTGGACCCAAATTCGCACCTTTAGGAGTTGACTCGTGCACAATCTAAAATAAGGTTTGAGGAACTTGTATAGATAAGCTTTCTAAGTAAAAACCAAATCAATATATTATCGGGCCTTAGAGATATTGAGAAATTCGTGAGAAGGCATTTTACCCATTTTCTTCCCTTTAGAGGGGAAATTCGAGAACTTCTTTCCTAGCACTTCCCTACGCAACGAAAGGACACTTCTTGCCAAACTTCAAATTCCTGACTCTAAGGATAACTACGGTTCTGCGTTGTTGAGTCGGTGCTTTATCATTTATTCATATACATTGTATCAGAATAATATAAAAAAAATATATTTAAACCTATTTCTAAAAATTTAGAAAGACGTCAAAATGCCAAAAAAATAGTGTTCTAACTCAACGAACATAGGAGATACAATGGATTATATAATTTACCACAAAGGAAAATTCCCACCTTTAGGGGTGGACTAGGGCACATTCCTAAAATACGTTTTCAGACATATGTATGGGAAACCTTTGCAAGTAAATACCAAGTCGATATCTTATCGGGTTTAAGAGATATTGAGGAATTCGTGAAAACATAGTTTAACCCTTTTCACATGCCCTTGGGGCGTAGAATTTCAAAAAATTCCTTTTACCAAAATTCATTTTATCCTAAAATAAAACCACACCGAAAAAAATTGACAATTTTAACTCCTACCCCTTTCCATTTTACCCATTTTACCCTTTTAGGGGTAACATTTAAGAAAACTCTTAAATCACTTTTTAAAGGATTTTAAAAACACATCTATATGCTAAAAAGAATGCTCTAACTCAACAAACATAGGAGATACAAAGAGTTCTTTAATTCACCCCGAATCCAGATATGCACCTTTAGGGGTTGATTAGGGCAAAATCCTGACATCCGATTTTAAACATTTGTATTGGATACCTATGCAAGCAAACGCCAAGTCGATATCTTATCTGGTCTAAGAGATATTGAGGAATTCGTGAAAACATAGTTACCCCTTTTCCTCCCCACAGGGGTAGAATTTCAAAACAATTCTTTCAGCTCATTTTATCTTGAAATAAATCTACAGCAAAAAAATAGTAATTTTAACCCCTTACCCTTTTCATTTTACCCTTGTTATCATTTTAGGGGTGAAATTTAAAAACACCCCTAAAAAGTTTAAAACTACATCTACATGCCAAAAAAGAATGCTTTAACTCAACAAACACGGGAGATACAACGACTTCTATAATTCACCCCGAATGCAGGATTGCATCTGTACGGGTTGATTAGAGAAAAATCCCGAAATGTGTTTTTAGACATTTGTATTGCATACCTATGCGAGAAAATACCAAGTGGATATCTTATGGGGTCTAAGAGATATTAAGGAATTCGTGAAAACATAGTTTACTTCTTCACTTTCAAAAAATTCCTGTTAACCCATTTTATTCTGAAATGAACCCACAGCGAAAGATATCAAAAATGTTAACCCCCTACCCTATTCCAATTTTTCCTTTTTCGCCCCTTTAGGGTAAAATTTTAAAAAATCCTTAAATCGCATTCTCAATACTTATTGTAAACATACATCTATATGCCAAAAAATAATGTTATAACTCAACAAATACGGGACATATAAAGAGTTCTTTAATTCACCCCTAATCCAGATTCACACCTTTAAAGGTTGATTAAGGGAAAATCCTGAAATACGTTTCTAGGCATTTGAATTGACAATCTTTGCAAGTATACGGCAACCCGATATCTCATCGGGCCTAAGAGGTATTGACGAATTCGTAAAAACACATTTTACCCCTTTTCACTCCCTTAGGGGTCGAATTTCAAAATATACCTTCTTAGCACCTGCTTACGTAACAAATTGAACCTTCCACCCAAAGTTCAAGTTTCTAGTTCCAGTGGTTATGGCTCTGCGTTGATTAGTGGGGGTTGTGACTTTCCTTTATATACACAGTGGACCAAAAAAAAAACGGTACAAATTGGAAATATTCATATTTTCGATAATAATTAAAGCATTAAATATTTTTTTGAAAAACAAAATGTCTGCACTGTAGATTGCAAAAATGATTAATTGCTTTTTTGAAAAGTTTTTTACTGTTAATTATTTAAAGGTATTGATAGCTTACGAAGATTTATGAGAGTACAAAACTTGTACCGTTTTTTGGCCCACTGTGTATATATAGATAAAAGTCATTCGGCAAATTAATCTACAATAAAAATGTGAGCTGCACAAATACCCTACATTACGGTCACGACAATCTAGTTCAAACACATTACCTTCAAGATTCCCCAAACTGAGATACAAATTGCGGACGACATAGAATGTTAGCAAAAAAATCTACTACGGAGGCAGATAACATCAACCGTTATGTTTAGGTATGATTACAAAACAATTCAAGCGGTGGCTTCTCCCTCTTGCGACTGACACAGCTGCACGCTCATAATTTAACACTTAGGTGAAGTTAATCAACGCTTAAATTCCTCCATTTTTAATTGGCATTTTTAACCAAAGCGCGGCTTGGACTTTTCGCGGTCAAGATGCGACACAGTCGGGAGTTATTACCGAACTGTCGTTCCTAAACCAATTAGCACCCCCCCCCCCCCTCCGGTAGATTTTGTAAACCATTCATCGGTTACTTTCGACCTGTAGCCGTAATTTTTCGTTTTGTTCAGCACGTAGTTGGACAGCGTCAGTTTTGCTAAATAACAGATCTCACGAGAATGGAGCTCGTACCAGCCAGTTTGCAAAGATTGCCTAAAGCACGTAGCCTGTTCTTTGAAGTTCAATTTTCTTCATCTCTCTAGCGCCCAGCGATGTACTTCGTATTGGTGTCCGATTGCAAAAATTTCATTTAAGAGGTAAGTTCCATTAAATTCCATCACCAGCACTTACCTGGGGTTACAAATTACTTCGAGAATTGTTCTAAATGTTCTAATTATCATCTTCACCAAATAATCCTCAACCCTTTTTCGAAGTTTGTTATTCACAAAATTGAAGAAGTTAAATCTTCATTTCTTTGACATAACGGCAGGTTTGATCAGTCCCGCACGCGCCGTTTGACATATTGAAATGGTATTAAGCATACGACTTGGCCCTGTTCGCAGAGCAAAATATTCAACCGAGTCAATAAAGCACAGAGTTGGGTATTTTATATAATTGCAATTTTAAACAAAAATAAAAATTATTAAATGCATTGATTACGAGATGCGAAAAATAGTACTTAGTCGGTTAAAGGCATGCAAAGGCAAAGCATATTTCAGAGGGTTTAAATTTGGCTTGTGAATAAAGTCATCTAATTAAAATGATAAAGCCAGACCGAACGAAAGTAGTTGACACAAAAAGGTTATTACGTGCAAAAAGGAGCATAGTTATCGATAAAAGTCAAGGACAGTGAAAATTGTGAGCAAGCAGAAGGGTGAAGCAATATAAAGGTTAATATAGAAAATTGCAAAGAACAATTCCTGAATGGAGGCAACAAAATAATAGCAAGCAACGTGAAAAGTGCGGTACTCAAAAATCAGTGCGTTAATAATTAAAAACATAGTGCAAAAGCAGAGCAGTGAAATTAAAAACGTTTGTGAGTGCAATGCTATGGGACAATTAGTTATAAGCAAAAAGACAATATTTTAGATTTTAAGAAAATGTTAGATTGTAATTTATGTAATCAAACTTTATTCTATTTGTGGTAAAAATTATCAATCCTAATTTTCAATTAATAGTAGGATAACACCGTATCATAGCAACATGCTGCTTTTTTGTCATTAGCAGGAGGACAATTGAATTAAATTATTGGCAGACACGGCAAATGTGTGCTCCATGTTCAATTACTGTTTCTATATTAACAAAAGTATTTTTACCAGTTCAAAAGTGTACAGTTTTATTGCCCAAGTCTCCGTGCTTCAGTACAAATGTTTGTGTGAAGATCCACGACATAAAAATACAAATTTTCTAATTTGCTTCCGATTGTGTGAACGGGAGCGAGCACCTGAAATTTTCAAGGTTTGACTGCGACCCAAGTCAGCATCGCGACCCAAAGGTTAGCGGTCCAGGAGTTCAGCGGAGTGCGCAGGAGTATCCTGAGAGGAATTTGCACCCAGGGGAGCGGCTACAGCTTGAGATATTCCGGCGGCGTCACTACGACCAGCTCCGAACCCATTACGAGAGGGTTAAACGAGGTAGGAATTTGCCTAAAAATTGAGTGTCAGTGTTCGGGAAAACGACTTAAATCAAAGATTAAACCTTGCCGAAGGGGCCTAGTGCTTTTCCAAAAGTCTAATTACTTAAGTGTTTTCCAAAAATCGAACGGCGTCATCAGTTTTTGGGGCGAAATTGATCATAAACAGTTGAAACATCGGCGTGCATCCAAACAATCAAGAGGAGGTGTGACGTCATCTTAAAACAATCAAGGCGATGTTTTAATAGTTGCCAAGCGGGAATATTCAAATAATTTACCTGACGCGTTTTCACAGTAGTTCAGGATTTTAGACGTTCAATTTCACGCTGTACGAGAAAAAAACCATTTTGTGTTCATCTGTCAATTTACGAGATTGTGAATTTTACCTACTAATAACGAGCAAACGAGCTGCGTTGAGACAAATAACTTAAAATTTGAGATTATAGTCCATTTCTGAACCCAACTCATGAGATAAGAAGTCTTGTGTGTCGAGAGCTAGCGTAATCAGTATTGCAGTTAAATAAGATAGAAAGAGGGGCATTCAACCATTTTTATGTGTGCTATTAATTATTACAGTTCCATTTTAACCAGCCTTAATTAACTCACAGGCAAAGTTTGAGCACAGCAATAAAAATGAAAAAATTGAGAATTGTGTGTGTACTATCATCTTTGGCGTAAAATTTAACTTATATTATTTTTATCCCAAAATAAATAAATAATTACAAACAGGCACCATATAGGGGTTTCTTTGCAATATATGTTACGCTCTGTAGCTCATCTCCTCCTAGGTACCTCACCAACACTGACAAGACACAAAGAAGAAAAGTTATGTTAGGGACAATTTTGCTTTCGGCTGGTGTCAAAGGATGGCGCCGACACTAGTGTCGCTTACTTTATACGCGTAGTTTATTTTATGCGAAGTGACGACAAGACTGACAGCGATGACGAGGATACCCCTACGCACTTGCATATTTCTTATGGCACCTGACCAATGTTTGAAACACTATTGCAGTGTTCTCTCAGAAGGCCGTTTAATGACTGCTGAACCATCAATTTTGCTTCGTCGCGGCATCTCCTGGCTTGTTCCATTTTAGTGTGGTACGAGGTACGACAGCAAACTGGAGTAGCTTAATATGAGGATGATGATGATGATGATGATGAAAATCACGGAGTGAAGTTCTAAAACTGTTGTGAAATTCAATATTTTTCTTTTACAATATAGCCCAATGAATTTTATAAACGGCTTCTAAGACGTCCATTGTGTGTACAAGATTAAATGCACGTGTCGCCCTCCAGGGCTACCTGCAGCATGGCTTAATTTCAGTGCTCACGTTGATTATCCAATTTATGATGTAATTCCTTTGTGGAGGGCGCGCCGGATTGTCCAATAGGACTCAATCTGAACGAGATCTGCTCACTAATAAAAATGTATCGCTGCTTGGCCGAGCCCTCGCAGAGAAGAGAATCTTATTTCGCTGAAACCGTCTCCTGATTTGTGTATTCCAGAATGCGGACGCACTCCACAGTCCACAGCACGAGATCTCGTTATGCCTTGCAATTGGGTGCAGCGCTCGGATGGTAGCTGATATTGCATTCGCAAACACATTATAGAATGTGCTCGCTTTGCCATGAGGCGTCCCTTCCTTTTGCGAAATTATTTTCCTGCAGAAGCAGCGGCTTAGCTCTTATCAGACGTGGAAATATCAACAGCGCTCCCCAAAGGGAGCGCATCAGGATTGTCTTTGACTACGCAGGTTGCAGTTATAATTTGTTTTCTTCCATTTGCAAGGAGGATGAAGTGCAGTTTTATCAAAGCAAAGGATCGAATATCTCGGAGAATGCTTGAAGGAATAGTTTAAGACTATCTGTTTCGCTTCGTGAGCGCAGCTCGTAATTTTATTCCAAAACGAGAGAGTATCATTATTGAAACTGTAATTTCTCTAATTAAACTGAATTAAATAAATTAGTTAACAGTTAGCTATAGCTGCTTACAATACTACTGATACAGGTTAACCGTCATCAGGTAAATATGAACGTTTGAAGTGACCTCTTAATTCTGATCAGTTGACCATTAGATATAATGAAACTTGGTTTGCATAATTCACAATAACCACGATGTGATTAATCGCTAATGCAGTCTGGCTTAGGCTACTATAAGAAGCCAACTGAAAATCGCTTCATACTTATTATCTATATGATGTTGGTAGTTTATATTGCAAGGTACATATTTTTACAAAGTGGCGCTTAAAGGCTTTCCTCCGTTTTGGCGATCTTTTGTGATTTAGCTACAATTTTTACAAAATGGATATCTCCAAATAAGGTCTTCAGGGTGGAGCTTGTAGTGGACTGTATGAATTTAATTTGGACAGTTGCAGGAATATCTTAGGGGTGCAGGAATTAAAAAGGGGTGCAAACCAACGGTCTCGTGCGGTCTCACACGAGATGATGTACCAAAAAAGACCTGGGGCCGTTGGTCAGCGTGACACAGTGAAACAAAACTTCAAACTGTATGTTTATTGACTAGAATATTTTTCTATTTATACATATAAAAATACTGATTTAGCTTACAAAGTTTAATATTTGCCCTAGTTTCAGCTCGCATATGCACTTGCGTATTCAATTTCATAACAAACAAACTTGCAGAGTGCAGAATTGCAGGCTATTCACCGGGTCATTCCAGCACTGATTACATTACTGCTGACGCTTTGTTAAGCATTTTCCAGTTACATTAGAATCTGTCTGTCGAAAAATCCAAGTGAGCTGAAATTTTGAATACACCTTTATTTTGAAATTACAAATAATATCTCAAAAGTCCCCATCGATATTGCGCTTGCGTTTTAAGTTATTCAAGGTAAGGTCACAGAAATAAATTTTTCTATGGGTCGTATGACTGTTTTAGTTATTACAAGAAATTAAGTAAATAATACACTGTTAAGTTTTGCAGACGGGTTTTACTTCCTTTTACGATAAAGGAAGTAGGTATTGGATTTACCCCAAAAATTTGAAATTGAGTTTTCAACAGATCTTCACGTTTTAGAGTCCCCTGAACCCTAAACGCATGTTGTTGTTCATTGGTCTGTGTGTCTATGTGTCTGTCTGTCTGTGAACAGTGTTGAAGCATCATATTTAATATTTACTTGAGAATAATCCTAGAAATTGTTCGTGGCATTAGGAGCTGCAGCCAGGTTAATTTAAGTCTTGCTCATCTCCCGCTGTCCAGCAATCTATCATACTTAAGATCCTAATCTTGGATTTGCATGTCATTTGTAAATACCATCTGCAATTTAAAACGGATGTCATTAGTTTATTGTTAGAGCTTTCGGCGAAATGCAGCTCTCTCTTGCGATGGTCGACCATTCCTTCCCCTACTCCTAAAGGGGTGGTTTAACGAGTGTCCGAGTTTTCTTGGGCTCGAAGAGACAGACACGACCAGAGTCACGTTAAGACACCGAGAGATATACATCTCCTCTATAATCAGTACCGGCAAGTTTAAATTTGTAATTATACAGTCCGCTTTTAGTGTTACATTGGTGTATATATTGTAAATAAAGTGTTATTACAATTATATTCGTTGTGTTCAATCATTCACGACCGCGACGACTTGCGTGATTCTGCGCCGGTATTTCGTTGTGCCCGTAAGGTTCGGGTCGCAACAAACAGAATATCTCAAAAACGAAAAAAGGTATGGTGTTGAAACTTCATATATAAGTTTTGTGTATTATCTAAATGGGACAAGAAGCTTTTGAAGGAAATCGCATAATTGGAAGTATGGTGTTTACTCTTGTGATTTTTCAGTTTCTTTCGATTTTTTCAAAAACGGCTCTAGCAATTTTTTTCAAACATTACATTTTTACTAAATTTTGAATGTGTATTGATGTGATATAGGTAAATTGAATACCTCTAATATAGGCTTCTTTTGTGTTTTTTGTCTTTTTATTAAATCCTATTTTAAATATATTTTAAAACTGAAAAATTACAAGAGTAAATACCATACTTCCGGTTATGCGATTTTCTTCAAAAGCTTGCTGTCGCAGTTAGATAATGTACACAACTTATATATAAAGTTTCAACGCCATACCTCTTTTAATTTTTTAGATACTCTGTTCACAGACAGACAGACAGACAGATACACAGGCACACAGACCAATGAGCAAAAACATGTTTTTTGGGTTCACGGGACTCTAAAATGTGAAGATCTGTTGAAAACTCAGTTTCGAATTTTTGGGGTGAATCTAATACTTCCTTTATCGTAAAAGGAAGTAAAACCCGCCTGCAAAACTTAATAGTGTATTACTTACTGAATGGTTAGTTGTGCGTAAAAAACCTGTATAACCTTTTTTGTAGAGAATTTCTTAGCCTTCATTTTTTGTAATAACTAAAAGAGTCATACGACCCAAAGAAAGATATTTGCGAAAAACTTATTTCTGTGACCTTTGACCTTGAATAACTCAAAACACAAGCGCGATATGGATGGGAACCTTTGAGACATTATTTCTAATATCGAAATAGAGGTGTATGGAAAATTTCAGCTCACTTGGATTGTTTTTGGCAGATGCTGCGTTTTTCCGTCTAAAGTAACTGGGCCATTAGTCCAGTCACTATGTAATTTTTGCTTGAAAGTGAACCGAAATTTGAAATTTATTTTTTGTGGTGTTGGGGGGAGGGGTCCAGCAAAGCTTAACTTCAAGTTGTCGACCAAGATTTCCTATGTGTTGTTTCCGCCATCTTAAATAAGATGCGTTTGATTTTTTTTGCGATAACTTGGTTCCCGTTAACGGTACGTGGAAATGAAGCGAATCTTTTAGTTACAATTTTTGTGCTCTACAATTTATCTTCGATTACTTTTCCACGTACGAGCGATATTAGTCAAGGTATCAAACGCGAAAGAAAAGCGTAAACGGGTCGAGATTTTTTTTCGCGCTTCTTCGCTTGTATTTCGTTTATCGACCTATTTATCGAAAAAGTAGTAATTATAAAACTTGTAGAACTTGAAAATACCTGCAGTTTGACCTATTATAAATTAAAATACGTCCACTATTATGACTTCTAGAGCGGACCAAAGTCGTCAAGTCAGCGCGTAATTTTGATTTCGTGTATCGTACTATTACATAAATGACATAATAAACTTCATTACATTATTAGAACTATTATATTTTATAGAAAATCTTAGTGGACAACTTGAAAATCTACTTTGCTGGACCTCCAACATCCCAAATAAGGAATTTAAATTAAACTTTTGGTTCTTAAGAGTTTTTATTATTACTAAACATTGTTCAAAGTACTACGTACACTTACAACACGAGCTTCAAATTCATATGCGACTTTTGTAGGATATAACGTATTATTTTATGTATTCTGAAATATAAAAATGTTGTTACATTATTAGAATAAATATACTTCATTGAGTATGCCGTACATTCCATTATATGGTAGCAAATTTTCTAATTACTTTAACCATTTGGAAAGATAATTGAGCAATACATAAACTATCTTTTCTCTCAGCATTACATGAATGAGGTGTTGTGGTTCATTACGCATTCAGCATTTCAACCTATGGAAACTGAAGGTGGTTCGTCTCTACCGCCAGCGTGATAACGAGCCACCGTTTAGAGGATCTGCCTCTCCGTCTTTTGCCATGTGGTTTTCCTTGAACAATAGTTTTCTCTAGGTTGTCAGTGCTACTGGCAATATGGGCCAAGAATTGAAGTATCTTTGTGCAAACGATGTTTGAGAGGCGTTTGCTTGGCTTTATTTCCTCTAAAACCGACGCTTGGCTCTATGCGCAGTCCATGCGATCCGTAACATTCTACACCAGCAAAACATTTCGAAATCTCTTCTCACAAAGCATCAAAAATATATAATTTCGAAGTCTCTACTCCAAAGACTGGTGTAGCGGGTAGACCTCCCTCTGCGATCCCGGTGGAGGATAGGTCTACTTCAGGGAAGCGACCCTGCCCACGCAAGCTTTGGCTTTCTCTCACCCCCCAATACCGGGAGAAACCATGTCCCAACCTAATATCCCACCAAGAACATATTCCATCCATCCCATATCCGCTTCCCTCTATCAACCCGCATTGGCCAGCGTGATAAAGTAAGACTAAAACCCCCTTAACATGGACAACAGAATTCAATCTAGGCCCTCAGTGTCCGGCAGATCACAAGCTCCCAGCCAAGGTAGCGGTTGGAACAAGCAGCGATCAGAGGGTGCTAAGACCCCCCGGATAGGACCAGGCTACCACAAACGACGAACACTGCATGTAGGCACTTACAATACTCGCACACTCTCAACAGATGATAAAATCTACGAACTGGAGGAAGAATTAAAAATTATACACTGGGACATTATCGGATTGAGTGAACTTCGAAGTAAAGGAGAACAACAGAACACTCTGAACTCAGGTCACATATTTTATTATAGATGTGAAGAAGAGAACACTATAGGAGGCGTTGGGTTTATAATACATAAAAAACACTCCAAAAATATACTGCAGATTGAAAGTATAAGCCCTAGAGTCTGTTATTTAATATTAAAATTGAATAAAAAACACTCTATAAAGATCATACAAGTGTATGCGCCAACTTCTACCCATCCAGATGAAGAAATGGAGTACTTCTACGACGACATTCAACAAGCAATGTTCAAGACTTCAACACACTTTACAGTTTTAGTCGGCGACTTTAACGCTAAACTAGGTACCAAAGAAGACAATGTAGAAACAGCGATCGGAAATCACGGTGTTGGAGAAAGAAATGAAAGGGGAAAAATGCTCTTAGAATTCCTACTGCAACATAAACTGCTAGCTATGATCACCTTTTTCAAAAAAAGCCCTAATAGAAAATGGACGTGGTGCAGTCCCGACGGTAATACAAAAAACGAAATAGATTTCATAATTACGGACAAGAAAGAAATAATCACAGATGTTACCGTTCTAATTAGGTTATCTATTGGCAGTGACCACAGGATGGTAAGAGCAAAAGTTGTCCTTTGACTAGAAAAGGAGAGAAGAAAATTAATAACTAAAGAACGACTAAACAGGAAGTGGTCTGTAGTGGACGATGCCAGAGCTTACAGAGAAACAATTGGTAAATATCTAGGTGTCTTCGAAACCCAAGATATCGAGGAACTCAACACTACCGTCATAAATGCAATAAATGCAGCACGTAAACATCACTGTACAATCCGTAACAAGGACACCGAAAAACTTAGTGCAAACACAAAAGAAATGATGAAGAAGAGAAGAAAATTGAAAGACAAATATACTGAACATATAATAGAACTACGTCAGCTAAATAAAGATATTTCAAAGTCGATAAGACAAGATATCAGAAGATATAACACGGAATGGACAGTTAAAATAATAGAAGAAAAAAGAAGCATGAAGGTACTGAGGCGAGAACTACAACCAGGACGCAAGGACATATGTAAACTGGAAAACACCAAAGGTGAAACTGTGACCAACAAAGAAGAAATATTACAAATTGTTGAAACATTCTATTCGACTCTATATCGTGCGAATGAGAACGAAGTAAGATCATCGAATATTGTTAAAGTATTAAATATAGGTTCAGAAGACCTGCCTGATATAACAACGGATGAAGTTACAGTATCCCTGTTGGAGATGAAAAATAATAAAGCTCCAGGAGATGATGGCATTGTTATAGAGGCTATTAAGGAAGGAGGTGAGAGATTACTATGTGCTATTACTAGACTTTTCAATCAATGCTTAATAAAAGCAATAACACCAACCCAGTTTAGTACGAGGTTGCTTCCGTTCGCCCCGGTACCGTTCATGTAGCCCAAATAAGCCTGCTGTGTTGCCAGTAACCTTCATCTTTGTGCTGGATTTCATTTGAAACTAAAGGGTATTTTGTTTTGTGATTTATTAATGCTATCGAATTCTTAGCGGCCTTGCCGTTCGTTATTTAATTGATTAATTCATATACGGCTGAAACTTTAAAGTTAGCGGCTTCACCGCTGTTATAATTACTTGTAAATCAGGTGTGTTAAACGAACCGTCAGTTTTAAGCTGAGTTAGTTCACTTATCATTAACGTAGCTCTACATGCTAGTAAATTAGCTGAACGAATGGTAAATCTAGGTACGTTTGTTCCATCACTATCGTTTTAGTAATTAAGTTCGCTGGAGCAGCAGCCAGCAGATTATTTGATATACCACTACAACATGCAGATATCTGCATGAGTGTGAGTACACCCGAGATATTAATTTAATACATTATAGGTGGAACGCAGTACAGCTGTGTCGTTTACTCAGTACCCGGGTTGCTTACCAACGTACATGTTTTGGCCCACTTACCGTTTAAAATCAATCAATTTGGAAATTAGCTTTACACGCCTTCAGTATAGGCTGCGTTTTCGAATGCACACTGTTCAAATTGTGATTGATTAATTGTGATATTTACCTATTTGATATATTTATTATTGTGATAGCCTTGTGATTGTACGTTTAATGTCAGTAATTACAAATCGAGTTTATGCCCCCCTGTTAATGATCCTTTATCTAGTTGAAACATTATACGATTTATCGAACTGTGGGTTTTCATTGTTTATGTTGCATTGTTACCTTGAGCAACTTATGGGTTTGTTGGCTGAAATAAACCAAGGAACATGTGCCTGAAAAACCATTTGGCGCCCCTATAATTTCAACCGTTTAGCTTTGAAGGTAAGTCATCCACGCCCTTCCTCTGAGCTAGTGCGAGTGCATTTTCCAATTTACTAGCGGCAATTATTAATGTAACAAGGTAGTCACAAGGTACGATTTGAACTCTGAGGTCTGTATTTTGTCGGTTCTGGAACTAAATATATCAGCGCCAAATGGCTGCTTTGTTTAAATTTGTTGTTAAATTGATATTACTAGACGTTAACAAGCAACCCTGATTAAGGTGATCCTCGGAAGTAAATCTACTAGTACTGGTACTAGACGGGCTTTGGGGTCACTTTTACAGACCTCACTGCGCTGCGTTATGCTTAACCTTTACCTTATAAAAGCCCGAGCGCCAGCAAGCTGGTTCGCTGGGACGTACGGCAAATCTGCAGATCGGAGCTTTCGAGTCGAAGCCGAAGCTGTTATTTCTAGTGGCGTTGATCTGGTACCCCTTTGTAGTAGGTCATGGTCTTAATCCGTTCTCTTGGTAAATCAAGTTGGTGTATCACTCTGAAACCTGCATATTTGCCGCGTCTTCTTTAGGGGTGCATTATTATCGTTTCGGCGGTCCAGGATTAGAGCCATCATCTTTAGGAACGCAGAAAACGGTACCCACCGTGCCACGAAGTTCAGTTTGAGAGTGGTTCTGGGGATCGTGTACAGATGTTGAACCTGACAATACACAAACACGATCTAGAGAGCAGTTTCAAATCAATATTTGTAGGTTCTGGACCTTAACAAGCTAAACAAATATACTAAAAGATTTGGAGTTCGGGATCGAGTGCTCTTAAAAGGATAGATTGGTGGGTAGATGGGTTGCTGGATTGAAATATATTTAACAGCCTGGGGCCTTCGTTTTATACATTCTTGTTCTCATTATCCTGAATATTTGCTAGTGGAATTTATACGAATTGCCCGAAACTTTGCTGTACGTAACGCATTGCTGGGTCGGTTTTATTTATCTTTAATCCTCATGCTCACGATATTCAAGTTCTGATTGAGTCGCATCTTCGACCTACAAATGTTAATGCTTTATTATGCGTAGAAATACTAATTTCTAATGTCACACTATTCAATGACCCATTTATTGCCTTTGGCCCAACCAACAGTATTCCTTGCTCTTACTCAGGTGCCTTTCATTCTGCCCGGAATTAGAAGCTTTTCTAGGTTGTTGTAATGCTTTCTAATTATGTGTTCACATAACTTCAATAAACGCATACATAACTTGACATAATGGTTATAATCATTTAATTTCTCGTAATACTGATTCATTTCTTCTTCTGGCAGTCCGAAGTATGCACAGAATCTTGCTCCAATCCCATGAACTTTTCTCCTACTTATTGTTTTTAAAATCCAAGATTCGGATCCATATAACATCACCAGATATATAACCGTTTCAGCTATTTTATTCTTCGTGTTAAGTGTGATAACGCTGCCAATTCACGTTTTTTGTACTTTGCTTACAGTTTTTCTTACCATCTCACACCTTCTCTTATCTCACACCTTCTCTTGATCTCTTTGGAACTCCCGTCGTCATTGGAGGTCTATACTCTAAGATATACTAATTCCTGTACTACTTCGCATTGCCTAATGTCTTATATCTGGTATACAGTTATAATTTTGGTCAACAATCAAGATTAAATATATTGATGATTATAGAAATGCCAGAAAATACCAAAGATGCAGTAGCTAGGAAAGTGATCAAACCGATGATCGTATATTGAAACGAACGATGGAAAACAATAAAAAACCAGGAAAAGTACAGAATTTAAACTTCCAAGGAGAATAAGGAAAAAATTTAAAAAAATAAAAATGATATCCAGAGTCCACTTTGAAATGTTTGCGTTATGTACAAAGAATAGAGAGCGCAGATTGGTTAAGAAAGTGTACTAGGCTAGAGAAATAGAATAAAAGAAGGCCGCTAACAATATGGAAAGAAGAGATGGAAACTACTCGACTCGCAAGGGATATAAGGAAAGGAATAGAAACAGGTGTCATAAACACTTCACATAATTTATAACATCGAAAGGTATAATGGTAAAATTCAAGATTATGTGTACACGCATTCTACAATTAGGATTTGTCTGTTGGAATAAATACATAAATAAATAAACAAGGCAGTTAAAATAAAAAATTTATGTATTTAATCGGTGGTGGTTCAAGAACAAACAAATAAGCGACAATAACTTACTAAAACTATTAGAGGAAATGCCACTTTCAAAATATTGAAACTTCTTCTTTGTGCACACATTAACTTATATCTTACTCGTGCTTCAAAAAGAGATTAACGTATAAAAACACCTCAAAGGTTAAGAAGTAACAAGATGCACTGTTTAAGGCCAGTATCTAGTTGTAAATCTACAAGTTATATTTAAGAATACTAACAATTAGTTCGTCATCTTGTTGGATCCACAATGAACTTAATAAATTAATGATCATCAAAATTATCCCGATTTTAATCTTCTGTAGGAGACCGCTGATTTTAGACCGGCAGAATGGAGAACATGAAGCGTTGCTCGGCCACGAAGCTAATTCGAAACCGAGAAGGCAAGCGAACAAGCCACCAGTACGGCTGTGTCGCGATAGTGCGCACAGCCCGCGATGTGGATTTCCTTATGGGGAGTATTGTAACGGCCCTTGTGGCTTTATCGGATTATTCACTTTATTAACAGCACGTGCATTTTAATGTATCGAAAAACTTCATGGTCGGATTACCGTGGATTTAGAAGCGCTTTATTGTAGTCTGATTGATGTCAACCCATCTTTATCTCCCAAGAAAGGTGTCCTGGTTACCCACAGACCAGCGACGGTTCACCAGTTTGAGCGCGAAGAATGGGCTTAATTTTTCGTCAATGATTCTATTAACGTCTCAGGCTTCCCCACGATCTTGGTTCGCTGCTATCCGAATCCATTCCTCTGCCCGCAGCATTGTTTTGAGCTGAAAGCATCATAGCTAAACTCGGCTATTGATTATATAGTTAATACATGTGCATCATCCTCAATCTGATATACATTAATTGCGGCGTTTCTGTATATTATATTTATGCCGACTGTGTATGCGGTATTTGTAGTCGTCTGCCTAACAGACACAAGGTTTGAACCCATCCCCGTCTGCGATGGCTAAGCGCTATTTCCTCCTGTGGCGGGATCATGGCTAGTCTATTAAATTTATATGCCTTAGAGTGTATTATCGGAACTTCGCATTTACGAAAAAACCCGTAGCAGTAATTTGATAATAGGTTAGCCACAAACTGACCTCCGAAAGGTTTCCTCTGTGTTGATATATTTGTTTCAGGTTGCTTGTTTGCTGTCACTTTAAAACACACTGCATTCCCGTTTTCAGGAAATATAAGATTTCCAAGTGAACCCAGACAAGTTTTTACAGTACACCTTAGGACAGTGAGAATAAACATCTTTATACATATCGAACGTTGTTACTTTTATAAGCTAGCCGCGTGCACTTTTTAAGTCTGTTACAGCAGGTACACAGGTTTGCACCTGCAACAGGTGTACAGTTCTTAAACAAAATACTTTACAGGTAAGTATTATTTATTTAAACAAGTGTGCAATGTAAATTATTTACGATTTCTAAACTTTGAGTGATCGTACTTGTCGTTTAATAATAATGAATAGTCTTGCAATATTCCCCGTGTGCATTCTGTATAATTCGAGTATTTCTCTCGATCGCTTCGCGTTCTCGAGAAATACTCGAATATACAGAATGCATAGGGATACAACTACTGAATATTTTCGAATATTTTTGCACTTTCAAATATTATTGCGAGAAGCCTAAAGTCGGGGTGACTGGCAATCCTTTTAGTTAAAACACACTCGGACACGAAGACCAAAGCTACTGTTGCGAGATTAATAAGAACACTTAAGTACAAACACTTGCATTTATTTTTCTGCCGTTTACAGAACACTTAAGTTTAATAGCGTTGTTTCTTAACTTTACGTATTTACATCTTCTTATTAACTAACTTAATTCTAAGTCCATTCTGACCAAGAAAGCTCGGTGGGCGTTTACAAAGTTCCCAATAACCTATCAGAGCTGGTCTAAATTTTGAACTTTTGGCACGTACATACGGACGTGACAGTTCATAATAGTTCTATGAATTTTATAAGTTTGAGGCTTTCCCACGGTGAAATGTGGCCTGCTCGAACCCTTCGTAAATTACCGCTATAAAGGATTACAATTCTACTAAAAGCATTTGGTCCCAGCTGCAAATAATTTTTATGATCGAGTTGCAACCGTTGCTTCTTCTAATCACGTACCGGTCATATACATCACTCAATATTTCGGTTTATGAAGTAAACCCTGCATAAACGTACTCTAATCTATTCGTGAGATTGGAATATCTCCAGCTTCCCAAGCGAAAGGCACGTTTCTAAACATCCGCTTGTTGTAATTTAAATATGACATTTTGCCTACGAATTCTACCGTAAAATATTTATTATACAGATGGCTTACAGCTAACTAAAGTACAGTATATTTCTACATAGTTCATTTAATTAAAGAACGCAAATCGTAACAATATGTATGCAATCACAATTTACTTCCACATTAGCTACCGCTTATGCATATCCAGTCATACTAGAATATTCAACTCCGTATGCTATATATATCGTACCGTACAAAACATTTTGTAGTTTCCTAGTTTGTTTCTCTGTAAAGTGTACATTACTAAAGTGCATTGTTTCAATACTTATCAGACGTTTGCAACCATTCTACCTAGATTTCACATTCAGGTCAAATTTTTTATCAGTCTCCTTTAAGTTATTGTCGCAAATATTTTGACAAGCATTTTTGAATTGCTCGTCTCAGATGCACACACCGAATTCCGATGTAGACTATATTAACGTCCTAGGCAAAGCAGCACAAAGCGTCTTAGCGTGCATCTACATCTGATTTTTTATTTCTTTAGTTTAGCAACTTGAAAGAGCCCCGCATCCAGAGCTCACCGTCTTCAACATTTAGACGCTGCTCTGCAAAAATGTATACGCTGTGTAGCCGTGCATGCCAAGTTTGTTTGAGTTTTAGGAAGTCTCTGAAATCAATACATGAGATATTGTATCCCAGAGAGCCATAAATTCTTTGTCCTCCGTCCATGTCCTTTCGAAATCAACCATGCCAGAGTGCAAACTTCTGTTATTGGTTCTCCGAGCCAATAACTTTGGGCTGTTAATGCAATGTTAATGAAAGTCTAATGTTCGAGTCAAAGGCTCTCGCAGAGGCTCGCGTCGAAGTCGAACGGTGCCCCGATGCCCTTTCAATCAAATGCAATTAAAGCAATTTGCTCGACAAATCGATTTTCTGACTTACGGCGACAGACTTTTCGATAGAAAGGCGAAATGTTTAGGACCATAGAGGCTTTAGCGCTGAATATGGCATTATTATATTTACTTTCAGTTACCTGTTTTGGTGTTTAACGCTTAACGCGTAACAGTAAATCGGTACTCACGCGTGAGTAAATACAATAATGATGTAAATTAATTAATGGTATTCCAAAACACGTACACAAATATTAGATGAGTAACCAAAGTAAACTGTAGACACGATTGTTGATTAACTAAACGTGGACAAAGGTCGGACACGTTTTTGATGCGATGCTGTCCACTGTGTTAATTTTTCGAAATATGATAAGCTTTTAGCTGCCTATGATTGTAATGGAGCAACCCGGATGTTGAAATTATTCGAAGGATTATGACGTTGCTCAGTCCTTCCACGGACCGTCTTTACGATGTAAAAGTGAAACATTCTATGACAATACTTTCTGAGAACAGTGCCTTCTGCTTGTGATTGGTTCTGTACCGCCGGTTCCAGAAGAATTACGGTATCAATTTAAACAAATTATTTTTCTTCACGATTAATTTTCTACGTGGCGATCAAAAAAATGATGGTCATCATGTTGGTGTACTATCCATTAGAACTAATTAGAGTTTCTTATTTTCATTGATGGAATTATATAAGCAGTTAAAATGTCACTGATGTTTGAAAAGTCATGCCAGTCGATATTAGTTTTTACAAATAACAACAGAAGTCGTTATTGAAAAAAATCTGTAGGTTGCTTCTAAGTGTCATAATCATGGAGTCGTTTGAACGTCAACATCCTGTTATGAGCAAAGTTCCAACTGAGAAACTGAATATTATTCACAGAAGAATGCATCTTAAAAGTTTTCAAAGCACTTCTATTTCATACTGACCTTTATCCATGCAATATTACATAATAATGACAAATTTTACAATAACAACATATATCAAACACATTTTTTTCGCTCTTATTCTAGGCCAGAGCTATACTAAGTTCCGTAATATTAGACGGCTGGCTACATTACACGAGGTATGTATAGTATTTATTGCACCTAGCATAGGACATCACACTATATTTCAAGGTAATCTTTTTGAACATGTAGATGTCGATACTTATTCTACCTGTTACGTTTAAGTATTGATTTAAGGTACAATTAAATTGCAAGTGTAGGAAATGTCTCGGGTAGCCCGCCCTTCCTCACTGTATGTTTGGTGGTCTAGCCTCATTCTTAATTTTTGGTATTTTGAAAATGCTTGAGAATTATGTGATTCTACTAAATTTTCAAAAGAGATAGGCTGCCATTCTATGACACTGATTTCGGAGATTGATCCTGCGTGCAGTGCTTGTGATTTTTTGAGATTTAGCTTTATGCAGATTAGAATTCCCGCATTATGATACAAAAGGTCGATCACCTATAAGAAATTCTGCGTGGGATTGCTAGAATAAATCTGGCTAAGCTGGGCTACAAATTTATTTTTGCCTAATCACCTACGCTTGGCCACCTTTTAACTTTAGCACATTTCTATTGTTCCGTTTTGAACATCGATTTCGATGTGTTATATTAGGCCGTTGTCGTACCCCTTAGTGGCTTGTTAGTGCCACGCTCTGCGTATGTTTTGAACTCTGATGTCGCCTTCTATAGGACCTGGAACACCAACTCATACGCAGTGGTGAGCCTATCGGTTATTCTAAATGTCCCGAGTACTCAACCAGATGGCTTTTCCCTCGTAAGGTAACTGGAGAAAAGCACGCCATACCCTACTTTGCATATTTCCCCGATCCCGCAACCCTGCATAGCTTCTCCAAGGACGCTGCTCCGCTATGCATCTACAGGTCCCTTCGTCGTATAAAACTCGCGTGTTTTGATTCATATAAGCTTTCAAACTGAAAATACCAATCCGTGTAGTTTCTGTAATAATGGAAGCATTTCTACCTACGGTTGCGCTGGTCATTTTCTAGCCGATGGTATAGAGAATTTCAAGACTCGGTGCCACAATGTGTTCACTTTAAACGCTTGAGTTTAAGTAAATTAGTCTAGTTATTATATTATACACTAAAGTGGCAGCTCTCTTAGTACTTTTGTACGCATTGAACTTGGGAATGGACACGTTTCTCAACGTTGAGAACTAATACCTACGTGAGGGACTACTGGAGCAAACTAAAAACTATTTATTAACGTTGAAACGCACCAGTTGAAGTTTGCAGTAGATCTTGGGCGCATGGTACTATTCGCAAGATTTGGCGTCTTAGAGGTTGGTACAAAGGTGACGATGTGTTTCTCGTTATCCGCTATCGCTGAACTCTTTCTTGGGTCACTTTGATAAATGAGTTACGTGTGCTCGAGACTGAATTGCGAGGAAAAATCGTACAGCTTGTATTTTCACTCCATTTATTATAATAACAACCACTATACTTAAAACTAAATTAGACTTATAATTCTAGTTCCAAATAAGTATAACATCGCAAATTCGTTTTTGCCCCATTTAAGTTTTATATCAATTTTTGCCATTTTCCTTTATTGTTTTTATGAAACACGTATGTGGTTTAGGGATTTACACTGACACCTGTAGGTTTTCTCGTTTGGAACGTCTCGAACCAGTGGCGATTCCGGACAACCAACCCCAATCCTGCTCAGAATCTAGCTGGAAAAATTTGCTACACCACCAGACAATTCCTGGACCACGGTGTTGTAAAGTAATGCCAATTATTTCATTTTAGTATTTTTTTGTGTACAAAAATTCTCCGTGAAGCACACCTATGTTTAAGAATAGCAACCCCAATTTTGAGAACTCAGGGTCTTGATCATAGAGGAATTTCTGAACCGCTACCCTAATAGCGTCATTGCTCTCAAATCTTTATCCTTGAAGACCCCTTTTAGCTTTAGAAATAAATACAAATCGATTAGATTAGGGGATTAGGGTGGAGGCTCCATAATTTAAAAATCCACAACACGAATTGTCGACTCTCAGTGGTACAATGAACTAGATCTGACCTTCTCCGGTCTTCCAGCGATGCCTTTACAATTGCGCCAATATCAATTAAAAAATAGTAATATCGATGGAACTTCAAAACTTTCCGTGGAGTTAACTGGTCATTAATTCTTGCAATTAGCTAGTGCTGGGCAACACTTTAAAAAATATGGTCACTCCGCATGCAATGCTGCTTACAAACCAAGCGCATATTCACTCGCTGCTATTTCCACGCAAATTCTGAGGAATTTTTTAACTCCGACACGAGTTCATGCGCAGTATGCGCAAACGCATTTGTGCTATTTGCGTATAATTATTAGCTGCTACTAAAAAATAATAAAGAATATGCATACCTTATACGGAATTTCTAATCCACATGACTCGAATTTGTTTTTTGTCTAGCACACCTTACTCACTTATTAGCTGAAATAGTTGCAGCTACACATTCGTCATTGCAGGCTATACTTCAAGCCTTTTTGACCTTTAACAATCGTAGAATAAACGATAACTGACTGAAAACACAAACACCACTGGCATTCTGCATTCGCTCTAGGGATTATCTAAGGCATTAGCAAATAGTAAGATACGCTATTTTGTAGTGTACATCAAGGAACAAGCAAAAAACTGGTACAATTTTTACAATCATTTACTCTATATCTACAGGAAGTATTTGAAATAATTTCTAGAAACAATCATCCTTTCTTTTTAACAAGTAACAGAGTAGAAGGACGTGAATGCGAATGAAGACATTGGGATGTTATGTATAGAAAATGCAAGATTCTTAAGCCTTAGTAGCTATGCTATATGGTGTGATGAGTCAACTTTTGCTGTTATCTATGCGTATTTTGAAGTGCATTTCCACTTAGACCTATACGGTTCAGCTTGAGTACTACAGTCATCGCAACAAAAGAGGAAATGTCCTATATGATCGCCCATCCTTGACTTGGTCCGCCTGAGTGTGTTTGCAGTAAGATTCCAATACTCATCCACTCTATACATATCTTTGTTGTACAGTTTGTTTGTATAGCATAAGAACGGTTTTAGCAAAGTGATTGAAAATTTAAGATCGCACCAATATGGCTCTTGTTAGTCGAGCAATAGTGTGCTTTAGTTAGGGTTACCAACATAAAGTCGATGCTGACCCGAAGAAAATAATTTGGGGTGAGAGGGGGGATAAAATTAATAAAAAAAGTGCGAGGCGAAATAGTTTTTTACTTTATAAAGATATCGTTCCTATAATCATTTTATATTTTTTAAGTAGCATATGAAATGCGACAATTTTTACCCCTCCGTGGATACATTAAATTTGAACACGACATCTCGTACGGACGTGCCCCTTAATATTTAAATAATTATTTGCTCATTTTATCACTTAGCTAGCTCTGTGATCGTGGAACTCTTTTAATATCTCTGTTAGTCGCTTATGCAAGATCACTATCTGCCAAAACAGTCGCTGTTAAACACATTCCTGTGCGTTGGCAAACGCTAACAGTTAAACGTAACCTTATCCCGCTCTGTAAACATATTAATTAAAGTACTACCTAACACACCCATGCAGCTCTCAGAAGAGACTGCGTGCGACAGCTGCTTCTTTGTGAAATTTGCATGCGTTTAAAATCCCCGCATCTCGTATACAGCGTGTGTCACAATACACGTCCAGCGCATAAAATACAATATTAAATCTAATAATAGAGCATAAGAAATACAACTTGGCTTTTATATTTAAGCATGAAAATAAACATTATCATAGGAATTAAAGAACAGAACTACTTTTTACATCCCATAAAAAATATGTTCAAAATCCATCTTAGAAGTTAATTAAACTATTACGAAACTACATTTTTCTGAAAAAAAACATTGATGATATTTTCTAAAATTATATATTTTTTTCTTTGGCCACTTTCTACCAATTACTTCTGCTCTGCAGCTTTTAAATAGGAGTAACATTTTTCGCAATCCATATATGGAGCTAACCCAAAGAATTTTATTGAAAACCTGAAGCCCGAAGAATGATTGCTAAACCTCAAATCTTCGGGTCAAAATGACAGTGTTGGCACCCTAGTTTTAGTTAGTGGCAAAAGTGAAAGCCTGGCGACGAGTAGTCTTACTAAGAGTTTTTGACACTGAAAACCCAAGTTAGGAGAAATGTAGTGATGACGGCCAACATTGAAAAACCTCTCGACAGCCAGAACAATGAATGTGTCAATCTTCAGAGAACTCAACGAACCTCAGAGTTTTTCCCAAAATAGTTCATCTCCGCATTTTTAAATATTTTGCCCACTGAGCAAGACGAGACGAAGGTAACCCCGAAAAACTTATAATTCAGGGTAACACGAAAAGTACTAGAGACCGAGGATCGACGAAGTAAAGGAAAAACCTAACAACGTAGCACATTAGGTTTTTCCTATCTCTTTCAAACGGATACGAAAAAGAAGAGATTGGTTAACATTGTCTTTTACAAGAAATGTTGATATTTGTTCCGTTGATAACCTTTATACGTATAAACAAATTGGCTTTTTTGTTTCAGTAGAATTTCAACTAACATTTTTAGTTTAACGCAAGTCCGAGTCAACTTCTGGTTTATTACAACTAACCACGAATTGTGGTAAACGAAACAGAAGGAATATCATTGCTATTGATCTAGGTGCTAATAAGAAACTGCAAAACTAATTTATAGAAGCGGAGCGGCTTTCTTAAAACCCATTATATACTCATATTATACTCTCTGTTTCGTTATGTTTTTCTTTTTTCTTGTGCAGTTCCGCAGAGATAGATCCAGTTTCATAGCAGTTGTAATTTTAATTTTGCTGCATTCAAATAATTCTCGACATTCCTGTGATATTTCCCCTGAAAGCCTTGACCATGGTAGCCTAGTTATTTTACTGGAATTAACACACACTATTAATTTCATATGTTAGCGGAATATTTTGTATCCCCTTTTTTCGTTTTTGGGATAAATATTGGCGTTGAAAGATTCTAACTTTAAATTTCACCATGGATGCATCCATGCTTTTGCTGTGTTTTGAAAAATAGTTCTTTCTAACGCATTTTTCTAACAATTTTAGAAACTGCTAAATTTTATAGAGTGTCTTAAGTTTATCCATGTCTTTTAGATTGTATGGAAATAATATAGAATCCATTAAAATCTAGTTTGCTGCATTGCTGAACTAATATATTTAACACATAGTTCTAATAATGAAGAACGATACTCTTTTTATACCCACAACCAAATTTATTGCAAAGAAATGATCTTTTTTTGTGTGACGTGTGTAATGGCTTTGAAGGCGACTGGACCCAATAACTGTACTACAAGAACAATAAGAAAGCTTTCTTCGGTGATTCAACTGAATTGTCTATATTAGAACCCCTACGTCATCGTCAGAGCGATGTGGTTTTTGCAAGTTATTTTTACTCCAATCATATATTTATTTCTTTAATACCTATTTGCTGTAGAAACGTTATCTTTTCACTCTAATCCTTTTTGTCAAGTAGCGTTAAAAAGGGCGTCTAGTCTCTATTGCCTATATGGTTTATTTTAGTATTTACGTATATAGCCAGTTTGTAGTTGCATGGCCTTTTAAACATTGTAACTAGCATAGTTGAAAATGCACGAATCCGGCCCTGTGTAGTGGATGCATCGATCAGTGTTACTGTGTAGCGTTCGATATGGATCCTCCAACGGCGGGGAGAGAACCAGTAGCCAACGGGCGCTGCTCCAAGCCATACGCGGGTAAGCTTCTACAAGTAGGTACAGTGTGCGAAATCGAGAATTTCGTGACGTCATCCGACGGAGCGACGCCAAAATCAGGAGCGGAGGGCTTCTCAATTGTCTTCGTGTTGAATTCACATACTAGTCATTCCAGTGATGACGTAATCCAGGGTGTACCTAACACGCAGCATAGCAGTGCTCAGTGCCCAATTTTCAGGTAAATAACCCAGTGTAAGAAATTGTTGCTGTTACGAGACAATTATCCGCATTCAACTGTGGGAAGCTTTCGCGATTGCAACGGAATGGGCTCTATAGACATAATATGTATGCGACTTAAGAATACGGGTTTTCATGCACGAAGTCCGACGGAGGGTTTTGAAGCACTCTAATGTTCTAACGTTTTAACCACAATTATTTTGACGTATTTTTAATATTGCTTAACTGTATGTGTATGGCAGATACAACATCCTGACATTATTTAAGTGTAAATAGAAGGAGCCCGAGCCCGAGCCCTCGCATGTAGAGTATACATTCTTAGTTCACATTTGTATTTAGAAATAGCTATTCATTATAGTCGTTAATCTTGAATATATTTATGATTTTTCAAAGGTCACATTTGTGTAAGCAAAATGGCTTTTCTTATACATGCTGTTTGCAGTCAATTTCAGCCCGAGAACACTACAGTTGCATACCAGCTTCCTGTTTTTGGAAAACAGGGATCGTTTGTAACCATGACTGGGGTATTTCAAATGGTTTCATGTATGCAGAGCTAGGTAGAAACAGAGCAATTAATTTACAGAAATGCTAAGATGTACGAGACGTCTCGTTTGATTTTACCTTCCACACGAAAGCTGCCAAACTCACACACTAAATTTTAAAAAACTAACTTCAAAATTACTAGCCCAATATCTTGATTTCTGCATCTTTCATTGTATAGCCGTATAGCTCATTCTCAATCGTATCATTCTCGTCTTCTGAAGAATTGTTATCTTTCCTCGACGTAACCGAGTCCAAATCAGATGATATTTTCAGAAATGTGTAAAGAGTTTCTAAAGATAAATTTTCTGGCTCAGTAAATTAAAAAACTCTGTTTGTGTTGCGCTCTATAATAACAGTGAAGTGGAATCCCGGTGGTTACAAAGCAGAACCTCATAAAGGAGGGCAACATTCTACACCATGTGGCTTCACTTAATAACCGTTGGGAATAGGAAATAATTTTTGAATATGTGGTTGTAACCGTCAAAGGGTTAGCACTATGTTTGCTAATATCTATTTTTTAAGTTACTTAATTAAAGATGTCCTAAAATTATCATGAGATTTAATATTTTTCAGACAAGATGCAATACTATCAATTCGATAAGGTGCCTGTGAGCTTACTGTGGTAGATCCAGGGTTAAAGAGCCTTGGCAAAAAAGGCACGAGTGCGACCAGCGGCATATTCAGCGGAGGAAATGAAAAATGCTGCTGTCTGGAGACGTCTAACTGTTGCAGGAATAAGCCCTAACGAGTTTAGAGAAGAAGAAGCTCCAGTCATAATTCTAGCGACCGCTTGCCACATCGCGGCCGATATTTATAATAAAAGCCACGTCATTCCCCCGAGGCCCGTCAGTGGAGAGGAGTCGCTATGTGAAGGTGGCATATTTTATATCGCTCGCTGGACACATATTGCGTCCCTGCATCATTCGCTTATTATTTTCCGGTGATATTGAGTTCGGGGCTGTCAACGACTCCTTATTGAAGTCCCTTTGCGTCATAAAACATCAAGCGCTTGAATGTCGAAAGTATGCAAATATGTCACAACTAATATTAAAATACGCACATCTGAATACTATTAAGGGCTCACAAAAGGCGCATGGGAGCGCCCTGCGTGACTCAGTCGGAAATTGCTTTCAGAAAATTAATCACCTGAAAATGTTGTGGAACTTTACTATACGGGTGACAATGAGATCTTTTGCGTCCCCATTTTTCCCCGAGCTCGAAGTTGGGAAGTTTTAGGGCTAATGTTCACCTAAATCATCGCATTTACGGAAATGCTACGATGGATTTATTCTAATTTCGTGCTTCCACGTAATATACGAGACAAACCATTCCAACGGATAGCGTAAGTGCAGCATCTAATCAAATTCCATATAAAATGCAATTTTGGAAGCAGCGCATCTACAAGACAATTTAAAGAGATGACATCGATATAAATAATGGAGAAGTATCAGTTGTACTACTAGAAGTAAACGGAAATATGTATTCCGTCTTTATAAACGTTTTTCTATGAGATATTTTTGTTACTTTTATTTCCGCTTCGCCTTACATCTCAACAAACTATTTTTCTGCAACATATTGTTAGAAATAAACTTGCAATATGCATTGCACTTTGATGTCTGCAAAAATTGTTTTTCGTTTAGGCTATTTACAATTGAAGAAATTGCTATTTTACATTTCCGGCCTTTATAATGGCCATTATGCATAATAGATACAGTACTCATAGTAATGGAGTTCTATAAATACAATACCATCGATGTGGATTTTCTTCTTCTCCTCTAACAACCATGTTAAACCCCACAGCATTAAGTACAACCGAGTGAGTGGTTGTACTTCCAATTTCGTCTCATTTTAATATATTTGTTAATTACCACCGACTGAGTTTACATCTGATTTAAAATAACAACCGAGTGGTCTACCACCGATACAAATTACCGCCACATGGTTTGAAAGGAATTTGTAGAATTTTCCACCGAACTGACACACCACCAATGATCCATCTGCGTTGGAACATAACAACTTAGCTGTATTGCTAATAAGGAATTTGTCTGTGACTATACTATTGCCTCGGGCAAGACGTGGATAGCATGGAGGGTGAATCGTCAGCTGGACTCTAAATTCGTGTAAGAGATTTAAAGCTTTTGGGGCCGCATGCGGAATTACATTATTTTCGTATAACAACGTGCCATGCAAAATAGATTTTGGACGATCCCCATAAAATTTTTCAAAGACTTGAGAAAGACGTGTTTCATCCTATATGATTTTTGGAAGGTTCATTGCATAGACTATGTCGAGTCGTCAGTGAGCAAGAAATTGGTTTTATGACTATTAAATAAAAAGGGCATGGCCTCAGTTGTCATTACTGACAACGATAAACTCAATCCAACCAGCAGTCTAAAGAAACTTCACTTACGGTTTGTGACTTCTACCTCACACAAACCTAATATAAAAAAGATCAGGTATCAATAGATTGTATGAAAGAAGCTCAGAAGGAAAAGTACACATAAAGTTGGGTTCGCGAAATGAAAATATAAACAGAAGTTTAACCTATACATAAATGAATGGATGGTTACGCCGCGTTCGTAAAACAATATTAAAAATTATTATGAATTATTAATAAAAGATATCGTTGTCAATAAAAAATAATGACATGAAATGGTAGTAGGATTATATAAGCAAATAAAAGAATTGAATTAATTCTTCGATGAATTCGAAAAGCAAAGATAACCTTACTTAGAGAAGTCTCCTCAGGCACTCCAACAACATAAGTAACAGATGATGCTTTATTTACCCTGTACGCGGACGATGCTTCTATTATCGTGTCTAAATCGAAACATGAATTGTTGGAAACTAAATGCAATAACGTCATGGATGTTCTGTATAGCTGGTTCTGTAACAACTCGCTATTTCTTAATGCAGGAAAAACAAATTTTGTGAGATTTCATAATAGACAAAAAGATTGTAGAAATCTGGATATTCAGATAAATGGCCGTTCAGTTACAAACACAGACTATATCAAATTTTTAGGGATGCACGTTGACGAATGTTTAACGTGGAGACCTCACTGTGAACATTTAGTTTCCAAACTACGTTCTATTTTATACTTATTTAAAAATTTGCGCACGGTCCTAACAGATGAACAGCTAATTAATGTTTACCATGCTCATGTAGGTAGCCGTCTTAGATATGGTATTTGTGTTTGGGGTTGGTCCAGACAAGTTAACCAGATATTTATACTACAGAAGCGTTTTGTTAGATGTATCGCCAAAATTAGTTCTAGTACCAGTTGCGTAGATTACTTTAAAAAGTATACCATTCTGACTGTAGCTGCATTATATATTTATGAATTGTGTGTATATGCCTATAATAATCAAAAGAACTTTGTAAAAAATTCTACCATTCACAATTTTGATACTCGTACAAAAAATAATTACCATGTACCGTTTAATAAGTACGTAGTAGGATTTAAGTCTCCACAGAATGCAGCAGTTAAAGCGTACAATTTGTTACCTGGGGACATTAAAAACTGCGCTAGCTCCAAAGAATTCAAAAAGAAACTGAAATCGTATTTAAATATGAAATGTTATTATTCTGTCAACGACTACATGTTATAATTATGTATATACTTACTTGTAAATACTCGTTATTATTTTTTGACAATTCCTATACATGTAATGTCTTATGGAAGTAAATAAATATCAATATCAATATCAATAAGTGCTTAGACTAATTTGCAGATGCCATGCTTATCACATTGGCGATCGGATAGCAAACCGCATTGTAGCACATAAAATTAATTTTTCCTCAAAAAACAATTTTGTCCCTCAACGTCATGGGTGTTAAAATCAAATCAGTCTCAGTCAATTGTACAAGTATAATAAATTCCAAAATTAATTAATATATGAAACTGCAGACAGCAAAAGTCGTTGACTATTCACAAATGAACTACAAATTTGAGACTTCAACATACTAACAAATTTCAACGAGCCATAGTTGGCGCCAATTTTTTCCAAGGTGCTCGGGTATTTTCTCTGCATTCTAATCGCCTGGTAGTTTGGAGAAGAAAAGGATGATTATAGCCAAATTTATTGTTGAAATTCTGGGACACCATGCGTAAATAAGGTAGTAAAATAAGAAACCTGACTTTGTGTTATCCCGAAACTTAGATCGGACTGCGGCTTCTTTAGCTTAAAGGCTCCTAACAAGAGTACTTTAACAAAGTGTACCAGTGTGGAAGTTTTTAATCCAATAAATATATCGGAATTATAGTTTATCGGGATTCAGAAATTGTAGAAATGCGTCTTTTGGATTTAAATATTTCGGAAATTAAACTATTTTTAAACTAAGAGTTCGATGTTAACATATAAAAGGTTTCAGTATGAGATTCAGTTTTGCCAATGTGTTATGTTGATTTTGCAGATACAGTAGCACTTTATCATTATTTAATAATGCAAATGTAATAAGTTCTATATATTTGGTGCTCAAAGAAATTTTGCAAGGATCTATTAATTATCTTTATGTCCTACCAGTACATTAATTGAAATTAATGACTCTATTTTAAGGTATCTTAGATACAAAATAACGCTCCAGGGCAATTATTTTCTTCATAAGAACACTGGGGTTATTATGAAAAATTGACAGTATTTGTTTCCATGGATACAAGTTTATTATGCACAACTGTCACAATGAAAATTAATGACAGCTCAGCTAATGTCACAAATCTAACTTAGATCAGCTAACTAGATCAATCTTAAATACTATATCATAGTAATTATATGAATTGAATATGAATATGAATTAGGTAAGAAAAATGGTAGGACATAAAACCTTAAAGGCACCACGGGCATTATGAGCTAAGCGCCCGCGATTGTTGTACACACCTCGGGCCAAAGCCCTCGGTTAGTACACTAACAATCTTGGGCTCTTATTTTACTCATAATGCCCTTGGTACCTTAATAACTATTAGTAGATTTCGCCTTTTGGCAAACTAAATTATTAGAAATTATCTTAAACCATTTTAAACCGAAAACTTTAAGTCCATGCCTAATATTAAATTTTATTCTACCGTTTTATTAGGCCGAGTTGAGGGTATTCTATACTAGGGCAGATGCAAATAAGAATCGGCATTTTGCTCAGTAGGTGCGATAAATCAGGGACTTAAATTAAACCGATTAGAAGCTTCAGCGCTATCTAGATTATAAGTCAAATCCGAAAACAAATCGGTTTATCCTTCAACATAATTTGCCGCTGGATGTACCCACCGCAAGGGGTGCGAACTAGTTCGCCAAATTGAATTTCTTGAATTGAGTCGGGTTACTTTAATTGAATTCGTTACTTGAGTCGAACGGAAGTATCTGAGTGACGTGGAATGCTTCAAATTATTCCAGGCCTATGGAAAATTTTGCTACGCTAACGAGGATAGTTATTAGTCGTTGAGAGCTGTCGAAATTGCTGTCGCCTTACAAAAATTGCATTCGCAATTCTGATTAGAGAATGGAAAATTAACGAGTGGAACCCGTAATCTCCACGCAATTCGGAGAATTACAACCTAATAACAATTTGTATAAATTGTGATTTTAAAAAGATCGAGATGAGCTTTATATGAAATATTTTTAAAGTTTAAAAAGATTATTTATATTGCTTTGTAAATTATCAAGTCTAAAAGTAAGTATATCCAATTTTAACGTTAAAAAGTATCAGCGAAATTAGAACAGTGATGTAGCATCCGGCATGAGCTGAACACATCTATTTGTAACTAATTTCAAGGTCTGTAGGCGTATTGCTAATACTGCCGCAGAGTTCTTTATTTGCAGGTTTTAAATTTATTTAATTTTGACAATGCTTTAGTGCAACTAATATACTTGGAGAATCAGTTATACTTTAACGCTACGAAAGTACCATAATTGGTTGTTCAACCAAATAAATAAAAAAATACTAATATGTAAATAACACTAAAATCATTATTCTGCAGAACTAGCTTGGGTTCACTTAAACAGTTTAGCTACGAATTATTTTTATATAAATTAGGTCAGGTAAATAAGTTTCATCTTAACTTTTTTTATACCTTGATGACACTGAACAAGTATACGTTTTTACTGGTTCGTCTAACACTAATATATATTGTAAATCAAACTAAAATTACAATTCAGAATTACACCTACATTGTATATTTAAACTTGGATTTATATCACAGATAGTTAAACCTGAACCATAGATTGAGCTGCAAAATAAGTAGAATGTGAAATAGTTAAGGTTTCACAAAGCAACGTTTTTGTTATGCGAATATAGTGTTCTGAATTTCATATAAGGTTTAAAATCCATTATCAGTTAACAAGGTCATTTTAATAGGAATAAATTTATTTTTAAATAACTGTATTGCTTGTTTTCTTCCAACACTAAAAATTGCAATTTATAAGAATTCAAAGAATAAGCACCGATACGTATTCAGTGGAATTCTTGCTTTAAAAGCAGCTGGTTGTTCTATGTGCTAACACTACTCTTAACCACAAGAAGTGTCTATTTTAGTAGTTGTATGTAGTCTGATACTAAATTAAAGGCACAATAAAACCATCGTGACTACATTGGCAAAAGTGAGGGCAGCCCAGCTAACAGTAAAGACGGCGCGCAGTTCTTTACATATGCTTAAATTCATTAATCAGTACAAAAGGGGCGTCAATACGTTTTTATACGTCAAACGTGCTTAGCTAAAAACGAGGAGTCAAAAACTCAAAGCTTATAATGTACCTCTGGTTGTTTCCGGGAATTTTCAAATTCTAATTTCAAATCCCTGCGAAGGGTGCTTATCTAAACTTGACCAAAATTCGCTAAATTTAGTTTTAAACTGGTTGCCTCGGGTAAAGCTCAGATGCCCAGGGTCCGTTCTACTCAAATGTATAAAATACAGGAATAAACACAGTGTAAAAATAAATCGCATAATGTGTTTAAGTAAATACAAAATAATTCTTAATTAATGAAAATAGTATGTACATAAATAATATAAAATAAAATTCCTTCGGAGTATTGGTTCGATGTTGGGTTATTTTTGGGACATTCGGCAACCCACACTTCACTCTAGCTTGGCCCGGTTGCTATCCCTGGACCCTCTCGAAGACGGTAGGCGCGTGTGATCTAAAGCTCTGATGTACTGGGACCAACAAATCTAAATTTAATTATATTTGCGAAGGCAACGATGCCGTTTCCTATGTATAATTGACGGGCGGACACTTTCAATAGAATGAAAGTGTTTACAGCGAGTGCATACAGCCTGGATAGACGTGGTACATCCTTCGTTGATAAGTTTGGACCACTTGGAATAGTATAAACTGGATATTTTACATTTTACAAAGTCCGGCTCATTGCATCTAGAATCGCCGGTAAGCGCTGGAAGTTTTCAGTCGGTCCACACTCCCGGCAGGCGGACTAATTTGCGTGTGTCGAGGCAACTGGGTTATGCCGGCGGCCTGGAGATTTCTCGTAATATTCGGATAAGACATGTTTTAAATTCATAAAGAGGTTAGGGTAATAATATCCGGGAATATCCGCTGGTGCGAGCAGCTGAAGGAATTCTTTAGCGAAATGAGAACCAAGTCGACCGTCGCTAGACAGGTAAAAATAATTTTCAACTGTCGTCAGACAGGTACAGGAATTCTTTTGCGAGATGGTAACGAAGTCCACCGGCGCCAGAGAGGCCAGGAAGGATCAGGAAAGCGGGGTCCAGGAGCCGGAGAGACATGGTGATCAGGACCTGGTTCAGGTCTCAAGACTCAAGAGTATTTAAGTAGCTGCGGATTCTTGTTTTGTATTCTTCGATCACCTAGAGGGAATTGGAGAAGAACTGCGTGGCGAACAGGTTTACGCTACGTCCGCGCATTGCAGTTAAGATTTCCTTATTGAAAATTTGAACGCTATGGAGATGTGTGTGAAGATTGTAACGGGAATTAGCGCTATTCAAATTTCTAGCACACTATTTGTGCCTTAGGTAAATTTGATGTGGGGCTAACGTTACAAGTTCATCCAAAATTCCAATAATCTAAAATGTAATAAACGTCCTAACCAGGGCATAACTTAGCTTTCAGTAATTAAAACACACATACTCATTGTAAAATGTGAAATACTCAATAATATATAACTAAAATACAGTTAGCTTTAAGCTCATCATTAAGCGGACTGCACCTAGTAGTGAAACTATTATTAACACTAATCCCAAATACATAAAACATGTAAAGGTGTACAGCTGATTGCAAATAAAACTGGGACAGCTAATATGTAATATTGTAATATGAAGTACAATAACATATTAAATACTCGTAATTATGTAACGAACACTAATATTGACTTTTTCTAATAAAAATCACATTTGTTTACAATAGTCACTTGAATACCTTCTAGGAAGATATATCCACTGATATTTTTTGAATGGCCAAGAAGCGATAGAGTTCTGGGTTTTCATTGGTCACTTTTTGACAGATGACAGGTGAATTGAATAGTCAAGATTATTAAAAGTTACAGATTTAATATCATTATTAACGCAAATTAAGCTTCTATGAAGCCTTAAAGGAACGTATCGTAGTCCTTAGCGACAAGGCACAACGGAAGACGCAACATACAAGATCAAACCCAAATACCACAACATGGGCTACTACCTACTTTTGGCAGACTATCAACACAAACTTAAGAATATAAGTGAATTTCTGTATAACAACGACGAAGATTTTAATGCGATATGGATGGAACATCATGGTGTTGGATAATTAATGTTACCTTAGATGAAATGCTTGCCATATTACGAAAGCATTGTAGTTTTAGACTGTATATTTCTAACAAATCAAACAACTACACCGCTTTATAGCTTTTTCAAAAGTTGAGGCGACAGCGTTTTATATGCCACATATACTTATTTAAGTAGGAGTTCAGTTCGACATGGTGACGAGTTATTAAAAATTAAATACTCTAAAGCTGTTGCTGAGAGGATGTGTTAGTATCTCTCAGGGTCTGAACGATATATTACCATGGATTGTCTTACTATTGTTGCACTCGGTCGACCAGGCAGGAACTACCTTCCGAACTGATACAAGTAAAATGCTCTGCAAATGCAAATGATTTAGGAGCGAATATGCAGGAGCGTCATATGTTTCGAAAAGTCAAAGACGGTGTTGGCAATTTCTTCTATGCATCGACATGATGTAATCGATGCTAGTAAAGGTGATAAAAAACAATCTGAAATTTTTAAATTTTATAATGCTATAAAGTGTGGGTCAATGCGTGGACAGAATGACCACGCCCAATAACATGGCCTCAAATACTAGGGGCCGGCAATTGACGATATTTTATTTTCTTAATGTTGTTGCAGTTAACACATTGATCTATAGAAACAATAATCCAGAAAGATAATTTTGTAAAATTCAAAGAATTTTCATAAAACAACTGTGCATTTATTTTGTGGAAGAAAATCTAAAATGCCGAATGCGGCTTTAGATTAACGAAACTAATTTGATATTACAGACGTATATTAGTACATAAGTAATTGCTAAAAATAAATTTAATACCGCTAACGCAACTGCAGTTATTTGAGACAAGGAACGACTGAACAATTCGTTTATACAGCGTTGTTCCATCGGAATATGGAAAGCTTTGCACTTGTTGGTTTGTCGCGCTTTCCAGACTATGCGCGGTTACGGATGTCGACATGTTGACATTCCTCGAGGTGTAATGTGGTATACTTTCTGATATTTTTTTGATTGAAATGGCATTTTGTTTAAATAAAGAAAATTAAAAAAATAGAAATAAGTGCCTTAGGGGTAGTCAGTAGCCAAGACTACGTAGATGATTTCGATTGATTAAATTCAGAGCACCTTAGAAAGAGTAGGTATATTGGTCTTCATATACGCGTCATTTTCGTTAAAAACATGAATTGGAAAACGTATGTACAGTTGCGGACACCTCAAAGTGCACGGTTTTTTGTTACTATGGTTATTTTTGCGATTTTTCGGCTTATTAAATGAGGGTTTCTCCAGTGGCGTTGCTTGTGATTGTAAGAATAGGTATTACTTTTTTAATGTTTGTATTTTAGCAAAGTTTCGCAAGTAAACAAACTATACGTATAATAATATGTATTTAATAAATATGTATCAGTATTCGATTGGTATTACGCTTTGCAGTTTGTTTCGCATAGATTTGACCAATGTTTCCATATTGTATCCTTCTCTCAGTTTTCCAAGCGTTTCTTATTCTTTCCCATAATTCATCGACGTTGTTTGCTGCAAAATCCCTGGTATAAATAGTTCAATACCCGCAAACCTTTTCGATGGGGTTCAAGTCCGGACTTCTTGCAGGTCATGGTAATAAATTGATATTATTCTCATCAAACCATCAATGAACAACCCCTGCTGCATGCACAGGACAGTTATCCTGTGAAAATAATGTTATCAATTACGTTAACATAAACAAAATTAATTAATTAGGTAATATCTTGCCTCTTAAAAAGTAAATTGATTAGGAAAGACCTCTCTTAGAGATGGCAGCATCACATTTTGCAAAATGTTGCAATAATTTTCAACGTTCAGTGGACCATTAATTCTATAGCATGCCCCAGATCCGTGAGCATTGATCCATCCTCATACGTTTACAGAGAATCGTCCACTACTCCTTAAGGGTTGAACAAAATTTTGCTCCTAAAATTTTGCATTTTGTGGTCTATACACCCTTAATCGTCAATTGGTAAATGATTGAAATACCTTTTCATCTGAGAAAACAGTCGTGTTCCAAAACTCGTCGATTTCATTCAAATAGTCAGTTGCAAACTGTATTCTTCGTTCTTTGTACTCTGGTGTTAAAAAAACTTTTCTTGCAGAAGTCTCTGCTGCCAACGATTTTTAATTTTGAAAATGCAGCTTTTGCCCACATGTAAATCTGCTGCGACTCGACTCAGCGACCAGTTCTCTTCCAGTTTTGTAATAGCTCGCATTTTCGCTGTCTGGGAATTTTTCGAGTTTTGAGTTCTATGACAGTTGATGACAAACGTAAACGTCAAAACTCGACGTCTATGATTAGAATATCGTATTACAAGCTAAAAATCTGCCGTGCACTTTGAGTTGGCCGCAACGGTACAAGGTAATTAATAAGTAAAACAAAGTTCAAGTTATTAGCTGCTGGCCAGTCCTTTAGGAGAGTTGTAACCCAGACAACATGCTTGTGAGGCCAGTTCTCTGGACGAAGAACCTCGGAGATGGCGCTGATTCGTAGCGGTGGTTCTGTAACTAATGATAAATAAATGTCGACGCAGGTTAGTTTGTTTACATTTGTGGGATGCCACGTACAGGTAATCCGAGTCAAGTAACTCTTAGATGGCTCTCCCCATGTGTGAAGGGTGTAGGATATGCTATAGTCCTATAGGGCGTCTGGAGCCAATTTTACAGAATCAGCGAGCGAGGTACTAGCCAAAATTCTACTTGGCCGGACCACCCACGTTGCGTTTACAGCCTCATTTGGGCTCTCAGCTGAAACTAGAATTTAGCAGAAACTCACCGAAGGTTAGGAAGATGTTCTTGCGCACGTAAGTTGTCCTTTTGGAATACGCTTGTCAGTCTGCAATCAGCTTTGTTGTGGTCGGCGCCTCCGAAGGTTGGATAGGATTTTTTGCAGGGTATTTACGGATTCCTGTGCAGGTTGGTGGCCGAAGAGGATGAGGGCCGTTGCTTCCTCGATTGGCGCTGCTAAGAAAACCTCAAGTGGGAAGCTGAACCAGAACAGCAGTTCGGAGCTGGCTTTAGAAAGATTCCCCGATACCAAAATCTACTCTCCGGTAAACGCTCTAAATGCGGACCCTGGAAATATCCTCTATACTTGGGCCGCCGAACAGATAGAGTGGAGCAGGCAACCCAAACAACATATTACAAAGGTCACTTGATAATATTTTAATTATAATTACTAAAAGGATCGGAGATGCCGACCCTTACAATTAGAACTAATTTCAATAATTGTCATTAAATAACTTTTTGAGGTTATGATGCAAATAGAAATGTCGACCAACTTAAAAGTCAACCCTGACATTTGTTCACTTGTAATTGAAAATGTTTAGGCCTGTGGCCTGGCTCTTCCTTAATCTCATTATTGGCCGCGGCGTCGAAACCAAAACACGTTGCCCGTGATATGGTTAAGTTTGTAGCGTTTTTTCTTTGGAGTTCCTGTATTCAACCATTTACAAGGACTAAATTGTGCACTTCTACTGCTGTTTTCACAGTTGCATGCAAGTATAAAATATTGACTTGTAAAGTAGTCTCTTAAGGAAATGTTAATTATTCATAGAGCTGCCTGCAGTATGGGTAACCGTAAGAAACTAATTCGTAGTCAAGGACGTGAAAGAATCTATAGCGACTATTGCAATTTTTCTTAGACTTTTGCAAGAATGAGTGACTAAAGCAACCGATGTTGGCCTAAATACAGTTAAGCGAATTGTTAAAGGAGCCTAACAAAGTGGCGAAAGAAAATTTACTTCTCCAAGAAAACAAATTACTAAACCTACTCCAGGTCATCTGTCGATCAATATAAAGAAGAAGTAATCCCAAGTGTTTTCTATAACGTTGCCATAAAAAGAGACCTACAATGAAAGGTGTATTCGAAGTCGAACAAAATGAAGGGGGGTGTTAATTTCACTGAGAAATTACATTCCTTTGGGCGATTGGTACATAAAATGGGTTTTCAATAGAGAAAATGTCAAGACAATAGGCACGTTCTAATAGAAAAGAGAGAAATTCCGGCAAAACGTGTTGATTTTTTAAGAAAATATAAATGTACTCTTATCTGATTTAACTAATGAAGGTTTTGGTTCTCAAAAGTTTGGTCTAGACATGAATGCATTTTTTTCTATATGCGATTAATTTTAGTTACTGAGATTATTATACACTTATTTAATTTAATGACTATACATATGAATTACCCTTTATATGGTGTTTAGTTGTATTTTATCAGTTCTAACTTTTTTTATGACTTCATTGGGACCATATTAGATGAATTAGAAGAAGTAAATCAGAAGCTTTTCATAAAGACTGCATTAAAGGAACTGCTAAGTTTCCAAAGGGATTATGATTTGCGGCTGCATGTCAGCTAACGGGCTGTTAATTTATTTATGATGTACACACTGGGACGTAAATAAATCGCTATCAAAGTTTTATTGCTCAAAATAATGTTTAAATAGTAATTTATCCATTATAGAGGGGTACTACTGAAATACTTGATCAAATTATATCATAATTATTGTTTTAAAGAATAAAACAACTAAAAATCATATTCCCCTTCAAAAGTTATAATATTAAAAGAAATAAATAAATAAATACAAATATTAATTATATTTTTATAGAAGCTTTATGTGTTGAGGCTGGTAGCAGTCAAAGCAAATAAAACCATTTTTATTGCGAATAACCTATAAAAGGATATTTTCAAATGAATACTTATACTGCAATAAAAGTAACAAAATTAGAAAACAATAATTTAGTAGAAATGTAAAAACTCAAGATTGAGGTAGAATTGTGATACGTCTGAAATAATTCTTCCATGGTTATGATGGATGAAAATCACAAGTAATAATTACATTATATTG
>OW679197.1:15717941-16143611 GCA_940337035.1 Agriotes lineatus
ATGTCTCGTTCTTCACGATCGGGTTTTTACTTACAACGCATTGTTAAAAGCAGTTAAACAACTGTAATTTCGCAAAACACTTCAGTTACACCTCGACTTTTAGCGTAACTAGACCGTGCTCCCTCTACCTAATATGATGAAGATCATTATCAACATTCAAGGTTTTACGACGTCCGATAAGCACTTTAGCCCAAAAGAATTGGCCTCCTACGACGGTACCTCAGTATCTCACTACATTTTTAAATTCCCGTTCGCCTTCAATTCCTTAACACCTCATTTACAATAACAAGCCCACTGGGTAATGACTAATCACCATTGCATCGACTGAAATGAGGAATTTACTCTAGCATACATGTTTCCTGCAATCTTGCGACGTCTTCTGCAAGGTGCCACAGAAGTATATGTAAAAGGTCGAGAAAAGGCAACTTTTCTACGCCGCTTTACTACCATCCCAATCATCGAAGTGGAAGAAAGACCGGCCCTCACCCCATCACAATCCGCTTGTTTATATAATTCCAAACTGATTTGTTATTGCGCTTTATCTAACGTGTATCATATTTATAATCACTACATAATGGAATAAATCAACTTTTTACATTTTTTATTGTGTTTTTTTTATTTGCATACTATGCGGATTAAACATCTACGTACTAGTGGAAAAGCGTTCTACATAAATTGTCTGCCTATGTTCGGCGCACAAGAGGTCTAGCAGTACTTCATCCATAGTAAGTATCCTCCGATGGAACCGCAACCTATCTACACCTTCCCGTTCCCACCGTCCTTTTCGAGTTTCTCCATACGCATACGTCCACGTATGCAAATTGTACATCTTATACTTCGAGTCGTCAAACTGCACGCTCTTCTTCATTTTCCTTTCTCTCTATAAAGGCTTTTACTTCACACATATGACATTTTAGGCCAAGACTATCCATTAAATCAACAAGGAGGCCTTCATTTATGACTCCGTCTAAAAATAGTCAATCGACAGCTGCACCATTTTTGTACTGTTTTTCGTCCTAACCCATATACGACTTCGTGCGACGCTTCGAAAGCTAAATCCTTTAACGAACTCACTAATCGTTCAACCGCACTAGGTACGTCTCTTGCAGCCGGTCGAGCAGCCTCTCTATAATTCATCCACATGACTACACTGCCAACTGACGACTCAGTGCTTCCACTTCGAGTCGCACTTTACCATAGAACTCGCGAACGTTAGCACTTCCACCATACACGCAGTATTTTTAGAGTTCTCCTCCAGCTGATCCACTACAGACCATACATTTACTAAACAGTCTCCACAAAGGTTTGCTACACCCTTCACTATTTCTTTATAGAAACTCTCAAAGTGCAACGCTTTTAATTGTGCAGTTTCGCTCGCTAAACACACCTCTGACAAGCCCACTTCCTCCACTTTTATTATTTTCCTTGTCTGGATCGCTTGAAATACAATCCTCTTCTTTCCTATTTCCAGAGCTGGCCACTCACTGTCGAGGGAATAGAAGTAGTTGGAAATCACTCCTTGATTTGCAATCAGGGCTGTCCACTCCCATTCATCTAACTGTACCCAGTCATTTTTGACACCTCGTATTATAATACTTGGGGTAAATTGCGAACTCCAATCAAACCTTACACTGACGTACTTAGCACTTGATTTATTTAACTTGTATGTCCTACTATTCAGAAGTTCCGGACAGAACAGTGGTTGCGACTTTCTTACTCTGAACTACCTCGATAGCTTTTAGGTTACATGTGGTAGGAGGCGACCTTGAAGTCATGTTTACTGCACTGCCTTTTTGGACTCACAATTATGGGAACCTTGAGTTGAAATTCCACATATAGCATATTTGGATTGACTGCCCAAAATTTTAGCATATCACCCTTTTTTAATGTCATCCCGATCATTTCGCGAAATGTATATGACCCCATCTTGTTGATATAACTTTGGGTATTTTCGGGATAGAGTAAGACATTTGTTATTTCAGCTTCACGGAACGGAATAGTATATTCGATGTCACCATGCGCTAGGATGTACCATCTATCATCATTGAAGGCGCTGGATACTAGTTGTAAATCTCGTTCATAATATAAAGGCTCGCTTAGCTCTTCAACCACAAACACCTGCGGGTGTGACGTGGAATTCGCATGCATATGTTTGCCAAATTTATCTATAAGCATTGCTCAAGCGTCAAACTGGATATGAATACCGAAAGCGTGAGCTTCTACTTATAAAATATCAATAATTATAGACGTCGCTAGGAGTGCAATAAAAACACAGACACCTTTATATACACATATATTTAATCAAACCAACAATAAGTAATATATACTACATCCCCATCTGCTAGCTGAGCGAGAAAGTGCTGGATGGGGACCTCTACATGCTGCTTCCACCATAGGAATAGGTCACCCTCATATGTGGTAGGTAGCGTCCTCAGGAGGGTCGATTGCCATAGACGCTCGCTTCTAAGACTCATCGAATAGTCTATTGTTACGGCAGCCTGGAGTTGACGAGCTGATGATGGAGGTCGCGGTTCGGAGGTGATGAAGTATTCAAACTCCTTGTAAAATGTGGGAGCATCTTCAAAGAGTGCATCAACAACAATATCAGCCATGATGACTGGTAGCTGTGGTGGAAAAACGTTACGCTTTATATGTGAATCTCAAGGTAAGACCCTTGACCTTCTACGTCTCCATCCTTGACTACGCTCCTATATTAAATTGCCTGTTTTCTGTAGCAGTTGCCATAATCCTCCAGCGCCTACCATAATCATCAAGCAACTATGACAATTAGCTTCAAGAACGCCGAACAATTTTACCGTCATTTTCGCCGGTTTTTGGCTAGTTGCCCTCCAGCATCCTCTCAACGGTCTCTCCAGGTAGTGGTCACAATGGAGTACGCCATGAACCTACACGGAGAGACCCTAGCGGAGACGACCACCTTACGGACGTGGCCTGCAGCCTTCGACGGATCGTCAGCTGTGTGGTGGCAGACCCACATCTTCAAGACAGTGGACCGATACTTAGGCCTACTGGAGGATGGGTCACCCAACTGCAAAATTGCCAAGGTCTACCAGCAATTACAAACCATACAAGACTTGTATGCAACTTATCGACGTTATGCATATTTCCCCCGGAGTAGATGTAGCTAGCAACAATGGAACGAGCGCGGCCGACAAAACAAAAGGTTGCTGTTGTCATAAGTGATGCAAAGTGCGGCACCAAACCATTCTGCGCCTTCCTTCGACAAGTTCAACATGATACCTATTAAATTTTTGGTAGCTCTTACTGCAGTTCATGATGGGGTTCTGTATGTGCTTCAACCGCCTAATTGCAGTTCAGCTTCTTTCGCCTACAATGATGGAGTACACAAAATGGATAACAGTTCATTGGCGACTATTTCCGTTTTTAAAATACAAGTGAACAATTTTACTGAACATAATTATTTAACATTCAAGATAAAATACCATTTTCCTGCGTATGCTGTAGATACGAATTGGCAATCAATTTTGCTGAAAAATAAACCTGATGTCTTGAAGAAGCTGCCCACACCCGCGGATAATTCCTGCTGCATATCTACCATTGTTTTAAGCACTATTTTATTCGCTCTAATGTGTGTGTCTGTAACGTATTCCTTAATCTGTTGGTATTATAATCATTTAGTCTAGCCACTACTGTAATTACTCTTTGTATTTCCATCTTAAATAAAACTTTTTTATTAAATTATGCGTATCTTTCACTCTACGAAGATACTCTGGCTGAGTAACCAAATATTCTATCAGACTCGATGGTCTAGCGGTAAAGATACCCTCGGCTGCAGATTGCGCTGCGGATATACAGGGAGACCTAGGTTCGAACCCTAGTCGAGTCATAATTTAGACATGAAGTATCCTAGGCTGTGAGCTTACTTCATGCCTAATTTTTTTAATAACTGTGTCAAGCGCAGTCTGTTCTAAGCACTACTTAACTCTTTCTATGCCATTGGCCGTAAACGCAATCTTGACCTTGACTTTTTTTTTTCGTAACCTCAACCTCGAACGCGGGTTTGACCTTGAACGTGATCTCGCTCCGAACGTGGCCTCGCTTCGAACGTAACCTTGGGCTTGTGTGCGTCTCAGGGGAGTACGTGGCCTCGCCTTGAAAGTGGTCTTGGCCTTGAACTCAAGGTCAAGTGGTGGGGGGAGGTTCCAGAACCATCCACTTCCCTCTACTCATATTACACACATGCAGGTGCTATTGTTTTCTGTAAAGAAACGCGGGATCGTAAGTCTCGCATATAGGGAAGAACACGAAAAAATCCATTACACGCCGCAGGAAAAACAAACGTCCTAAAAGCACACCGATGGACGAATCAACAAAGCCATAAAGCATTAAGAACTTCTCGGAACCTGTCGCAAACAGCAAAATATGCAGTTTCAATGAGAAAACTGACAGGGCCCCCATAAAACATCAGGCACCGGATGGACTAGGTAAGATCCGGGTTCAACTCGCGGTCAAACAAGAGAACAATTAAAATACACATCGCGAGGGTTAATTAAAGTAAAAACACCAGCCCTTTTAGGATGCGAAAAAATCGCCTAACCAGTGCACGTACGAGACAACAACCCTGATCACGGAGAAGTCCGCGGATCGCCACAGCATCAAAGAAATCCGCATCACCACCACATTGATGCTAGTGTAGGAAGAATTTAATAAATCGTAACTATAGTAATATGCAAGCGAAACATGCCGAGTAAAGGCTCAAATTTCGAGTTTTTTGGAAACGAAAGCCATGCACATGTTTTCGACAAAATATCACTTCGCGCCGCGAAGATCAGAGCCGCGGATCCAATTCATATCAAATCTGCAAGCGTCCCCACTGCCGTTCAGCCAATCACGAGCAAGGATGCGGAAGACAAAGTCGGCCAGACCTTTAAAAACTTCAGGTTTCTTGAGGAAGACATCTAGTTCCAGCCATCAAGTTCCAGCCATCAGTTCCAGCCATCAACATACAGTATCAGCATCGAGTTCCAACCAACACTTGCTCTAACACGCACCCTTGTGCGAACCAGGGCCTAAGTGTTCAAGGGACTTAGAAAGTTCTCCCGAAGCGAGAGATTGGAAACAGAATGACGTAAGCAGGTCACCCCCAGCGCAACTTCCCTTGTTTTACTAGTTCTTTTTTCTTTCTTTTTTTTTGTTCTTCGGCGCTATCTCAGTCGTAATTTTATAAAGATTTTGTGTATTCTGCCGTTTCATATTACAGGCGTTGTACGACCGCCTGTTTGGGCCCTCGTTCCCCACCAACCCCGAACCGGCCAGTCCGCCAGAAGCTCTCCAGGGACACCGGCCCCGGACGCCCGACCTGTCCTCCGCCCCAAGCGTTGCGGCGGACCAGCCCGCCGCTCCAACAGACCGTGCTCACCCGCGGACCTCCGCCCCCAGCGACGAAGGCCCCCGCCGCTCCCAACTGCCGGAGTAGGAACTGCATCTCCACCCCGAGCTCTTCGAGCACCGCGAGTTCGAGCGGTTGTGGAACGCCGTCCTCCGCGCGCGGCGGCCCCCATACCTTGGGCACCCGAGAAGTGGAACTGCCACTACGCCGGCACCCAGGAAACGACCCTCGGTCCTCCGCCAGGGACCCCAGGCTCCACGCCTCAACGCTCCCGCGCCCCCGAGCACCCCTGAGCGAGCAACCCCGTCTAATCCCCGGCGGTCTCCGCGGACAACGCCCCCGCTCGGAACGAATCCATCGCTCCGAAAAGCGCTTCCGCTCCGCGGAACCACCCCAGCGTCTCGAAAAGCGCGCCAGAGCCAGGTCCTCCGCCACCCCCAGCTCCCACTTCCGCACCACTAAAGGGAGAGCCCCGGGATGCCATCGTCGAATTAACTTTATGTATATATTTGTGGAAAAATAAAAAGAACCTTTGTAAATAGAATTTTTTGTTCCTCTTTCTTGCTGTCACCCTGAGGTCTGCCCCGCCTACTAGGAAAGGTGCCATTGGCCGACTGAGTTACCAGGGCAAAATCAACAACAGTCGCCAAAAGCCATTTTGTTTAACTCTCGCCCGCTCTCCAACGAGGCCACCGGATCGAGTCGTGTTATGTATTTTAGAAACATTTCACTTAAATCAGTTTGAACACAATAGAACTAACGGGATAAGACCAGTGCCTTGGAATGTTCCTATATATTTTCCAGCAAAAAAATTCTTAAGGTAAAAAAAACTCAGCCGTAGTACCTAATAATAAGACTGAAGAAGGTATGAAATTGGTAGTATATACATGTTTTTATCTTTTTTAATACCCGGTGGTTTTTCTCATTGACTTCAAAGAAGTACTACCCGCAAATGCAACCGAAGCTGTAATTGAAATTATAGAAGTTAATTTATGAGTGAAAATCTGGTGTGATACACGCACACAACTTCCTTTTACAGTGATCTTATAATTAGCCAAAAATTTGACGAATTTTTTCATCAAAATTTAATGCAGTTTTCAATTTTATTTCATCAAAAATGAGCGTGCAGTATTTTTCTTTTTCATTCATGAATGCTTTCAAAATTGTTTTAGTTTATACCTGGTTTAAAATGAATTTTGGATATATTACAGGATCAAAATGTTTTAACAACACTCACGAGTGAGGGTGTGCCAAATACTTAAACATGTCCGAAAAACGTCCACACTTACCCTGGAAATCGCACAAAACAGGCTAAAGACCACGGCTCGAATACGCTCAGGGAGATGGGCGTGGTCCTGGAAACGGTACACCACAGGGCAAGCGTGACGGTATGTATAGGATGTTACAAAATAAATGGGTTCCACAAGATTTAGTAGGGGATAACCCACGCTTAACCGAACCTTGAAAGCCAAACGGGGTAGAAATGCTCAAGTACTAAATCTGGGAAAAAACAGTGTAGCGACAGCGTGTCGACCTACTTGTAACACTCATGAACCGTTCCCCAGGCCTCACCTTACATCGAACTTCACGTAGCGACGGAATGACCCTGTAAATAAGCATGCACACATACCAGGAATAATCATAAGTCAAATGTAGTAAACAAATCTATTAGGCCACAACTCTGGCCAACAGTTACAATAGGGCCGAGATGGTCCGCGTACACAATAATAAACTCACAGTGGTATAGGGTTTACCCTAAAAAGAATAACTAGTGGCCCAGCTGGGAGCGCCTTATCTAACATCCGCACTTACATATGTACAGGTAAATTCAAGAATGAGCTCTCAATGCTTTGAAAAAGTGCTACTAGCAAATATATTTAATTAGGTACACAAAAGTGAAATGCAACCATGAACGCACAGTGCTTCGATTAAATGTTATTAGCAAATATGTTTAATTGGTTACACAAAAGTGAAATGCGGCAATGAACGCACAATGCTTTGAGCGAATGCTATTAGCAAACCTGTCTAATTAGTAAGGCGCCGATCCTAGGTAAAATACCTTTTCTGACTATTGTAGGTATAGGATAAATAACTGTATTTAAATACTTTTCACGAGAAATCTTATCATTTAATAAGAATTTGATATTACCTATGATACCTATTTCAAGTTTTTTAACCTAAACTCAGATATTATATCACTTGAAATAGGTGGTTTAATTGTAACACGCCTCCTTCTCTGCGTAATAACGCGAGGGCGGGTCTTAAATTAAACAATGGCGGGTTAGCGCCACCTTCCCGCTACCTCTGTCGGTAGATGGCGGTTCAGCTGGAACGAAGAAAAAGAAACACATACAACTTATAGCTGGGAGATTATTTTAATGCAGTTCCCATTTTGATAAGAGATATATCTACAAATTCTTAAAGCTAACGCGTAGTCCTTATTAACACTCGCGGGGGGGGGGGGGGTCACTACCTATCGGCGGTCGAACGGGCCAGGGCACTCCACCCTGGTAGGAGTCTGGCGGCGCTGCGTATGTGTGGGAGAATACCTCCTGGGTTGGCGGCGCTACGCTGGGCAGCGGAGCTGACAGGGCCGAGGATGCTGATCCCGGCGGTGGGAAGGCTCAAAGCGATGTCGGTGCTCGGGGGGGCCGGAGCGCTTCTCGGAGCGATGTCGGTGCTCGGAGAGGCTGGAGCGTTTCTCGGGGCGATGTCGGTGCTGAGAGGGGCTGGAGCGTTTCTCGGGGCGATGGCGTCGTTCGAAGAAGTGGCGTTGGCTGCGGCGACTGCAGGGAATGAACCGGGGCTGCGCGCTTAGAGGCGCTCGGGGGCGTTGGCGCAATAGGGCATTGAGCCGGGGGTCCCTGGGGGCGGATGGAGGTTTGATCCCTGGGGGGCGGCGTGGCGGAAGCTCCACCTTTTTGAGTGGCCAAGGGGTGTGGGCTTCAGCGGTCCTGAGGACGGCGTTCCACAGCTTGTCAAGCTCGCTGCATTCGAGGGGCTCGGGGTGGAACTGTAGTTCCCACTCCTGGTGTTGGGGGCGGCGGGGGCACCGTCCGTGGGGGCAGCGGTCGGGTTTAACGCAGCGCTCGGCAAAAACTCCTTACAAATTGCCGCGCAGGAGCGAGTAACGTAGCGCCGGCGAAAGAGACTGATTGGTGTGGCCTGTTTACGTCATCCTTGTTTCAAATCTCTAGTCCGCACAGTGACGTGCGTGTCAGAGCTGGGCTGATGGACGAACCTCTTGCCCAAACGTTAAGTCCTGTCGGGATGGCACTCTAGTTCGCACTAAGTGGTGCGTGTCAGAGTGGCTGATTGCCGTTTGAACACTTCGTGACTGAAGGCAAACTTGCTTGAGACATTAACTGGTGCGTGTCAGAGTGGCTGCTTTTTTCTTCCAAGTCCCAAGAGTGCCGGCACTCTCGTCCGCAATAGGTGGTGCGTGTCAGAGTGGTTGAACGAACGACTGTTGGAAAACGAAGCTAGAGACGAACTAAACTCTCTGAAACCCTCACGCGCTTATAAAGGGAGCGTTTCTTTGTTGCAGCAATTCGGCTTCTCTATTGGTCCCCGAGATGGGGGCTTAGGGTGGCTTTTTCGGCTTTTTTCTCATTTTTAGGTCTAGCTGTTTGGCGCTTGTGATTAGTGGTCTGATTACGCGTGCAATCGCTTCCTCTTGAAAAGATGCATCTTCCAATATGCTACCTGCCCTAGTTGCGTTTTTATTTGCCTGCGCGAGCTACTATATGCAGTTATAGCTAAAATGGTCCGGGCTAAAATTAGGCCGCGCTCGGAGGCCTTATGTGTGCGGCTCGAACAAACGTTTGCATTTCGTTCGCTGTTAAATTAGGCATCTTTTGATATGCGGCATGCATATGTTTGATGTCCGCTTCCGCGGCTATTATTTTGTCGGCCGTATTTATTTCACACATGGGCTTCCGCCGGGCGCGTAAATGTTTGCGGTGATTTCTGCAGGGCGGGCGCGCTTCAAAGAATCCGCGGTTTTTCTTCTATGTATTCCCTTATTTCATTGTGCGCGATTTGTATTGCTTTATTAAATTTAATTTTAATGCAAACTTGGCGAAGGCGCCGCTCTGCCGCTGTCACATCGCCAGTTCGCCGAGGGCCGGTGAAATTTCTGCTGCCGCGTGTAATTGAAATCGGGCGTCTGCTGGTCGTTTCTTTGTGCCGGACTTCCTAATTTATGAGTGGTAGCTGCTGCTTGCTTTTCTGCAGAATTCCTAGCGGTGCCATCCTATAAAGTTTATGATGTTTTTCTGGTAACTTGGCGCGAGGATCGAGTCGGGTGCAGGCCAGATGTGAATTTTAGCGCGGGATGGCCTATGATTAATTAAGCCCTCCATCGCGCTAATTGCGTCTGCCTGATTCATATCAATTATTTCTGTTTTCTTTTTATTTAGATTAATATATTCATTAATTTTCAGTCCGCAATTGGTACAATAGTCACAACTTGCATATAACCTTAAATAATAGATTAACAGTAATAACACGTTTGTTGTTAATATTTATAGTAGAGTTTCAAGAAGTTTATGACCAACTGGAATACATCACGCCCGATTAAAATTATTGGTTACGGATGGTGCAGCGTGTATGGTGCAGTGTGGTAAGGATTTGAAAGTATTTTACCCAGATCTAATCCACATTATTTGCTTGGCCCAAGGTCTAAAATATAACTCACATACATTTTCTTAAAATATTGTAATGGATCTCCTTAATGTTTGTACTGGGACAGTTTAATGGACTATTGATTCACTTTTGCAATGGATCAGGTGTCTTGTGTGGTTGTTTGAAAATATTTAATTATAAAAATTATAATGTAAAGCCACCGTTTGCAAAATTTCATTGTAAAAGTTGACTGATCAAAAAATGCAGTTCTCTTTTGTATTTAATCACAATAAAAAATGGTAGTACGCCCTTTTTTATAATTTATTTATCTACCAGTCAATTATACTTGAAAGCTAGCTAGTAAAGCAAGAAACTCTTTTAATCTCAGGCTGGGATCCCGTTTTAAATTCAGTATAGTGCGCCGCTGACAACGCATTATTCTGACTGCGCGGTAAGTAAGTTAGAATACTGTTAAAATTTCTCACAGATTGGTTTTATTGTACAAGATGCGTTTTGAATTGAGTTACTAAAATGGATTTTATCAACATTCGATAAGGTAATAATTTAAATAATCCCGCTCTTTGCATCACTGACAATCTTTTGTTTCAGCTTTTGTATTTAGGAGCGTCGGTTCGGAATTACATAACCTCAACTTGGGAGTTTTTTAATATGCGGACAACGTCTTCCCTGTTGCCGAAAATCTTTGGAATTCTGCTCGGTAATATCGCCTGCCTGATGCTCGTAACTTTTTCCCGGGTCTAACAGCGTTAATTATAGGCTAAACTCAGTACCTGGTTTTGTCGATCGTCTGCGGCTTGAGGAACCTGGTTTTCGATGTCTCGGGGCTGCTATCGGTCCCCTGGTGCTGGAACCCCTCGTAGATGGTTGCACACTGCTGCTCTCCGTGCTGGCATGCTGATCCAGTTGCCCCGATGCTTACGTTGGCTGGTCGCAGATCTCACACTCTTGCCGATGATGATCGAAAGGCCCCTTTTTAGGTTAAATAACTTTTTGTGTTGGATTTTGCTACAAACATTACCACAGGAACTAGGTAAAACACTGATTGTAACTGGCTGGTTGTTATTTAAAAATATGCAGATGTACTACATGAAACCTAATTTTATTCAGGAGCACAAATTCACAGCTTCATTACATTAATGTATTCATTTGTTTTTCACTAAAAACCGTTAATGATAATTGCCTATCTAAGTGTTTGAAAACGGATATTAACTATGTTCAAAGACACTACTTTTTAACATAAATTTCTTATAACTAAAACATTTTACAAATGTCCTACATTTAAAATTATTGTTTGTTCATAATGCGTTTTAATGTCTATTGGCGCCACTCCCACGTTTGTTTTTAATTAAATTGTCCTCACTCGCGCACTTGCATTAATTAGCTTTTTTAAGAGTTCATAGCACTTATTCCACATCCTGTCTGTGTGATTTTCCTCTAAAATTTTAACTGTCTCCATTTTATTGCTAATTCTTGCATTCCAATTCAATCTAACAAACTGCCCAATCCCTTTTCTTCTAAGATTTTGCTCTTTGCTCTTTGCATTATTCTTTCATATGATTCTGGCTTCTTATACCTTATATGAGATTGTTCATAAAACGACTCCTGTTTATTTAATTGAATACTAAGCTAAAATCTCTTACACTTAGCAATCTTTCTGTGATAAATTGAATCTAATCTGAATTGGCTTTAATTATGCCCAAACTTATTTAATTAATTTTAAGATATCGCACTCAATCTGTGAATAAACGAGCTTTATTTCCTGCGTTCCTTATTCAAATACTTGCTTTTAATTCAAGCATTTGTCTCGATGCATTTTTTGAATGATATTTACATTTTAGTCTCTCAGCTAAACAAATTACCCCAACTCTGTGCTTAGGTGAATCGCTTTTGAATTAAACTGCAAGCAGAGCTGAGCCCAGGGCTTAATACCATTGCAATATATTGCAATGGCTTATGAGATATTGTTGTGATATGATTGATAAATAAATACAATCAAAGACCCACCACACAAATTATTTTTAATTTTGTAAAAATAAAACTTCGACTGATTAATTTCTGGGTTCGCCGATTTATAATATTCGCTATAGTAGTTTGCCCTATATTAATAATGCATCCATCTGTTAATAATAAATTGCTAGCTCAAATAAAGTACACATGAAACTCAAAATCTCAGGTCTTGGGTTCCTAATTTCAATCGAATTTTAAAAACTGGCTCGGACGCCACTGCAAAAGTAATTTGAAATTCAATTTGAACCGTACTGCGCCGGTGCAGATAAACTGACAGATAAACTGACTCACATAATTCAACTTACGCTGTCCGCCTGCGTTTTGAAATGAATTGTTAAAAGGTTTTAATGAGCAATTTGATCAGATAAGTTTTTAATTTCGCGCCTTCAATCGGCGTCACTAAGCTCTTTTGTTTTCCAGGCTAAAACCTCGATTAAATTGTTCCAAAAAGACGCTTCCATGCAATTGTTATTCTTAACCTCAAAATTTGGACGTAAAATGGAAATCCTAAAGACGTAGCTGCTCATGGACAGGAACAATAGCTGGATTTCGGTTCCGCAGCTCGTGTTTTAGGTAAGGTATCACTTTCCCTGCGTTTTGCGCCGGTTAATTTTGGCAAATGCACTAACCTTACTTTCTTTCAGATGCTGCCTCGGAGACCTCTTCTATAGTGCCTGCGTTATTTGTTGAGCCCCCTGGATGCTGAGACGGATGTGCGGAGTCTTGTAGACCTCGGCTGGACCTGCTGGTACCCTATATCAGCCTCTGGAAAGCCGCAGAACACTTGCTCGGGATGCTGGAACGACTGCCGAAGGTGGCCGACGAAAATTAATTTTATAGCGTAGAAATCGCCACCTTTACTCTCACTGATGCAGCACAAATTTCTCTACACACTGGTGATATTTTAAACTCAATATTTTTATGTTTACTATGAGAAAACTTAATAAATTAGTAGAGCAAAAACTGGCATGTCAAGAATAATTTTATTTCAATTGTTTTTTTTACCAAGCTTCTTATAAACAATAAAGCATCTAAATTCGAATTGACAGGATATAAACTGGGTACAAATTAACAACTTCCAACAATAAATTCAATTTTACAATACATTTTGTGAAATTTCTTACAACTAAAATAAATGTTTTTCAAATTCTTCTTTAAAAACGTCTCTTAGCGCCACTCACTTCGTTTTATTATAATTGTCTTGTCGCGCACGTCACTCTATTGATTAACTATTTACACTAACTTTGTTCATTTCCTGCTAATGTGTGATTTTCCTCATTAATTAAATAATGTGTCCTTTTCCCCAACTTTTACATTAATCTTGGTTGCATGTTCTATTTCAGAATTTTCTTCTAGATTGTGCTCTATTGCACCATGTTCCATTCATTTATCCTCTTCTCTTACCTTATTTTAAACAGCTCATAACACACGTCTATATGTAATTATTATTTTAATAGCTAACGCTTCATTTAAAGCTGTGCATATTTCGAACTATTGTGCCAGTTCTTTATTTATTTTCGTTTTACATAATCGAATTTTAAGTAACAGTAATAAATATTGTTACAATAAATAAATGAATATCATAAAACAATAAAGAAATAAAGAAGTAAAAGATACACCACTTAGCTATAAAAACAGCTGTGTGTGGCTTTGCAGATATTATTAAGTTTGCATCGATCATGCATGTGCTAGAAAAAATCTATATAAAAAAAAGCAATTCAATTTAAAATAAAAGCAAAAATTCAATCTATGGAAAATGAAGCAGAAACCTTTTGACCAGTTTATTAAAATTATTCCGATGTATGTGTAAGTTATTTTCTTTAATGTACAACTGAAAGTTATTATAGAGCTTTGGCATGTAGTAATTGAAACATCTTTGACCGACTGATTTATTTACTTTATGTGGGATAGCATCAGCTCTGTGCCTAGTAATGTAATTATGATTATGCGTATTTATGCTTTGTGAGTTTTTCCAAATATATTTTAATATGGCACTATAGAATAATTGTTGCAATGTCATGACATTCGAATCACTAAAAACAAGGTTAGTCGGATATATACTAGGCTTTCCTAAAATAATTTTTAATATATACTTTTGTATTATTTCCACCCTCTCCGTGTAAAGACGAGCTGCTCCACCCCAACCTAGTATGCCATAGGACAAAATGGACTGTACCAAAGCATAGTAAAAACAGTAAAGTTGTTTAACTAATAATATTTCTTTTAATTTCTTAATGACATATATAGCTTTTCTTAATCTATTGCATATATTGTTTATTTGAATGTCCCATCGCATGTGTTGGTCCACGGTGATTCCAAGATACTTGGTGGAAATTACCTTTCTTATGTTTATGTTGCATTTACAATTACGAGTAGTTACAGGGCAATTGGTATCATGAACGGTAATGTTAGTAAAATCAGCTTGACTATTTGCATATACTTATACTAAAAGTAATAAACACACTTTTTGAATAATTCAAACTTAATATATTTGCATCTAACCAACCTTTTATAATAGACAAATCTTGTGTTGCTGCAGTTCTCACCGCGTGCCAACTTTCTGCTTGCAGAATCAGGACAGCATCATCCGCATAAGCAATCAGTTGACCATTCAAATCAGTAGATAGTAGAAGGTCATTAATATATATTAAGAATAGTACAGGTCCAAGTATGGTACCTTGGGGTACCCCACATGTAATTATTTCCGAAGAGGTTCTGTTTCTACATTGCACAAACCTTTTATATCATGTTTAAAATTATTTTACTGACTCCAATACATGAAAATTGAGCTTCAAAATTTTTCTATTAATTCAATTACTTTCAATGTTAATGGCCAAGTTTCGCCATTGTGGTTACGATTTGATAAATTATACGGATTTTCTCAGTTGTATGCATTACCTCAACTCTATGCTTTAGTGACATTATTTTTAATTTCTTTGCATTGCTACCAGAGCTGAGTAGAGGGCTAAATACAACTGCAATATAGTCTGTTTTCTGCTTTATGATTCAGAGCAGGCTTTGCATTTACATTTTTGTAACAGTGTAGGTAGTCGGTTCCAAAGAAAAAACACTAGTTGTGTCAAAACTCTGTTACAACTGTCAATGTGTTAACTTATAAGCAATATTATACTTACTAAGAGATAAAAATTACTGAACCATTGACATTAAATGCGGTATTGCTTTATTTTAAGAACGTTTATTTAAACATGATTGTTATCTAACTCTACAGAAACATCATAATATTTATAGACATCAATTTATCTTATAGGTAATAATGTAAATAGTATATTATACATCAAGGTAGCGAAGCGCAGTATTATAACCTGAGCGCATATTAGATACTGAGCGCGCAGCGCGAAGTATCTAAAGCGCGAAGGTTATAAGACGATTCGCTACCGTGGTGTATATACTATTTTTTGCACTACCAAACGGCTTAATACCTAAATTACCAACAAATTTCGAAAATATTTTAACTGTCAACCTGACAATACAGCTCTTATAGTCATATTTGGTAACTTAGCAATTTATTAGTTACCACGGTGAAAATTGTTTATTTTACTTTCTCTCCCTTGGAGGAGAAAATCAACTTCACGACCTAAAGATAGGCCAATAACGGTGCGTTCTGGGACTAGTAGTGCAAAATAGTATATTATACATCAAGGTAGCGAAGCGCAGTATTATAACCTGAGCGCATATTAGATACTGAGCGCGCAGCGCGAAGTATCTAAAGCGCGAAGGTTATAAGACGATTCGCTACCGTGGTGTATATACTATTTTTTGCACTACCAAACGGCTTAATACCTAAATTCCCAACAAATTTCGAAAATATTTTAACTGTCAACCTGACAATACAGCTCTTTAAAACGTCAAAATTAAAATAGTCATATTTGGTAACTTAGCAATTTATTAGTTACCACGGTGAAAATTGTTTATTTTACTTTCACTCCCTTGGTGGAGAAAATCAACTTCACGACCTAAAGATAGACCAATAACGGTGCGTTCTGAGACTAGTAGTGCAAAATAGTATATTATACATCAAGGTAGCGAAGCGCAGTATTATAACCTGAGCCGAGGCCATCGATAACTGGCGAGGCCATCGATAACTAAAAGGCCGGCACCTCCCGAGTCATGAGTCATACCGCGTAGGCCGAGTTTAGCACTGTGTTATACGGCGTTAAGGGTAAAATCAAGATATTTGTAAGCTAGGAATATTTATTAAATCATATTTCTACAAATAACAAAGAACATACATTGTTAGGAAGCTAGCAAAGTAAATTCAATAGGAAAATAGAAACAAAAACAAACAATACGTACGTAATATACAGGTACAAGTAAATCTAATATAAAAATCCTACGATGAAAGTGTTTTAATTTTTCTATTTTTTGTGCCGTAAGATATATCATCATTTTTCTTTTTAGAATAATTTTTTAACAATATGTTAACCATTATGTTCAAAGCTTGTTGAATCAGGGTACCAACAGTAATGCCACATTTGCAGTAATCATCAACAAATACATCATTTTTCTGAAGAACTTGATACGACAAAGAGTAAAGTAACCGCTTTTGGTTTCCGCATTGAATAAACTGTGTTTCGTATTTACTAGACAACACCAAATTAAACGTAGCTAAAGCGTAAGAGCACATATTAAAAATTATATCAGATGGGTACAGAAGACCTCCCCTATCAATTGCTTTCAAATAACATTCATTTGCAGTTTCTCGTGAAAGATCAAGATTTTTCTCTATAGTTGTTAATTTACGACATTCGATGCATTTAATTTTCTTATTAACTCCACGCGCAATATATCCACCTATAAAGGTTAAAGCTTGTAATATATTCGAATCAAATTCAGGCACGATTTTTTCGCAAAGAAATTCTTTAAAATTATTTTCAATAATTTCCTCCAGATGATCTTGGTCAGTATACTCAAAATGTTTCAAATAAAATGTCCCTGAAGTGGACGAATTCAAACTTATAATTGAAAGCATTTTAAGTCTTCTTTCGGATTGCAAAATTTCGGTAGCCGACACATGATACTGCCCACCAGACATTTGTCTGTATTGTCCAAACCTACCCTCCAAAGAATCAGTTTGGAATTTACCTAGGAGAACAAATTTCACCTGGCCTATTTCACCTGACAGCAAGTAATTGCATAATTCTATGTGTGTGTCTGTAGTATGTTTTAGGGCACAATATGTATCTGGCGTTAATCTACCGCTTTTAGATGCAACACCTACCCTTAGATCGTTCCACTCTTCTAACCAAGCAGAAAAATCTGTTAAAAATTTAACCTGCACGCCCAGTAAGTCAGAGATGGCATCCCGCTTCTGGTCTCTTAAACAGATTCCTTTTCGTAAAGCTTTAACGTTTACAGTATTCCACCAACTCGCGATTGTTTCAAGAAAAAGAATTGTTCCATCGGCATCTTTAAACTCGCGATTTTCTTGTTGTTTTAATTTTAAGGCAGCGACGTTTTTTTCGTCAAACAGTTTGCATGCAAATAAAACATTTTGCCTTTCCATATTTGTAGGAAACAAAACTTTTCTACTAAGGGCCGGAGCAGTTTTTACTACAGAATATTGCTCTAGTTGATAAAGTTTTTTCAAATGCTGTAGGTTTGCAATTATATACAAAGTATTAGTGTCATTATTATCTGAAGGCACTGGCAAATAGAAACACTGGTTGGTGACTTTTTGGTTCAACCAATTATTTCGGATGCATTTCAAAAGGTGTACAGTGTCAAATAATAAGAACAACCTTTTGTTGGAGTATGGATTAGCGATTAAATTTTGAAGAGAACCTCCACACAGTAATTGGTACATTTTCCGATTTACCCTGTTGTTATCACAACAAAGAGTTAGAACATGATAGCCACATTCATGCAACAGTTTAATTACGTTCAATAACATATTTTTAAGTTCCTCGCTGATCATATTTTTTACTGGATACATAGCTACCACGTCTTTATTTTTCGAAAATATTGACCCTATCATAAAAACCTGCATGGTTGTAGCTACTTCATTGCTGCCAGTAAATCCTTCCAATTTTCCACCTTTGTATTGAATTTCAGGTCGTAAATATATTTCATCTAACATTAAGTTAACAGTTAGTTCACTTTTGTTTAGAATTTCACACTTTCTTTTTAAATAATTTTTATGTGAATCTTGAATGCCACTTTCACATCCATCAATACGACTCGATAAATTTTTTAAATACTTCGGATGTGGTAGTTTTAGATATCCACTAGCCCTTAGCATTTTATATGCAGCTGGATAGGTAAAATATAATTGTGCAGAAAACACAAGTTTTTCTGGTGAATAATGGTGTTTGTTATTGATACTCATATCCAATTCTTCATATAAAAATGTTATCTTTGAAATAAAATCTTTATCAACATCCTGGTCTGGTTCATCAGATATTTTATTTAAATATTCCTCTAACAACAAGCAGGACATCTTTAAATTATCCGCCGTGGGTAGCGTAAACGAATCCAGAAAATTAATTAATGCAGTAAATATCGACCACTTTGTCAACTTGACTTCGTTTTTGAATAAATTTTTAAAAATGTGAGGGTAACACTTTTTTCCGTCATAATGCACATTGATTTGTAAATCTGAAGTAATTTTTAAAGACGTAATTATTTTAGGGACATCATCAGTAAATAAAGTAAAACATAATACGAAATTTTCCGATTTTTTACAGAACCAGTGGTTGGGAATATGTGAAACACAATTCTCGGAAAACCATTCAAAATTTTGTATGTGATCTGCAGCTTCCGCTTCTAAGATTGCGCCTTCTGCAATTTTCTTCTTACGTAATTCAATTTCTTCAGCCCTTTCATCTGGCGTTTTTCGTTTAGCAGGTAGTTCTGAAGATAGATATGAAGGCTGATTAGGAAATACAGTCGGATATGCATCTTCAGTTAAAGATATCGTCTTTTTGGGTACAGACAAAAGTTTTCCATCCTGTGTTTTGACGGTACTATTGCTTGATATAAATCTGTCTTCAAAGTGTTTAATGCAGATTCCCGAATATTTGCTTGGAAGGAAATTTTCGCGGTTGATTTTTTTTACCCATAAAGCGCGCATTTTTTCGTCATTTGGAAACTTAAAAGTTGACACATTCTCACGTGTAATATCCTTCACAGAAACATAATTTGACTTGCAAAGTGGCACACAACACTTTCTGCCCATCTACAAAAAATAATAAAAATAAATATCCTAATTATCATCTTAAGATCCACTATTTTAAATTACATGTGGCCATCATACATACGTTTAGTGTTCAGGGTTGGTATTCAAAATTCTTATTAGTTTATACTTCATCATAAATACCTTTAAGAAATCACACAATTAATTTTTATAAATAATAATAACTGCTTCACATGCAAAAGTACATTGCCAAATTTAGCAACCTTTCAATTACTCAGAACGTAAAGAAATGGTATATTACTTTAGCATAAACACACTCGAGTCGCCTCGCCTAGCCTCAACACAGTCAAAAGTCGGCCTACGCTGTGTGACTGATTGGGGTTGTGGAAGGGGAAGTTGCCGGCCTTTTAGTTATCGATGGCCTCGATGGCCTCGCCTGAGCGCATATTAGATACTGAGCGCGCAGCGCAAAGTATCTAAAGCGCGAAGGTTATAAGACGATTCGCTACCGTGGTGTATATACTATTTTTTGCACTACCAAACAGCTTAATACCTAAATTCCCAACAAATTTCGAAAATATTTTAACTGTCAACCTGACAATACAGCTCTTTAAAACGTCAAAATTAAAATAGTCATATTTGGTAACTTAGCAATTTATTAGTTACCACGGTGAAAATTGTTTATTTTACTTTCTCTCCCTTGGTGGAGAAAATCAACTTCACGACCTAAAAATAGGCCAATAACGATGCGTTCTGAGACTAGTAGTGCAAAATAGTATATTATACATCAAGGTAGCGAAGCGCAGTATTATAACCTGAGCGCATATTAGATACTGAGCGCGCAGCGCGAAGTATCTAAAGCGTGAAGGTTATAAGACGATTCGCTACCGTGGTGTATATACTATTTTTTGCACTACCAAACGGCTTAATACCTAAATTCCCAACAAATTTTGAAAATATTTTAACTGTCAACCTGACAATACAGCTCTTTAAAACGTCAAAATTAAAATAGTCATATTTTGTAACTATGCAATTTATGAGTTACCACGGTGAAAATTGTTTATTTTACTTTCTCTCCCTTGGTGGAGAAAATCAACTTCACGACCTAAAGATAGACCAATAACGGTGCGTTCTGAGACTAGTAGTGCAAAAAATATATTATTAATAACTACTTGTTGCTGATTTTTGTTGACAGAAGTTACTAGAAGTTATTATTTATGCTAAACCTATACCAATCATTTTAAAATAAAAAGATAATACAAAATACTCTGGCAGAAATGACATGACTCTTCGCACACTACAGTTGGCATCCATTCGCATAGTTGTACTTATATTCTATTTCTTTTCATGTGTAGGATAATTTTGAACGGCACCCAGTATAATTTAGTTATTCTCTTGCACATCGTAACAAATTGTTCAAAGTAAGTAAATATTTTTTTATATCCCGAACCTTCTTCTTAATATCCTCCCTGATTCTATATTCCCACAAGTTAGAAATTCATGTTCTTTATTTAAATCTTCATACGGTTCTTGCTGGAGTTGTGAAAAACTCCAGTATAGCCCACTGGTACATTTTGACATATACGGAATATTCGCAGAAAAAACTCTTTTATGTAGTGTGGGAATTCAAATTTAATATATCCTTATTGTCTACGATTGCAATAATTTTTTTTACAGTCATACACCCATCCTTTAAATACACATGTATTTTTGTACTAAATACACACAAATCTTAAACTGCAGCTAACCTAAATTGGCAACTTAATGGCAGCCAAGAATGGATGTGGCGTGAAACGCTCGTGTTCTGCCTCAAGTGTCTGAACATTTTGTAGAACCACAGACAAACTGAGAATTAGATTATCACGCACATGCTCTTAAGCACGAGTGGGCCATATTGGAGTTTAGCCTGATTTTGCTTCATTTAGAATATCAAACACAGTTGTATTCTAAATCTAGCATTATAAAAAAGTGTTAGAACATTAATATCTGTTTAATTCTTAATACTTACATCAAATTATTTGACCAACCCTTCTCCAATGATGGCTGCTTTACTTAATTTACAGTTGATATCTTTTATATTAGTAAAACGTTTTACTATTGACTTTGCATTTTACTACGCTTTACCGAAGTGTCAACTTGACAATTCCGGCGACCTTGATTTTGGTGTTAGGTATATTTTGTAACTAAACTGTTGTGCACTGCTAAAATAATGTAAATGCAAAGTCTGCTCTGAATCATAAAGCAAAAAAACAGACTATAGGTAGCAATGCCATTTGAAGATACAGCAATGTGCATTTAGAAGGATAAAACTAGTTTTCAACATAATTCTCTGAAACAAGACTTACTGTATATAATAACTATTTGCGGCAATAGGCCGGTAGTTAAGCATTCATTGCCGAGCTAGTATATTACGGTCGAGCCCGTCAGGTCGAAACACGTGATCTAGCAAGGCCATAAACGCGAATACCGGCGTGTGTTGTATATTTCTTTTGTATACTGAACAAGAACAAGACCCATTTTGATTATTAAAGAATAATCCCAAATTATTTGCTTTCAAAATGGTGCGATTCGTGTTATACGTTTGGCAGTACTAAAGTATATTGTTGGTGGCACTGTCAGTGTATGTCTGTTTTGCGGCAGTTTGTACCAGACTGATGCAAAACCTAACCTGCTAACCCCGAATGCGACAGAAACTGACAATGCCAGCAACAATATACTTCAGTTTTTCCAAAAGTATAAGTAACACGAATCACAAGCGTTGTTAAGTGCTACCGGACTAGGCCATAAAGACCTACCTACGGGACTCGTTGATAATCTGGTAGATAGTTGCTTAGACGAGTAAAAAAACATTTTAATGTGCTAATAGATGTCATAGTGAAATTGGAACAACGCGGGCTGTCATTAACGGATTCAACAGAAATAATTAATAAAATTCAAACTTGGTTTAAAGGTACTTCTGGCAAACCAAGCGGAGATGCTTTTAAAAAATTTATTAATATTTTGGAAAAAAATCCAAGTTGTTTATGAAAAACGCACTAAAATTTCAAATAATGAACAGCTCGACGAATTTACAAATTTGTACCTATAGGTTAAGTGATAACTCATCAGTATTTTCGGCCGAACTCTATGCCATCATCAAAGCGCTACACTACATCCAGCAATCCGACAACCGAAACCACGTTATACTTTCGGACAGCTTCAGTGCACTCCAATCATTAGACATACAATCCTCGAATTCATACGTAAAGGAAATCACAGATCTAACTAATGACCTTCAAAAAACGGGAAAGGAGATAATTTATGTGTGGATTCCATCACACATAGGGATCCATGGTAATAGCGTACGCAGATAATCTCGCCAAGCAGGCAGCCGGAAAACCAACAACAGATGAACATGAAATCACAATGGACGACGCAAAAACCTTTATAAAAAAGAGTATTCCAGAAAAATGGCAGAAAAAATGGAAAAACATAGAAAATAATAAACTGAGGAATATTAAAGAAGACATAGAAAGATATAACCCTTCAAAAAGATTAACTAGAAGAGCAGAAACCTGCTTAACACGAATTAGGATTGGACATAGTCTACTAATCCAGGGGTACCTACTTCAGAGACAACCTCCACCAATTTGTGTAAAGAACCGGTGACCATAATACATATAATGAGTGAATGTACAAAATACAACAGCATTAGAACAAAATATAAATTAAACTACCCCCTAAAAGACATTATAAACAACAAAAATAATAGATACTTAGATAATATGTTAGCATATCTTAAGGATACAGGTTTATTTAAATTATTGTAAACACATTTAGTGTACCGAAAACCATGGCAGTTGAGGCACAATCAACAAATTAAAAATAAAAGTTTGTACCAATTACCTATTTCTGTAGAAGATAAACTTAGCTTTTCATGGCTGAAAAATATATCCACAGATAAATGATACTCATTTAGGCCAGAAAATGTTGAAATGTATTTTATTTGTTATGCTAACAGTAGCAAATAAATTTAGTTTAATGTTTAGATTTTGTTCTATTTTAATTTTCTTTAACCTATTTTAAGTAGTACCTAGCCCAGGTTTTTAATAGCATATTTTAGGTACCTAAACAGAAGTTTTTTACAACCTGAAATCGTAGCTTTACTAATTAGTTACACAAACTGAACACGAAATACCTTGTTTTTGACCGGCTCAGGCTCGATGCGAAAATGTTGAATGCGGCAAGCCGGTGACTACTCTCGCTATAGCTGTCATTTGACTTGGTGGTGGGTGTAACTCGAAGACGTCTAGAGAATCCCTTTAATTTATTCGGAAACGGTTGCGTAACGCCCTCTTGGCTATCACAAACCTGAGGAGCCGTTACTTAGCCTGCTCGAGAGAAATATTCCGTACCAGATGACGAAAACATCAGCTAAACAAGCTTTCGTAAATACTGAACGAACGGCATCGGCGGATTAGGTCATCAACACAGAGCACCCACAGCACACACCGTCACTTCCACACTTGCAGAGAACCGTCTCAATAAACAATGTCCAAAACTTTGCTGTAACAGCACAAAAGAAACCTCGGACGCCTTTTCGCCGAAGCGCTAAGGTGCCCACCAAAAACACGCTATTCGACTGTCCTCTCTTGCTGGTTGGGCTTGAATCCATTCAAAAACAGACACCAAGCGGAGTTTCGCGTGAAACGCGCTTGCCAGATGCAGCCAATGAGAACGCAGTATCCTCGCATAACAACGGCAAGTGAGGCAGCCTGAACACGAAAGAATGCGATGGAACGAATGCTTCTCTGTCGCACTCGCAGGGCCTCATTTTAAATTTATTGCAGAAAACCACTCCAACAGCCAGCTGCAACTACGACGGCATAGAGTCCCGCGCGGAGCAAAGTTGCGTGCGTGACAACTTTAGAAAAATGGCAAAATAGCAAAATAGCGGAAATATTATGTGGTGAAATATGGCTGAAACGGAACCTATATACAGGCAGACTCGCCAACTCGGTACCAAGACTGTTTGAAATGGTTACGTAGCTATAGGAATTAAAGAAAAATAAAATGGCCTGACAAATAGCCTTAACAGAGTATTCTTTGACGGTAAAAAAAAGTAATGGCTTAGAAACCTAGAAGCGTTACCACTTTGTTTAAATAAAGCAAGTGCAAACATTTTTTCGTCATAAGAATAACGGCGGGATTTTGGTTTCTTTTTGCTTAACCTTAATTGACTAAGAAGAAAATTGATAGTTGGAGGTTTTGAATTTGGGAATTCTTTCGGGAACAACCGTAAGGCTCTGCCCATTAAACATTTACTGTTTGTAATACGCATTTTTTTACGCAATCTACTTGTTTTTCTTACAAATTTATCTAATTCTTGGTTTACAATTTTTCCCGCGGCGTCAGTTGAATTATTCTTTTTACACCTAAAGGCCGCTTTACATTTAAGCAAGACCGGTACAATGCAATGCAAGATGAAGAATTGCATGTAAAAATTAATATTGATTGTCACTTTACATTTATGCAAGTCAGGTGCAATACATGACGTTTGTAAACAAGACTACCAACCACCAATACATAAAAGTGCATATCATTTTGACAACAATTAAATTAAAATTTGCAGTAATACTTACGTGGTCATTTTAATTTTTTTATTGACAGTGGTTTTAGCACGTGTTTTAAGTTGTTTATCAAATTCCATAAGTGAAAGGTTAGTTCACTGCTACTTTCAATTTGAATGGTTGGTAACAAGCTTTTTTACTAAAAAAATTACTAGAATTGCATGCAACTTGCAACAAAATTAGAACCGGCTCTAAACGTTTTGTCTTGCATCAGCTGATTGTAAAAATTGCCTTGACACATGCGCTCACTACCATTTTCGTCTTGCCTTGCATTGCATTGCAAAAGAATTATTATTGCAAAGGTTAGTGCTGAGGTGTAAACACCTATTAAGCACCATATACAGATACAAATGCTCCCATACAGTAAATAACATATAGTTATATATAGTTAGATATGTTTACATATAATGCGGTAAATGTAGTAATCCCAAAACTAAAAAAATAATAAAAGAAAAGAAAATACAATCATTCCACAAGAAAATCAATTTTCGGTAGAAAAACAAACAGGTAAATGCAAGTAAGATAGGTACAAACACACTGATTTTATTAACTAACTGAAAATTCGGTCCAAACGTTTTTTAAATGCACTGACAGAGCTTGCACAAACAACACTTTCAGGTAGAGCATTCCAGTGTTCAAACGATCTGTTTGTGATGAAGTGAAGCCGGTGAGACGTTTTGAACTGCTCCTTGCGTAGTTTAAAACGATGACCACGCAGACGACTATCATCGTTGAGCTGAACCATGGGTGACGTATACGGAAAAAGGTTATGTGTAAAACGAAAAATTTGAATTAAATCCCCTCTGATTCTCCGTTTTTCTAAACTAGGAATCCCTAGTTTTGCCAGTCGTTCTTCGTACGATAAGTTCCGAAGACTAGGAGGCCAGCGAGTGGCTGCTCTTTGCACTTTTTCTAACAGCTGTATATCTTTAACTAGCCAAGGAGACCATACAGGTGATGAAAACTCCAATATAGGACGTACGTAGGTGGTATATAATTTAGCAGCTAACTGCGGAGATGCATTCGGAAATGTTTTCTGCAGAAGATAGAGTTTAGATCTAGCTTTTTTAACTATACCGGTGATATGGTCAGACCAAGTTAAAGTGGATGTTACAGTAACTCCCAGATCCAGTTGGATATCAGTATCGTCAACCTTAGCGTTTCCTATGAAGTAAGGAAGACGAGGATTCTTTTTACCTACGTGTAGTACCGAACATTTGTCAGTGTTTAAAGGCAGTAACCAGTCAGAGCTCCATTCGTTGACAATGTTTAAATCACGTTGAAGATCTATGTGTGATGTAGTATTTCCAAAGATTTTTGTATCGTCGGCGTATATAGCTGTTTCGCTTTGAAGTAATCTAAGAAGATCTGCTACATAAATAAGAAATAAAATTGGTCCTAAGACAGATCCTTGTGGTACTCCGCTCGTTGTTCGTAAAGAGTTAGATAAACCACTTCCAATTCTAACATGGAATGTTCTGTTTGTAAGAAACTCGGCTATCCATTTCAACAACTTTCCTCGTAGCCCAATATGTTCGATTTTTTGTATCAGTCTATTGTGAGGGACTTTGTCGAAAGCTTTGCTGTAATCGAGGTATATCACATCCACTGCCTCATCCCTATCCAACCAGGTCGTCCACAGATTGACTGAATTTAAGAGGTTAGAGATCACGGATCGTCCTGGTACAAAGCCATGTTGAGAACTCGGAATAATATTGTGAAGAAGTAGGAATTCGAGGACGTTATTTACAACAATGCGTTCCATTGTTTTGCATAAAATACATTCCAAACTAATTGGACGGTAGTTATTAGGATTAAATTTATCTCCCTTTTTAAAAATTGGTGTCACCCTTGCTTGTAGCCATATAGACGGAAGTTCACTACTTTCAAATGATTTTTGGAAGATAAGACGCAGTGGATACGATAACGCTGCAGCACATTGCTTGAGCACTTTCGCAGTGACGCCATCAGGGCCAGGCGAGGTGTCGCTGGGTAGATTTTCCAAATGTTTTTGGATTTCATCTTGGTTAAACACAATTTCCGATAACGAGTTTGGGTTCCTATTTCCAACACACATTGGTAGTGGACCGTCTGGTTCTGCAGTGTACACGGTGCTAAATAAATGAGCGAAAATATTAGCTACTTCTTCATTATTACTGCAAATATTACCACTTGCGTTCCGAATTGTAGGAATAGACACTTTCGATGCGGTGTGTTGTCTAACATATGAGTATAACGCTTTCGGTCTATCTACGAGTTTGTGTTCATAAGTGGCTTTAGAGTTTTTCAGCTCTAGGGATAGTTTATTTGAGACTTTTCGATGGTTTTGGTAGTCGATTGCAGATCCGCTATTTTTAAATTTTCTCCACAATCTTCTCTTGAGGCGCGCCTTAGAAATGTGTAGATTAGTTAACCAAGGTTTTATTGGGTTTTTCTGTTGTTTTACACTATTAGAATGTGCATTAACTGTCTGAGTAATTATATCTAGTAAATGATTCCACATAGTCTGTATGTCGTTATCAGCAAGTCTGTTCCAATTTTGTTGTTCTAACTCAATTGAAACTGCTTCGTAGTCAACTACAATGAATGTTTTTTCTGGCGCTGGCTGTTTGTAATTAATTACCTGAATGTCTGTAGTAATAACCACATGATCAGATATACCTATTGGGTTATCATAACATACACCAGAAAGTAGGTTCACGTCATTAGTAAGTAGAAGGTCCAACGTAGATGGTTTTTGTCCAGATCTAAATCGGGTGGGTTGCTCTACGAGTTGAATGAGAGTAGTATTCTGAAGCATATCGACAAAAGGAAATTCAGCACTGGTTGGTGAAAATTCATTCTTAACTAAAGGCCACTTTATATTAGGTAGGTTAAAATCGCCAAAGATAATAACATTTTGTAGTTCACTCGATTTCTGATACATTACATCGAAAAGATGTTTGTCTGAGTCTACTGGAATCTGGAGGCCGATAGATACATCCTAAGTGAATAATCAAATTCTTAGTGCAAAGGCGGAGCCAAAGAGATTCGATAAACTCTGTCGTAATGTTAAGTTTTGTAATGACAAACTGAGAAGAAACATTTTCATGTATGTAAATACAAACGCCTCCTCCTCTTTTGTGTAATCGGTCGGTGCGATATAGAGAGTATGTAGGGATGCTGAATAAATTGTCAGGGACATCCGGGGCCAACCAAGTTTCGGAAATAAGTATACAGGAGGGTTTGTTTTCTTTGATGTGAATTAAAAGATCACTGAACTTTGTGGCGAGAGTCGAGATATTTGTGTACATAAGATTAAGATTAAAAATTTCGTTTTTTAGTTTTTTGGTGCATTACGGTTTACAATCGTTGGGATTCCTTTAATATATCGAATGGTCAAGTTTTGTTCGCCCATTTCAGTTTTTCGCTTTAGTTCCTCTCGTTTTTCAGATAAATATTTTCGTTGTTGAGGTGTCTGGTCATCATAGATTTTAATTTTGTTGAACGGTGTGGTTAACAGATTAGCCTTTTTACGAAGTATTTGCATTGCCATGTCAGGATCGTTGACATTGACTTTTACGAGTCTGTTTCTATCAGCTACTTGAGTTCCTATACGAGTGGTGTTAATATTGATAAGAGGCTGTCCGGTAACTGCAAGTATAATTTCTTTTGCCACATCGTCGTCGCTCTTTGAATTATTTTCCGGTATGCCAGCAAATATTACATTGCCAGCACGCCTGAGCCTTTCAGTAGCTTCCTGAATAACGCGCTCGGATTGTTCCTCAGATACTTTTTGCTCTGCCATATTTTGTACTTTGAGTTCCAAAGAGTTTAGGCGAGCTTCAAAATTAGTTTGCATGGCAGTTAACATTTTCATTAATTGGTCGATTTTAGTTTCATTGGCGGAACACTTGCTACAATACATTTTCACGTTTTTAAGTTTAGTACGCGTTCGCCGAGCTGCGTCATCTTTCGAAAGGCCTAAACATGCCAGATGAACGTCGTGATCACATGAATCACATTTTACGTGGGGAAATTGCGCTGAAATTAGATTTTTACAATCTCTACAAGACATTGTAGAAATTACCAAAAATGTCTTCGATGTTGTTGCACCAGCTGATCGATACGTGGCTTTGAGGTCGCAAGGTCGGCCAATAAAATTACGAGCACGAAACAGCAATACCACGACCGCACGCGCGCACGTATTCTTCACGAATTCAAGATTATAAAAGTACTATTACTTATTACGCGCACAACACTTTTAGTTCACATCTGTAATCTCTCAAGCGTTCAACTCAGCTCTTGGCTTTTAGTGTAAAAATATCCGCTTGGCAACGTCGCTTTTTGATCTGCTGCAACCTTCAGCTTATTGACCCCGATTGTGTATCCTAACCTCAACAAAAGTTTTAATTTTTTTCGCACCAGTTGTGCTTTAAACTCGCGGCGCCTTCGTTTGCCTTCACTCTCACTTCACCTTTGTATTCACCACTTTGTCCCTGTCCACCTCCCTTTGCTTTACTCGTGCTTTGACTATCGCAAATACTTTAAAAATGTAGAGCACTATCACTTGTTACATATCCATATCTACTCACTTCACTATCATTGCTTTGCATTGCTTAATGTAAAGCGGCCTTAATAAAGGTAAAACAGATTTTCGTCTGGGAGTTTTTTCTTTTGATGAATTATTAGTCTCTTCTGTTTGATTTATATCTACAAAATACAATAATTCAAGCAAAATGAAAATGCAATAAGAATTGTGTTGGGACCTGAACGCAAATCTTGTTGTGTCTGCGTATAGGCTACTAAAGGACAAGGTAAGAGAAGAACATTCTGTAGTTGGTTAAAGTTAGAAGCAGGTGGTGGTTCTTGTGTAATCTGACCATGGTAATTTTTAATTATGTGATCAGGGATAGGACTGTGAATGGTCTCTGCATCACCATCAAAATCAGCAACTAAAATAAATTAACATTTAAAAAGATGTAGATGCTAATTACAATGTAATTGCTAATTTTCATTACTTAGCCGTACAATTATGGTTTAAAATAACAACACAGGTAAATTAATTTAACAGATCTTTACAATTTGAAATAATATTGTAATTCTTACCATACTCAACCGGTAAATTTAAAGTAGACACAACTCTTCTGTGCGAACGTTTAGTGCCTTCCAAAATATATTTCTCATCAAAATGTATTGAACATATTCTGTACGATTGATAAACTTGGGAAGGTAAAAGATCTTTTACAATGAAATTTCCAGCATTAAAGACCCACGCGGCCTTAACGTATCAAGAGGAAACCTGTGGCATGATCCTTTTACATTTTTGCAACCAGGAACGCAACATTTTTTTTCGACGACTGACATCGAAAGTATATTTTTTATCATACCTGCATCAGAATCGTTGTTTAAAGCACGCCTTAGCGTGCGGAATCAGGCAATTAAAGCTCGCCGAGCTTTAAAGGTTGTCAAGGAAACGCCTGAATGCAACAACGGACGTGGACGCGACAAAAACGTAAATAATTCTCGTAACTATAGTAGCAATATTAATATACCCTCTCGATTTATCACGACAAAAATTATTTCTAAGTTTTTAGTGCGTAATTTATTTCCAGTATTGGAGGTATAATAAAAAATAGCGTAAAGTATTCGTGGATAACTGGTTTTTAAAACACTTGCTCTATTTCGCTCGTGTTTTAAAGACCTTGTTATCCACTCATACTTTAATATACTATTTCTCACTGTCATATGACAACAGAAAGTTGACATTTGCCGCTGAGCGTGCGTTTTCATCATTTTGCCGCTCGCCGAGCGTTTTGGGTTTCCGCGTGAACAAAATAGGTAGCCACGTCCGAATGTTTCCTTGACAACGCCCGTCATTTGTGGAAATAATCGCGTCACATGTCATATACTGCGCGAGTAATGTTAACTTGATTGTCAATTAATTTTTGCGATAAAATGAAATTTGATATTTTCCTTTAATAATATGCTCAGTCGTCGAAAAAATAGTATGTATATTTTGAGGTAAAAGTGCGCTTGCCGCTTTTGCATAATTGCTGGTTTCGACTTCGTCTCAACCAGCAATATTCATGCGCAAGCAGCAAGAATGCACTTTCAGCTCTTAACATACAATATACTATTTTCGTACACTAGCATTGAAAGAGCTACTTTTCCGTACAATTTATTAATCAGAAAGTTGCACTTTGCGGTATTCGTACGGCAAAGTAGTATTTTGCGGTATTCGTACGGCAAAGTAGCCGTATAATTTAGGGGAGACTGAATTATGACAAATTAAACGTCTGTAGGCCTTCCTAAAATTCATAAACCTGACATACCCTGTCGTCCCATTGTGTCATCAACACAAACTCCGGATAAGAACATTTCTAAATATCTAGCAGAAATACTAGGGAAAGCTTTCCTAGAGTACAATAGCTACCGAATTAAAGATAGTTTCGCTTTCAGCGAAAAGATTAATAATTTCCTTTTAACTCCTAATTTTGAAATTATTTCATTAGATGTGGTCTCACTCTTCACTAATATCCGTTTGGATTTAGTGAAACAGGTAGTTGAAAACAATTGGAATCTGATAGATCCATTTACCAGCTTACCAAAACCACAATTTATCAATTTAATCAAATTCATTTTTGATTCTACATATTTTTCATTTAATAATAATTTTTACAAACAAATTTTTGGTTCCCCAATGGGTTCAACCCTTTCACCAATTCTTGCTGAAATCATTGTTAATACCATAATAAAAGAATGTACCCCTAAATTGGTTTTCCGATTTCCCTTTCTTTACCAGTACGTTGATGACATAGTGTGCGCAGTACCGGGTGGCGAGGTCAACAATGTGTTGAGTATCTTTAATAGCTTCAATAAACATATTCAATTCACAGTGGAGCGAGAGAAGAATAGATCGGTTCCCTTCTTGGATACTTTGGTCATCAGAACTGCATCTAACGTGATCAAACTTGACTGGTACGTCAAACCCACCATTTCTGGTCGGTATTTGAATTTCCATTCTATACATAACATTCGACACAAACTTAATGTCGTAAGAGGTCTTAAACACAGAATCCTTACGATCTCACACCCAGATTTCCATAAGACCAATCTTAATAAATTAATCAACATTCTTAAATTAAATAATTATCCAATTTCACTATTAAATTCCATTTTATTCTCCAATACGATTAACAGGGCCACTCCTCTTTATAGGTCTGTAAACGGGGACGACAAACCCCCTATGTACAAAAGTCTCATTTACATCAAAGGGCTATCCCACATAATAAAAAGGGTTTTCCACAAATTTAATCACATAATAATAGCAGATAAACACCACCATATTATAAAAGATTGTTTCTCCAAATTGAAAGATAAAACTCCAATTATGTTAACCCCAAATGTCATCTATCAGATAAATTGTAATGGGTGCTAGTCCACCTATATTGAGCAAACTTCACAGAGGTTGAAAGCTAGGATTACCCAACACAAAAGTGATTCCAGTGTAAAACCTAAAGCCTGTGCTTTAGCTAGTCACGTCAACAGTACAGGTCATGAGATGGATTTTGATAATGCCAAAATCATTACAACAGAATCTAATAGTAACCATCGTTTATTTATTGAAATATGCCACATTTTTGGCAGTAACAACACCCTCAATTCAAAAACAGACATTGACAACCTCAGTGTTTCATATCACCTCCTATTAGCCATGTCCAATAACGATTTTTCTTTAGATTTTCCCCAACCTGGTTAGAATCGGGGGGTCAATATTTTTCAACCTAACCTGTTTCAATCTCCTTATAATATATCTTTCATTCCCATAAATAAATAATTTACCCTTTAATTAAATTTCATAAATTTCCTTACTTGTGCCAGCGAACAGTGCCTTTCCATTTTGAACGTCCCTGGTATACTACTGACGCCAATCGTAAGGCGCATGCGCGGCCCACAACTGTCATCTGCAAAGTTTATAACTTTCTTGCATTCCTTGTCGGGTTTAAATAATTTTATCAATTTGACGGCCATTATGGCTTAAAACCAATAAAAATTGTAGTAATTAATTAATTTTAAATGTATTTGTGAATTTTTAACATGTAACCTGGTGACAGGAAATCTAGCATTACTTTAGTTGTGTGATATGCTTGCTTCGTTCAGTGCTGCTTTTGTAAATTTAAAATTTGAAATCTGGTCACATGTTTTGTGAACTACATGTGCCTTTTTGGTTCTGTACCACAAGTTGTTAGGTAAGATCTTAACTAATTACATTGTACAAACAACGCTTCTTATCTGTAAACCTCTCTTTAGGTCTTGAAAATGGTAGCTACGTTATTGGTATTTCTAATGATTCTTGTGTCTAAAAATGGAATACTGTTATTTTGTTCGATCTCAACTGTAAATTGAATATGTGGGTTGAAACTGTTAAAAATATTCTGAATTTCATCGATATGTTCATTAGGTACGGATAAAATTACGTCATCGACATATTTTTTTATTAGAGAAATGTTGAAGGGTAATCTGGGGATGACATCATCAAACAATGTGTTCATAACTATTGTTGCTAGAATGGGACTGATCGGTGAACCCATTGAGGTGCCAAAAATCTGTTTATAAAATTTATCGTTGAATGAAAAGTATGTGTTATTACATATAAATTTGATGGTAAGTATAAACAGTTCTTTGTTGAAGCTACAGCAATTTTCTATTAAATCCCATTTGTCATTAATTGTGGATATAACCAAATCAAGAGGTATGTTGGTAAACAGCGAGACAGCATCTAGAGAAATGAGCACGTAACCATGCGGTAATTGATAATTATTATACATACTTGCAAATTCAAACGAGTCTTTAGTGTTGTAACCATTTTCATTTTTGAAGGCAGTCGATAGTATGTTGGCTATGAAACTGGAAAGTTTATAAGTAGGTGAGTTCACTGACGATACAATCGGTCTCAGTGGTATGTTATTTTTATGTATTTTTTTTTATTAAGAAATTTTGTTTGTGCCTTAACTACTAGGTCTTATGGCACTACATTTTACAGTGGAAGTTAAATGTAATTAAAAACTTGTATTTCTTTAAGGTAACTAATTAAGTCTAGTATCTTAAGTAATGCTTCTTGAAGTGATGTTCCAATAGCGTATTTGGACCGGGCTGCTGCAAATTTAGGGCACTCACACAGTATATGTTTCACTGTAATGCTCACTTCACATGTGTCACAGGTGGGTTGAGTGGTTCGTTGAAGCAGGTAATCGTGTGTGATTTTTGTATGACCGATTTTGAGGCGATTTATCACGGTCTCTTCTTTTCTGTTGAGATTCGTATTTTCTATCCATTTGAGGGGGAGTGGTAGTCTGGAGTATGCCTTTGTTTCTGCTATGTCTGTCCATTCTTTATGCCACTCAGTGATTATTCGTTGTTTTGCGTGGGTTTTTATGTCTACTTTTGTGGCAAGTTCTGAACTGTGGGTGTCCATTTGGGTGGCTTCTTTTGCATATTTGTCTGCTGTTTCGTTTCCATATATATCCATGTGTGATGGGATCCATAGATATTGTACTTGTTTGTTCTCTGATTCTATGTGGTGTGTTATGTTCTGAATTTCTTTAATGTACTCATTTGGTGAATACATATTTTGTAAGCTTTGAAGGGCGCTAAGAGAATCTGTAATGATGGTGAACTTATTCGCCTTACAGCTCAGGATGTGTACCAGGGCTTCTTTTATTGCGTACAATTCTGCACTGTAGACGGTTGCCATATCGTGTATTCTGAATTTCTTATTCACTTGGTCGCACAAGAATGCACATCCGACGGAGTTGTTAAGTTTTGAGCCATCGGTAAATATTTCTTTGGTTTTAGTGCGCGAGAGTATTTCAAGGAAATGGGTTTTGAATATGCTGGAACAGGTAGTAGTTTTGCAAAATCTTGTCAGTTCGAAGTTGATTTTTGGAGGATTGATGGTCTAGGGAGGAGGACGTTTAGATACTGGGGTAATTGATAGCTTTATCTGGTATTCAAGGAGCAGCTGACGGGCTCGAATGTTAAAGGGAGGTGATATTCTTTGGGATCGGGAGTAAAGATTTTGTAATTGGGGTTGAATTATGGAGTTATGCTGAGGATGGTTTGAGTTGCCGGCGATTTGAATGGTGTATGCTATTAATTGTGTTGAAAGTCTATGCTTTAGGGGAAGTTGTCCAGTTAATGCATAAAGGTATGCAGTTGGGCTTGTTCGATGTGCACCTGTAGCAAGTCGAAGACCGTAGTGGTATATGGCATATAGTGATGCCATCAGTTTTTTGTTGCTGGATCCATAAATACACAAACAGTATTCGATTTTGGATCTAATGAGTGCGTTGACTATCGTCAATATTGTCTGTGTATTTGTTCCCCAGTCTTGATGAGATATGCATTTTATAACATTGAGTGATGTTCTGCAATTGTCTATCGTTTTCTTGATGTGTGGTAGCCAAGTCATTCTTCTCTGCAGTATAATACCTAGGTATTTAATTTTTGTTTCATATTTAAGAGCTACATTATGGAGTTTTAGAGTGGGCGTGTCAGGTTTATGTTTTCTTGTAAAGTTGATACATTTTGTTTTTTCTGTTGAAAAACGAAGGCCATTTTCTTTGCTCCATTGTTGAAGTTTTTTCAAAGCTGTTTGTAAGAGTTGTTTTGTGACGTTGATATTATTATGAGAAACAAAGATTACGAGGTCGTCAGCAAATAGCGATGCTTGAATGCCTTTAGGTAATGTATCTAAGACGTCGTTTATTGCGATGAGGAAGAGAGTTGGACTGATTACTGAGCCTTGTGGTATTCCATTTTCTTGCATTTGTTCATTTGATAAGGTGTTGTTTATACGGACCCTGAATATTCTATTTTTAAGAAAATTTTGTATGAATTGGAGTATTCGTCCCCTAAATCCCCATTTGATTAAATTTAAGATTATTTTGTGTTTCCATGTAGTATCATAAGCTTTCTTGAGGTCGAAAAAGATAGCTATTAGTTGTTCCTTTTTTAGGAAAGTATTTTTGGCTTCTGTTTCTAGTAGACTTATGCAGTCTATAGTAGAATGATTGTGTCTAAATCCGTGTTGGTGTGGATTGATTAGGTTGTATTCATCTAGGTATGTATTTAATCTGTTATTAATTATCCGTTCGAGTATTTTGCATAGGACTGATGTTAGAGAGATAGGGCGATAGCTGTCTGCATCATCTTTCGGTTTCGGAGGTTTTAATATAGGGATGATAATAGATTTTCTCCATAGCCCTGGGAATGCATTCTCTGTCCATATGTAGTTAAATAGGTTCAACAGTTCTTCTTTTAGTTGGTCTGTGGGGTTGTTTATCATTGAGCAGTGGATGTTGTCAATTCCTGGGCTTGACTCTCTTGTTTGTGTTAGTGCATATTCGAGTTCCTGTTTGGTGAGAATTTTGTTGTAAGGTTCATCTATAGTATCTGGGATGGTGGTTTCTGTTTTTTCTGTTTCTTCTTTTATGATTTGAAAATCTGGATCATAGTTCTCGGAACTTGAATTTTTCTTGTATTGAGTTGCTAATATATTAGATATATCTTCGGGTGAGGTAAAGGTTCCGTTGGCAGTTTTCATTCCAGTTATATTAAACGATGATGTCGAGCCGTTCATTTTCTTAACTTTTGACCACATTTCTTTTGTACTCATGTTTGAGCTTATGGTTTTGACATAAGTTATCCATGATTCTTTTTTATTGTTTTTGAGTGTTCTTCTTGCAATAGCTCTCGTTTTTTTATAGAGAATAAGGTTTTCTGTCGTTCTATGCCGTTTGTATTTTTTGAGAGCTTTGTTTTTTTCTCGTACCGCTAGTTTGCATTGCTCGTTCCACCAAGGGACACTGAATTTTTGGCTGCGAGGGTTTGAGATTGGGATGGGTTTTATGGCAGCTTGGATGATTATGGTGTTGAGTTCATGTACATTGGTATCAATGTCTTTGGTAGGAGAGAATACATATGGGTTTTTAGTTAGTTCCCCTCTAAAAACATCCCATTTAGCGTTAGCGGTTTTCCATCTCTGTATTGATCTTTGTTCCGTCGAAGGTGTCTGTTGGATGGTTATGGACACTGGAAAATGGTCACTATCATAATTATCCGTAATTACCGTCCACGCTAATTTAGGACTTTGTTTGGGATCGCTAAAGGATAGATCGATAGCTGAAAAGTTATTTGTTTTAGAGTCGAGGTGGGTCATTGTTCCTGTATTAAGTATGGAGATGTTTTGTTGGTCTAGGGCTTTTTCTATAATTTTCCCCTTGTTGTTAACTTTAGTGCATCCCCACATTGTGCTATGAGCATTAAACTCTCCGACTATTAGGAATGGCGGTTGAAGTTGTTTTGTAAGATCTTCTATCTCGATTAGGGTAAGCTGATAATTTGGGGGAATGTATACGTTACATATTGTGAGTTTGTATGGTGAGTGTATTTTTATTGCAACTGCTTCCAGATCGGAATTTAAGTTTATTGTTTCTGTGTATATGTTTTCTTTGACAAAAGTGCTAACACCCCGGTAAATAAATTTTTGTGCGTAAGATGGTTTAAACTGGAATGTTTTTTAGTCAATATAAAAAGAGCATTCAATTGACGTAATTTTAATATCAGTGTATATTTTCTTAAAATACGGTACATTATTTACATTTTTTAAACAACGGTTGCTACCAATTCATCATTCAAACGTTTTATGTATGAAAATTATTTTACGTATTTTGAGCGTTGTGCAGCGTATGTAAATAAGACGCAGCCCTTACGATCGCTAAACTACATTTACGTATAGACGTTGAGGAAGTGTATCTGCTATATTTGTAAATAGACGGTTTATTATGAAACTCATAAAAGATGAATGTTAAATAACGGATGCTATCAATTCATCATTTAAACGTTTTGTGTATGAAAATTCATTTACGTATTTTAAGCGTTGTATGGTTAGGTAAATAAAACGTTGCTTTTACGATTGCGAAATACATTTTGTGTATAGACATTGTGGAAATATATATACTATATTTTAATATAAACGGTTTATTATGTAGCTCATAAAAGATAAATGTTAAACGACGGATGCTACCAATTCATCATCTAAAAGTTGTATGTTTGCAATTTTTTTACGTATTTTAAGCATTGTATGGTATTGATAAATAAAACGTAGCCTTTACGATTGTGAAACTACGTTTACGTATAGACGTTGTGGAAATATATATACTATATTTTCAAATAAACAGTTTATTATGTTAACCGAATATGATGCAACTTCATTAAGAGTGCACCGTCGAAAATCTTCGGTTTATTATGTAACTCATAAAAGATAAACTAACAACTTCTTATTTTGCTTATTATACCTACAGTAACAGTCCAATTATAACAGGCAATAACTTATGTTTTCACATTACCTACTTAGGTTTTAGTCTAATTTACATTATTACATAGATAAAAATTTGGTATTATACCGGGTGTCGACAGAGAATGGTAATGCCCCTTATTTAATTAACGCTTTAAAATATGGATTTGAAATTCTGGAATCGTAAATTATGTATAAAAGTTCATGTTTCAGATACTTATATTAAACCATGGCATTCTTTGTTGTTGCGACAGTGCTACCAACTTATTTTTTTAAATGGAACATATTTTATTACAGATTCTGAAAGAAGGTAAACATTTTTAAGCAAACACTTTCTAAATTTCAAAAATCTGTTAATAATTACGGACACATACCTACTCGTTGTTTTATTCAATACAAATACAGCACACAGTCAGTTGTTACGAACGTTTATTAGTAGAGAGAGGAAAATATTGTTTTTGTAAATAAAAGTAATAATTGTGCTTATTTAATATGTAGATCTAATTGAAATTCGCATATCACACATCGGTCGAACGGTGCGCGCGCGAGTACATACAAAGCAGTAGTTGGAGAAATTAGCATGTGGCTCAAAAAATTCAAGGATTTCGTTTTCAAAAAATTCTATTGCAGATTAATAGGTTGATGTATTTTGTATTTTTCGAAGATAACATTAATAGAGGTATAATAGTGATGAAAAATGTAAAAACTTAAATATCTAATATTATTAAAATAGTAAACAGCTAAAATGGTTTAAAAAACTAATAAATAAATAGAAAAAAGCAAAATTAAGCATGTACTGAAAAAATAATAACGATAATAATAATAAATCTGAGGACCTATCAGTGGCGGTAACAAACAATTCAAATAAAAATCGTTAAATTTTTGAAACATTTTGATTTGCCACATCTCATCGTCCCGGTAAACCTAAAAAACAGATTTTTCTTGTTTATTGTTCAAAAAAATGATGGAAGGTTTATTGTATTTATTGTTTCAAATTCTATTCTTAATGATGTCCATACAATGAAAATGCAATATTCTCTCTTTGCAATGTGCATTTTTCCTTGTATTTGGTAGAAGCAATTATGGTTTCTCTTTAGTTTGAACTGTCCATTTTCTTCAGTTAACAGGATTACAAGAATTAAGGTTCTAAGAATTGCAAATGCGTTAAGCCTGCCGCTATCCTGTTTGGGACTACCTGACAGGAACAATGAAACTGGTATATTTGTGCATTTCCAAGCAGTAATTTTTGTAAAGATTGCCGTCAGTTTTACTTCACCGTTCGAATTGTTAAGACGTGCAGTGCGGGTTATTTGTTAGTGGCTGATTGTAGTTATTTATTAATTAATTAAAATACGAACTAATCGAAATCGTGGCATTCATAAAGTGCAAGTGCATCGCGCATCCCCTTTGAACGTGCAACAGATATATCTGGTAAGTTTTTCATTGAGTACCCTTGTTAGCTTTTACTTAGAGAAGCCTTTTGTCATATTACAATAGATTTACCTGTTGCGCATTACTAAAAAACTTGAAGCAACGGAACCATGTATATTACGGAAGTTTTCGACAAACGAAATTGTAAAACACAAAAATTCCATAATCAACAATAAAGTACGGACAGGGACGTTTAGGCGCCGCAACTTTAGGCGCGGGGACAGTTATTAGTCGCCACATGAAGGAAATTCCCATTATTCTTGATTTTAAATTTTTTTGTTAGGTAATTATTGCAGTCATTAATGTTGAAGAAAAATGCAAACCTTTATAAACAATATATATTCAGCTTTTTACGAGTCTTCTTCAGTGTTCAAGTTTTACATATTTACATAGTCAATTTACCTTTTATCGATTACGGACAATTAGTTATTTACATTTTGTATATGGATAGTTTAACGTAGTGAAATTATATGGTGTGTATAATTCCACCACGTTAAACTATCCATATACAAAATGTAAATAACTTATTTTCCGCTGTCCACGCGCCTAAAGTTGCGGCGCCTAAACGTCCTAGACCGAATAAAGTATGTTCTTAAAACATGTGCAGTTGTTTCGATAGTTTCAGAGTAGCAGTAGAAATATATCTCAAATTCTCTCTTATATAAGCTCTTGCAGAACATTTTTTGTACCTTCATAATATTAGAAATATTATGTAGGTACATATATAATTACGATATTCAATCTTTTTCAGGAGCACCCAACAACAAATAAATTGCATCGGTTAACTGAACAACAGTATGCAGATTTGGAGAAAACACTCAGCATGGACACAACAGAGGCCGACGAAGGACTTCAAAGAGCTTGTTATCAATGTTATGTGATTGTGAAGAATTTAGGTAATTGGTTACAACATTAGAGACCGTAGCTCCGAAAATATCAATTGAGTCTCTAGGAAATTTCTTCAGAATTGACTCAACGTCCGCCAACAACCTCGCTGTGGGCAATTCTTTAGGTGTGATGGGTAAACTAAATTTTAGTCCCAGCGATAACAGATTTTTTACATCCTCTGGGAAATTATGGTTGCTTAAGTTTACGAACCATTTGCTATTGTTATTGAACAATTTTTTGTTGGATTTGTCTGCTACTAGCTTGTTAAATAGATAATTTAAGCAACATTTACTTATATATCTTAAGCTTAGATAACACTAAGAATAATAGTAATAATCACATCAGTAGTATTAATACGTCAATGTAACCATTGTTTTTTTGCTTCACCTTGTACATTTAAATATTCAAATTTCCCACCATACATCTTAGTTACTTTATTCACAGTGTTAAAAATCCCTACATCAGCCTGATTGTAAATGCCAATCTGTAACCTCGTCCTCATTGCTGCAATGTTTTAATTTGTTCTAAGATAATTATGGAAATCATCAATCGAAATTTTTATGTGTAATTTATTCGTCCGTCCTCTATGTTGACCAGTATAATTGTTACTAAGATTTTTGTTGGAAGTACCATCTAAAAGAATAACATAACCTCAAATATCCAGCACATGCTTTTTGTAGATATCCCTGATGAAGAAATTAAAATAAATTTCGAAAGCTTGGACATGGCTAAATAGTCTCTCTTAATTACCAGACCGACAACTCACCCCTTTCCTACTATACAGGGTGCCTGGATTTCGTAGGGACAACATGGGTAACTTTTGTATTTGAAGAGATAGAGAGATGGTTAAATTAGCAAAAAGGTGCAGGTTTGAGAGCTTATTAAGAATCCATCTTCAAATTTTACTTGTCATGGCCCACTTGTCTAATATTAAAAAAAACACAAAATCTCCTAATTCCTTTTATATGCCGTAACTTTTTTGTTACTTAAGATATTGAGATGCGATTTGAACTAATTTGCATGGCAATTTAAATACTTTTATTGGCACTTAATAAAACCAATTTTATTTGTGTAAATATATAGTAATCTAACCTAACCTCAAAATTTTAAATTGGTACCGTACAATTTTTTTGACCCTTTTAAGAGAGGATTTTTTTCTGAATGCAATGATGTATTACATGATATGGAAACTTTTTCAAAATTTTGAAAAACTGAACTTATTCTTTTTACAGGCAGAAATCACTAGTGCCATGATCACAATAACTTTGTTTTTTGTTTATCACGTTATCTGTGAAATTATGTTTCGAAACAAAAAGCAGGCTTATCATCATACGTGCCTGTCAGTAGTGTGAGTGTTATTACTTCAACTTATAACGGAAAATTTGGAAAATATGATGTATTTTCTGCTTATATCAAGTGCTACAAGAACGTAGAACTTACACGTCAAACATGCGGAACACACTGACACTACTGGAAGGCACGTATGATGATAAGCCCGCTTTTTGTTTCAAAACAGAATTTCACAGATAACGTGATAAACAAAAAACAAAGTTATTGTGATCATGGCACTAGTGATTTCTGCCTGTAAAAAGAATAAGCTCAGTTTTTCAAAAATTTGAAAAAGTTTCCATATCATGTAATACATCATTGCATTTAGAAAAAATCCTCTCTTAAAAGGGCCAAAAAAATTGTACGGTACCACTTTAAAATTTTGAGGTTAGGTTAGATTACTAAAAATTTACACAAATAAAATTGGTTTTATTAAGTGCCAATAAAAGTATTTAAATTGCCATGCAAATTAGTTCAAATCGCATCTCAATATCTTAAGTAACAAAAAAGTTACGGCATATAAAAGAAATTAGGAGATTTTGTTTTTTTTTAATTTTAGACAAGTGAGCCATGACAAGTAAAATGTAAAGATGGATTCTTAATGAGCTCTCAAACCTGCACCTTTTTGCTAATTTAACCATCTCTCTATCTCTTCAAATACAAAAGTTACCCATGTTGTCCCTACGAAATTCGGGCACCCTGTATATATATATTTGTAAATCAAATTTTAAATGTGCTAGTAATTTTTAATGTGTAACCGACTCAATGTAAGACTAAGTATATATATATATATATATATATATATATATATATATATATATATATATAACTTGCCATCATTAGAGCGTCCATACATTGTGGAATTACATTCAATAGAGCGTCCGGGTGCATAGAGCGTCCGTATATGGACGCTCTATGCATATCCCATGTAAAATTTTGCTAAGTGACGTATTATGCCCCCTGCACCCTTCCTACAAAATTTCACCGGACGCCCAATAATCGTCAAACTGAAGTGTAAGTATGCGGGCGCCGTATACTTCGGGTTCGCAGCCTCTAACACCAGGGGGCGCTTTGGCGAGTTCAGCGTATACTGCAACCAGACGGTTCTGTTCATTACAACGACTATCGGGCGTCCTTTGGTTTGGCAACATTGTACCTATTTTGCTATTGTTATTTATTGGAATCGCTTCAGTAGCTCCATCGCCGTTTATACAGCGCATGTGTCCGTTCAGTGTTACCGCAATTTTTGCTTTTTTATTTGAAAACCTGTTATGAATAACAAAGTGAGATTCCCGCCGGCATACGTAAGTACAGTTTCCATTATTTAAGGTACGGACAGAGGGTCCGAGGGCCTCGAGACTGCCTCTATCGGCGACATTACGGGAGACCTTGAACTTGATTTTGATAGGTTATTTTATACGAATCGTGGATTTTTCAACACAGAATTGTAGAAAGCACCCACCATGCCAAGTTGCAGCTCCCTAAGTTAAAGCGCTACTCCTCCACGTCAAAAATTAAGCGTGTGCGGCCTGCCAAGTAGGGCTCTCGTGGAAAACGCCATATTTTTTCTATTTTTAAAGATATTTACTTAAAATTTGGGGTACGGACAGAGGGCCAGGGGCGCTCAAGAGGAGAGGAGTTAAAATTCGTCGTGGAGTCTCCGAGGGCTCTCTATACGATTCTGTGGTGAAAAATGCGCGATTCTGACAAAATGACATACATTTGACAGGTCAAGATCAAGTTCAAGGTCACCCTCAAGGTCGCCGACACAGGTGGTCTCGATCCCCCTGGGACCTCTCTCCGTAACCAAAATCTCAAATCGATATCTTTAAAAATAAGGACAATATGGCGTTTTCAACGAGAGCCCTACCCTTACCGTTTCAAATTCAATGCTTTAGCATTGCTATATCGGAACTATAAGAGATAGAGAGTTATATGGAAGCAAAGTTGCGCAATTTAATGGTGAATATTTTTTAGAAAGAAATTTAAAAAAACAAATTACTTCCGGAGATATCTGAAAAAAAATCAAAAAACGACTTTATTAGTGATTATTCTGAAAAATCAAGAGCACTTTCTGAATGCACTTTATTATGCTGTTCAAGAAACTAGTGTTATTTTTTAGTTGCGGCGTTTTGTTTTATAGATTACATCCTCAACTCTAGTTTTTTAAATACGGACGTGAATATTTTAATTAATTTTTCAGTATATTTTGAACTTTGAAAAATAGATGTATCACACTTGTCACAAAACGTTTGCTGTAGGAGTTATTTGAGTTTTTTAAATTGAGAATGAAATTAAGCATTGACTTTGAATCATAACAAAGTAAGTTTGATTTTAACAACGGACATCAGCACTGATTCTTGCTTGTAAAGAGATTTCCTTTCGAACATTTTCTTTTCAAGTAATGAAATATTAAATACAAACAATCCAGTTTTTATATAGAAATTATGCTTTCTGTCTGGCTATCAATACTTTTATATTTTCAGTATTCTGTTTGCCAAGAGAATTCCACACCTAACAAAAGGTAACTGGTTCTGTAACAAACCTCTTTCACAAATTATTCCTTCAGAAAAGAGCAGAACCCTTGTAGTAGAGCTAACACCCTTACGCACTATTGGAGATGACTTTAGTTGTGCTGATCAAGGACCATCCACAAAGTTACATAAGATGCAGAATTCAAATGATGAAGTGGTAAGTGCATATTATAAATAACCACAATTTTTATTAGAAATTATTATGTCGTATATAGTGCTGATGCACTCCGGATGAAGGGCAATAAATCATTACACAAATATCAACATTTTCAGCATTTCACACTCTTTTGGGTCCCCAAATAAACGTTCATTTTTTTTATAGTAGTCTGTTACAAGGAAAATTTTTTATCATTCGTCATTTAATTTTTGCACTTTAAAACTAATATTTTTTTATGGATTTGGCTTGAACGTTAAACTGTTGAAAATCCATGTTACCGTTAGAACCAAAATGGTCTGAGTAACCCATATAAAAGAAGAACAGAATGAAACTTGAAACAATTTACTGATTTAGGTCACTATTGTCCGCTTAAAGCCTGCACTATTAATAATTATTAATATAAAAGTTTAAAGCTACTTACAATTATTGCTTCTTCTATAACAATAGTGTCATTTATTTTAGGAAGGTTCATTATCGGAGGATGCAGACGATTTAGTAGCAGATGCGGATTTCATCCCCTCAAGTAGTGAAGAGAGCTCTGATGAAGATAAGGTTTGTTCGAATTTTTTAATTGTAACGTTAGTGGTGATATATTGGCCAACAAAGCGGTACCTAGAAATTGCGTTTCAAATTCGAACTTTTAATCGGACTTGTACAATAAGGGTGCTACATATTCGCGGGTAAGTATGGGGATCTTTTAAAGCATAAGAGATGCAGGTTCTGTTTTGTAGTCAATTCAGAAGTCCCTTTTGCTGGGCCGTACCTGAAAACATTTTGATGCCGAAATCTCGTTTTTTTCGAATACCTTCGGAAGTAATCGGAATTTTTAAAACGGCATTTTGCAAAGCTCAAAAATGCGCAATTTTGCCCCAGTTAACCGACCCCATATCTCTTGCGGTTTAAAAGATCTCTTTACTTAGCCGAAAATTTCTAGCACCCTGTGTAGTAAAATTTTGACAAAGTTTATTACGGATGAAAGCCCGTTTCTGTTTTAGCGTTGAAACCGATCATTTAGCTTGGATTATAGATTGAAAACGGTGCGGTTGAACGTCAGACGTCGAACGTTAGACATATTAAAGCACTATATTGATAAAAAATTTACCTTATTTTGGATGGCAGGAGCAAATACGAACGACCAAAGTTGGTTCTGAATCAAATTTTTTTTTATCGAATTTTGATGCAAAATGTTAAATTTTTGTATGTCATTCTAGTTTTGAAAAATCGATATTTTTGTAACTAGAGATAAATTGCTTTAACTTTTTGCAACTAGAGTCACAATGGATATTAGTTTTTATCAGTAATAGCAAATAATATTTTTCGTACACTAGCATTGAAAGAGCTACTTTGCCGTACAATTTATTAATCAGAAAGTTGCACTTTGCGGTATTCGTACGGCAAAGTAGTATTTTGCGGTATTCGTACGGCAAAGTGCTACTTTGTTTCCTTTGTTTCCTTAGTTACAACACATATAAAACGTTACGTACACAATAACATTACTCTACTTATTTGCTATATACGAGGATAAATTTAGTATTTCGTTTTGTATGCTAGTGTACGAAAAAATATTGTACGAAACTCGTATGAAAGTGGCTTTTCCATACTCGTCTCGAAGTTCCGGACTCGGCCTAACGGCCTCTTCCGGAAACATCTCACTCGTACTGAAAAGCTCCACTTTCTATACTTGTAACGTAAATTACTATTCTAGATCAATTTCGACAATTTGTAAGGAATTTTTCAAAATTCGATAGAATATTGTATAAAATACGAGGTAAAAGCGTCTTTTTATCACACGACGTGTTGTTCATCTCGACTTCGTCTCGATGAACAATTTTTCAAATAGCTATTAATCTATTAATATGAGTTTTAATATCTGGCTGACGTTTGACGTCCAACTACCAACTGCAACATTTTTAATCTATAATCGAGGCGTTTTACTCTCATAAGCACACCAAGAATGGTCTGGACCCAGCAAATAATTTGTTGAAACTTTGACAGATGTAGTTATATCCTACTGTAAACAGTAAACATCATTTTTAGGCATTCCGAATGTTTATCTTAAATCATTTTTTCAAGAAAAGTGTTATTCATTTATTTCGTTAAAATTAAGAGTTCTCGAAATACATTAATTTTTGACAAACAATTAAAATATGATAAAATGCCATGCTTCTGTATGAAAGAAAAAAAATACCTACTAAGCTGAAAGATTTCTAGATCAAATTGTGGCGCAATTTGAACTAGAAATCTGACTTAACCTATCGACTTGTTTCTATAGAATCATATTATATATATAAAAAGAAGAAGGTCAAAATATAATTTTATTATGTATTATGTAGCTCGATTGCTAAACACCTATTTTTCTCGCAAACCATTCATTTTAACCAAAGAAGTGAGGTATCCTGTTTGAAACAAAGCTTTCGGAATATTTATACATATTTTTGCACTAGAATATATCACGACTTTTTTCGTTTCTCCTTAAGAATCTGCAAACATAGTCATACTAATCTATATATTTTCATTTTCCAGAGCAAGAAGAGCTACAATTGCGAAAATATCAATAACCACGGAACTACGTCTAACAGCGATATAGAAATTTTACAAAAAAACAAAGGAAGCCAAACTGAAACAAATAAATTTAATTGCTCTGAAGATATATTGGGGACAAAGAAAAGTGACGGTGAAGTTCGGAGAGGAAAAAAGAAAAAAGACTTTTGTTTTTTCTGTGAATTTTATGTCTTGAATTTTGCTCGTCATATTCAAAGAAATCATCAAAGCGAGATAGAAGTGCAAAAAATATCTGCCCTCCCTCCAGGATCTAACGAAAGGAAAGATCTGCTTAGCAAGCTTCGCAAGAAAGGAAACTTTTTGATGAGTAGCACCGTTAGTAAATCAGTCCGAACTGGTAGTTCAGATGTACTACCGTGCTCTAACTGTAGAGGTTTCTACTCAAGAAAACAACTGTGGAGGCACAGAAAAGTTTGCGTAGGTGTAAAAGGAGCTCACCAAGCTGATGGACAAAACTTTTTACTGAAGCATCTCAATAACGAAGTTGATAAGCAGCTAGTTCAAACAGTTTTCCCTCGAATGAGACCTGATGAGATATCCCTAACGGTCAAGAAAGATACATTAATTTGTGCTTACGGTGCAAGGTATTTAAAGACCCATCGAGAAAAACATTTTATCAATGTCACATCAAGGAAAATGCGAGAACTAGCAAGACTTTTAATAGAGTTATGAAAACTTGATAACACAATAAAAACTTTATTTGATGCTCTTAAACCACAACATTTTGATTTACTAGTAATAGCTACCAAAAATATTGGTCAATATGACGAAAAAGATGAGTATTACAAGTCAGCGTCAACTGCCTTAAACATGGGAACAAACATAAAACAGTGCTGAGAAATTGCCATTGTTTTTGCTTTGAAAAGAAAAAGCGTATACGGCACAGTTGAAGCGGCAACTGCAGAGGCAGACCTTAAAACTTTAATAAAGATAATTGAAAGCCACTGGCGTTTTGAAATATCGTCACAAGCTGCTAATGACTTGTCAGTCAAAAAGTGGAACCAATTAACGTTAGTTCCGCTCGCAAGTGATCTTAAGAAATTGAGAGACTTCTTAATCGCAAAAGCAAACTCCGCTATTCACAATCTGGAAAATGATAACGCTGACAAGTCCACTTATTTAACTTTATTAGAAACAATATATTGTCGCCTTCTGTTACTTAACAGAAGAAGGCCTGGTGAACTACAACGGTTACCATTACACCTATACGAAAACCAATCTACTCAATCACAAAACTATGAGGAATTTTCAGATGTTGTTTCTCCTTGTGAAAACATTTTACTACAACGATTTAAAAGGGTTGTGATCAGGGGAAAAAGAGGTAGAGGAGTTCCTGTTTTATTCAGCGAGGACGTGCAACAACATATTAATATGCTTTTAAAGCACAGAAGCAAGTACATGACTAAAAATAATATGTATTTGTTTGGTCATCCAGGCAGCAGCTGTCCGATTTATGGCTATAAAATTGTTAAAAAGTACGCCAACTTATGTGGGGCCAGTAATCCCGATGCCATTACCGCAACGAAGCTTAGAAAGCACCTTGCCACCTTAACACAAATTTTAAATATGTCAGATAATGACATTGAACAACTGTCCACCTTCATGGGTCATACCGTTGGAGTACATCGAGGGTCTTACAGGCTTCCCGACGATGTTTTTCAAACAGCTAAGATGGCGAAACTGTTGCTTTTAATGGAAAGAGGGGGAGCTCCAGAACACAAGGGCAAATCTTTAGATGAAATAAATATTGATCTCGCGATTGACATCGATGACAATGATACTGAGAAGGAACCTCTCCCTCAGGAATTACCTAGTACCAGCAGCACAGCTACGGTGAAAAGTAATAATGATTCCCAGAAATCTTCACCACCTGAAAAAAAGAAGCCAAAGAGAGTTTTGGTACCGTGGACAGAGCAGCAAAAAAAAATATTACGTGACCACTTCTCTGGGCATATAAGAAGAAAAAAGGCGCCTAAAAGAGAAGAATGTGAAGCTCTCAGGGAAAAATACCCGGGATTGTTTGATAATAAAGACTGGCTAAAAATGAAAGTGTGTGTTCAAAATTTTTACAACAAAAACTAGTATGTTAACAAGATGGCTTAATTTGATTGTTTTTAGAGGAAAAATCATAAGCTACTGATAATTTAAATAACAAAGACATATTACTGAGATATATGTTTTAGTGGTAAATCCATCAATGCAAACAGAATTTCGCCTAATATTTAGCTTATGTTTCACTTTTGTTATTTCATTCCAGCGGTTAATATATTAGGTTTGTAAAATAAATACACGGCATGCATTTATGAAAAACTTATTAATATATTTTTTATTTTATGATAAGGCAGCAGCTCGGCTCCTATCTGTTATGTCATTGTAAATGTATTTTTGACAGTTCTGTTTACTAAAATTTGATTATGAGAGTTTCTATTTAGTTAGGTTCCATAAGGTTACCTTTTAAAATATGTGTTTTTGTTATAAATAAACGTTTTTGAGAATAATTATTGACTTATCTGACTACTAACTGACTAGTCCTTGAAAGTTCTGGTTCGAAAATTCTACGAGCCTTTTTGACTTTTCAAAAAGAATGAAACTTGTTTTTATTTCATTTATCTATTGAATTAGTGAAGTGAATTGAAAATAAAAAAGTCCGATCCTCCATTTGATAACACTTAAAATGTAAACCGAAATTAACCGTTACTTAGCTACAGGGTGTCTCATTTATGAGTGTAGCGGCGTAGTAATTATTCTGTTTTTTGTCCCAATTAAACCTCACTGGTCCCAAAAGACCTTTGTCAAAGTTTATTGAAAAGTTCAAAATCAATTTCTGGCAACTATAGGGCTATCTATGAAGCTGGACTGTAATAAAAAAAACAAAATTATTGGTATAGTCGTAACTTTGACGTTAATTTATTTTTGATCAATACCTTATTTTATTACAATTTAGCCAAACTTTTGGGGATTCGAACAACTTTTAATAAGTTTTGTTAATTTAATTTTCGATTGAAAAATGCATATTATGGTTCTGCGTTTTTTACTACAATTTAGATTTGCATGTAATGTTGGTTCATTGAACTTTTCAATGAACTTTGGTGGGCTCTGTCTTTTGGGTCCAATTTGATCTACGTAGAACAAAAAACAAAATTATTATTAGGCTGTTACACAAATGAGACACTCTGTAGATAAACTGAAATTTATTAGATAATTCAAGTTGCGACGCGAATACGGCTACGAGCTCCGACCTCCAAACTCAAATATTCCATAATTATTTGAATTTATATTCTAAAATTACGCCTCCTTATAGGCGTTAAACTTGGCAACAGCGTCGGACGCTGCATGCGCGAGAGACTGAATGGTGATTTTATACACGGACGCTCTAAACGCTGTCATATAAAAGCATCCGTATATAGCGGACGCCACATAGAATGGAAAATAAGTGGACGCCATATTGCAGTTAAAGTCACCGGGAAATTACCTATATACTCTTTTGGACGCTCTATTCATGTTTCATGAAAGGACGCTCCAACGACGGCAGGATTTAAATATATATATATATGTATATATATATATATATATATATATATATGTTTGTATTACGTCTACTTCGACTACTCCAATTATATGTATTGACTGTATTGACAACTTAATGGCTTTTTTGGCGACCTTAATTAGCTGATAAGACGTAGTCAATTTTTTCGTTTACGTAACGTCTATATCGACAACCGGCGGGTTTTGGAACTAAACATATATGATTTTACTTTTAGTGAAGTTTTCTGTGAGTTTTAGTGAAGCTATCTGCTTCTAGAAGCCGCAGCATGTCTATCATACTGCTAAAATAGAACAATAATCGAATCTTTACGTATGTTGGGCTGCATACATCCCAGGTTTCGGCAGTAGGTTATTCTCGTTTAGTATTGAAGCGGCTCATTGCGTAATATGATTTTACCTGCTTTGATGACGATTCTAGTAAGAACATGTTACGGTGCCAGTTGTATAGATGGCATCTTATGCCCTTATACACCTGCTAATTTTTATGAAACGAAAGTTACATCCCCAACTAATTAACGCAGAGCAGTAACCACCGGCACCAGAAACTTGAAAATTGGGTGGAAGGTTTAATTTTATACGTAAGGTAGTGCTAAGGAGGGATTTTTTGAAATTCGTCCCATAAAGGGGTGAAATAGGGGAAACTATGTTTTCATGAAATAATCAATATCTCTTACACCCGCTGAAATACCGACTCGGTATTTGCTTGCAAAGATTTTCAATGCAAATGCCTAGAAATGTATTTCAGGATTTAGCACTAATAAACCCCTAACGATGGAAATATGGATTAGGGAAAAATTAAAGAACCTTTCCTATCTCCTTTGTTTATTTAGCTAGATCATTCGTTTTTTTGCCTGTAGATGTATTTTATAATTTGTAAAAAGCGGTATAAGGGTTTTTTTTAAATTTCACCCCTAAAGGGTAAAAAAAGAAAACTGAAAAAAGTAGGGGGTTAAATATTTTTTATTTTTTTTGCTGTGGTTCCATTTTAGAATAAAATGAAGTAGAAAGAATTTTTCGGAATTTTATTCCTAAGGGGTGAAATAGGGGAGATTATGTTTTCATGAGTTAATCAATATCTCTTACACCCGATGAAATATCGACTTGGTATTTGCTTGCAAAGATTTTCAATGCAAATACCTAGAAACCTATTTCAGGATTTTGCACTAATCAACCCCTAACGATGAAAATATGGATTCGGGGAAAATTAAAGAACCCTTGCTATCTCCTTTGTTTATTGAGTTAGATCATTCTTTTTTTGCCTGTAGATGTATTTTTAAAATACGTAAAAACTGGTATAAGGATTTTTTATATTTCACCCCTAAAGGGATAAAAAAAGAAACTGAAAAAAAGGGGGTTAAATATTTTTGATTTGTTTGCTGTGGTTCCATTTTAGAATAAAATGAGGCAGTAAGAATTTTTCGGAATTTTAGTCCTAAGGGGTGAAGTAGGGGAAACTATGTTTTCATGAATTAATCAATATCTCTTACACCCGATGAAATATCCACTTGGTATTTCCTTGCAAAGATTATCAATGCAAATACCTAGAAACCTATTTCAGGATTTTGCACTAATCAACCCCTAACGATGAAAATATATATTCGGGGAAAATTAAAGAACCCTTCCTATCTCCTTTGTTTATTGAGTTAGATCATTCTTTTTTTGCCTGTAGATGTATTTTTAAAATACGTAAAAACTGGTATAAGGATTTTTTAAAATTTCACCCCTAAAGGGATAAAAAAAGAAAACTGAAAAAAAGGGGGTTAAATATTTTTGATTTGTATGCTGTGGTTCCATTTTAGAATAAAATGAGGCAGTAAGAATTTTCGGAATTTTAGTCCTAAGGGGTGAAGTAGGGGAAACTATGTTTTCATGAATTAATCAATATCTCTTACACCCGATGAAATATCGACTTGGTATTTGCTTGCAAAGATTTTCAATGCAAACACCTAGAAACCTGTTTCAGGATTTTGCACTAATCAACCCCTAACGATGAAAATATGGATTCGGGGAAAATTAAAGAACCCTTCCTATCTCCTTTGTTTATTGAGTTAGATCATTCTTTTTTTGCCTCTAGATGTATTTTTAGAGTACGTAAAAAGTGGTATAAAAGTTTTTTTAAATTTCACCCCTAAAGGGATAAAAAAAAAACTGAAAAAAGGGCGTTAAATATTTTTGATTTTTTTGCTGTGGTTCCATTTTAGAATAAAATGAGGCAGTAAGAATTTTTAGGAATTTAGTCCTAAGGGGTGAAGTAGGGGAAACTATGTTTTCATGAATTAATCAATATCTCTTACACCGATGAAATATCGACTTGGTATTTGCTTGCAAAGATTTTCAATGCAAATACCTAGAAACCTAATTCAGGATTTTGCACTAATCATCCCCTAACGATGAAAATATGGATTCTGGGAAAATTAAAGAACCCTTCCTATCTCCTTTGTTTATTGAGTTAGATCATTCTTTTTTTTCTGTAGATGTATTTTTAAAATACGTAAAAAGTGGTATAAGGGTTTTTTTAAATTTCACCCCTAAAGGGATAAAAAAGAAAACTGAAAAAAGGGGGTTAAATATTTTTTATTTTTTTTGCTGTGGTTCCATTTTAGAATAAAATGAAATAGAAAGAATTTTTCGGAATTTTATTCCTAAGGGGTGAAATAGGGGAGATTATGTTTTCATGAGTTAATCAATATCTCTTACATCCGATGAAATATCGACTTGGTATTTGCTTGCAAAGATTTTCAATGCAAATACCTAGAAACCTACTTCAGGATTTTGCACTAATCAACCCCTAACGATGAAAATATGGATTCGGGGAAAATTAAAGAACCCTTCCTATCTCCTTTGTTTATTGAGTTAGATCATTCTTTTTTTTTCTGTAGATGTATTTTTAAAATACGTAAAAAGTGGTATAAGGGTTTTTTTTAAATTTCACCCCTAAAGGGATAAAAAAGAAAACTGAAAAAAGGGGGTTAAATATTTTTTATTTTTTTTGCTGTGGTTCCATTTTAGAATAAAATGAAATAGAAAGAATTTTTCGGAATTTTATTCCTAAGGGGTGAAATAGGGGAGATTATGTTTTCATGAGTTAATCAATATCTCTTACATCCGATGAAATATCGACTTGGTATTTGCTTGCAAAGATTTTCAATGCAAATACCTAGAAACCTAATTCAGGATTTTGCACTAATCAACCCCTAACGATGAAAATATGGATTCGGGGAAAATTAAAGAACCCTTCCTATCTCCTTTGTTTATTGAGTTAGATCATTCTTTTTTTGCCTGTAGATGTATTTTTAAAATACGTAAAAAGTGGTATAAGGGTTTTCTTAAATTTTACCCCTAAAGGGATAAAAAAAGAAAACTGATAAAAAGGGGGTTAAATATTTTAGATTTTTTTGCTGTGGTTCCATTTTAGAATAAAATGAGGCAGTAAGAATTTTTCGCAATTTTAGTCCTAAGGGGTGAAGTAGGGGAAACTATGTTTTCATGAATTAATCAATATCTCTTACACCCGATGAAATATCGACTTGGTATTTGCTTGCAAAGATTTTCAATGCAAACACCTAGAAACCTATTTCAGGATTTTGCACTAATCAACCCCTAACGATGAAAATATGGATTCGGGGAAAATTAAAGAACCCTTCCTATCTCCTTTGTTTATTGAGTTAGATCATTCTTTTTTTGCCTGTAGATGTATTTTTAAAATACGTAAAAAGTGGTATATGGGTTTTTTTTAAATTTCACCCCTAAAGCGATAAAAAAAAGAAAACTGAAAAAAAGGGGGTTAAATATTTTTGATTTTTTTGCTGTGGTTCCATTTTAGAATAAAATGAGGCAGTAGGAATTTTTAGGAATTTTAGTCCTAAGGGGTGAAGTAGGGGAAACTATGTTTTCATGAATTAATCAATATCTCTTACATCCGATGAAATATCGACTTGGTATTTGCTTGCAAAGATTTTCAATGCAAATACCTAGAAACCTACTTCAGGATTTTGCACTAATCATCCCCTAACGATGAAAATATGGATTCTGGGAAAATTAAAGAACCCTTCCTATCTCCTTTGTTTATTGAGTTAGATCATTCTTTTTTTTCTGTAGATGTATTTTTAAAATACGTAAAAAGTGGTATAAGGGTTTTTTTAAATTTCACCCCTAAAGGGATAAAAAAGAAAACTGAAAAAAGGGGGTTAAATATTTTTTATTTTTTTGCTGTGGTTCCATTTTAGAATAAAATGAAATAGAAAGAATTTTTCGGAATTTTATTCCTAAGGGGTGAAATAGGGGAGATTATGTTTTCATGAGTTAATCAATATCTCTTACATCCGATGAAATATCGACTTGGTATTTGCTTGCAAAGATTTTCAATGCAAATACCTAGAAACCTAATTCAGGATTTTGCACTAATCAACCCCTAACGATGAAAATATGGATTCGGGGAAAATTAAAGAACCCTTCCTATCTCCTTTGTTTATTGAGTTAGATCATTCTTTTTTTGCCTGTAGATGTATTTTTAAAATACGTAAAAAGTGGTATAAGGGTTTTCTTAAATTTTACCCCTAAAGGGATAAAAAAAGAAAACTGATAAAAAGGGGGTTAAATATTTTAGATTTTTTTGCTGTGGTTCCATTTTAGAATAAAATGAGGCAGTAAGAATTTTTCGCAATTTTAGTCCTAAGGGGTGAAGTAGGGGAAACTATGTTTTCATGAATTAATCAATATCTCTTACACCCGATGAAATATCGACTTGGTATTTGCTTGCAAAGATTTTCAATGCAAACACCTAGAAACCTATTTCAGGATTTTGCACTAATCAACCCCTAACGATGAAAATATGGATTCGGGGAAAATTAAAGAACCCTTCCTATGTCCTTTGTTTATTGAGTTAGATCATTCTTTTTTTGCCTGTAGATGTATTTTTAAAATACGTAAAAAGTGGTATATGGGTTTTTTTTAAATTTCACCCCTAAAGCGATAAAAAAAAGAAAACTGAAAAAAAGGGGGTTAAATATTTTTGATTTTTTTTCTGTGGTTCCATTTTAGAATAAAATGAGGCAGTAGGAATTTTTAGGAATTTTAGTCCTAAGGGGTGAAGTAGGGGAAACTATGTTTTCATGAATTAATCAATATCTCTTACACTAGATGAAATATCGACTTGGTATTTGCTTGCAAAGATTTTCAATGCAAATACCTAGAAACCTATTTCAGGATTTTGCACTAATCAACCCCTAACGATGAAAATATGGATTCGGGGAAAATTAAAGAACCCTTCCTATCTCCTTTGTTTATTGAGCTAGATCATGCTTTTTTTGCCTGTAGATGTATTTTTAAAATACGTAAAAAGTGGTATAAGGGTTTTTTAAAATTTCACCTTTAAAGGGATAAAAAAAAGAAAACTGAAAAAAGGGGGTTAAATATTTTTGATTTTTTTGCTGTGGTTCCATTTTAGGATAAAATGCAGCAGTAAGAATTTTTCGGAATTTTAGTCCTAAGGGGTGAAATAAGGGAAACTATGTTTTCATGAATTGATCAATATCTCTTACACCCGATGAAATATCGACTTGGTATTTGCTTGCAAAGATTATCAATGCAAATACCTAGAAAACTATTTCAGGATTTTGCACTAATCAACCCCTAACGATGAAAATATATATTCGGGGAAAATTAAAGAACCCTTCCTATCTCCTTTGTTTATTGAGTTAGATCATTCTTTTTTTGCCTGTAGATGTATTTTTAAAATACGTAAAAACTGGTATAAGGATTTTTTAAAATTTCACCCCTAAAGGGATAAAAAAAGAAAACTGAAAAAAAGGGGGTTAAATATTTTTGATTTGTTTGCTGTGGTTCCATTTTAGAATAAAATGAGGCAGTAAGAATTTTTCGGAATTTTAGTCCTAAGGGGTGAAGTAGGGGAAACTATATTTTCATGAATTGATCAATATCTCTTACACCCGATGAAATATCGACTTGGTATTTGCTTGCAAAGATTATCAATGCAAATACCTAGAAACCTATTTCAGGATTTTGCACTAATCAACCCCTAACGATGAAAATATGGATTCGGTAAAAATTAAAGAACCCTTCCTATCTCCTTTGTTTATTGAGTTAGATCATTCTTTTTTTGCCTGTAGATGTATTTTTAAAATACGTAAAAACTGGTATAAGGATTTTTTAAAATTTCACCCCTAAAGGGGTAAAAAAAGAAAACTGAAAAAAGGGGGTTAAATATTTTTGAATTGTTTGCTGTGGTTCCATTTTAGAATAAAATGAGGCAGTAAGAATTTTTCGGAATTTTAGTCCTAAGGGGTGAAGTAGGGGAAACTATGTTTTCATGAATTGATCAATATCTCTTACACCCGATGAAATATTGACTTGGTAGTTGCTTGCAAAGATTATCAATGCAAATACCTAGAAACCTATTTCAGGATTTTCCACTAATCAACCCCTAACGATGAAAATATGGATTCGGGGAAAATTAAAGAACCCTTCCTATCTCCTTTGTTTATTGAGTTAGATCATTCTTTTTTTGCCTGTAGATGTATTTTTAAAATACGTAAAAACTGGTATAAGGATTTTTTAAAATTTCACCCCTAAAGGGATAAAAAAGAAAACTGAAAAAAAGGGGGTTAAATATTTTTGATTTGTTTGCTGTGGTTCCATTTTAGAATAAAATGAGGCAGTAAGAATTTTTCGGAATTTTAGTCGTAAGGGGTGAAGTAGGGGAAACTATGTTTTCATGAATTGATCAATATCTCTTACACCCGATGAAATATTGACTTGGTAGTTGCTTGCAAAGATTATCAATGCAAATACCTAGAAACCTATTTCAGGATTTTCCACTAATCAACCCCTAACGATGAAAATATATATTCAGGGAAAATTAAAGAACCCTTCCTATCTCCTTTGTTTATTGAGTGAGATCATTCTTTTTTTGCCTGTAGATGTATTTTTAAAATACGTAAAAACTGGTATAAGGATTTTTTAAAATTTCACCCCTAAAGGGATAAAAAAAGAAAACTGAAAAAAAGGGGGTTAAATATTTTTGATTTGTTTGCTGTGGTTCCATTTTAGAATAAAATGAGGCAGTAAGAATTTTTCGGAATTTTAGTCCTAAGGGGTGAAGTAGGGGAAACTATGTTTTCATGAATTGATCAATATCTCTTACACCCGATGAAATATCGACTTGGTATTTGCTTGCAAAGATTATCAATGCAAATACCTAGAAACCTATTTCAGGATTTTGCACTAATCAACCCCTAACGATGAAAATATATATTCGGGGAAAATTAAAGAACCCTTCCTATCTCCTTTGTTTATTGAGTTAGATCATTCTTTTTTTGCCTGTAGATGTATTTTTAAAATACGTAAAAACTGGTATAAGGATTTTTTAAAATTTCACCCCTAAAGGGGTAAAAAAAGAAAACTGAAAAAAGGGGGTTAAATATTTTTGAATTGTTTGCTGTGGTTCCATTTTAGAATAAAATGAGGCAGTAAGAATTTTTCGGAATTTTAGTCCTAAGGGGTGAAGTAGGGGAAACTATGTTTTCATGAATTGATCAATATCTCTTACACCCGATGAAATATCGACTTGGTATTTGCTTGCAAAGATTATCAATGCAAATACCTAGAAACCTATTTCAGGATTTTGCACTAATCAACCCCCAACGATGAAAATATGGATTCGGGGAAAATTAAAGAACCCTTCCTATCTCCTTTGTTTATTGAGTTAGATCATTCTTTTTTTGCCTGTAGATGTATTTTTAAAATACGTAAAAACTGGTATAAGGATTTTTTAAAATTTCACCCCTAAAGAGATAAAAAAAGAAAACTGAAAAAAAGGGGGTTAAATATTTTTTATTTGATTGCTGTGGTTCCATTTTAGAATAAAATGAGGCAGTAAGAATTTTTCGGAATTTTAGCCCTAAGGGGTGAAGTAGGGGAAACTATGTTTTCATGAATTGATCAATATCTCTTACACCCGATGAAATATCGACTTGGTATTTGCTTGCAAAAATTATCAATGCAAATACCTAGAAACCTATTTCAGGATTTTGCACTAATCAACCCCTAACGATGAAAATATATATTCGGGGAAAATTAAAGAACCCTTCCTATCTCCTTTGTTTATTGAGTTAGATCATTCTTTTTTTGCCTGTAGATGTATTTTTAAAATACGTAAAAACTGGTATAAGGATTTTTTAAAATTTCACCCCTAAAGGGATAAAAAAAGAAAACTGAAAAAAAGGGGGTTAAATATTTTTGATTTGTTTGCTGTGGTTCCATTTTAGAATAAAAGGAGGCAGTAAGAATTTTTCGGAATTTTAGTCCTAAGGGGTGAAGTAGGGGAAACTATGTTTTCATCAATTGATCAATATCTCTTACACCCGATGAAATATCGACTTGGTATTTGCTTGCAAAGATTTTCAATGCAAATACCTAGAAACCTATTTCAGGATTTTGCACTATTCAACCGCTAACGATGAAAATATGGATTCGGGGAAAATTAAAGAACCCTTCCTATCTCCTTTGTTTATTGAGTTAGATCATTCTGTTTTTGCCTGTAGATGTATTTTAAAATATGTAAAAGGTGGTTGTATAAGGGTTTTTTTTTAATTTCACCCCTAAAAGGGATAAAAAAGAAAACTGAGAAAAGGGGGTTAAATATTTTTGATTCTTTTGCTGTGGCTCCATTTTAGAATAAAATGAGGCAGTAAGAATTTTTCGGAATTTTAGTCCTAAGGTGTGAAATAGGGGAAACTATGTTTTCATGAATTGATGAATATCTCTTACACCCGATGAAATATCGACTTGGTATTTGCTTGCAAAGATTTTCAATGCAAATGCCTAGAAACCTATTTCAGGATTTTGCACTAATCAACCCCTAACGATGAAAATATGGATTCGGGGAAAATTAAAGAACCCTTCCTATCTCCTTTGTTTATTGAGTTAGATCATTCTTTTTTTGCCTGTAGATGTATTTTTAAAATACGTAAAAAGTGGTATATGGGTTTTTTTTAAATTTCACCCCTAAAGCGATAAAAAAAAGAAAACTGAAAAAAAGGGGGTTAAATATTTTTGATTCTTTTGCTGTGGCTCCATTTTAGAATAAAATGAGGCAGTAAGAATTTTTCGGAATTTTAGTCCTAAGGTGTGAAATAGGGGAAACTATGTTTTCATGAATTGATGAATATCTCTTACACCCGATGAAATATCGACTTGGTATTTGCTTGCAAAGGTTTTCAATGCAAATACCTAGAAACCTATTTCAGGATTTTCCACTAATCAACCCCTAACGATGAAAATATATATTCGGGGAAAATTAAAGAACCCTTCCTATCTCCTTTGTTTATTGAGTTAGATCATTCTTTTTTTACCTGTAGATGTAATTTAAAATATGTAGAAAGTGGTAGAAGGGTTCTTCAGAATTTCATCCCTAAAAGGATAAAAAAGAAAACTGAAAAAATAGGGGGTTAAATATTTTTGATTTTTTTGCTGTGGCTCCATTTTAGAATAAAATGAGGCAGTAAGAATTTTTCGGAATTTCATTCCTAAGGGGTGAAGTAGGGGAAACTATGTTTTCATGAATTAATCAATATCTCTTACACTCGATGAAATATCGACTTGGTATTTGCTTGCAAAGATTTTCAATGCAAATACCTAGAAACCTATTTCAGGATTTTGCACTAATCAACCCCTAACGATGAAAATATGGATTCGGGGAAAATTAAAGAACCCTTCCTATCTCCTTTGTTTATTGAGTTAGATCATTCTTTTTTGCCCGTAGATGTAGTTTTTATACGTAAAAAGCGGTATAAGGGTTTTTTGAAGTGTTTATTAGCTCCCATTTTTATATCAATTCTATTTGATTGAATCTCTTTTTCATTAACAGGTTTTTCTCTATATTTTCGCAATAGTATTGTTTATAGTCGTGAATATATAGGGCATAATTTAAATATTAATCGACTTATGTTACTGGTTTTTATATATGTTGCTTCCAAAACGTTTTTAATTATTTATTAGGTAGTCCAAATTTATTATCAGAGTATAGTCTTATAATGCTAGTATGTTAACTGCCTTCTAATCGTATTGGAGACATGACTTTATCGATATCTATTGCTTGATTATTTCCTTCATATCCATAATAATGCGCAATCACCATTGTTTCTGTCAGTTTAATGTTGATAAAAATTCAAATGTCAAAATTTAACCGCGGTTAAAAATGTGAGTAGAAAGGGGACAGTTTCCCCCCACTCCTTTTAATTGATTCGCGGATTCGCGGTTTAATTCGCGGATTTCGCGGTTTTGATTCACGGATTGACCTAATTAATTTCGCGGTTTGATCTAATTAATTTCGCGGTTTGATCTAATTAATTTTCACATGTGCTACTGATTAAATTACGCATTAGCTTCCGATTAAATTACGCGGAGCCATTTTTAATTTGCTTCCGGAATTACGCGGCGGCCATCTTGGTTTTCTGGCGCGAATATTTGAATTTTAAATTTTCAGATTTTTTTTTCCAAGTTCAATTTTTTGATTTTAAACTTCCCGGGGTGTCGGCCATCTTGATTTTCTGCGCGCGCACTTCTCACGGCTGTCGTTTTTAATTTTGAATTTTCGCGGAAATATTTGAATTTCAAACTGCTAAATCTTCCGTCTTCCTCATCGAAGCTGCTCTCTCTCTCTCTCATGCACGGAGGCCATTTTAATTTCGCGCGAATATTTGAATTTTAAATTTTTCCCAGTTTTGAATTTAACTTCTCGGGTGTCGTCCATCTTGGTTTTCTCACATTTAGTTTAATTTAAAAAAAGCTTCCTGCGACGACCCTTAGCCGGATCTGAACCAGCAAAGTCAGTATTACGAGTCTGAAGTCTTAACCAACTGAGCTACAGAACATCGTGCTTGAATGCTATTAAAACTTCAACAGTTGTGTGCGGGTTCGACATCGAGCTTCCTTGTTGTAAACGAACTATTTTTTCAAAAATTAAAATTATAAGAATGGAGTTGCATGGCTTGTGGTGTTAAATGACGTGTAGTAATTTTAAAAAAGTGATTTTTGCGATTGGATGTGCCATAATTAATAATTTTATAATTTGTGCCTGCTATATGGCTGGATTCACGAGATTCTCATTGTCCCTACCTACTATAGGAAATTTCCGATCGGTTGGCGATAAGAGGTAAAGGTAGATCGTAAATATAAAAACGAGTTACAAATTTGATTTTAATATATTCCTGAAATACTAAGTATGAAAGGGTCTCATATAATATTATTAAATTATTTATAAAACCACGGCTATTATTCATTTTTCATATTTGAAATGCTAGAATATGGTTAATTTTATGGTGCTATGTGTAATTACAAAAGACATTATCGCCCCGAACTTTCTATTTTGTCATCCTCAAATGACCTAACAGGTCGTTGCCTGTCGGCCACAATTATATATATCAGCGATTATATATATCAGCAATAAGATAACATGAACAAGAAGATATACGTATTGCTTGAGTAAGAAAGAGATAAACATAGTAGCAAATATTGGAGAAGGCTTGACTAATTTTAATTATGACATTTGTCAACTAAACATGCCTACTAATATAATTTTTTGTATAGCTATCTTTTTCTTACTCATATAAGTAAGAAAGGGTGGTGCGTTGCTTTCAGCTACCGTGTTTCGGCTACTTTTCGATGTTGTGTCCGCAGATATCAGCGTCTTATTGTATAAGAATGGTTGTCCCCTCCGCGTTTTTAATTTAATTTGCAAGCCGTCTCCTTAAAATCATGGGAACATATGATTTTGTCGCTCCTGGAAAAAGCATGTTGTGACGAACAGCAATGAGTGGAACTTTTTAAAATATTGCCCATACTACAGTCATTTCGAAAAGCAAAAAGTTTTTATTTATAAGTAAGCGTCTGAAATTGTGTCATTATATCGCTCAAAAGTGTATTTTAGTTTTAAAAATTCCAGTATAAATGCAAACGGCCGAAAATAAAAACGCAATTGACCACAAAGTAACATAATTTTGAATAAAAACACCCAATTTCGTTGAAAAAATGTTCTGTTTCACTTAAAATTTTACAAAACTGACATCATGTCACTTGAAATTATACAAAAAACGACATTTTTATCCAATAAGCGATAAAAAATACACCATCTCACATTATTTCACTTAAAAATTATCACATTTCGTCTTACAAAACGCTTTATAATAAAGAAAATGATGTAAAAACAGTTTTAAGAGTTATTTCTAAGCATAATTTTGCAAATGTTTTACACTTTTTTTCTCTAACTTGTTGCAATTTTAGCAAGATTTGAATAAAAAAAAGCAATTTCTGCAGCAATTTTAGTAAGACTTGAATAAAAATACAATTTCGCTAAAAAAGTTCTAACCAAAAACGACAAAAACCATATTTTTATACAACTTTCATTGAAAAATCTTCTACCACAAGCATTTCTAGAAGCAAAATTCACGCACTTTCGCTGAAAAACGTTCTGTTCCACATCATCTCACATAAATTTTCACATAAATCGACATCATGTCACATAAATTATACAAAAACTGTCATCACGTCACTTGAAATTATAGAAAATACGATATTTTTATTCAACACACGATCAAAATTGAACAAAAATCACGCAATCACACATCATCTCACATAAATTTACACAAAAATCGACATCATGTCACATAAATTATACAAAAACTGACATCATGTCACTTGAAATTATACAAAAAAACGATATTTTATTCAACACACGATGAAAATTGAACAAAAATCACACAATTACACGCCATCTCACATAAATTTTCACAAAAATCGACATCATGTCACATAAATTATACAAAAACTGTCATCACGTCACTTGAAATTATACAAAATACGATATTTTTATTCAACACACGATGAAAATTGAACAAAAATCACACAATTACACGCCATCTCACATAAATTTTTACAAAAATCGACATCATGTTACATAAACTATGCATACTTTTTGCAAATGTTTTACACTTTTTATAAAATGCATCGCTCAAAATTAAAAGAAATAGCAATTTCGTTGAAAAAATCTTTTACCAAAAGCATTTCGATAAACAAAATTCAAAAATTCTTGTACTTTTGATGGAAATACACACAATTTCGTTGAAAAATTTGCAAATATTTTACACTTTTTTATAAAATGTATCGCTCAAAATTAAAAGAAATCACAATTTTTTAAATTATATCACACCATTATGAAATCGTAGATTGATTTTTGAAATTTTACACTTTGTAGCTGTAAAATAACTTCAAATACTAATATTTTAGCTTTAGATTTTGTAATTACTTCAGATTCCTGAAAAACAAAAGCAGAGTAGAAATAAAAAAACACAAACACTTTGTAATAAACAAATATATTGTTCTTATTTCGTATAATACTTAATAATATAAATATAAATGTACTGCTGAATGTCTTATTTTCTAAAAATTTCCTAGCAATTTACAAAACGGTAGTTTGAGGTGCACAACATTTCAAATTAAAAAGGCTGCAAGTAATAAAATCAGAATTTCATTGTGTCATTTTAAAGTTTAAGATGCACCCAATCTAGAATTCCCTTCGTTTTTGGTGTTGATGACATCTGCCTTAGAGGCGTTTTTCTAACGGCCCTTTTTTGGAGGCGTTTCCTTATCGGCGTTCTTCTGACTGAACCTTTTTGATGTGGACTTGGATGAGTAGCTGGTGTTTTTAATTTATATTCTAAATCGGACTCGCAGTTATCAGTTTCCATTTCGGTTTTTCCTGTAGTGCCAGTCGGGGTTGGCTTCTTTTGCTGTTTAGGTTTAGCTAGCAGCACATTAGCAACGTTAAGGTCTTTGATGTAATCAGCAAACTGTAGGCGTCCGGGTGGATTAATAGTTTTTCGAGGCCGCAGAGTGTCGTGAACTAAATCGACTATGTTAGACGCCGGTAAAATTTCACCCTTTATAGTAACGGTACCCTTGTGATCCCAGCTCACATCGTTTGAGGCACTCAAAATGCGTAGGAAAACTTCAGCTTTTTTCTTAAAAGTTTTGGGAAGTGTAGATAAAATAATGGCATTTGATATGCTGTTACTGGTTGTTTCAATGGGTATTTTGATTGGCTGCCGTGCCTGGTTTGTGAAATGAAGGTACCTTTGTAAAACCTGATTGTACTGGATCATCTCTGAAACTTCTTTGTGGCGTGAATTCATAATTCATATTCTTATATGGGTATTTCGCCACTCTGTAAATTAAAATATTAAATAACGAAAATATTAACAACGAACGTTTCGAGGGACAATCTGCCCTCGTTATCAACGAATAACAATTAAAACTAACAAGAAACTTATCTTTTTTTCACTGGAAGGAAAAACGACCAACCTCCAATGAATTTTTTGACATTGACGTTTGTTGATATCTGTACCTACTTGATCTCATCTTTAAGAATCGGTAGCCAACTATTGTCTAAAAATATTGAGAAAGACGACACGCAATTTTCTTCGTTAAGTAAAATATATGCCGTTTCCTTAATTTTTCGCCTAGTTGACATCGATTCATTAGACAAGATCTTTGTGTTGTCCCATTGTATTTTATGGTTTTTATCCCTAGCATGTTCTACCAGCTTAGACTTATTGAATTGATACGTTTTCAACATATTTTTATGATCTTTAACTCTAACTGCTAAAGGCCTGGATGTTTCACCGATATAATATTTCCCGCATTCACAGGGAATAATATATACAATTCCTTGAATGTTGTTCTTCGTTAAACGGTTTAGTTTTTGTAAGAACTGACCGCAAAGTATTCATCGTTTTGAATACTGTCCTAACATTGAATCTATTTTCAATTCGTCTAATTTTGTCAGATATGCCTGGAATATATGGTATATATACCTCATACAAGAAAAACACACAATTGAACTAAATACACTAAAGAACAGTGACACTTTTTTAAATAAAACTGTAGTTAATCTGTCTTCTAAAGAACTAAACGCCACTGACAAATTAGTTCTTGGCAAAGGACTCAACTACGCAGTGGCGCCAAACCGAATTAATAAACTTGATTTAGTTACAGCTATAGAAGAGACTTGTCAAAAACTTCCAGAAGACATTAGACAGGAATACAGAATTAGAAACAAAATCATACTAGAACGACCTTACACAATCAGACAAAATATATCTAAACAAGAAAAACATTCACTACACACACTAAAAACCGATAACACAATTAAAATTCTACCTGCAGACAAAGGCAACGCCACAGTAGTACTTGACACAACCACATACAACGAAAAACTTTTAACACTAATTAGTGAGGGACAATACACTAAACTAAATAGAGATCCAACACATACAATAGAAACAAAAATATACAGAACACTTTACAAACACAGAGAACAATTTACAGATTTTGTAAGACGTACGCTAACACCACACTACAGTAAACCACCACATTTTTATGGATTACCAAAGATACACAAACCAAATGTACCACTTAGGCCAATAGTTAGTTCTATAGGTTCTCCTTGTCACAGTTTAGCTAAATATTTACTTAAGATACTGACTCCTATATCAGGAAATACAGACACGTATATAAAGAACACGCCCCATTTCCTTGAAAAACTTAAAGAAGCAAACATAAACACACAACACTTAATGGTTAGTTTCGATGTAGTTAGTCTCTTCACTAATGTTCCAGTAGACAAAACACTCAACATCATTAAACATAGGCTACAAAACGATAACACATTACATACACGAACAACATTAAACGTTGGTACCATTATAGAACTTTTAACACTATGCATTAAAACGACATACTTTCAACTAAACAATGAATTTTACCAACAAGACTTCGGGATGGCAATGGGTTCACCTTTATCTCCCATTGTTAGTAACATTTTTATGGAAACTTTGAACAACAACATGTCTACACGTACACCAACAAACCAGTAGTTTGGTGGAGATATGTCGATGATGTTTTTGCAATTTGGCCTCATGATATGGATGAGGTGGACAAATTTCTTGAACATATTAACAGTAAAGAAACCTCCATCAAATTCACATTAGAAACAGAGCAAAACAATCAGTTACCCTTTCTTGATACACTAATCACACGCACAATAAATACTTTTGAAACATCAGTATACCGTAAGAAAACCAATACTAATAGGTACTTAGATTTTAATTCTAACCATCACAAAAACATAAAGACAGGCGTTGTAAAAAGTCTTTACGACAGAACCAAAGTTGTTTGCTCTAATGATACAATTTTCAAAAAAGAGAAAGAATTTATTATTAATGTTTTACAAGATAATGGCTATCCAGAGACTCTTGTTCGGAACATTTTCAATACACGAAGCAATGTCACACACATACAAAGGAATGACACTCAAAAATATAATACTCCAACTATACCATATATTCCAGGCATATCTGACAAAATTAGACGAATTGGAAATAGATTCAATGTTAGGACGGTATTCAAAACGATGAATACTTTGCGGTCAGTTCTTACAAAAACTCAACCGTTCAACGAAGAACAACATTCAAGGAATTGTATATATAGTATTCCCTGTGAATGCGGGAAATATTATATCGGTGAAACATCCAGGCCTTTAGCAGTTAGAGTTAAAGAACGTAAAAATATGTTGAAAACGTATCAATTCAATAAGTCTAAGCTGGCAGAACATGCTTGGCATGAAAACCATAAAATACAATGGGACAACACAAAGATCTTGTCTAAAGAATCGATGTCAACAGGCGAAAAATTAAGGAAACGGCATATATTTTACTTAACGAAGAAAAATGCGTGTCGTCTTTCTCAATATTTTTAGACAATAGTTGGCTACCGATTCTTAAAGATGAGATCAAGTAGGTGCAGATATCAACAAACGTCAATGTCAAAAAATTCATTGGAGGTTGGTCGTTTTTCCTTCCAGTGAAAAAAAGATAAGTTTCTTGTTAGTTTTAATTGTTATTCGTTGATAACGAGGGCAGATTGTCCCTCGAAACGTTCGTTGTTAATATTTTCGTTATTTAATATTTTAATTTGCAGAGTGGCGAAATACCCATATAAGAATATGAATTATCATTAATGAATGTATAGCATCTTTATTAATTTGAGTATTTTTACTAATATATATGGGCAGTACTGCATTTTTACCGAATTTGTTTTTTCTTTCTAGCGTATATACATTTATACGTAAATCATTCATTGTTTCAAATTTTGATATATCTTTTAATTTCATTGGAATTCTAGCCCCGAATACTTTACTGAAATGTGGATACGAAGATATTCTAGCGGAATTCCCATTTACAGGATGTAGTGCTGACACTACCGACCACAAAAAACAATATTCATCATCATTTTTTACGTTAATCACGGCCTTTTTATTTTTAATAGCTTGAGGCAACTCAATATATCTACCTACTGTTAATGGCGTGTAATGTTTTAAATTTACTTTTAAATGTAATATCTCGAGCAAACTCCAACCTGAATCACGTTCTTGAAAATCTTCTAATTTTGTCAACAGCTTATTCTCCACATTAGTCTCATACCACTGTTTTAAATTAGTACCAGAATCAATTTTTTCATTTTTAGTAGCAAACGTTTTTAAATCTATCTCGCCACTACTAGGTTTTATAAAAAATGCCCTAAATATTACATTAGCTTTAAGCATTAAGTTATTTTTATTAATTTGTTTTACTTTTATTGAGAAACTTCTGTATGCTTTTGAAAGAAATTCTTGAGGTTCATTGTAACCTAAATTTACAATCATACCTGTTCTTATTCGACTATTAAAACACGATTCTACATCTTCCCACACTAACTTGTTCTTTTGCTGCTGACCACTCCCTACACCTGCTCCCTTCTTTACTAATTTAGCTTTTAATTTTTTTAATAATTGCCGTTGACCTTTTAATAATCTTAAATTTGCTTCTAGCCTGAATGGATTTTCATTTTTAAAACTATGCTTACCGATAAATCGGTTAACAATTAAAATGGTTTTATTTACATGTTAAGCAATGTCTCAGCCTCATCACTATATTTTACAATCCCTATCGCGTCTCCAATTGTTTTTATTGAATTGGAACTTAATTCGGTAACGCTATCTACTGCAGACATGTTCGCGCGTGCTGTTGTAATACTAATTCTTGCAGACAGCCGAGCCGGTCTATTTATTCATCGCCGCAACTGATAATAAGGGTCATTAACTACATCAGCAAAAATTTCCAAACAAAGACTCCATTCAATTAGATTTAGCGATCGTGCAGATTTTCAAACAATGACTTCATTGTTCAATTTTTACCAGCCTTGCACATTTTCAAACAAGTCTGGACAGGTTTGAAGTTCCAGACAATAACATCCGGTTTATCTGATTCAGCTAAAAATTTCCAAACAAAGACTTCATTCAATTATTATTTTTTAGCGGTCGTACAATTTTTCAAATAATGGCTTCATTGTTCAATTGGTAGACAATAACATCCGGTGCCCAGGCTCAACCGGATGTGAGTCATTGTCTGGGAATGCAGACTTGTTGAGACCTGCAGATGTGAGTGCCTGGAAAATATTTTGATAAGCGTAGGAATCTTGTAAAAATTTCAAAATTAGACTTTTAGCCCCAAAATTCATCGTGAGAATCTTGTAAAATTTCAAAATTACATTTTTACCCCAAAAATTCATCGTAGGAACCGGAAGTGCCACGTGACCTCGGTGAGGCCAATGATCTTGACCCCGGCTAGGTCAACGACCTCTCCCGTGACCTTGAAAAACTTCAAGGTCAAAAGTGTCCTAGAACACCCCTAGGTACACTACTTTAGTATACAAAATACTATATATGCTGGGTTATTTAGAATGTAATCTAATTAACGCAAAGCCTATCCATATTGTTCGCACTATTGGCGTGTAGAACTGTTGTAAAGATGATTACATCTTTGTTTTACATTAAAACGATTTTTCCTTTTTATTTTTAATTATCATTATTGCTTGGGGTAGAAACAATTAGCAACTGAAATATTTTCCTTGGTGTGACATTCTATCAATTTTAAATATTTTTACAGTTGAACAATGATTTTAGTTTGTTTAAAGCAATAATGTTAAAATAAAACTTAAGTTGTTTATACGTGAAATTAATCAGGATCAACGTTTTTGCTTACGTTAATGTCATTTTGTAGAATATACAGGTGGCTGACTTTTCATTGTCCAGCTTGTATTTACTGAAATATGATACAAAAAAAATTAAATTAGAAAACTGTCAAAATTGATCTAGACAATGGCGTACACAATTTTTTTCTATGGCCTATCGGTTTTAAGGTAGAATATCCAACTATTTTTAAATGTAACACCCTATATTTTTATACAGAATTGGATTGCAAATCAATTTATCTTTACAATAATATAAGTACCATTATGTTGTTAAATAGAAGCACGATATAAGTAATTGTAAATAAAATGTATTCCCTCTAAATATTTACTAAACTAACTACATAACTAAACTAACTAATTAAACTTATACAGGGTGTTAGTAAATAAGTGCGACAAAAGTAAGGGGGTGATTCTGCATGAAAAAATAATGATATTTTGTTATATAAATGTATATTCGCAAATGCTTCGTTTCTGAGCCACAGTTAGTTAAAGTTTTTCTTAAAAATAGATAATTTTTTTATTGCTCTGAAACCGGTCAAGATATGCAAATGAAGTTTAGTGGGTTTTAAGAGGTACTTATAGCGCATTCTTTGATATGCAATTAAGAATTTTATATTCATCATTGGCGCGCATACGGGTAATGATCCCGATGTCTTATTTTTTGCATAAAAATGGCGCTACCTACAAAAAATGAGAAGAAAGCTTTTTTGTCACAAATTGAACGAGAAATTCAAAAATAATTTTTATTTTGAAATATCTCAGTGGCGTACCATTTTTTTCTATAAAAATATCGGGATTAATACCCGTATGCGCGCCAATGATGAATATAAAATTCTTAATTGCATATCAAAGAATGTGCTATAAGTACCTCTTAAAACAAACTAAACTTCATTTGCATATCTTGACCGGTTTCAGAGCAATAAAAAAATTATCAATTTTTAAGAAAAACTTTAACTAACTGTGGCTCGGAAACGAAGCATTTGCGAATATACATTTATATAACAAAATATCATTATTTTTCCATGCAGAATCACTGCCTTAATTTTGTCGCACTTATTTACTAACACCCTGTATATAAACTATAGTAAAAGATTAACATAAGTAGTTATGTATACAATTTATTATTATTACCTATAATAACTGTTCAAAATGTCCTCCATTCAACTCTAAACATTTTTGAGCCCGCGTGATTAAGTTTGCCCTTGCTTTTTGCAGCATTTCATGTGTAATTAATAAACACGCAGCAAATATTTTATTTTGAGTTCCTGAAGATTTGAGAACGAACCTTATAAAAGCTGTTTTTCAAGAAACCCCACACAAAGAAATCTAAAATTGACAAGTCAGGCGATCTAGCAAGCCATAAAACTGGTCCTCTATTGCCAATCCAATTTTGCCAAATTTATTATTTAAAAAATTACTAACTTGTACACCGTTATGAGGAGGAGCACCATCATGTTGAAACCACAAGTTTCGTCTTTTAACTAATGGAAGATCGTCTAGGTCAGGGGTGGCGAACCATTGGCACGCCACAAAATAATTTAGGCACGGCAGTAATTAAGGAATTTAGGTACCTAATCGAAACAATTTATATTTAACAATGAATTGAACATGAAGCTTCAAGGCGCAAATAAAACAATTATTGTTATGATAGATCTCATTCATGCTTTCGAAGCTAAACTGCAAGTTTTCAGTAACGATATTGTTACCAAAAACTACAAGTATTTCCCAAACTTGAAAAAAAATCTCCAGAGATTTGGATTTACATGAAAAACCAGACCAAGCAAAAGTCAATGAAAGGTTTAATTCGGTAATTAATTCTTCAATCAAAGAACTTTCAACGAGATTTTCTCAGTTCAAAGAATTATCGGAAACACTGAAATTTATTATATATCCTGATGTAACTTCACTTGATAAACTGAACTTGGCCAAATTTGATTGGTTGGAAATTGAATAAATTGAAATGCAGCTGATTGATTTCCAGTCTAGTTCAATATGGATTCAAAAATTTTTCGAAACAAGGAAAGAGTTGGAATTAAATGAAATAGAAAGACTATATGTATCAGGTAATATAAGTAAAAATGCCCATATCAAAATTATGGAAACGTGGAATTCAATTCCAGACACATTTAGCAGTCTGAAGAAGCTGGCTTTTGCTTTCTTAACAATATTTTCAGCTACCTATGCTTGTGAGTCATTATTTTCAGAAATTAATAACATTAAAGACTCGTGTAGAAGCCGTTTCTCAGATGAATCCAGTCTAGCTTGCATTCTGCTAAAAGTAACAAAGTATGGAGCTAATATAAGTTATTTAGCATCTAATTTGCAACAGCAGAAGTCGTACGAATTTTTTCTTTCATTTAAATAAACATAACACCACTATTGCTGTACAAAATGTATATTTTTTGTTGCAAATAAAGAGTTTTAAGTTGATAGTGTTTAGTTTTATTTTTCCCCATTAATCACTAAGTCTAGATTGTTTGATGGCACGTCATGGCCTCATTAAACATATCTTTAGAAAAAATGGCACGTAGATGAATAAAGGTTCGCCACCCCTGTCTAGGTAATCTCGGAACTCATTTTGTAAAAATAATAAATATCTCAGTTAACGTTCCGTTGTAAAGATAGAGCCCCAAAATTCTATTCACGATTGCCTCTAACCACACGTACAAGTTAACTGAAAAGCACACCTGCGCCCGGGCTTCAACAATTATGCGACGATTTTCATCGTTCCAATAATGTGTATTACGATTACATTTCTATGAAAAGTTGATTCGTCCGTCCAAATTATTTTACTAAGATATTGTCTCCCAGCATTCAGTAGCCACTCACACACCCTGTAGGGATTGGACCAAATTTAGCTTTTTTTTTTTTTTTTTTTTATTAGAATTTAATCAGCTCAGCATATATCTGCTATACATGATTCTGTTAAACATAACAATTTTTAATTAATACATAGTGAGGTCATCATTTGACTCCTCTGTACCGGTACCACCGAATGTGAGATGTATAAGAGTTAGCTAACGTTAATCATGCTTAGTTGTAATTATTTAAACTAGGGTAATAAGTCTTGTGGAGTTTTCTTTTGAGTCTCTGATGTCGGTTCTTTTGGCCTAGATTATAATACACTGCACTTGGACACTCCGAAATTTTGGCAAAGAATCTTGTACACAAAGTATTTATAAAGTCTGACACATTAGGTAAGTTAGCTTAAATGGCTTCATCTTGTGTTTATCTAAAACCTTTTGAATTTTATACCTTGTGACATTTAATTCTACAGCAGCTTGTCTTGTTGAAATTCTCGGATGAGCTCTAAAGTTAGGTAGCTAAAATAACAACGTCATCATCGTCATCTCTTCGTTCTTGAACGACATTATTCAGACGCTCTGATAATTTACCGGTGGACCGCAGTAATTTTTACAAATGTTGAAACGTATTCACATGAGGTTGTCTTCTTGGGGTTCAAATTGTGATATAACACAGCAGCCTCGCGTTTATTGTTATTTGATCTGTGGAAACAGCACAGCATATAAACTATTTTATTATTTGTGTATACGATAGTAATTTTTCTTTTATTAGGGACAATTATTACACTGATAATAGTATATTATATACCAAGGGACAAAAGTGCATCATTTAATCCCGCGAGTGAAGTTTATTACCCGAGACGAAGTCGAAGGCAATAATCACTCAAGGGATCAAAGGTACTTTGGTCCCCAGGTATATACACTATTTTTGCACTCCCGGATTACAAATCATGAAATAAATTTGATGTTGCTGGTTTTAAAATTTATACGTTCGATTCGGAAAAATGGATGGCTTAGGAAATGTAGATGAGTAACTAAGGTAATGTTGTAAATAATGTCATTTTGAAGGACTAAAGTTCCACTTTTGATCCCTGAGGGATTAAATGAAAATTTAATCCCTCAGAGATTAAAAGTGGCACTTTGGTCCCTCAACATGGCGCCTAAAGTAGGTCGTTTAGTCCCGGGAGTGCAAAAACAATCTTACTTTAGTGGGATTTGACAAGTTGTTTGTTGATTCAAGCAAATTCGACAGGAGTTTGCAATTGTATATCACGGCCGACTATAACAATTAAGTACCTATATTTTGTGGGTCTCTTTAACAAAAAGATGTTACTTGTAATACATCATTGTAAAAAGGAAATTATGTAGAATTGAATTCTGGAAAAAAAATACAGGGTGTTACATTAAAAAACAAAGTTGGGTATTCTACCTTAAAACAGGTAGGCCATGGAAAAAATTGTGCACACCATTGTGAAGATCGAATTTAGTTTGACAATTTTCTAATGTAAATTTTTTTTGTATCTTTCATATTTCACTAAATACAAGCTGGACAATGAAAAGTCAGCCACCCTGTATATCGATACATTTTTTCAGCTGAAGTTTTTTCCCGGGGCGTATTTACTTAAATTCGTATTATGGTATCATCTGCAAACGTATATTTTATATGATATTATAACTATCAATTCATTTAGTTACAAGATAAATAACTGTGGGCCCAGCACACTCGACTCTTTGTTTATGTACAATTAAATAATCTCTAATCCAAGCAACTACCAAAACCATATTCTTTTAACTTGTTTATTAACTTATCGCTATTTATTGTTTAAAATGCTCTTTTAAGGTGTAGATAGACCATTCCGATTCGTTTAATATACGTCTTGTAACTGTGGCTATGCCGCTATGGAGATTTGGAAAATAAAAACTACATCTTGTCTTAAACTTAAGTTGCCGTACAATTTTAAAGCAAATTTTAAGTTTTAATAATACGAGGGCCAGGTTATAATAATTGAGAATAAGACAATCTACTAGGCCGTGAAAAACAAAACATACAGTATTATTTAGAGTACTTCTTTATCTGCCATTTAAGGTTTAGTTGTTGAAGTTACGTTAGTTAGAACCCGAGTTGCAAATTTTTTAAAGTGGCATTAAAAGTCAAAAAATTGAATTAACGCAAGATCATTTTCGACTCATGATTTATTGTGACTTTAAAAAATGTTTAAGCGCTTATGAGTGGAAGGAGAATTTAGACTCAGCTTTTAGCGAATGCACATCTTCTTTTGTTACAATTTACCATGGTATAAAAAATTTGAAATCGAAAGGAATTTTGTTCAGCATCAAAAGGAGCGGGGCATACTCCTACGACCGTTACCGAAAAAAACATTGCTGCTGTTAAGAAAATAATTGAAGAGGGCGATAAAGTCACTTATGTGGTATGCGTCAACTCAAGATCCACGGCTGATAAACAAGCGTACACGATCACCAACATTTAAAAAAATATCCATCGTTTTGTGCCGCATTGGCTTTCTGATTCCTACAAAACTGAGCGTTTCAGAATTGGACATGAAACTTTATATCTCCTAAGTAATGGCAAACAAACATTTTTTTTCCCAATATTCTGATGAGTGACGAAAATGTATATTCTCTTTTTCGACGTACCTACCCGCCAAGAGGGTCGTGTATGGATTCAAGAAGATGAAGAACCTGCAGCAATGACCAAGAAGCAGCGAGCTATGGAAAAGTGATGTATGCGGTATTCTTTAAAAGTACGGGTCTAGTCAATGCAATTAAGATAGATAGACAAAAGACAGGATGTGTTTTATCGGACTTTTTCCACAGTGGAAAAAGTCCGATAAAACACATTATAATACACCACTGCCAAAAGTGACATTCAGAGAACAACTGGACAAAAGATAGTTATAGCTGCATGAACACTAAAAAATGTTTGCCTGAAATGTTCAATTGAGTTCCAGAGAAGGAAATTACGCGACATTATGAAAATGCATCGTCCCATACGGCTGCTGTAACACCGCAGTTTTGACTGGAAAAAATATAAAATAAATAGAACACCCACCGTGCTCCCCTCGTTTAGCAATGTGCTATTTTTGGCTATTTTGTGGGCTTAAAAGGCATTTGCAGAGTAGAAGGTTATTGTCTGAGGAAGAGATTATTTGGAAGGTGTTCCCAAAGAAGATGATTGGCAGTTTTTAAGCAGTAAAATGAAAGAATGGTTAAGTGAATTATTTCTGAAGGGAATTACTTTGAGCACATTTAAAATGAAATCCTAAAAAATGTTAACCGTTTTCTTTATTCTCAATAATTGTAGTTTGACCCTCGTAAGACCAATATTTTGCTACAAAATACACAGCTAGAATAAAAGTAAATAATTGAGCGAGAATAATGAAGATGCCTAAAATGCATACTACTGTGGGGACAAGCTCATACTATTTCAATGTGTACGCATTATTAATCAGCCAGACCGATAAAATGTGCCCGGCATTGTAAATATTGAGAGGCCCGTATTTAAATATGGGTGAAACGCCACTTCTCTTTTGTAGTGTTTGCCAGATACTTTTGGTGATAGATCCTTTTGGTGATAGATCAATAGGCAGATATTGCCTAATCCTTGGCCACCTCCGAGACCCGATTTAATTATTGGAGATTTTTATTTTAGGGTACACATAACGTTAAAAGTTTATAACGGAAATGATGGATGTCGAACAACTACCAAATGAAATCAGAGAATGTGTTGCCATTATTCCTCAAGACGAGATAAAAAACAGTTATAAGGAGTTTGAAAAGAGAACGAAGATATGGGTAAAAGTCGGACAAATGCCATTTGAATAGTCATTAGTTTTTTAGTTTGTAATAATCAGGGCCGTAACTAGGTATAGGCAGAGTAGGCCCCCGCCTACAGGCGCAAGCGACCAGGGCGCCAAAATGGCAGTGGGCAAAATTATTTCTTTCATACTAATGAAACAAAAACAAATCACTGAGTGGGCAATGTTACGGACAAATTAATTTGTAATATTAAGGATTTTATCCTAAATAATGCGAATTATGATCATGGGAATTGCTGCCAATCTGGTCGACACATTACATTCCATGCTAACGATCATTTTCTAAATTATAACAAACTACGAAGTTTCTAAGGTCAATTATATGTCAAGACAGAGTGTCTTACACAGGCTTAATATCAACAGAGAGACCTCTTACAAACTATTTCATTTGAACTACTTATATACGTATTTCAAAATTTGTAACAAAAAAAAGAAAAACTTATAGCTACAATAAATAGCAATAAATTAAACTTTTAAAGTGAGGTGACAGGTACGAGAAGTACCTTTAAGTATTATTATTATTTATGTTTTGTGTTCATATGATACTAAGCATAATCATGTGAACTTATTATTTATAATTGCGTTTTATGTTTTCTATTCGAATTCCCATTATTTTGTTTGTTTTTAATAACACTGAAATAGTAAAAGAAAACGCTTAGTAATGCGAATTACATGGATTCACAAAGAAAACGAAAAATTGCTTTCGGTGGGATACGAACCCGTGTTCCTAGAGGGAATATGATTTGTAGACAGACGCGTTATGCGCGGACAAGGAATGCGAACAAATTGCGCCCGACCGGCAACAATAAATACGTGACAGACGCAGACAGGCAGACACACAGGCCCAACACGCATCATACCTTTAAAATAAAGCACAACACTACATGCCATGTTAAACCGGTAAAAGTACCAAGGTTTTATTCAACGGTTTACTATTTTCGGGTTTTTGTAAACAAACTTTTCATTACTTTTAATAGGGATATTATCGCAAAAAACAGTTATTTATTATGCCTATTGGTTGTGTTTTTTAAAACTACGAGCAGAAGTATATTTCATTTAATAATAAAGAAGGTTTATTACTGGCTTACCCTTACAAATCGATTTTCCGTCTTTGCCGCCCGATGCTAGTTCGAGTGGCATTCGTGGCAGGAAGATCTGCGGGCACCTCACACTAACGCACGAAATTTTAAATTCGGCGGGCGCAGCAGGCTACAGATAGTTTATATATAAGGAAATGATATATGTTCTATCGTATGCATAATATAATATGTATTCCCGTTATTAGAATTATTGTTTTCTGTTTTTGTCGTTTTATCTAATTTTATTTATCTATTATTTTGCGTTAGATGCGTTTTTGTGTTATGTTAAAATTCAAATGCTGATGCTTTTAAAATGTATCAAAGTGGCGGACGCGACTCACCACAATGCGGCGGTGGGGTGCAAACAATGCCTCTTACTTGGCCCAGTGACGGTGGCAGGCAGTTAAATGTAAAAAGAAGAAAACACTACTAACGTGCATAATGATAACAATAATTGTGCTGACCGGTGGTGACCGCCCCCTGGCACCTTCAACTTCAACTATTGTTGCAACTCGTATAGAATTAGTAAGTATCTGGTGCCTATTGATTTTACACATTACAGCACTGACTTTAAATCGTTAAATCCGATCGGCTGCTAGGCGGGGCAACATGTCTTCGCGGCATCCCTCGCCGGAACAACATGTCTTCACTCTCCTTAATTACCAGGTAATCATCCATCACGAGCAAGAACCTCTGGCATCTATCGTTTCCTGTTGTTTCCAAAAAAAGCTACCAACATGACGAAACCAACTAATACGTGCATTCTACAGTAGCTATCATCTGACGCATTAACTAAGAATACGCATAGCACAGCATTGTTGCAACTCATCCTATTATAATTAATTATTGCTTAGAGCAATCGTATACGCCAACAACTCCGAAAAATATGACGCTTAGACAAACATCCATCACGCCAGTGCAAGAACTTCAAACATTCTGCCCCGATTGGAATTCTATCCCTGACCAGCACACATTCTTCAACGCCATACATTAGTTGCACTTCCACTTTGGTTCTATTTACCAAGATTGTATTATACTTTAGGGTTAAAAATTTTCCAGACATGGTAAGCGTAGTAACCAAAACCTAAAAATAATGCACTTTCACAAACTACCAAATATTTTAAACTTAGCATATATTATTTTACCAGTTAGTTGGATTTCGTTTTAAATACCTGCCTATTTGTTTTCAATATATATAATATATACTGAAATAAATGCAGACGTTATACACTAAAATTAGTATTTTGTCACCGCTATCGTTAGTGTACTGAGGGGCGCAAAAATTTTGGCTTGCTTACAGTAACATTTTGCTTAGTTACGGCCCTGGTAATAATATTATGTTAGACGCGAGTTTATTTGTGTTATATTAAAATTCAATTTCCGATACTTTTGAAATGTGTCAACGTGGTGGATGCAACTCACCCATGACCACAAGGCGGCAACGGGGCGCAAACAGTGCAGGTTCGAGCATTCCTTGACCCAGTGGTGGAGGCAGGCAGTTAAATGTAAAGGAACATAAACTTACTGACCTGTAAATCTCATCGATAACAATAATTGTACTCACCGAGGGTGGCCTCCCCCTGGCCCCTCCGTACTGCTGGCAGAGACGCTACAATGCTTGGCCTTGCATCAGGCGGCATCAACCCTTTGGCCTCTCATCGCTGCCTTCGTTGGCTGGGTTAGCTGTCGGTACCTTTCGCTAGTACTGCCCAATAGTAATCCACTAGATTAACTATTGTTACAATCCGTACAGAGTCGGTAATAACTACCGTAGTATACTGGTTTTTCACAGTAGAGTAATTACCGTAAATCTTGCTATTGCTCTCACGGGGCTTATAATTCGGAACTCCATGCTTCCGGTGCGGAAACACATGCTTCCGCGAATCACTGTGCGAAACGTCGTGCTTTCGCAGGATTCAACTCTTTGACTATCACATAGTCGACTAGCAACGCAAGAACCTCTGACGTATGCCGGTCGCTGTAATTGCCAAAAAGTCTACCAAATACCATTCAACTAAACACGAAAATTGAAAACTATAGAGCAATCTCGCTTTTATCTGTCTTCTCCAAAGTTTATGAAAAAGCATTCCATACCAGACTGCTTAAGCATGTTAACGATAATAAAGTCTTATCCGAGCGCCAATACGGTTTCCGTCCTCACCTATCAACAGAACTGGCATTGTTATCGACAAATAATTATATAACTCAAAATCTAGATAAAAATAAAAAACTTGTTGGCATTTATTTCGATCTTAGACGTGCATTTGACACGGTATCCCACACCATTTTATTGGATAAACTACATACGTATGGTATCACTGGCTTGGCACTTACATGGATAGCTACGTATTTATTAGAGCGCACTCAAAAAGTTGTATTAAAAAACGACAAAAATGAAGAGCACCATTCAAATCTACTTGAAGTTAAAGCAGGAGTACCCCAAGGCAGTGTCCTTGGGCCTCTGCTCTTCATTATATTTTTAAATGATTTAGTTGAATCTCTAGATACGGGATTAGTTACCATGTTTGCCGATGATACTTCAATCATCCTGTCGGCTGATAGCATACAGGAATTGACTACTTCAGCTACTACGTGTGTTACCAAAATGCAGGACTACTGCGACCGAACTGACCTTATTCTAAATTTTGAGAAAACTGAAGTTATTTCTTTTTCAACTAGAGAATTGTCATACAGTCACCTAATAAAACTGAATGGCAAAAGCTTAAAAAATAACAAATCTATACGCTTCTTGGGGCTGCAATTAGACTATAACATGACATGGAATAGCCATACAAATAAAGTTCTAAAGGCTTTATCGACGCAGTGTTTTGTTTTTTGGAAACTTAGGAATTGTGTAGATAGATCAGTATTGTTATCCTATTATAATGCGTATGTTTTCAGTATAATTTCGTACGGTATTGTCTGCTGGGGAAATTCCAGAAACATAAAGGAAGTCCTAAAAATTCAAAAACGTATTATCAGGATTATCTTGAAGCTGAAGCAGCGAGAGTCATGTCGACAGGCGTTCTGTACCTTGGGAATATTGACTGTTACTTCACTATTCATCTACAAATCCATAATGTATGTTAAAAATAACTTGTCTAATTTAACAAAAATTAGTGATAACAGTCATTATAACTTACGGTACGGTAACGTACTGATTCTGCCTAAGCATGCTCTTGCTCTCAGTGCAAATAGTTCTTATGTATTTCCAATTAAGTTATACAATCATCTCCCTAAAAATATTAAAAGCACTGAATCATTCAATCTCTTTAAAAAGAAACTAAAAAGTTTGTTGTTGGGCATTACTTTTTATTCCGTTGAAGAATTTCTCCAGCATAGTTTAACCTAGTTAAACATCTTTGTTACCTGCTACTTTTTTTTGTGGTGTTTCTTTTGTTTAAACTGTTGACGTTTCCGATACATGTAGTTGTCTAATGGAAATAAATTATTATTATTATTATTATTATTATTATTATTAACTAACTACGATAGTACGTATACATTCTACTCCAGCTAAATTAATTCACTACCTAGAAAATATGCATGGCCGTGCTCGCAATTTCGCCTCGCATTGTTGCATCTTATCACCTGATAATTAATTATTGGTTCGCATATAATCGCTTACGCCAAGAAATAACTACGCAAATAGCCCACTTTAACTAATACGTCGCACCTCTACCAGAACCCCAAACGTTCTGTCCTGTTTTTAATTCCATTGCTAACCGAGCCCCCTTCGACATGGTGCATTGGTTGCACATGTTCTCCGGGTCCCTGAAACAACGGACTGCGAGCCCAATACATTCTTCAAGATTATATTACATTCCAGGGCTCAAAACATGCCAGAAATGGCAAACGTACTAATAAAAACTTAAAAATAATGCGCTCCAAAACCATCAAACATTTCATCCCTAACAATTAACTACAAAGATATTTCATTACAAATAACTTTTTCTTATAGAATTTTCTTCTGAAGTAAACATTAGAGGCACGTTTTAGTGTGTCAAACATTTTAAAAAGTGCTGGAGTTCACTTAAAATGCCTCGAAGTTATTGAAACAATGACCACAGAAGAAAAACTATTACAATATGTAAACTACGTGTAATGTTCCCAAGGAGAAATTTTTTTCTGAACTAAATAAAATATGGACAACAGGAATAGCTCACCTGTCAGTAGAATTATTAATCCCGCAGTTTTTGTGAAATATAAATTTGAGAATATAATTTGTTTAACTTTGGGCCATTCATCATCTCTTAAATTTAGGACATTGACTAATAGGACCTTCTACCATACTGTAATATAGTTGAATTTTTAAAGTTAGGTTGTGCGTATTAAGCATAAACAGCAACAGAGAGTGTGTTTGGGACAAACATTGATCGTTAGCATTGATACTCACATAATAGAATAGTATTACGCTTTCTCTGGTATATATTTTAAATCATTATATTCTCTTCCTAAATATAAGTCGTAGTACGCCTAATAATCTATTTTTTTCAAATATTATTTCGTTATATTCATTAAAAAATCATTGATAATAGCGTACTACTTATTATTTTGTCCCTAAGAATATAATTCTTTGAATTGTTAGCCAATCATCATCTCTTAAATTTAGAACATTGGCCAACAGGACCGTCTACAATGCTGACAATAGAGCGAATAGATCCACATGTGCCCCATATGGGAATTAAATACCAGAAATGTGACAGAAAAAACGCATTGTATACATTGAGCTTACTCTCAAAGCTAAGATAATCTCTATTCACATACAGTACACCCATCATTGACAATATCTTGGTTCAATATAATCTAAATGATCTGACCAGCTAAAAGTTTGTTATTTATTGCTAGACCTAAATATTTCATCTAGGCTACACATTCAATTTATTTACCATTGATATTTACACAGGGAACTTGTAGTTGCATCATCACTTTTTTTGTTTAAATACCATAAATTTAGTTGTTCTGCATTAATTGTTAACTTATTGTTTAACTGCCAATTATTATACACACTCAAATCAGAAATTATCGCATTCTCCATCTCCTCAACATTATCAAGCCTATATAACATTACAGTATCATCTGAAAATATGTAATATCTATCTAGCAACTAACCTTGCAATCTTCATGCTGAGAACATACAGTGAGTAGAGGGAAGGCCCCAGGACAGAGCCCTGGGGCACCCCACAGTCAGCATTTTCAAATTCACTTACATTATGGTCTAATTTAACATACTTATTGCCTTCTACTTGCTAGGTATGATTGAATAAGACTAATAAGACTATGTATCTTACCTCTGAAACCCAGTCGCTCTAACTTATCAAGTAACATATCAAAACGAATTACATCAAATGCTTTTTGTAGGTCTATAAATACAGCTACGGCCATTTTTTCTAAATCTAGTCCAGTTGATATGTTATTCAGAAGGTCGATAGTTGCACTTTGAGTGCCACTGTGTTCAATAGAGACAAACTAAAATTTGTCAACAGGTGCATATTTATCAATAAAGTAAGTCATCCTCTCTAGTACTTTTGAAAATATTGTAGTTACACTTATGGGTCGATGCTTATTCATATACTTTGGACAACCAGACTTGAGGATAGGACTTGTTCTATTCATTTTCAGTTCATTTTGAAAAATATCACTCTCAAGGCATTTCTAGGGCAGTCTTAATATTCAGTATATCACAAATTGATACCTGGTCATGACCAGGGGCAGATTATTTTTTCAGAATTATTACAATACTACTAATTTCTTGTTCATCACATGCAGTTACAAATATAGTTTTATCATATGAAATTTCTCTAAAGCTAAGGTTTTCGCGCTCTTTTAAGTTTAAGTTACCTATTGTAGCATCTATATTTTGTATAATATTTTTTCCTACACTTGAGAAGTGCTTATTCAGTTCATTTATTATTATTGTACTTCTGGTTGGATTTATCCCCCCTTTTTGCACTGCTTCGTAAAAGACATATTGTGCTTCCCACTGCTTCACTTTGCCTCACAGAGGTATTCCAATGTCCTCAAAAAAGCTTACTAATGCGTTTAATGATGTGTTTATCAGCAGTAGTGGTTCCTCAAAGTGCTTTTGCCGTAGTTTTGAGTTCCTCGCACTCGGACAACCAGTGAATTGGAGTCTCGCCCTCCTCTTCACAGAATCTGCAATATGTGTCTGTTGCCACCTCTATTGTGTGCATATGTTTGTTCATATAACAGTGTCCAGTAGTTATCCTTGTTATGTGTTTTATGTTCTCCCTTCCATTTTCCAGAAGTACCAATGTCGCTTTCTTGGACGGCTCCCCTATGAAGTCTCTAAAGTGCCTTGGTTTAGGGTAGTCGTACCAGAATTTGTGATGATTAACTTGTAACCAGCTTCTAGTTAACTCCCTGATCATGCTGTAAGCTATGTTACAGGTAAATAGTCTCTGGTCCTATCAGCTGTATTGCGCTGACTGACTTTGCTAATTTATCAGTTTTTTCGTTGCCTGTCATTCCCCCATGACCTGTGATCCACAACACACTCAGTTTGTTGTGTTCTTCCAGTTAAACCACTTTTCTGTGGCATTCATGTACCAGTTCTGATTTAAACTGGTTAGATGATAGCGCTTTCATAGCTGCTTGACTATCCGTCAGGATATGTATTCTCCTACCTTTGAAGGTTCTTTGCACCATTAATTGGGCGCAGGGCCGTAACAGAATTTCTTTCGTACTAATGGTACAAGTGGCCAATTTTACAAATAAATATTAACAATTTTAGTCCATACATTACATTGCCTTGTGCAATTTACAAAGGAAAAGTTATATGTTCACCAGATGGTAACAGCGTTTATTTTACAGTTCTCACTTATATCAATCAAATCATTGGAATGATTAGCTTGTTAGCCCACCGCCTAGGTGGCCTTATTTTAATTATAAAAATGTTTCCATTTTTAAAACAATGTAATGCAGCAGTGGCGACAAACTAACTTAAATTTTTAACCACTGTTGGAGCGGGTCCACTGATATTACATATGCATTCACTGCTTTGGACTCATCGCTGATACAGACGTCCATTGCAACAATCAGCAGAACTCCACAGACCGATTTTGAGAGCACACTTGTTCCACTACTACGGTATTTTTCGCTACAATCACTTTCCCGGTAGAATTTGTTCAATTTAAAACACTTCTGCGACCCTATACGATGATAGCTTTTATTTAAAAAAAGATATATCGAATTTGGCCTGATGCAAGGCTTATACTACGTGCCGACAGAAAAAGCTTGTTTTAAATATATTAGTTGTTACAAAACAGTGTGACAGTGTGGCTGCGAATACATAACCTTATTCTACGTTCATATGTTACTACGCATAATAATATGTAATTATTTGTTTATATTGCATTATTTTAACATATGTATATGTCTTCACTAACTTGTACCACGCGCACCACATAGGTGGTCTTACACTAATTAAAATATTTTTTGCATTTTTAAAATAAAAAAGTTACAAAAAAAATGTTTTCAAAGTCTTTAATACGAAAAGCGCGTTGCAAGAAAAGCAACTTTTGCTAGATCAAATTATGGTTGAAATCTTCAAAATTCTCTACAAAATAGGTAAAAAAGACCTCAATGCTGCTAATAATACAGAAACAGTAAAGCGAATAACATTAATTTGGAAATTAAAAACAAAACATTGCAGCCAGTGGGATCAGTGTTCACTGATAAATGCATATGCTTATCGTTGCGCTATAAATGACGCAGTGGCGTTCCGATTTAAAGTACACCATATGTTTATATATAAGAATTTGTATAATGTTCTGCTGACTACATAATGATATGTGCTTTTTTAAATTAGAATTGTTGTCTAATCTTGTTCTTCTCATTTTATTTGTGTTGTATTTTCTTATTTCAACTTTTAGTTGTTTATTTTTAAAATACTTGAATAAAAAATGTTGGATTTATTTTTGAGTACCTACCTGTTTGTGTGAATACAATACATCATACATCCGGAGATAAATGTAGAAGGCATATAATGTCACTAGTATTTTTTTTCACATATATATGGTTGTGTACTTATAGTCCGGGAGCCCGCGACATCAAATTCGCGACAATTAGTTTAAGGTTAAATCACTCTTTGTTCTCTTATTGTGATACTACTTATCCCCAAAATGGGTTGCTGCCGGCGCACCCGCGGGGCCACCGCTACCAGCAGGGTTGCAAATGTGTTGAAAAAGGAAGGGTGAATGTCAAACAAGTTTAAGGCTGAAACTTTGTATAATGTTTAAGGGTACTGAAAAATAGTGGAAAATGCTTTGCTGCCAGCGAAATCGCGGGGCCATATATTGCTGCCACCCCCGCAAACCCGTAAAAAAAGTCGGTCGGCCGGACAATTAGTTTAAGGCTGAATTTTTTTTCCAAGTACTTTGATGTATATACTAATAGAAAAAAAACATTTGCTGCCGATGATCTAGTGGGACAGAGGCCAGGCAGTTGCAATCAAAGGTGACGCGGCGCGTGCCATGCGTACATGCCGCGCGAGTAATAAAATATTCTTTATTCGCAACCATATATGTAATGTTAACATTCCTGACCTCATTTGAGTGGGGAAGTCGTACATTTCAGCCCGCTACTTCCCGCACTCACTTCCCGCACTTGAGCGGTACATTCCCGACCGCTGAGTAGGTAGGGACACTGGGAATCTCGTTGATCCATTCATGCGCGTCACAACCTATCGTATCATAATATAATAGTTTTTCCAATTATTGTTTAGAATAAAGTGGTTGCGAATAAAATAGTATACAAACCTCGACAGGAAGTTTCCTTAGTCTCGAGATAATAGCTGATTTCGAAGCTTCGCGTCTCAATCAGCTAACTGATCTCTCGACAGTAATGAAACATTTCCCATCTCGGGCTGTAATATACTATTATTAATTTATTTACATTTTCGAAAATTAAACCGTTCGCGAATAAAGAGTAGATATTGTAAAGACACAATGTCTTTTAATTTGTGTCACTCGGTCAGGGATAATATAAATGTAAAAATTTTGTATCAATGAGCGGAGTCAGGAAATATTGGGTTTTAGATATAATAAAAACACTATATCTCTTGAAGGAAATGCCGTTAACTTTCAGGGATGTATGGAATAAAATTTTGCAAAGTGCCTGAAATACTCAGGCACGCGTTATTATTGTGTCATTCGATCAATACTTTTCGCCTTCAATCAAAGATAACTAACTACGAGGAACTAATAGAAGTCGGAACTATCACATAAAAGGGCCCGGTCAAATTCGACCTTCAGATTTTACTTCTGAACTAAAAAACGTTAATTTCAAAGAGGCGTTGGTAGCGTTTCTCTTGCAAGATTGGACGAACGATGAAATGGCACCGTTCTTCAGAAATAAAGTTGTATAGGTGAACTACAAGACTTGTTACAAATTCTACCAAGAAGATATGAAAGTTGTAAAGAGCGAAGAAGAACATTTATCTTATCCATTGCATGAAGAGTCAGACACGAAAATTATATTTCACTGCTGCCAAGTGGAACCAAATTCCAATGGTGATACGGTGGCAGCAATATATGGCCCCGCGATTTCGCTGGCAGCAAAGCATTTTCCACTATTTTTCAGTACCCTTAAACACTATACAAAGTTTCAGCCTTAAACTTGTTGGACATTCACCCTTCCTTTTTCAACACATTTGCAACCCTGCAGGTAGCGGTGCCCCCACGGGTGCGCCGGCAGCAACTCATTTTCGAGATTTGTATTATCAGAATAAGAGAACAAAAAGTGAATAAACCTTAAACTAATGTGACACTGAAAAGTGTCACGGGCTCCCGGACTATTAAGAGCGCAAAAATGTTGGCTTGCCTACAATAAAAGTTTGACTAGTTACGGCCCTGATTGGGCACAGGTTAGAATTATTGCTGTTACCTCGGTCTGGAATACAGTGGCATATTGCCACAGGTTTATGCTTATTTCATTTCCTGGTCCTGCGCCATAAATACCCAGGCCTGTTCCATTTTCTGTTCTTGATCCATCTGTGTACCAGACTTCTCCCTTCAGTTTGGTTAAGACTTCGTCTTCGTTCCACTCTTTCAGTGTTAGAAGATATACTTCGAACGGTTTTTGGAAATGGTAAGATATCTTTATTTTGTCCGACTCATCTGGAAGATGAGATTTTCGCGTAATCGATTAAAGATTTCAGTATGGTATCCCCGATGTCCAGGATAGCGATCATACCCTTGTGTTTTCAGCCTGTATGCCCCTAGTCTCGCTTCCGCCTCTACCGTTAGGTGTAATGGGGGAAATCCGAAATGATTAAATTTGAAAATTTTAAGCACTGTACAGCATTAATGCTCAGAGGCACTATTTCTCACTCGTAAATTTCAAAGAGACCTGCTAATATATAAATAAATAAATTGTTATGTTTGAGGTATAGATTTATTTATTTTATGAATACTTTTCTGTTGTGTTTTTTTTGTTTAAATACGAGTATTGTTAGAATTTTTGTGATTTAAATTACTAAAAATATAAATAGTATAGGCACTCTTTGTACCTTTTTGTCATTTTTGTAAAATATTCCCTCAATCATTAATAAAGATTTTTTATTTTGTAATAACAGCTAACATGCTAAGGGGTGCGTCAAGAAAAAGGGTTGAAAACCGCTGTTCCAAAGTTAACGGTTTTGGAGATAACGATTTGATTAAAAAGACTCTTAAAAATTATGTTTTTTGTGAATGACTATACGAGTGAGAAATAGTGATTTTGGGCGTTAATGATATAAGGGTGCTTCTAATTCGAAAGCAACCATGGGGATCTCAGTTATCATAAATGATAGAGGGTAAGTTTAAGTTTGGCAATGTTGAGCTTTTTTAAGCTGAACAAGATGCCGTTAAGAAATCAACAAAATATTATTTCGTTTTTGAGATTTTTGTAAAGAACTCAATTCTTTATTTTTTATTGCTCTTATTTAGCAAGCTAGGAAAAAACTGAAACCACTTTTACACAGTTATTTTTTCTTCACCATATGACGACGATCATAAATTTTAACTACGAAGTTTCGTTTCTCTTCAACTATCATCAAGTTGTATAGTTTTTATGGGCGCCATTTTGGATTTTTACACCAATAGGAGGGATATATTCTCCTGATTTCAAAAATGTATAATCTGACTATGTTTCACTCATTAATAAAGGTGGAATTTTCAATTCAAGTTTTTTTTTACACTCAAGATACCATTGGAAAATCAACAAGCGAATCGTTTTAAACTGTCAAAAAAATTGTTGTTCCATCAGGTAATAAATTGTTTCGAAGTGTTGCTGTAAAATGATTTTTTCTCATGCAGAGAAGCGTGATATTATGCAGATTTACTACGCTTGCAATAGGAATGTTAAAAACACTTCTGTTGTTTATTCGGAAAATTATCCTGAAAGGCATCAGCCAAGTGAAACTTATTTTTTAAAATTACACCGGAATTTATCCAAATATGGGAGTTTCGAAAAACCTAGACAGACTTATGGAACAAGAATTTTACTAGAAAACAGAGATGAGGTTATTCGAGAGGTATTTTTTTTTACTTTAAGCTGAATATTTCCTTAATTAATGTTTATTTTAGATTATCAATAATCCAACTACTTCAACTAGAGAAATTTCTGAAAATTTAAATATGCCCGGAAGTACAGTTGGGAAAATATTAAAAAGCGCTAATATGAAACCCTATAAAATACATATCAGCCAAACGTTACAAGCTGGTGATACTGAGAGACGTTTACATTTCTGCAATTGGTTATTAAAAAGGACCAATCAGAACAGAATTTTTTTAAATCAAATAATCTGGACCGATGAATGTCATTTCTCAAATTTGGGAACGTTTAACCGAAATAATGAAAATCTTTGGTCAGTTGATTATTCTAGAGAGAACAGACAAATCATAAAGCAACACGGATTTGGATTTAACGTGTGGATTGCTTTATGGAATAATACAATTTTTGGACCCTACATTTACCGGGAAACACTAAATGCACAGAGACATCTTCAATTTCTAAGAGGTCCATTGCTAGACTATCTTGGTGGTATTCCATTAAACGAGTTACAAGATTTGTGATGGCAACAAGATGGCGCTCCACCACACAACTGTATAATAGTGAGAGAATATCTCAACCAGATTTTTCCAAATAAATGGATTGAAAATCGTGGTGTAGTTGAATGGCCTGCTCGCTCGCCCGATTTAAGTCCATTTGACTATTTTCTGTGGAAGACGCTTAAAATTGAAATTAATTTATAAGGACCAATATGCAAATGTTGATGAGCTACAAAATACATTAAAAGCTGCTTGCGCACAAATTCCCGATAGAAGTATTAATCGGGCCATAAATACTTTAACAAAAAGGGCTCGTGTATGTGTCGATCATAACGGATCCTTATTTGAGCATTTACTATAATTTATATGTAGCCCTGTATTTTGTAATATTTTTGTTTCTTGTTGTTGTTTTCGTTTAGTAAAATAGTTTATAAATAAAAAACTGACGGTTTGTTTGTTTTTACATTTTGATTTTTCCAATAGTGTGTTGATTGTAAAAAAAACCTTGAATTGAAAATTCCACCTTTATTAATGAGTGAAACATATTCATGTTGTACATTTTTGAAATCAGGAGAACATTTCCCATCTATTGGTCTAAAAATCCAAAATGGTGCCCATAAGAACTATAAAAGTTGATGATGGTTGAAAAGAAGCGAAACGTCGTATTTAAATTTATGATCGTCGTCATATGGTGAAGAAAAAATGGTTGTGGAAAAGTGGTTTCAGTTTTTTCCTAGCTTGCCAAATAAGAACAATAAAAAATAAAAACGAAAATTTAAGAATTCAGTTTTTTTCAAAAATCTTAAAAACGAAATAAGATTTTTTTAATTTCTCAACAGCATCTTGTTCAACTTAAAAAAGCTCAACTTTGCCAAATTTAAACTTATCCTTTATCATTTATAATAACTGAGATCCTCATGGTTACCTTCGAATTAGAATACGAACCTAGAAAGAATCTAAATTAGCAGTTTTGCTTTGTAACTATTAAAGGGTTGCATTCGAAATAAAATCGTCTATTATTCAAGACACCCTGACACTGTGTAAACGGTATAAGAGGTTACAGATTTTATTTTCATTGATGGTTAAGTTAATTTTAGACCAAAATTAATGTAACGCCGAGAAATTAATATAAAACCGTGCATCAACTCCAGACGGATCTGATGATATCATCTCTGTTTTTATAAACGCAAATTGCAAATCGACAAAATTACCTACGCGATAACACCGCGTCGACCCTCGACCGAAGTGGCGCGCACATTTCGCGGTTGATGGTGGTTAGTGACCAGTGTAATATTTGGGGTTAAGAGTGAATTAATAAATAAAAACTTGAGGAAATGGATGAATTTGTTGCGACTCTTCTGGATGTATGGAGATTCAGCGACCCGTGTGAAGGTAACAATCATTTTCTACTAAAATATACACTGTTAGTGAAATAGAAACATTACGATAGTAATTATACGTGGTTCGGTAGGATGCTTTTAAATGATTTGTTTGGCATGGATTTTTATTACTTACTAACTCATTTATTACGCATCACGATTCGCATGCATTGTGCAACGTTGAAATGTTTAGTGCATGGATGCGTGCGACCTGCGCTAGCTTTATTTTAGCAGTTTTTAATTATGACAAAATTTATTCAGATAGGTGCAAAAAATGATGAAATTCGAACTCCTAATGCTATGCTGTGCAGTCAAAGTGCCCAATACATAGGCGTAACTTGGGAGGGGCAATGGGGGGCAGCGGCCCCGCCAAAATTTTGATTTTAAAGTGCAAGTGCAGCATTTTTTTGCAATTTAGGTTTAACACTTTCGTGAAGTCTTCATTTTGCCGCCCCCCCCCCCCCAAGCGATACCCCAAGTTACGCTCATGGCCCAATACATAAAAATTGATTGATTAGTCAGCTATTTCGGGTGACAGTGAGACCAGGGCCATTCTTACATCTTCGTTATTTATGAATCGATTTGGATAAAATTTTATACCAAGATACTAGACATAATTTCTGATTCTGATTTTACTGGAAATGATACCAACTTTAATTTTTTAAATGGAACACCCTGTATATTTTATGTTTTTCGGAATCTACGAGTCAAATTACATATATAATAGTCTTGCCAAATTTCAGTGAACTAGCCTGAATAAATTTCTGTCAAAATGTTTTGCTCTGAAGAAATTATCACAAATAATATCATAAGAGCATTAATTCTTTCCGGAAATTTTTTTGAGTGCGTTCCAATAACGTCGTATTAATTTGCCTGAGCGGGACGCGAAGGCAAATTAGGACGTTGTTGGAATGCACGAATAATAATTTCCGGACATGAATTAATGCTCGAATGCAGATTCGGTAAGAAAATCGTAACGACACAAACCTTAAAAAGAAGTAATGTTTACCTACAAAAAATTTCCAAGATATTTTTGTTGTTGTCTTGGTTACGGCTCTTGAACTAATTTTTCTATTGGTCATTAATGAGTGTCGTACGATTTTCTCCTAAATTTTCCACACCAAAATCTTGTTCTTGTTGAGCGGCAAATTTACTTTGCAAATTTCTTAGCAAAACCTTCTGACAGAAAACGTCAAAATTAAGACGGCTATTTTAATGCACTTGGGATAATACTATTCATTATTTCCTTTATATATATCTATAATAATTCGTAATTACCATGGTTTCTGTCAGTTTAATAATGATACAAATTCAAATGTCAAAATTTAACCTCGGTTAAAATTTTAATTACTACACGTGCCTATTTTAGGCACACTAACTTTGGCTTTAGGCTCGACATATATGTTTTAGGCATTTAGGCAAAATCGAATAGGGCACGAAATGTTTAGTCTCTCTCAAAACGCATTTTTTATATTTACATATTTTTGAGTTGCCTAAATATAGAACAAAAAGGCATTTTGTCTAGAATCCACTCTCTGCTAATAAGGCATGGTAACAAATAGTTCCAGTAGTTTGATTGGAAGATCAATGAACGATAAAGCAGTGGTATACGATTGTACACGTCGAGCACTGCCTGATTATTTTGAATAATAATACAGTAGAAGCTCGTTAATGTGAACACAAAAATCCCAAGCATGTTCAAATTAGTGCTAGTGCTTACACTGCAGGGGGTGCAAAAAATTGCAGTTCTATAGTGCAAAATGTATATACAGTATGTCCCGGATTGAGTTTACAATAGGTATGATTGACCAAAAATTTTCGAATTGGAATTTCATATTTTGGGATTCCGCCCTGCTTGGTGTGAAACGAATTTTAAGAATATTTTCAGTTTTTGAAAAACAAGTAGGCCTTGACAGGGAAGCGAAAACTATTTTATTTTCAGGTAAACTACCCTTTTTGTTCATGATACGGCAAAATTTAATTAAGAAAAGTTGTTGATAATGATAAATTATGGCCGTATATCAAATTTCAGAAAGATCTGCCGACTTATAAAAAACTGTTATTTTTTTTTAAATTGTATTTTATTGTCCGGTAAACTACCCTTTTTGTTTATGATACGGAAAAATTGTATTAAGAAAAGTTGTTTATAATGATAAATTATGGCCCTATAACAAATTTCAGAAAGCTCTGTCGACTTAGATTAAACCGTCATTTTTAATAAATGCAATTTGTTTAATCTAAAAAATAACGGTTTAATCTAAGTCGCAAGATATTTCTGAAATTTTGTATAGGATCATAATTTCTCATTGTAAACAACTTGTCTTAATACAATTTTGCCGTATCATAAACAAAAAGGGTAGTTTACCTGACAATAAAATACAATTTTCTAAAAAATAAGTTTTTTATAAGTCGACAGATCTTTCTGAAATTTGGTATAAGGCCATAATTTATCATTATCAACAACTTTTATTAATTACATTTTGCCGTATCATGAACAAAACGGGTAGTTTACCTGAAAATAAAATCGTTTTCGCTTTCCTGTCAAGGCCTACTTGACTTTAAAAAATCGAAAGTAAACTAAAAATAAGTTTCACACTAAGCAGGGCGGAATCCCTAAATATGAAATTCCAATTCGAAAATTTTTGGTCAATCATACCTATTGTAAACTCAATCCGGGGACATACTGTATATATATTTTATTTGTAGTTACATAGTATTGTATTTGTATGTATTTGTAAGAAATTTAAAAACAATTTTTAGGAAAATATGTGTTTTTACATGGTTTTTGTTTTGAAACTGAATTTGCAACTGCAGTTTATTTATTAAGGGGCTTCTAGCGGCAACCAGCTTTAATATGCCAATGACATCAAGTCTCGATTGTTGTACATGTTATCGAGTTTTATCTCCGTTCACGTTACTGAGTAGTACGGGAAAACATTTAGCGTCCAGAGGACCGAGATTTTCATATCTTCGAATGTTCACGTTATCGAGCTTCTACTGCGTAAGTTTTTGTGTTTGATGAGGACAAATTTCAGTTGATATATGTATCTTAATATTTACTATCTGTTGTAATTGCACTATTGGTATCTATATATTTAAAACGTGAAGCGTTTTCTTTCGACATCTATTTTGAGACTTCCACCGGGCCGATTTTGATAATTTTTTTTTAAATGAAAGCCTTTACCGTGTAGATGTGCACAAAAGTCCTAAATTGAAAGTAAATTGATAATTTTTAGAGAAAAACCATTATACTTTAGCTCTCAAGTGGTTGTAGCCGGCCTCCCGATTATTGCACTGGACTACTGCAGCTACTAAATGTTTATTTGAAATCAACGGTCTGATGATTCGTGAGACAAACGTCAAAGTACATGTAAAATGACAGTTAAAGAAAATCGGTATTGCTCAGATGCTGTAAGGTGTTTTTCTGCTTATTATAATTATGTGGATGTGCTTATTTACTCACTGGTTCATTGCTTTCTCTGTTGGTACAAGCATACGTACATATATTGTTAAAACGTCTTTCGACGTTATCCAACACCTGTTCTTCATACTCTTCCATCTTCACAGTTTCTTTCTTTTCAGTTGTATTCAGTCATAGCTTTTGTAATCTATTATTTCAAAGTTTTATTCGGCCTTCTCCTAGCTCTTCTTTGTGGTACCCTTCCCATTTTCGCTGTGCGCCTAGCATGTGCAATGACAACTAATAAACCACAAAGACAAACTCTGGATAAAGTAGGAATCCATGTATAATATTCGTCACAACCAGTATTTAGCTATGGTCAACTGTAGCAATGTCACATGCAAGTAGTTTTGAAAACTTAAAAATTCTAATTTTACATGATGGATAGTGCCATACGTTAAACATTGTCTATAAAGAAGTTTTGTAAATGGTAAAATATTTTTCAATGGGTTCAATTAGTGTTTTTTTATTTACTGTGGTTTTATCAGCTCGACGATGATATTTAAATGGCAAATGCTCTCAAGACAAATACGTGTTATAATAGTGATATTTAAAAATGCAGCATCAGTACAATAAGGACATATTGTTTTGAATTTACATAAGGGCTCACCTGAGAGAATATTCCAATGCCGAATAGTTTTCCAAACTTCTCTTGAAACTCGGCAACGAAAACCTATGTCAAGCCGTGACAGATATCGTCAGTCTCACTAACATAATATATTCTGACATCAAGAACATAACAGTAAAACCTGTGTCCTGGCTTTGAAGAAGGGCGAGTGTCACTCTGAAGAATGATAAGGCACTAAAAATCAGCAACACACACTTCGGAGCCTTTCATTTAGAGGAAAAGATCTATCAATCGATTAACACTGTGGTGGGGGCAGATGACACAGTGCACTACCACGTTGACTTTCTCCACACTCTCTACCCTCCCGAACTTCTTCCAAATCGTCTGGCTTTGACGATCAATAAGATGCAGGGACAGTGGCTGAATCAGGCTGTGGTCGACTTGAGGGAAGACTGTTTTCTCTCGATCAACTTTATATAGACTGTTTAGGGGTCAGTTTTCCAAACAACTTAGTGGTGCTCAAACCAGAAGGTAAAACATCCAATATTGTCTACAAAGAAGTGCTGTTACCCTCTATTCGACGGGATTGACTTCTACTTCACATATCGTTACATAATAGAATCTGGGGAAGGTAAGAAGTTGTAATTCGCCATATTAATTCTTTTTACAAGTAGGGTCAAACCATTTTCAGGGCTTTTCGAAATTCATTCCTCCAAAGGAGCTAAATGTGGTAGACCTGTTTTTGTAAAGCTCTACAACGAGGAAACTACTACAGGCGGGAAGCTGAAATTCGATATGTTAGTTTGTTTTACAAATCAGATCAAGTAAATGTCAAGGTTTTGCAAAATAGGAAGTATAGGAAGTTAACATTGAGCATATTAGAACATTTTTCAAATCGGGTCAAATCAGTTTTAGGGTTTTGGAGAATTCATTCTCGAAAGGGGTTAAATGAAACAAATCTGTTTGTCAAAATATTGCCACGGGAAAACTACTACAGGCACTAAGTTGAAATTCGGCATATTAGATCGTTTTACTAATCGAAAATAATTTTCAGAGTTTTTCGAAATACATCCCTTCAAGCTGGTTAAATAGACCAGAAGTGTTTTTCTAAACATAGCCACAAAGTCATTATTACAGGCAGGAAATTGAAATTTGGCATATTAAATCGTTTTACAAATTAGGTCAAACCAATTTCAGGCTTTTCGAAATTAACTCCCGAAAGGATTAAATGGGGTAGATGTGTTTCTCTAAAGATCGCCATAATATGGTAACTGTTGCAAGTAGAAAGTTGATTTGGCACAGTAGTTCGTTTTACACATCGATTCAAGCCATTTTCAGGGCTTTTCGAAATGTATCCTCTCAAAGGGATTAAATGGGGTAGATATGTTTTTTTAAAGATCGTCACGAGATAGATACAAGTAGGAAGTCGAAATTCGGCATATTAATTCGTTTTGCAAATCATGTCAAACTATTTTCAGGGTTTTGCAGAATGCATCTCCTCAAAAGAGTTAAATGAGATAGATTTGTATTTTAAATATTAGCTTAACGAGCGAACTACTACAGATAAGAAGTTGATTTTTGCATATCAGATCGTTTTACAAATAGACCAAATCATTTCCTGGGATTTTTCGAATTCACCTCCAAAGGGTGCTACGGGGTGAATGATCTCTTAGCGGTTGATACTGTGTGAAAAAACCTTTAGTGCCGATATTCGGTTCGCGCCCATCGAAATTTTTTAGGTTGGCAATTTTTTTGTTTTTTTTTGTGGTGCTCGGATTTTGCAAACTCATGGCACTTCGGCCTTCCTCTCATTTTTACAGCGAGGCTTGCAGCTTGCACGGTTTTTCGCATTCTATAATCCGATGGGGAGTTAGTCTGCTTTTGATTCTTTGTGTGCCCCATGCCGTTTGGCGAAGTTTTGGTGTACAAGCGAATATTTGGACATTTAAGTCCGCGCCGATTGTCGGACTTAGTTGCAAACAAGCTTCTGAAAATGCACAAGGTCCATATTCTTGGGGCGAGTTAATTTGAAGTTTTGTCCGCTCTCTTACCTGAATATGAAAAGCAATATTTGAGTGTAAATACAATTGTATCACATAATGACAAGATTTTATAATTTCCTATGGAATTAATAGATTTGTTAAATTTCAGTGGAATATATCCACATTGCTTAACACTAAAAATATGATCAATAGATATTCCTTTGAAAAGTTTAAATGTGTCTACTGGTTTAATAGATGAGATAAGATTAATGGTACGCAATTTATTTATAACTGCTTAGATTTGGTATTAAATGGGCAAGCCACAAGCCAGGTAGAAGAGTATTATTACTGTGTATACATCAACACATTCTAATATTGCACTACCTTTTTGCCTTCGGAAAAGAAATTGTCCTGTACGCCTATCATTTGCGATAACAATTAATAAATCACAAGAACAAACTATAGATAAAGTGGGAATATATCGTATTTGCCACAACCAGTATTTAGCCATGGTCAAGTATATGTAGCAATATCACGTGGGAGTAGTTTTAAAATCTTAAAAATTTAAATTTTACCTAATGGATCCTGCCACACGTTACAATGAAGTTTTCTAACTTGCAAAATATTTTGCAACGGGTCCACTAGTAATTTATTATTTTCTAATTCGTCTTTATTTTTTATTACCAAATTGCATTCATTTCGTAACGTTGCTTTATTATTCCTCTTTTGAATTATTGTCACCTTCGAAAAATTGAAATATACATGTACAGTTGGCGCCATCGAAATGTGAACGAATTCTCGCTACCAAGGCATTTTTTTCTGATTTTTATTATAGTAAATCCGTTCACGTTTCAATGGCGCCAACTGTACAAGTAGATTACTCGAAATTTGTAAAGTCGTGTATTATGTCTTCCTGTTTAATAGAATGTTTCTATAATTCCTGTACAACCTGTACAAATAATCAACATAATAATGATAATAATTACTAGATAGGTTACAGAGCAGAGAATAAATCGATCGTTGCTCTAAAATGAATACTAATTATGTGATTACTAGAGAGCGGAATTATAAGCAGAAAAAAATTAAAAAAGTCTCAAAAATGTTTAAAAAAAGCGTTAACTTTTACAAAAAAGCTTTATCATAAAAAACGTCAAATGAAAAAATAGTAGATTATGCTATGAGGGAGAGAAATTGCACTGCAGCAAAATAGCATTCTCTCAGAGTTGCATATACTATTTTTTTACGTTGCAGGAAGATTTAAAACGAAAAACCTGTTTTTTTAAACGTCATTGACATTTTAGTTACAATTATTTTAAAATTAGTAGCCTATGGTAAATATTAAAGTTGGTGCACTGTAAGTCATTATGACAAGAGCTCACAGTTATGTCAAATTCGAGGTTAGCAGGTTAGGTTTTGCGCCAGTTTGTGTCAAAACTGACGGAAAACCTAACCTGATAACCTCAAATTTGATATAATTGTGAGCTCTTGTTGCTCAGTCATAATGAAAACTCCCTAGGGAAATTTCTCTCCTCTAGGGAGTAATTCATTATTTCTCTCACGATTGTGGTATCGTAGAAACCGTGTTTTGCTCCCAGACGTGAAAAAAACTATTTTTTTCTATAGCACATGTTAAAGTGTGCTTTTATCAACTCAAAACAAAAGGTCAAGTTTTACTTTAACAGCAAGGGTAGATAAAGTAGCACTTTAACATCAAGGATAGATAAAGTAATTTAATTTTCTAACTTTTGTTTAAATTAACTATGACAGTTTCGTATTATCGTAGCAACCCAATCTAGCTACTGACATTTTGAAATGTGATTGACTGTCATTATTTTCTTTTAAAATTGTTAAAGTTCTTGCTATAGAAAAAAATATTGTATTATACACGACGATAAAGTTATTTCTATCCACTCTTGAATCATTAACGTCTCGACTTCGTCTCGACGTTAAACGATTCACTCGTGGATAAAATTTAACTTTATCGTCTTGTATAATAAATTACTATTATTTGAAATAGGCATTAAAGTACCTCGAAATCGTTATTAAAATACGAGAAATCGGCATTAAAGTAATCCATTGTTTTACAACTTTTTTTGTAGGTGGCGAGGCGATAAACGTCAACCGACGTTAACATAACCTACAAATGTTGGTTAAAATGTTGTAATTTCACGATTTTTCGATTTCAAATAAAACATAATGTACTCCTCGGCACTGAAGTTCCTTTTTATTCCTCATGTGGTTTATTTGACTTGGTCCTACGGGGCCTCGGCAACTAAATCCACATTCGTGATAAAAAGCTAATCTTCAGTGCCTTGGTATACAAACTACTATTATTCATTGTACCTAATCAACTAATAACAATAATTCTCAGAAAAAAGTATGTAATGTGACACTAAAAAAATCAAATGCAAACACAATTCATAGAAAAACTGTATATGTAACACAAAAAATAAAATAGAAAACTTGGGCATTAAAAAATTTGACTTTCAGAAAACTATCACTTATTAAATATTGTTCTAAATGCTCCATTGTTAATTTTGTCGCCTTTCATATAAATGTTCTTATATGAAAACTTCATTTTAAGTCAACACTAGTTATTGAAGCATATTTTAAATTTGCTACAATAGTTGCATCCATAGCCAGCCATACACGTAGAGACTTCTCCGCGGATTTTATCCGTCGCAGTTTAAGTCCGCGCTCTTTTGCGGACTTGGTGTTTGTCAAACTAAGTCTTTGTTACCCCACGAACGTAAAGACATGTCTGCAGAAAAATCTGACGTACTTAAACTTTCGCAGACAAAACTGGGTTAATGGGTGAAATCTTTCGACTTCTCTGCAGACTGTCAAATCTGTGGACTTTGGTTTCGATAAAAGTTTTTAGTGGAAGTCTGTAACGTTTTTAGTGTTCTGTTTTGTTGTGTTATTGAGAAAATGCCCAGAAGAAATAAGAAAAAAGTTGCATTGTGTTTGGCTATGTTTAACATACGTCTTATGGCAAATCACCGAAGCAAAAACGTAAAAAAGGTTACTTCAAAATGAAATTCTAACTAATTTTTGTTGGCGTAATCTCTGGATTTAGTTTTCCATCAAGCCGGATGATTTTTATAAATATCTATAAATCTGGTCAGAAAATCTCTGCCCATAAAACGGGTATCAATAATATTACTGGTTTCGGCCATTGTTTTGGGGAAGCTTATAAAAGTACACAAATCGACGGATTTAACCTGTGTGAGAAGACTGTGCGCTTTTGGGCATCAGCAGACTTTTAGCATGCGGTTTAAGTTTTTAGACAAGTCTGTGAATGGTAAAGTCTCCAGTGTACTCACGCACTAGCGCACAGATTTGTCTGCAGACTTTGACTGCGGCGGATCAAATCCGCAGAGAAGTTGCTGTGTGTATGGCCGGCTAATCTCAAAATCTTCTGCAATTTCGCCTGCCAAAATTGTGACAATTTTATCTAAAATTGTATAGCCTTTTTTTGGAAAAACCTCCTTACATTTAAAAAGAACTATTTGAACAATTCGCCCAGGTGCTACACAAACAAAAAAATTGTTCGCAAGGTATTTTCATCGGGAACGTGCATGTGACTATATTTATCCAGGAACATTTTGAAGAAACTATTTTGTTATTTTTTCAGTGGTAGGTTAGGTTTTGCAAAGATCGAAATTAAACTGTGCTTGTTCCCTGTTACCCGAAGTAGATGTAAACGAAGTTACAATTGTCTGTTATTTGGTCTAATTTTTGTACTTCTTTAATATTGTTCTTGATGCAAAGTGGTTTTTATATGTGGAATGACGTATTTCTTTGTGGCACTGAATTGAAAATTTTACTAGATACTTAAATAATTTTAAAGAACTTTATAAACTCTTGGCGTCTTAATACAAGCTTTGCAAAATAATTTATATATTTTAATTCATTATGGCCTCTGACTAGGGTTTTCAAGTCCCGGGACCAAAAGTGTTTTCGGGACTTACGAGCTAAATTTCAGGTCCCGGGACTAGTCCCGAAGATCTCGAAAATGGTCCCGAAAGAGAAAGAGTGTTCAGGTGAGATTTCCGAATGAAATTTCCAAAGAAAAACAAGTGTTTTAAGTTAAATAAAAGTATTTCTGTGCTGATAATTTGCGTTGGGGCTCGTCTACAACTTCATTGCTTTCTTCTGGTAGTAAAAATGTCTGTCGCTTTTGCTTTTGTTTGAACTGCAAAGTGCGTGTGTAATCCTTTCGTCAAGCTGCCTCTGATTATGATAATTTTGTAGGAACCCACTTTACATTTCGCCAATTGTTTATCTTCAATATATAAAACTGTTGCCATAGTGCCTTCAAATCGTTATTTTTTAAAATGTAGAATGAAGGTAGGTTGCGAATCGGAATTCATTCTAATTGTAACTCGTTAGCAGACAAATAACGAACACACTTAAAACCCGAAAATATGAATTATTCAGCTTCTTCGCACATATCTAAATCCAACAAAAAAAACAGACAAATGCATAAATAGAAGAAGATATGCAAATGTGGCTGAAACAACACACAGGTTTAATTCTAACCTACCGAAAACAATACCTCTCCTGCGTTACGCAAAACGCAAATAATGCAGAATGTGCAAGAGGTATGAGTAATACGCCGGTGAATACCCGTCCTAATTCTCTGATATCGAGTATACGCACGCATGTTGACATGGTCCCGGGACATCGCCTGGGCTGGCTGTGGTCCCGGGACTGTCCCGGGACCGGATCCCGGGACTGGAAACCCTACCTCTGACACAAAGGATGATGGGCGTTCCCCAGATCGTATCGCCAGATCGGCCGTATCGCACTTGTCTGTATTTTAAATTAAAATTATACAAATTGAGGAATAACCGAGTATTCTGCGTGTGTGTTAACTAAAATAATTAAAGGTAATACCCGAATTTTTAAGGAATTTTGGAAAACCACTGTACTGACTGCGTTTTTAAGCCCGTCACCGTACCAGGGCAAACGGCATGCAAACAAAAGATATGCTCGCAAACACACCAGATTGAAATATTCTATTACGAAATGAATTAGGCGGAAAATAAATCCAAACTGAAAACTTAAAAATAAGTACTAATATGCATAAAAAGGCAAAAAAATCAAAAAAGCATAAAAAAGTTTGTGTCAAATACTTGAATTTCCTGCAATTCGTAAACATTTTTAGAAATTATTTTCCTGCTTTTAATATTCAGGATAAGCTTAATGCTTAAAAATCCGCTCTCTAGTGATTACAAACCTATACAGCATGTACTAATTTTATTCAACAATAAATATTAAAATAAAATTAATATTCAGTAATTAATTGTTCCTCAACATTTCAAATAGCTTCATATTTCGTATGAAATGTCTGGTTTGTAAAAAAGGTTATATAGGTAGATTGGCCAACTTTAAACAGGTAAATATAATGCAGGCAGTCTGTGTAATTTTTAAGATGCAGGACAACACAAACGTGCTGTAATAATAATAAATATTTTTTTCTCTTCACTGAATAGAAAGTCGGCGTTTGCGCCCTAGTTTTAGGAAGCAAAACTGTCAATTTCCAACCAGCGCAGCGGGAGCCAATTTGGAAATTAGACAAAATGTTACTACAGAAATCTAGAGTCACTATAATGATTTCCTAAAGCAAAATTTTGGAAATTTCACGCTATAGAACATGCGTTTGAAATTAAATATCACATACACTGCCCGACAAAAAGTCGCCATAATATGGGAATTTTTTAAAATTTTTCAAAAAAACCACGTCAATAATTTGTGCTTGTCTAAAACCTATTTACCAAGTGATTGTTACTTATTTAGAAAAAGTGCTATTTTTCGGAAATTTAAGTAAGATTTCAGTGAGATTTTTTTAGAGTTTGTTATTTTCAGCTAACTGAACAATCTCAAGGCCAGAAAACACTTAATTTTTTTAACTTTAGTTTAAGTAAAATTTAAATTTTTTAAATATTTTTCAAAATTTCACGTCCCAAGACTTAATATTAAAGTCAATTTTTTTTCTGTGAAAACTTTTAACGATTTATAATTGAAAAAAAATAATATAAATGTTAATTACTTCTTTAGATTTTTTACTATTTATAGAAAAGTAGTATGTTTGCATAATTGTTACGTTTTCTATGCAAAGCCCTTTTTAGGCCAAATATTTTTCAATTCTAATTAATATCTATTTAAATGGCTTCTAGAAACTCTAATCTAGCCCTGTTAGTGAATTACTGTTACAAAAATCCTGTAAATGTTATTTTACAGTTGTCTAAATGAGATTTTTTAGAAGATGTAAATTGGATAAAAAATTATCAAAAAATTTCACAACAGTTGCCCCAGGCCAATAAATTTTAATATCTCATTATTTAACGCGCCGAATGCTTTCGAGACACTGGAATGAATAATTATCAAATCGTTTGTGCTAAAAAGTAAATGCCATAAATTCCTTCTTAATTTTTTTTAACTTAACAAAAAACCAGTGGTGGAACGCCGTTCCCCCTCGACTACACCCCTGGTTAAAAAATGGCCTGGTCAAAATACCAAATAAATTCTGCAAAAAACCAGTGTGGGAACGCCGTTCCCCCTCGACTACACCCCTGGTTAAAAAATGGCCTGGTCGAAATACCAAATAAATTCTGCAAGAATAGCTTTCTTTCTGTGCGAACTGAACGTGCGTTTAAAGTTTAAAGGGAAGTTAAACAAAGCAACGTTTCTTGTATTAGTATTCAGATTACACATAATGACGGCCCGTAAACTAATATGCAAACACAAGGTCACATTGATTTTAAAATTTAAAGAGCCAACTGCGTGTGATGCTTCCGAGCTAAACATTACGCAGTACACACACAATTCACGCCGTAAATGTTTCCTTGTTTGGATGCACGTAAAAGACTTACATTTAACAGTTAATTGTGTTTGTGACTTCCACTATCAGCGACTGTATGTGTAAGTGTCATTATCGATTTTATTTGATAAACCTGTGTCACAATAGATATTTATGCATTAAGGGAGATATGAATTATGTTTTTCCCCGAATCTGTAAGGCAACCGAAGGTAAAAAACAGGAATATGTCCCGTGGTGCATACAATATTTTTTTTTTCTCCAACCACACGAATAAGACGCCATATTGTCGAATAATTTTGTATAAAAAGTAATTCATTTCGGGATGTCCACCAAGTACCTTGGCAACTGTACACTTTTCGATTCATATTTGCACTAGTACAAAAATGGACGCAAGATAGGGTTTTACATGGTAAATTTGAAATAAAAAACAAAGGCTTCGTCAATATTCGGCAATCGTCGTTGTTGTTTATTTTTGCCATAAATGTTTGATGATTCTAAATAATAAGTCATATTAACGAATTTATGAGCAATTGAGGAAAAAATAGTATGTTTCATTCGCACAAAAAATGCGTTTTCGGGACGCGTATAAGACTCGCCGTACTCCGGTGCGTGTCGTCGTCCGGCGATGTTACTTGTCCCAAAATCATGCTTTTTTTGTACTAATGAAACAAATAACTAATTTACTAGCACATTAGTAAGAATAGTATGAAATTTCAAAATGTCATAATGACATTTAAAATTAGAATATGTAAGTATAGTGCTCCTATAAAAATAGTGAAATAAATATTTTGATAGTTATCTATGAAATTTTAGGAGGCATGTGTATTATTAAATCAGAAAACCAAAATATTATAACCAGACAAGACACTAATGACAAATAGAACCTAACCTTAAATATTTGGTCTGTTATTTTGCCTTTGTAATTATAAACATTTTTTTATTATTAAAAATTGAATAAATACAAAACATACGAGAAACCACTACAATGGCACTTGGCAGTATATAATATTTATGTAACAGATAACTGAGTAAAACTAATGCATAGTAAAACAGCAACAAACACTGAAGAAAACGAAGTTATATTAAAAATAGGTTAGTCGTCAGCGCGTCACTGGATTCGGCAAAATCTGAAATATGGCTTTGGTCATTAACATTTATTATTAATGGGGAAACTTTACGTTGCAAGAATAACAATTTTCAATATCAATAACGTGTTGTACACATTTATTCCAAAAGTAAGTATCAATTTGATTTACTGCTAGCCTAATATGATCTAAAACCGTATTGCTCAAATTTGGTGAAGTATTTAATGCTCGAACTTTTATGTTTTAACCGGCTCCAGACAAGTTCAATGGGATTTAGTATGCAGTAATACGGTGGCAATCTTAATACCGTATGTCCATGTTTTTGAGCAAAATTATCTATAGCGTAAGATTTCGAATAATAGTTTTTAAACACAATAATTTTGTAGATTTTACAGGCACTTCTAAACAATTCTATAATTTCACATTTTTTACTACCTATTTGAATTTGGAATCTTCTCCTCTTGACGGCTGTGGTACGAAGCATTATCTATAATTATTACTGAATCTTTTGGTAATTTTGGTATCAATGTATTGTTAAACCGTCCTTCAAACAATTTTGCAATCATATAGCAGTGGTAATCTGCAGAATTATTTTTAATATTTTTAGCATGCAAAATTATAACACGTTTGCCACGAGAAACCGCAGTATCCAAACAAATTTTTTTTTATGAATCCGCACCCATCCTCTATGTAATATAATGAGTATCGTACCACGTTTCGTCTAAATAAAAAATCTTTGTCCCTTTTAATCTAAATTTTCTTATAGAAGCAATAATAATAAACTTTATCGATGCGCTCATACAAGAAGCAAATACACATGTGTACAAAAAAAAACGAATTGATTGCAAAAGCACATCAACCACAAGGCGAGATTCAGTTTTGGTTAACCCTACTCCTGCTCTACCATCTAAACCTAAACCTTAAGAGAAAAAAGAACAAAATGACACAAAGTGAATTCCTAACCCTAAAGCAAACTTTATAAAAACTAAAGATATCCTGTGACTGTGAAAGATGTATGATGAAAATATTTAACGCTGAAAAGATGTACTGCTATCCAAATAAAAAAATAATATGGCATTATCTTGTGGACAGTTCGAAACAAGTTATTGTTTTTGCAAAAGGTCTAAATGCAATTTTGATTTAAATAATTTAGAACTGTAGACTTTAATATTAGAAAGTAAATTGTTATACATTGCATATATCTGAAACAAGAATGACCGCTCGAATAAGGTTGTTTTATGGAGAGGTGGTGAAATTTGGCCCCTAAATCTAGTAGAAATATTATGAACATCAGTTCTAAATGTAATCTTATTGTATAAATAAGGAGGTTTCTTGTTTGATAAAATTTGATGAAAGAGACATTGGGACTGCAGTATTCTACGATTTTGCATTGTCAGCCAACCTGCATCAACTAGCTTGTAAGATATACGCTCATATTTTCTACTGCCGTATATAAATCTCAAGCAAGCATTTTGAATTTTTTGAATTCTATGGGCGGTAATGGCGGCTAATGCTGAGTGATAAACAGGAACACAATAATTAAATTGCGATAGAACAAAGGCTTCGCACAATTTCTTTTTAGTTTCGCAGTTTCAATATGACCTATGAGGATAGAGCTTTCTAAGATGTTGGTAACTCTGAAGAATATATTTGGATATTTGATCTCTATAACGGAAAGTATTGTCTAGCGTTAAACCTAGACTTTTGGCTTTAGTCACGAAAGGAATTTTAACATTATTAATATCAATGTTAGCAATATTAACTAAATTATGTCAGATTTTTTTATTACCGAACAGTAACGCGGCAGATTTGTCGGGGTTTATCTTAAGTGAGTGTTTAACGGAAACATCATAGATATACTGCAGATCCAAATTTATTTCATCAACAGCATTCCTCCAGTTTGCTGCCGTAAATGAATGGTATAGTTGAGTATCATCTGCATAGATATGAATTTTTGAGAATTTAACATGTTGCATAAACACAGATGTATATCTTGAAAACAACAAGGGACCCAGAATTGATCCCTGTGGAACTCCTTGACTCACTGATAGTGATCTAGACATATTATTCTCCAAACTGACAGATTATATTCGATTACAAAGATAGCTTGCGATTAAAGAGATAGCAGCATGAGCAACCCCCAGGTATTTTAGAATCATGATAAGAGTGTTGTGATTCACTGTGTCAAATGCCTTGTTATAATCTAACAAAAGTGCAGTGACCGTGCCCTCGTCAGTGGCACCTAAAATATCGTCAGTTACTTTTAGCAAAGCAGTAGTACAGCTATAGCCAGATCAAAAACCAGATCGCACCGGAGGCAAAACATTATTATTATTAATGAAAGTGAATAACTTTTTCAAATAATTTGGACACCGTCGGAAGAAGACTAATGGTAGGTCATTAATTTTGGTCGGTTGTATATTTTTAAGAAGTGGCATGACGATTGCATGTTTCCAACACTGCGGAAAAATATTACTAATAATACAATAGTTAATAATATGGGTGACGTAGGGAATTATAATTGGACAACACAGCTTTAACATAGTTATATTATTATTATCATTACCAAATGCATTTGATTTGATTTTATTCATAATTTGGAATACAGTTGTGGTACCAACCGGAGAAAAGGTATAATTTAAATTTTTGTAAGTGGTCTCTTTATAAATGTCTAGAGGGGATGTCGGTCCATTATTATTAACAGTGGGAATACCATTTACAAAGTAATCATTAATCATTATTCTCCTTAGCATAGAATTTCGGCTTAGACCGCGTAGTATTTGTATATGAACGCCCAGCATTTTCTGGCTTAATGTGCCTTGCACCTTGTGAAGTCGAGCAAAAACCCGCGCGATGGCCATGCTCTCTGGTGGCTCGTGTTGTTTGAGTATCTTGAGAACGAGGATACTTAGGCAGATTTGGCCGTTTTGCTGTTTGTGCATCCATATTCACTAACGTTTCGCAAGACCTTGCAGCTTGCATCATCAGAGTGAAAGTCGCACTAAGAACCGAAGGTCGGTGTGGAGCTATTTATAGTCCTCTGTGCCAGGCGCGCGGAGTGGCGTAATGACCAACTCTGATGATGCAAGCTGCAAGGTCTTGCGAAACGTTAGTGAATATGGATGCACAAACAACAAAACGGCCAAATCTGCTTAAGTATCCTCGTTCTCAAGATACTCAAACAACACGAGCCACCAGAGAGCATGGCCATCGCGCGGGTTTTTGCTCGACTTCACAAGGTGCAAGGCACATTAAGCCAGAAAATGCTGGGCGTTCATATACAAATACTACGCGGTCTAAGCCGAAATTCTATGCTAAGGAGAATAATTCGAGTAACCGCGAAAGCCTCAAACTGTACATAATCATTAATCATGTTAAGATCCTTCAGATTTTCTGGTATAACGGTGTTTTTCTCTGCTAAGGCCGAGAATATTTAAATGTTTCCATAAAGCGGTGCTATCACGATTAGATGATACAAAATTAAAATATGCTTTCTTTTCATTCTTTAATGAGAGAGTGGATAAATGGCGCAAAGATTTCTAGTACTCCCAGTGCTGAAGTAATTTAGTTTTTCGAAATCTGGCTTTAGCCTTATCTTTTAACGGCATCACAGGTATTTAAGTTGTCAGTTATCCAGGGGGCATATGATTTCGCGAAGTTACATGTTTTAAGAGCAGCATATTTATCAAACAACTGCAAAATCATTTAATTGAATAATCGCAATTTTTCGTTGACGTCAGGGGATCGAAATATGTAATGAAAAGGCATAGCGTTAAGGTCAGCCTGAAATAAGTCAAGATCAATTGTTTTGAAATTTCGAAACGTTGTTTTTGATGCAATTTGGGCAGGTACATCGATTTTAATATCACAAAACACAAGATGATGGTCAGCCAGATGACAATCAATTACAACGCTATCAGCAACTAATGAATTATCAGATAGAATTATTAGATCGATAAGCGAAACAGAATTGTTTGATACCCTTGTGGGTTGATTAATAATTTGATAAAAACCACGAGATTCAAGCAAATTTTGTATGTATGCTGTGGAGATGGGGTGCGGTTTAAAAAAATTATATTAAAATCATCTAAACAGATTATATGTTCAGAATAAGCCATGCATGAAATAATAGAACTTTCAAATTCGTCAAGAAATAATTTGTATTCTTTTTGATTAGGATTATAACAAGTACCGATAATGAATTTTGTTCTTGAAAAATTTACAGATATTCAAATTTGCTCAGAAGTTACACGACCAACATCGATACGCGAAAAATTAATGCACTTTTGTATGTAAATAGCAACACCTCCTCCACGTCCACAACGATCATTTCGAATAAAACATAACCGTCAATATTTGTATCTAAATTAGAAATATTTGCGTTTAACCATGTTTTGAGAAATAGTTAGAATGTCTATTTTATTTTGCAGTATAACAGTTTTTTACCTCTGTTATTTTAGGCAACCAGACCTGACATTAACATGTGCAATTCTAATATTTTTATAAACCATTGATATTTGCAAGTTTCTTTAACTTCACAGAAAGATAATAAGCAACTAAAAAATGTATTTGTGTAGATAGCAAGCACATCACACAAAAAAAACAATAATACTTAAATCTTAATTGCTAATTAAACTCACTAGAGCTCCAATTACGCGAGGTGTAACTAGTAGTAAAAATAAGTATAAGACCAACAAACGAACACAAAATAACCAAACTTGTCATTCTACTCCAACATTAAAATGCATTATAATAATTTTAGATTGTCTGCAATAAATTTAATTCTGTGAGTAGTAAGTCTTAAGAGATCTCATTATCTTGAGTCTTTTATTGATTTTTTTATAATTAAAACCCATATCCTTAAGAATACATCGTAAAGTATCAGTTTTATATAAAAAATCAATACCGAAATCCACTAATTTGGTTTGAATCTTGTTTAGAGTAGGTACGACCATTTTTTGGCTGTTGAACTTTTCGTTTAACCTTCGTTTGGAAACTATATTGGCAACAGTAGACGTAGGAACTTTTGTTAGTTCTGCAGTTAACGTTAAAGGATTCTTACATTTTTTTGTCTCTATAAGAGAATCATACACATTTTTCACTATTAACTTTGCATCTTCCGAACGATGAATTCGTTTTGCTGACAAATTAAATTTTTTCCATGTGCAAAAGAATTGGTTAATAGTAATTATAATTTAGCAAATGTCACCGTCATTAGTGTCTTGTCAGGTTATAATATTTTCCGACGACCACTACGAAAAATGCCAAAAATGGCATGGCTTGGTGTTACTGAAAGTGACACATTGCACAGGTCACCTGAAAAGGTCACGTGGAGCGTGCGTTTTCTGTCTTGAAACACTAGTGCGACATGGTCTCCCGTAGCAACTAAAATGCGCGAGAGCGTCACGGCCAATTCGGCATAAAACAGCGCGCAAGTCGCGAAACAAGCCGGTTCAAAAATCTAGTAAGCTAATGTCACAGAAATAGTATGACAATTTAAGTTGATGTTTAAACAATAATAATTGTTTCATTTTGCGGTTAAAAGTGGTAAATTTGGTTTATATTATAAAGAATAGGTGGTCGTCCGAAAAGTATAGTGTATAACACGTGCTGATTGGATATTTCACACTTCTGCGAATGAGCCACTTGCCTTCGACTCGTGGCTCAACTATCGCATTCGTGTGAAATATCCAACTTTCAGCGCTAGTTAGACAATATACTATTTCATAACACCTACTTGTTATTTGTCAATAACAGAACTGTCAACCTGACTGAAAGTTCCCCATAACGGCCAAGGCTTTTATACACTTAACAGCCTAGGCCGTTAAGAAATAACAGAACAGTAACATTTTAACATTGGCAATACTGAAATGTATAGTTGGTGACACTGTAAGTCTAAGTCAAATTCGAGGTTAGCAGGTTAGGTTTTACGTCAGTCTGTGTCAAAACTGATGCAAAACCTAACCTACTAACATAGAATTTGACATAGACTTACAGTCTAATACTATTTAACTTTTTCATTTAATTTGAGCTCAATTTAAATTTTTGTAGGTGTTATGAAAAGTATTGAACAACATACGGCCGTTATCGCATCTAACTCGGATAATTCATTAGCCTCGGCCTGACGGCCTCGGCCACAAATTCATCCTTGTTAGATGCTTACTAACGGCCTTATGTCGTTAATAACTATTTGGTTTTCTGATTTAATAACACACAGGCCTCCTAAAATTTCATAGCTAACTATCAAAATATTTATTTCACTATTTTCATAGGAGAACTATAACATCAAGGATTGCCTCATTGTATGGCTGCCAAGACGTTATTTGTAGTTGCATGGTTACCATTAGGGGTCGCAATACGGGTACCTTTTACCAAAACCGGTATTTTCGATATTGAAGTTTTACGAATACCGGAATCCCGATATTTCGATATTTTCGATATTTAGAAAAGCTTTCGTCTATATTCGAGATTAGAGCCTCTAAATTAGAGGTGACGATTTATTATAGAAATAAGAACATTCAGAAAAAATCACATTTCAATTTTTAATAAGCTTTTACCAATAACACAAATGTCTAACTACAGACTTTAATCAAACGAACAAAAATAATGTTCTCAACTTTTTAAATTAAATAGCGTTATTAATCAAATATTAAAATAATTTGTGTTGTTAGTGTTTGGTCAAATTTAAATAATGAGAACGTAAAAATGACGTGTCTAATATTTGATCGCTTAATTTTGAGCGGAAATGGTTACAAAGGAACCTGCTGACGAGAACACCCGCTCAGACTCAACACTGGTAGGAGGAACAGACCTTAACCTATCATACGCAATTTCTAGATATTTTCTTCTTGAACCGCCATTTTCAAATAAAGCCATCTTTATTTTTACTAATGTGTCAATGTTGCACCAGTTGGTCTGGAAGTATTATCCTGAGCCTGAAGTTTCTTTTGTATTTTAATTTCTAATTGTCACTTAAACGGCAGTGTGTCTTCAGGTTCGTCATGCTCAGATCCAAGATGTTCAATGTTATGATATTTACATTCCCAACGAGGAATCCGCTCATTCTAATCCGTCCTCCGTCGGTTCGCAAGCGATGTATATTTTTTGAAAAAACCGCGAATTTCGAAAATCCCGGTTTCCATAAATCCAATCCCGGTATTTTGAAGCATCCGTTTTAGTCCGGTATCCCAGTATTTTTGAAAGTCGGGATCCCGGTTTGCGACCCCTAGTTACCATGAGTTTTAGGAAGGAATAATTTGACAATTTATGAGTACCTTTTCATATTTTGTTTCTATGACGAAAATGTACAGCTGATTGCAAATAAAACTGGGACACGTCTTGCGACTACTTTTTGCGTTTTGAGGCTCGATCCACACTACCGGGCTGCTCTCGGTTCGATCTCGCTCCGCTCAAATATTTATACATTGTTAGCAATGGGCACATTCACACTATAGGTAACGCTCAAGCTCAGGTCGCGCCCATTGCTAACAATGTATAAAACATTGAGCGGAGCGAGATCGAACCGAGAGCAGCCCGATAGTGTGGATCGAGTCTATAACGTGTGAAACTGGCTCTAAATTAATTTCCATAGGTGACTACATAATATATTATTAAAAATATAAGCATAAGAAAAGGCAACGTAATTACGAATATTTAATATTTTATTGTAGAGCCGTTTTTAACCATTACTTGTTGGAGTCTACGTGGCATTGAGTTTACAAGTGAATTTATTAAATCTTTCTTACGGCTTATTTCTTCCTATGTTTCTTGGATGATGTTCCACAGTTCGTCAGAATTTTGAGGTTGAAAGTTAGCACGATATATTTTCTTAACGATTAAACCCCAAAGGTTTTCGATAGGATTTATATCCGGCCTATTGGCTGGCCAAGGTAAAACCTAGATGTGATTATTTGTATACCAGCTATTAACAATATTTGCTGTGTGAATCGGGCTGTGGTCTGGTTGATATATAAATTCATTTCCAGGATACATACAGGTGGCTGACCGAAGGTAGCATAACATTTTCTAGAATATTAATATAATTTTGCGAAACAAATCGTCTATCAATTCTCTAACACAACCCACACGAACTCATTCATCCCCATACATTTACTGAAAAATGTCCAGACGTTTTTACATAATTTGTATATTTTTGATTAAATTTTGTGCTGTTAGGCCTATACACTCTAATTTTTTTATTTCTTAGATGATTGCAAAATTTTCTCATCCGTGAAAATTACCTTGTCCTAATAGTCCCCGTTACGGTAACTAAAATTTAGTGAAAAGAAAAGCCTAGCCTGCATGTGCTCTTCAGAATGGTAAGGCTTATTCGCAGCTGCTCCCTATCTTAATTCGTATTCTTTAACCCTTCTACAAATTGTTGATCGTGATCCAGGGAAAAGTATAGCTATACGGGCTTCTTTTGCTGTCGTAAGCGGATTTACTCTTAAATTATGCAGCAAATCACTATCTTGGGCTTTAAATTGTGAAATGACATTTAGAAATTTAAAGTGATTGTTTATGGAGATAAATAATGTCAAAAATTTGGAAATATGTGTTGTATTAATATTGCATGATTTAAATTATTAGAATAATTAAAAAAAATCAATAAGTCGGAACATGTTTAATATTTTAAAAAGTTTACAAGACGTTTCGCAATTTATGATTGCTTCATCACTTGTTAATAAAAATGTAATATTTGGTTTACATTTATAAAATTATTATATAGTTGAAAATTGACATAGTGTTGAAATTATTACGACCATTTTTCTTAAATTATGAACTTACCATTTTATTGTAATGTTAAAAATTTAATATTAATGAGGGTAACATGATGACAAATTTAACATATTAAAACAATAGACAGAAAATGCACTCCTGAAGGAGTGAACACTGTGTTTGGAAAATTTTAAAATATAACTTAGCACTCGGTTTGAGCATCATGGAAAGCAGAAAGTAATTTTCCAAACACCGTGTTCACCTTTTCAGGGGTGCATTTTCTGTCTATTGTTTTTATATGTTAAATTTGTCATTAATATTACCCTCATTAATATCCAATTTTTAACATTACTGTAACGACCTTGAAGCCGCGTCCCGTGCGACGCGTGACTCAGCGTTCCAGAACGACCTTGGGGTTAATGCACGCGGTGCGTCACCATTTTCCGGACCGATCGAGAGCGTTTGCTGGAGTGGTCGAGAGGGTCTCGACGCTTCCGGGATGAGTCACCCGGCGATATATATAGGCCGGCGCGGCGGGAGTTCAGACAGTCCCGAATTCAGCTTTGAAGTATGCGGAAGTTGCCATATAAATAACGCGTGTGTGTAAATAAATCTAGCGAGATAAATCATTACTGTTTAAGTCGCGTGAAAATAAATGGAGTGTATTTGTTGTTAGAAATAGTTTCTGATTAGTTTATAGATAATTTGTGTTCCGCCTTAATAGTCTTGTGTTTTGTAAATAGTAAAGATAAATTGTGGTAAATAAATGCTGAAAACAAGAAGCGGCGTATAATTTTTAGTAGCCCAAAAGGGCAAAGCGTAACAATGGCGTCAGTTGTCGGGTTTTGTACCAAGGGCTATAAAAAAATTATTGGACATACAGTAAATAAACTAATTGATTAACGAGTACCGATAAACGACAGTCAGATAATAAATTCAAGTGTGTATTGTGGATGCCGGTGACGAGATCCCAGAGCGGCAAGATGGAGGCTCAATTAAGCCAACTTTTCCAGCTGATGCAAGTTGGCCAAGAGAAGGCAGAAAAGGCGCAAGAAGAATCGAAAGCCGCGCAAGAAAAAGCACAAGAGGGTCTTAAGGAAGAATTGAAAGCCGGCCAAAAGCAGGCAGAAAAGGCGCAGGAAGTACTTAAGGAAGAGCTGAAAGCCGTGCAAGAGGATCTTAAAGAAGTACTTAAGGAAGAGCTAAAGCCGCCCAAGAGGATCTTAAAGATGAACTTTAAAGAAGAACTGAAAGCGAGCCATGACGAGTTGGCAGAGGAGATCAGAGATATTCAGAAGGAAATGGAGAGAAAGGTAACCAGATTTCAAGGTGACGTACTGGAGCTGCAGGAACAAGTTACCAAGTTACTGAGTGGCCAAGGCCAACCAACTCCCTCTGAATCTGCTGGTTTCTCTCCTCCTCTTGCGGTAAATCAGTCTACCTTATCGCGAGTTGCTACCCCTCAGGTTGCTCCTTCCCAAGATACTGCTCCAGTGAGGCCCGCAACATCCGGCTTGCATATGAAACTGCCCTCTTACGATGGGAAAACGCCATGGTCAACATACCTGAAGTAATTTGAAGCCGCAGCCGTCGCTAATGGTTGGGGAATGGCAGACAAAGCGACCGCATTGATTCTGACGTTGCGAGGGGATGCCCTGAATGTTTTGCAAATGGTTCCAGAAAATCAGCAGAGGGACTTCCAGCAATTGGTGAATCGTCTGGAACGGCGTTATGGCAATGGTCATCTTCAGCATGTGAACTGTGCCCAGTTGAAGAACCGAATTCAGAAGTCGGGGCAGACTCTGCAAGAACTTGAGGCCGACGTTGCTCGATTGGTTCGGCTCGCGTACCCATCGGCGCTGGAGGACTTCCTGGAGCAGCTAGCCGTCCAAACATTCATAGATGGAATGAAAGACGCCGATACTCAGCAAGCGGTACGTCTGGGGCGCCATAGGACACTGGGAGAGGTCTTAGCCCATGCGTTGGAAGTCGAAGCAGCAAGGAGTGCCTCCAGAGGACATGGTCGTGTCCGCGGTGTCGCCACGACAGAAATGGCGCCTGAATCCATGGAGGAGATGGTGCGACGACTCATAAAGCAGGAGACGAGAGAGAAGGGACCCCGTTCCTGGAGCTGCGGAGAGATGGGTCATCTTAGGGCTCCTTGTCCGAAGAAAGGAGCCTGAGTGTCTGACGAGCCGTCGGAAAACCAATACGGTTCGACAAGAAGGGGTGAGAGTCGACTCGTGATTGCCATGCCTCGGAGATTCCCATCCATGTGTCGTCCGTGCAACGCCAGCCTGATAGCCTCTTCATTGATGGGAGAATAAATTCAATCCGTGCAACGCCAGCCTGATAGCCTCTTCATTGATGGGAGAATAAATGCAAGAGTTCGGTCTCTGCTGTTGGATACTGGAGCGACGAAGTCCATCGCCAGGTCTGACGTAATACGGGACGAGGGTCAGCTGCTACCCACCAGGACACGCCTTCGCACTACCACGGGAGGCGCAGTGACCACACATTGGGAAATGGATTTGACGTTGATGATTTGGAATCAAACCCTCAAGCATCGGGTCCTGATTGCTGACATTGCGGACGAGTTCATCCTGGGAATGGATGTTATGAATAAGTGTGGGTTCACTTTGGACCTGGGACGCGGCGTGTTGCACGTGGGTGGGGAGGAGCTTTCCCTACACCCAAGAGAAGAGATCGCAGTGCGAGTGGTATTGGCGGAAGATGTTACTCTGCCGGGACAAACCGAGAGGGCCGTGGATGCATACCTGGATGGCGATCTCCGGGGCAACGTAGTGCGCATGATTGAACCCGATTATGACAAGGAGCTCACTCATGGTATCCTGGTTGGAAAGACGTTGGTAAAGACTGGGCTTAAGGTCCCAGTAAGGATGATTAACGTCAACAGGGAACCAGCAACCGTCAGGAGAAGCACAATCCTGGGAAGGTGCACACCGGTCTCCGCCGTTGTCAGAACGATTACTAGTGACAGCGGCAGCAAGGCGAAGGGCTGCCCAAAGGCATTAATTAACACCGTGATGTCTACTTGCAAGGGCATGAGCCAACAAGAACGGAAGAAGACCGAAAATCTGGTGGCCCGGTACCAAGACATCTTCGAGTGCGGAGATCATCCCAGCGCACAGTGGGCCGCTTTTAGAAATTTCTGGCCAAAAGTAGGAAGGATTGAATTTTAACGACTTGCAGTAAATATCTAAATTACTGCGTAATTAGTAAGAATAAAGGTCATTATTGAAGAGAGAAATAATCATAAACCCTATACCTACCTGGCCAATTTTCACTCTGCAACCCTTAGAACGAAGACGTGTGTAAGTCTGTAGTTGTACAGTGAAATTTTAGTGTTCTTGTTATTGTGATTTTTTAAACTTTAAGTTAAAAATTAGCCATGTCTGACAGAGAACACGGTAAGGGTTATGTTTTAGATAAATATTTCACTTTATATAGTAATATAATAATAATAATAATAATAATAATAATAATGTTTATTGAGATTACATTGACATTCGTTTACAATAAAAAAGAAGACAATCTCAAAAGGCGAAGTGTCGGTGTAACCGTTTTTATACTTCGCCTGAAAACAAATATCACAAACAATCGATATGAACGGGTGTGATATAAAAGATAAACAATTTGTATAAATACATTCAACCACAAAGTACACAAGATAAATAAAAAAGAGACTAAAAAAGAGACTAGAGCATATATAAATAATAAACAAGTATTAATCACCTAACTGTAGCTGATAAGACAATAATTTAAATTTAACTTTGAAAGTGTTAAGACAATAGTTAGCAAAGAACAATTCGCTAAATTTGTTTAGTAACGCTGGAGCAGTAATTTCGAAGCATTTTTCAAATTTAGATGAGGAATGTTGAGGTATAGCGAACTGTTCATTGTTTCTCACGTTGAGATTATGCAGTGCCATCCTTTGGTTAAGTACAGCGAATAAATATGTAGGTAACTTATTAAAATATTAAATATAAGAGTACACTGATACAAAGTAAAACGATGTTTTATTTTAAGAATATGTAAATTGTTGTAGTAAGGAGTTACATGTTCCGAGCGATTAATAGCATATGCGTACAACAATTTTGAAGAAGCTGCAATTTGCGCTTGAACTGTTCGGTTAAGAAGGGGTAATACACTTGACTGCAGTAGTCCACCTGGCTAAGAATAAGAGAGTTCGCTATGTACCATTTGGTTTCATTCGGTAACAAAACTTTAAACTTATAAATGGATGAAAGCTTCATGTAACAAAGTCTGCATTTCTTCATAACATGAGATTCAAAATTTAAATGGCAATCGAGAAGGACACCAAGGTTTTTGACGCACTCGGTAAACTGAATTTCACTATCACAATATTGACGGAAAGATTAGATAGAGCTTTTCTCCGGAGGATCGGTGAACCAACACACATGCACAGCGATTTAGAGGGATTAATTTGTAAACCATTATTATCTGACCAATTAGAAATGATGGACAAGTCTCTATTAAGGCACTTGGCAGCAATATTAATTCTTCCGGGTTCATCGCAAACATAGAGTTGCGTATCATCCGCATATAGGTGTATACTACAGGAATTGGATAACAGTTCGGGTAAGTCGGTCGTGAAGATCGAAAACAGTATGGGGCCAAGTATGCTCCCTTGTGGTACACCTAGAGCCACAGTTAATTCTTCGGAGGTTACGTTAAGGATTTTAACTAGTTGTTTACGCTGATCAAGATAATTCGATATCCATGCACACATCTTGTCTCCAAAGCCATAGTATTTTATTTTAACGACGAGAAGTTCGTGGTCAATGGAATCGAATGCTTTGGTATAATCCAGAAGAACAAGTAGTGCTACTTGAGACCGATCGATGGCACTTCCTAGGTCGTTAGTAATTTTTGTAAGCGCTGTGCATGTACTGTGATGTTTGCGAAAACCTGATTGGATGGACGGCAGGATATTAAATCTCTCTAAATGCTCATTTAATTTATTGTAGACAATTTTTTCTATGATTTTCGACGCGCAGGATAAAATACTGATCGGACGTAACTGCTTCATATCGGTAGCTAGCGGCACTTTAGCCAAAGGAATAATGAAGGATTTTTCCATAATGTCGGAACATTACCAGATGATAAAGAAGCATTGATAATATGAGTAAGCGCATTTTTGCAGAATGGAAATGCTATAATCAACATTTTAAGGTTGATATCGTCAGCACCGAACGCAAAAGACTTGCACTGGTTTAGCGCCTTATCCACATCACTAGTAGTGACAGTTTCAAGATCAGTATGGATGTCAATGCCAGGTTTAACATTACTTAAAAAGCTCTCAATGTAATCAGGGTTAACTGGAGTGGTTTTTATAGCTCCTGCAAAATGCTTGTTTAATTTATCAGGGTCTAACAAATCCACTGAAATTTCGTTACGGCCCTTCTTGTGAACGTTCCAACTGGAAAAATATTTCCATAGCAGTTTCGGATTATTTTTATACAGGAACAGTTGTCTGTTTATATATGCCCGCTTTTCCTGTTTTATAGCAAAGCGCAGGTAATTTCGAATATCCATATACAGCCTTCTGTCTCCCTGTTGGCCAGTTTGGCGATATTTGGCTTGTGACTTAAAGCATATCATAAAAAAGGGGCATTGGGCGCCGCGCCGGTAAAAACAGCTAAATTTAACTTTATTTTTTGATTTAAATTTTACTTTGGCCAACTCCGACTTTGTTAAAATAATATCTGTGTATATTAAAGTGTGGACTTTAATGTTCCACAACTTTTAGCTGCGCTTAGTTGCGCTTTTTTAAACCATGACCTTTTAAACATAATGGTGCAGTGAAAAAACTCGCTTTTTAAGGAGTAATTGATACTCTAACGCTTGATCCAATTTTTAATTTATAAAGTGATTTGCTTTTTACTATTTAAAAGTGTAATTTATACTTATAAGCTAGACTGCGGAAGTTTAGGCAAATGCCGATTTTATTTGTTAATAAATATTGATATAGGACTGATATAGGACAGAAGTACCATTAGTTACACAAACATCAATGGAAACCCCAATTTCATCTGATGTTGATGAATTTAGTACATCCATGTTTGAAAGCGATTCTAGTGAGGCACAAAGTGACCTTGAAAGTGATTATTGATTAACAATAAAAAATTTATTTTCTAAAATAATATTTTGGTTTAGATTTTGTAAATAACTTATTTTTTGTTAATTTTAATTTTGTTATTAAGTTGTATTGTTTTTAAGTTTTTGGTACCATATATTTATTTATTTTTGCAAAAAACATCCCGAATAAATCCATAAGTTTACAAACAGAATTTTGTGGTTTCTGAATTTTTTGTACTTTTTATTTACTCTCAACCCCCTTAAAACCACCCTATTCAGCAAGACAATGTTTTCACTATTTTTACGTTAATTGAATACTAAATTTGAGATTTTAATTCTAATATTTTGATTTCAACCCCCTTAAAACCACCCTATTTTACAAAAGCAATGTTTCCACTGATTTTACATTAACTGTAAGGTTGCATTTAAAACGAACCCCAAATTTCAGATTTTAAATCAGTTCGTTTGATTTCAACCCCCATAAAACCACCCTACGGCATCCAGGCAATGTTTTCACTATTTTTACGTTAATTATCAGGCTGAGTTCTCTGCGAATAATTTTTTTTTAAATTTTACACATTTTTTTAGAAATCAACCCCCTGAAAGTTACCCCAATTTTTCAATGGGATTTTTCTCATTATTTTTTCTGAAATCGCCACCTAATTTTGGACCAGTTTCATAAGTTTCAGAGTTTTGGCCAAAATTTGTTTATTTTGACCCACTGTGCAGCGGCCGTACCGACGTAGTTTAACATAAAATCAATACTAGGGATGCTCAACCGATACGCCAACATCCAGGAAGGTTGTCCCTCGCCAAACGGGAAGAAGCTGAGAAGATTGTCCAGGACATGCGAAACCAAGGGATCATCGAACCGTCCAGCAGCCCGAGGGCCTCCCCTGTGGTTCTTGTCAAGAAGAAGGATGGCTCAACGAGGTTCTGTGTTGACTACCGGCAGCTGAATCGTGACCAAGAAAGACAGCTGCCCTCTGCCACGAATCGATGATACCCTGGACACGCTCTCCGGTTCTCAATGGTTCTCGACGATAGACTTGAAGAGCGGTTATTGGCAAGTCGGAATGGAACCTGCGGACAGGGAGAAGACTGCATTTACCATCGGAACTGGTCTCTGGCAGTTCTCCGTCATGCCGTTCGGTTTGTGCAATGCCCCGCCACGTTTGAGAGGCTGATGGACACCGTCCTGAAGGGTCTATCTTGGCAGACCTGCCTGATATACTTGGACGACATCATAGTGGTGGGTAGATCCTTCAACGAGCATCTGAAAAACCTGGAGGAAGTGTTCGGTAGACTGCGAGGTGCCAAGCTGCGATTAAGTCCGAAGAAGTGCCACATCTTCCAAAAGGAGATACAGTACTTGGGGCACGTCGTATCCCGCCAGGGAGTAGCAGTAGATCCGTCTAACGGAAGAGGGACGACAGTTCGAATGGAGTGCTGAGTGCGCGGAGGCCTTCGAGACGCTCAAGACTGCCTTAACCAGTTCACCTGTGCTTTGCTATCCACGTTAGAAAGACCAGTTTATCCTCGATACTGACGCTAGCAATGCCGGAATAGGTGGTGTTCTGTCCCAGGTCCAAGATGGACAAGAGAAAGTCCTGGCATATTTCAGCAACGTCCTCTTCAAGCCAGAGCGGAATTATTGCGTAACCAGGAAGGAGCTTCTGGCAGTCGTCAAGTCCGTGGAGCATTTTTATAAATATCTGTATAGCAGAAGATTCTTGCTGAGGACCGACCATGCTGCTCTAAGATGGCTACTGCAGTTCAAGAACCCTGAAGGGCAGGTGGCTAGGTGGATCGAGCGCCTACAAGAGTACGACTTTGAAATAAATCATCGACCTGGCACAGCCCACCTCAATGCCGATGCGTTGTCCAGGAGGCCCTGCCCTGCGGACTGCGGCCACTGTTCGAAACTGGAGAGTCGTGCGGTACCCATCAATCGTGCCACTGTAGTCAACGACTCGTGGGAGCTAGACGAGTTGCAGAACAGCCAGGAGAACGACCCCGACTTAGGCACGGTTATAGCCTGGAAGCGAGATGGCGTCAACCTACCTGGCAGGAGGTCTCCGCCGCCAACCCAACGGTGAAGACCTATTGGGCGCAATGGGACTCCTTGCAGCTGGACAACAACGTCCTGACCAGAAGCTTGGAAGATGAGGACGGTAGGGCAACGAGATCACAATTGATGGTTCCAAGGAGTAGAGTGGCCGAGGTTCTGCGCCACCTGCATGATGGCTCCTCTGGGGGACACTTTGGATTGAAGACCTTGCAGAAGGTCCGAGACAGGTTCTACTGGGCGAGCTGTAAAGATGATGTCGGAGAGGGGTGCCGGAGGTGCGAAGCCTGCGCTGCAGGAAACGGACCGGTTGGAGGACGTAGAGCTCCGATGCGGCAGTACAACGTCGGTAGTCCGTTCGAGAGGATAGCCATCGACATCGCTGGACCATTCCCCGAAACCGAATGGGGAAATAAATACATCCTGGTGTGCATGGACTACTTCACCAAGTGGCCCGAAGCGTACGCCCTTCCGAATCAAGAGGCCGGTACTGTCGCTGATGTTCTGGTGAAGGAGCGCTTCAGCCGTTTTGGAGTCCCCCTGGAGTTACATTCCGACCAGGGCCGGAATTTCGAGTCTGGACTGTTCCAGAACGTTTGCAAGCTACTGGGGATACACAAGACCCGGACCACTGCCCTCCATCCTCAATCGGGCGGTATGGTGGAAAGGATGAACCGAACCATAGGGAAGCATCTGTTCAAGGTGGTTTCCGAGCATCAGCGTGACTGTGACCAGTACATTCACCTGTTCCTGATGGCCTACCAATCGGCAGTACAAGAGACAACCAATCACACCCCAGCCGCGGTACTCTTTGGGCGCGAGCTGCGATTGCCATGTGACCTCAAATTTGGAAGAAAGCCTGGCGAAGAAACGGCCGGCGAGGACTACGTGGGAAACCTGAAGAAGAGGATGGAAGAGATCCACGACGCCGTACGCCGAAACACTCAGGGTGCCAGCGACCGAATGAAGGACTGATGATGCCCGCGCTGAGGCCGGTGGTTTCCAGCCTGGCGATTTGGTATGGCTTCATAACCCCCAGAGGCGTCGTGGTCTCTCCCCAAGCTCCAAAGGAACTGGTAAGGCCCCTACACTGTAGTTGCTCTACTGAATGACGTGGTATACCGAATCCAGAAACCTCCTCGAGGAAAGTGCAGGGTGGTGCACTTCAATCGGTTGGCCCCATATTCCGGAACCAATGAGGAAGTGGAGGCTGTCACGGAGCAACCCCTGAGACAACTAGAGACCGGAGGTACCTCCTTCCAGGAGTTTATGGCCACTTATGGGGGTACGAAGACTACGCGATTTGGGGTCACTATAGAGGTGCATCGTAACCTGTTTGACACGCTGCGGCAGTATTCCCTGGCACACTGCGTCGCCCAGGACCTCTGGATGTCTAGGGGGATCGCCGCTGCCTTCCGGGAGAAGTTTGGCCGGTTAGACCAGCTGCGAAAGCAGACACCTCAGGTGGGCAGAACTTTGCAGCTGAAGGAAGGCAATAGCTCCATTTATTACCTGGTGACGAAAAGGTTGTCGTACGAAAAACCTAGTCACCAGGAGCTCTGGTCTGCTCTTCTGGACCTTAAGGAGCAGATAGTGAAGAACGGCGAAACCCAGCTAGTGGTGCCGAAATTAGGATGCGGCTTGGATTCGTTGGACTGGAGGGTTGTACTCAGCATGCTGGAAATAATCTTCGACCGGACCGGCATCCAGATCGAGGTCTGCTGTTACAGCCCGTTGCGAAGCATTGAGCCCACGGTGGACTGCTACTTCTTCAGCCAGTCCGTGTGCAAGAAGGGCACCGCCTGCAAATACCACCATCAACCCCCAAAAGAGCGAGAGACAGGCACCCGACGCAACTCGTTCTGGGACAGAACGACCTAAGGCGGGGGCAGTGTAACGACCTTGAAGCCGCGTCCCGTGAGTCAGCGTTCTAGAACGACCTTGGGGTTAATGCACGCGGTGCGTCACCATTTTCCAGATCGATCGAGAGCGGCCTCGGTGATTAGGCGCGCGACACGTCAGCGTTTGCTGGAGTGGTAGAGAGGGTTTCGACGCTTCCGGGATGAGTCACCCGGCGATATACAGTGTGGTCCATTAAGTGTGCAACAAATTGGATTTTTTTTTATTAGTTGTAAAACACAAATTTAAATACCGCCAAAAGTTAGTGCATGTTCGATAACCATATCAGATGCCCTTAGAATGGCTTCAAGTCAAACAATATAGAGGGCAGGATAAAAAATTTGAAATTCGTTCAAGAATAAAGTTACCTTATTTCAAAAAATATAGCAAAATTTTATTGAGAAAAGTTGTTTAGAATCAAAAGTTATGCTCAAATACAAAGTCACGGCTTCCTATTCGAATTTTGATTTTTTTTTTGTAAAATTTTGTATTATCCCCGTATGATACATATTTTTATTATTATGATTTTATTAAGAGTTTTTCATATGTAAATTATTATTAGTAAAGCATTTGCCTTGTTAAAAAGAATATTTGCGAAATTCTAAAGTTCTGTTAAATATCGTTGCAACAAACATGAAGTGGACGCTTACCTAAAAAAATATAAATCCAAGTAAATTTTACAAATACGCTTCAAATTGCTAAACGTTATTTAAAAGGGATGTGGTTGTGGCTACTTTAAATACATATAAAATCAAAATAATAAAAATATGTATCATACGGGGGTAATACAAAATTTTCCAAAAAAGAATCAAAATTCGAATAGGAGGCCGTGACTTTGTATTTGAGCATAACTTTTAATTCTAAACAACTTTTCTCAATAAAATTTTGCTATATTTTTTTAAATAAGGTAACTTTGTTCTTGAACGAATTTCATATTTTTTGTCCTGCCCTGTATATTGTTTGAGTTGAAGCCATTCTAAGGGCATCTGATATGGTTATCAAACATGCACTAACTTTTGGCAATATTTAAATTTCGATTGTACAACTAATAAAAAAATTTCCCATTTGTTGCACACTTAATGGACCACACTGTATATTTAGCATTGCAAACATGTAAATATTATTCGATCACAATTGTACTAAAGCTGGTTTTTTTCTTATAGAGGGTGTCCCACAATTTTCCATCACTTTTATTTTGTTTGTATATTATGAACAAAGTATAGTCATGCCGAGTGCCAGGTTTTACACCGACCGCCGCGGTCATGTGGTCAAAGTCACATAGAATTTTGCCGAGATTAAGGAGTTAGCTAGCAAAGGATCTTTTACATAATAACAAAAGTATAGCTAAGTGAACATTTTGCACAATTTTATATTGCCGCATTTATCTAGGGTGCCATGATTTTTTTAAACCAAAGGCAACATCATATTTCACTCTTATTTAGGTAAATTACGGCAGTTTTTCTTATTTAATGCATATTTACGGGCCATGAAATTAAGAACTACATAGCTTTTAGAGAATCTTAATTTTATACAATCAGTAATAAATATTACTAAGGTTGGAACTCCTTAATCTCGGCAAAATTCTAAGTTTGACTTTTGACCACAAGCAGTCAGTGGCTAAGGTACCTGGTACCAGGGTTGGCAAAAACCCGGATTTTTTCAGAAATTATTTTCCCGCTGGGTTTTTTTGGTTTTATTGGGTTTTTTCGGGTTTTATTGGGTATTTTCGGGTTTTCAATTTTTTAATTTCAATTTCAATTTATTTATCGAAATGAAAAACAATACAAAATACAAAATGAAATACATCTAGAAATGCAAAATGAAGTACATACTTTTACGATTTATTTGTCTAACAAATAGATAACTTTTAGATAAATTCATTCTTTTTTGGATTTAGATATCCTGTCCAAATCTAAATGAATATTAATTTTTATTTTTAGGTAAAAGGTAGATACTTGGGTAATTTGTAATTTACCTATAAATATGCAAATAAGCATTCTTTAAACATGTAAATCATGTAAATGGGGTTATATGTATACTTGAAAGTAGGTCTATCAAATTATGTTCTACAGTAAGAGGTTTCCACTGTCCATTGATTCTGAGCGACCTACTTCAAGGGGATTCCCTCATTCAATGATTTGTTACTTTAGAAAATTAGATGTGGTCATCACACAACTTTCTTTTACTGTTCGTAAAATTTTAATTTTGTGACTTTCAAAATCAATACTTCCTAAAAAAAACTTTTGACAAAAGTTATAGTTAATTGCCTAATATTAACACGTTGACTGCCATGGCATTTTTATAAAAACCCTTCCCGGACGCCACGGTGTGAAAATCGCAATAATCGGTCAAAATGTGGTAAGAACTAACATTTTTCATATTTTAGTTCACATGTAATTTTTTTTTTCAAAAAAAACACCTTACGAGTTATCTCGTGGTCGGGCGTCTCCGAGTCGAAGTTGCTTGAGGCGCCCATCCACGAGATAACTCGTAAGGCGGGAAGACGATAAACACGTGGCGCGCATGATCCACATAACCTATTTTGCAGAAGCACGCAGTTTAGTTAGTATGCGGCCAGGCGTGTAAACGAGTGGATTGTTATTGCTAACGCTTTCTAGTTGTTCTCGACATATATTTATTGTTGTTTGTGCTACTTGAGCTAAAAAAATGTCGCGAAAACGTCGTTTGAACGACCAAGAACTTGAGAAATTTGCCGAAATGGACGAGGGTGAGTGGGACAGTTTCCTGAAAGATAATTCGGATGACGACCCGGACTATGAAGCGTCCAATGAGGAGAGCTCGATAAGTGAAAGTGATCAGGATGGGACTCAGCCGCCCGAAGAACCAAATGTAGATGCCGAGTGGGTTGACATTGAGGACGAGCCACCCGAAGAACCAAATTTAGACGCAGAGTGGGTTGACCTTGAGGAGGAGCCACCAAATTTTGATTTTTTGGTAAATGATGTTGGATTCAAGTTTCCAGGGCCGGTAACGATGGAGTATTTAGTAAATTTGTTTTTTTCTGATGAATTTTTAAACTATTTGGCACAACAAACAAATTTATATGCAACCCAGGAGATCGCAAAGAATCCGTTGACGAGATCCTCCAGATTGACTAGATGGGTCGAAACAACCCCAAATGAATTGCGAATATTTTTCGGTCTCCTTTTACATATGGGTCCATGTAGTTTTCCATCTATTGAGCATTATTGGTCTCAAAATATCATGTACAAGATGGCCTTTTGGAGCCAGGTTATGAGCAGAAATCGGTTCCAGTTACTGTTACGTTTTTTGCATTTTGCTGACAACTCGCTAGTGACAGAAGATCGATTATTCAAAATTAGACCAGTCCTCAATCATTTTAACAAAATAATGCAAGATCACTATGTTCCAGATAAAAACTTATGCATTGATGAATCAATGGTCTTATGGCGTGGCAGGTTGTTTTTTAGACAATATATTAAAAATAAAAAGCATAATTACGGAGTAAAATTGTATGAACTATGCGAATCTGCTGGCATGGTTTTAAAAATAAAAGTATATTGCGGAAAATCAGAACTTACCGAAAATGATATGGGACATGCTGCAAGTGTGGTTCTTCATTTGATGGAGAAATATTTAGATAAGGGTTATGTTCTCTATACTGATAATTTTTATAATTCAGTAGGCCTAACTAACAACATGACAGCAAAAAAAACATATATTTGTGGCACCTTACGCAGTAACCGAAAAGGAAATCCAAATAATGTTGTTTCAAAAAAGCTGAAGAAAGGCAAGTGTATATGGCAAAGACGCAAATCAGTAGTTGTTTGCAAGTGGAAAGATAAACGAGAGGTATTAACGATTTCAAATATGCACAAGGTACAAATGGTCGAAGTGCGCAACAGGAACGGAAAAGTTTCTATGAAACCTAATATAATAAAGGACTACAATGCTGGAATGTCAGGTATCGACCAGTCCGATCAAATGCTAAGTTACTACAGCGCACTAAGAAAAACCATTAGATGGCCGAAAAAGATTGCATTGCATATTCTCGAAATATACAGTGTGGTCCAGTAAGTGTGCAACAAATGGGACATTTTTTTATTAGTTGTAAAACCGAAATTTAAATACCGCCAAAAGTTAGTGCATGTTCGATAACCATATCAGATGCCCTTAGAATGGCTTCAAGTCAAACAATATACAGGGCAGGACAAAAAATATGTAATTCCTTCAAGAATAAAGTTACCTTATTTTAAAAAATATAGCAAAATTTTATTGAGAAAAGTTGTTTAGAATCAAAAGTTATGCTGAAATACAAAGTCACGGCCTTCTATTCGAATTTTGATTCTTTTTTTGTAAAATTTTGTATTATCCCCGTATGATACATATTTTTATTATTCTGATTTTATTAAGAGTTTTTCATATGTAAATTATTATTAGTAAAACATTTGCCTAGTTAAAAAGAATATTTGCGAAATTCTAAAGGTCTGTTAAATATCGTTGCAACAAACATGAAGTGGACACTTACCTAAAAAAATATAAATCCAAGTATATTTTACAAATACGCTTCAAGTTGCTAAAAGTTATTTAAAAGGGATGTGGTTGTGGCTACTTTAAATACATATAAAATCAAAATAATAAAAATATGTATCATACGGGGGTAATACAAAATTTTCCAAAAAAGAATCAAAATTCGAATAGGAGGCTGTGACTTTGTATTTGAGCATAACTTTTAATTCTAAACAAGTTTTATCAATAAAATTTTGCTATATTTTTTGAAATAAGGTAACTTTGTTCTTGAACGAATTTCATATTTTTTGTCCTGCCCTGTATATTCTTTGACTTGAAGCCATTCTAAGGGCATCTGATATGGTTATCGAACATGCACTAACTTTTGGCGGTATTTAAATTTCGATTGTACAACTAATAAAAAAATTTCCCATTTGTTGCACACTTAATGGACCACACTGTATATACACAATGCATACTTGCTTTTTCGTAAATCGACCGGAAGCAAAATAAAATCTTTAAAATTTAGAGAGGTGTTTGTGTCTACTCTCCTCGGTGATAAAATGCCTAAATTCAGCAGCGTACAGCAGGAGAATTTTCACTACTTGGAAGCTATAGCACCAACAGAGAAAAAACAACGACCCACAAGGGCTTGCCGGGTATGTACTTCAAATAAAGTTCGGCGAGAAACACGCTATTTCTGTCCTGTGTGCGAAGAAAAGCCAGCTCTATGTGTGGAAAACTGCTTCAAGGACTACCACCTAAACTAAAAATGGCTATCCAATTTTTTTAGAGAATACGATTTTTTTTTATTTGAATACTATCTTACTGCTTCTAAACTTTGGCAATTAAGTTTTTCTATTGTTATGGTACTTACTATATGTTTCCTTACTTTTTGTTAGAACTTGAAAACATTTTTAACTTTTTTGTATCCCTACATTTTATTTCCTCGCTGTACTAAACAAAATAAAAATATACTTTTTATGACGCCACTATGTGTTTTACTAGTCTATTGCGGACGCCCACCACCACAAATTTCAACGCAAATGCCACGAGTTTATTCGTGCTGGGCGCCGCAAAACAGTTGGTCAAAAACGAGTTAACTCGTGGCTGGCGCCAGGCTATAGATTGCCGACCACGAGTTAACTCGTGCTTGGCAGTCAACGTGTTAAAAAAGTTTGTAAAAAAAATATTATTCCCATTATTTTTGTGAAAATTTAATTTTGCGTTTTTTCAAAAACTATACGTCTTACAAAAAACTTCTTTGACAAAAGTTATAGATAATTACTTAATATAAAATAAAGTTTTAATAGTATATTACTGTTGAGAGACTAAGTAGCTGAGATGCGAAGCGTCGAGACAGGAATGAAACTTTTTTTTCACTGTGGTATGTATACTATTTTATTCGCAACCACTTTATTCTAAACAGGAATTGTAAAAATGGTTTTGACAGTTTTTCAAAACAGTTGTTATGCTAATAATACAATGCAGATAAAATCTGTTGCTATGACAGCTGCTGGGAAATGACTACTTCCCACCCGCTGTCATGGTAACCTATTTCCCACACGGGGTGGGAAGTAGATGTTGGTAATGGCTCATTTTCCAACTTTTTAAAAGGCAGTAATGATCTTATTACATATATGGTTGTGAATAAAATATATATATCCTATTATTAATTTTTGGGCCCAAGGAAATCTTTGTAAAAATGCAATTTTTTCAAAAACTATACTTTCTACGAAACAACTGTTGAAACGAAAATTGTAAATAATTGTATAATATATGATCCTGTTTTATGAAATTTAATTTTGATTTAATAATTACAAAATTTCCCCACACAACGGAAAAACAACAGTCAAGTGCCACTTCTGGTTGCCTCATTTTAACCAAAAATTAATAGGCCCTCTGAATTTATATTAAAAACAATAGTGTAAATTTTCAGGCCAATCCATTAGATGACAGACTGACAAAAATCACTTTGAAAACTGCAAAAGTCACTAATTTGAAAAAAAAATATAAAATTGTTATTAATGGAAGACTTTATACAGCTTTAGAATAATTTTTTGTCAATTTTTGAAAAACCCAGATTTAGTCGAAAACCCACGGGTTTTTTCAGATGGGTTTTACCCGAAAAAACCCAGTGGGAAAATCATGCCAACCCTGCCTGGTACTCGGCATGCCTAGACTTGATTCATAACATACCAACGAAATAAAAGTGATGGAAAATTATGGGACACCCTCTATTTGTCATTTTCTACAAAACCGTGGTGACCTGGCAAACAAGGTGTCATTAATATAAACTTGAGTCTGCAAGACGAGCCTTTTTACTGATAACCTTCCCATTCGCCAGATTTCGACTCGCCAGTTTGTAGGGTGCGTGTCATATAACGAAATTCGGCAAAGTACTGTGTCTCGTTCTGACCTGTTTAGGTTAGTTGCAGTCTTTGATCAATTTTTTTCACTACCACGGCCGATGTTTTCCCCACGATCAGTATAGTGTCCTCGATCTTGATATCCGACGAAATGCATTCCGGTCAAAAAACTTCCAACAAAAAAAAATCTGGCTAATGGAAATGGGGCCTTTTTACTGGCAGTTTTGTTTAGTCTCTTCATTTAGTTATTTGGTTATTCTTTAATAGCTTAAGAAAACTATCAACTCTCTAGAAATTATTCATAAAATTGATAATTTTGATGAAATTCGTTTTGATTTGAATTTTAATATAGAAATTTACAAAAAATGGTATTCCAAAACCATTTTTGCGAATTCTCAATAAAAATTTGGGAATAAAATTTGGCAGGATCGAAGGTTACGTGGCTGCATCTGATTATCACTTTTCTGGTTTTGTTATAAGTAGAAACCATTACTTTAATCAATTTTCCCATATAACGCATGCTTTTTAGAACACGTAATGTGGGAAATGATTGTTACAGCTTAATAGCATTAAAGTTTGTATCCGAGTTGTCAGTATCAACGAAATTGAGTACCGCACTGGTATAAGTCCAGAAATAGCGTGAGAGCGATGTTAGCTGTTAGAGTGATAATTAGCTCTCTAAAATTAACAATTTGAGAATGGTTCAAATTGTTTAAATTTAGTCTAGAGTCACTGGAAGACAACTTCACACCAAGAAGCCCTGTTGATCTTTTCACTTCTTATGTAGAAAATATTAAGTGGTTGAGAATGTCCGATGAAGAAGCAACAATTATCAACACTCAACAATTCGCAGAATTCTACACAAATATCTGGCAAAGGTGACTGCCAGGTGGGTCCCCCGAATGCTACCCCAATTGTTACTGGAGATGAGACATGGGTTCATGATTACAATGTAAAATCCAAGTGGGAATAGATGTTCCGAGTTCCAGCCTCCCCAAAAGGTTCAGAGTCGCACCCTCGACGCCAGACTTGGTAGCTCAGCGGTTAAGCATTCTGACTACTGATCTAAGGTCGCGAGTTCGATCCCGGTCTCGCTGAGGTTTTTAAAAATTAAAATACTGGTGAAAGCCTCTACAGAATGCTATCATTTGGAAGTGATGTAAAGCCGTGGGTACCACGTTACTACGATGTGTAGCATGTAATAGATCCCTTGCTAGGGTTGGAACTCCTTAGTCTCGGCAAAATTAAGTAGGACTTTGACCATATGACCACAGCAGTCGGTGTCTAAGGTACCTCCACCGGAAAAATCAGGGCACCTATTGCTCGAGACTTCAAGGTGTCTTGTTAGTGACTGTTAAGCACAATTAATGCTTAAATTAAGAGTCATTATCAAAGAAAACAGACAAGAAGAATTTGCACAACTTCGTCATCAGCATGCTAGAATATCAAATTTGTAGATGAAAGCAGAACAAATAGCATCGTCTCCAGTTTTGGAGAAAATTTTCTGGAAATGTCAGTAGTCACTAGTGTTTCGTCGTGGTTCCTGTAGAGTCCCTTAGAATACTCCAGCATACAATGTCTTTGCTCAAAAATCGTCGAACTATATTTTTTCTAATGGAACGGTGCAGCAGCAACTTCGTAGAGATACACTGCAATCGTCGTCATCAGCCTCGGTGTAACATTTCCACTGGACAGTCATCAGCCGTATTTGGGTCACAGACAAATCAACACAAGATTTTTGTGGGCGAGTGGGGATTAAACTTACATACATATTCTGGCCCATAGTCAGAGGTTCTGACCTCTAAGCCGCCTTCAGAATGAATTCAACTGGCCCTTTTAAAGTCACTGGATGTTACGGCGCCTGGTGTTTCCTCTGGGATATCTGAAGAGCAGAATAATTTTGCAAGAGCTTGCAAGGAACCACGAAACAATTTTTTAAAGAATTTCTGTACTGGGTTGTCTTCTAGCAGGATATCAAGCGTGCCGCGTCCCAAATATTTTACTTAGTTTTTTATTGAATTTTGTGACTACCAGATATAAATGTTATAAGCATCTATTAAGTTTAGCAGTGTAATTTTCCTATTTACCCATATGATATTTTTATGTAGGCAGATAGAGAAATATGAAACATACGTAAGGTGTCGTCAAAAGTTGCATGTTATAATTATAACGCAAGCCCTAGTAGGACCTGTAAGAAATGATGAATTACTAGAAGTTGTATTCTTCATTTAATAGTCAGGCTTATTGCATATTAAAACCAGAGAAATAAATATTTTTTTAAAGTGGCAAGGCTAATTTTTATTGTAATCGATAAACAAGGTCCCTAAACCTCATACGGAAAGTATGTGCCATACTGATTAGAAGGGTATAGGGGGCTGCCATACTAGGTCAATTAAAAAGTTAAAAGATACAGTGGAAAAACAGGAAGCAAGAATACAAATAATGGAAAGAGAAGCAAAGAGAAAGAACATAGTGATCTTCGGAGTACCAGAAGAAGACAATGAAAATGCAGAAAAATTAAAAAACTTATTTATTGATGTTATCAAGATTCGAAATTGATATGGTAAACCGGATAGGAGACCAAAATAAAAACAAAAGTGTGCGACTGGCAACACGTACCAAAAAGATAGAAATCATGAAAAATGCAAGAAACCGAAAGGAACAGAAATATGGTTAAGGGAAGATTTGGATAAAAACACAAGAGAGACAAGAAAATAATTAATTCCTCATATGTTAGAGGCCAGAAAAAAAGGATATAGAGCCATTATGGTCGACGATAAATTAACAGTGAACAGAGAACAATGGAAAATAGAAGAATTAGAAAGGGAAAGCAAAAACGAAGCAAAGGAAAAGACAATGCAAAAACCTGAATCAAGCAAAGAAGAAGGGAAATAGGATTAAAAAAGGGGAAGGTCGACGGACGGAGAAAACGAAAAATCGCGTAAAGAAATAAACTGAAAAGGAGCAATACCCAAGAAAAACAAAACCTGGGAACAAATTCTACTAGCACCGATACGGATGCAAGGAGACAATATAAAGAAAATTAAAGAAAAAAGAAATACAAGTGATGAGACATTTGCAGAAAATGAGGAGCTAAATAGAAAAATAAGAAACAACGAAGAAAAACAAAAACAGATGACCAAAAACACAACAATTGGTATAAAAAACTTATAAAGAAACAGCAAGGGAAGGAGTAAGGATAATGACAATGGCAAGGATAAGACTATGACAAATTTAGGAAGAAATAGTAAAAGGTAGTAAAAGAAATAAGGAACAAACACAAGAAATAAATATGAAAAAAGTTAAATAATATAGGATGTTGGAACGTACAGACTAATGCAAGCAGGTAAATTAGAACAAGCCGAAAGAGAAATGGAAAAATACAGACTGACTATAGTGGCTCTAAGTGAGATAAGATGGAAAGGAAGTGGAAAGCTAAAAACTGAAAATAAAAATGTAATTATTCACTCAGGCAAAACAAAAGAAGAAGCACATGAAAGTGGAGTAGCAATAATTATAGCAGCAGAAATTGAAAACTCGCTTTTACAATGGGAAGAGATCTCAGACCGTATAATCTGGGCTAGATTCAAGGCTAAATTTTACAATATAATCGTCATAAGTGTCTATGCCCCAACAAATACAAACCCAGAACAAAATAAAGATGAATTTTACGAGCAGTTACAAGGAATATTTGAAGAATTACAACACAAATTTAAAAGAGATGTCAAAATAATATTAGGAGACAGAAGAGAAAGAGTGATGGGGACAGAAGGAATAGGGAGCATGAATGAGAATGGCGAGAGGTTGATAAATTTGTCTCACAAACGACTTGATCATTGGAGGAAGTTTATTCAAACGTAAAACGATCCACAAAATAACATGGAAAGCTCCGGGTACGAATACAAGAAACCAAATAGACCACATACTCATAGGGAAAAAATGGCAGAAATGATTACCAGATGTCAGAAGTACGAGGGGTGCTGACCTTGGGTCGGATCATTGCCTAGTTAAGGAAAAATAAATTTAAAGTTCAATGCACATAGGAATAAGGGATTACACAAGAAACACTATAATGTACAAAGGCTGAAAGATGAAGAAACTAGAACACATTTTAAAAATGTATTAAGAAATAAAACTGAAAACCTTAACATAGATACTCTTGGAATTGAAGAAACTTGGCAAACAATAAAAAAAGCCCTGTGTGAAACAGCAGATACGGTGTTAGGCAGAGGAAAGAAAAGCCAACCAAAATGGATCACCCAAGAAACAGAAAACCTAATAAAAGAAAGAAATCGTATAAGACACAAAATGCTGCAATATGAAGGAACAGAAAAAGGAATTTAGAACAAAAATATTATGAAACAAATAAACAGGTAAAGCTATCAGCAAGAAAAGATAAAAGTTCTTATTCAATGAAATGTTACAAGCAGCAATTAAAAATGACATGAAAACACAATATGAAATTATTCGGAAATTGAAAGGAACTAGAAAAATGATAGTGGACAGGTGAATGATAAACATGGACAATCAGTAAGAACAGAGAAGGATGTAATAAATAGATGGGTTGAACATTTTAGAGATACGTACAACATGAACGAAGCAGAAGAAATGGACATCATAGTAAATCAAGAGTTTAGTAAATACGAAATTAAGGAGGCAGCAAATCGATTAAAAAATGGTAAAGCAACGGGCATTGATGGGATAGCGGCTGAGCTGTTAAAAGCAGATATTGATAGCACAACAGAATTATTATATGAACTACTGAAAAAGATATGGAGGGATGAAGCAGTACCTAAGGAATGGTCAGAAGGAATTATTATTAAGTTACCTAAGAAAGGAAATATCAAAAACTGCAATAATTGGAGGCTGATAACCTTGCTATGCATAGCCTCAAAAATAATGACGAGGATTATTCTCAACAGAATGAAAGAAGCAGTGGACCAAAAATTAAGAGAAAATCAAGCTGGTTTCAGAACTAATCACTCATGTATCGACAATATAATTACCCTAAGAATATTGATAGAAGAAACAATTGAATGACAAAATGAAATTTACATAAGTTATATAGATTTTGAAAAGGCGTTTGACCGCATCAGCAGAGAGAACATTTGGAAAATCTTAAAATTATATGGAATACCTGCAAAATACATCAGATTAATACGGTTATTATATGAGAATTATGGAGCTAGAATAGAGTACAAGGGAAAGTTATCAGACAAGATAAAGGTTTCTAGTGGTGTATGGCAAGGATGGACACTTTTCCTAATTATCATAGATTGGGTAATGAATAAAACCGTAGATAATAAAAGTGGCATAACATGGACTGTTTTTGAGAAACTCGAAGACTTGGAGTACGCCGACGACATTTGTTTACTAACAGAAACAAGCAATCATATGGAACAAAAGATTAAATCATTGGCGGAAAATGCAAGACTAGTAGGATTAAACATAAACGTTGGAAAAACAAAATTGATGGAGATAGATATGGAAGAGAAAAAGGAAATCATATTAGAAAATAAACAAGTGGAAATAGTTAAAGAATTTTGTTATTTAGGTAGCGTACTAGAAGAAGCTGGAGGTTGTAATCAAGATATTAAAACTCGAATTGGAAAAGCTCAGCAAGCATTCACGGCTATGAAGAAAAAAAGTTGAGGAAATTAGTGACAAGTATAGTGAAATAATAACTAAAATAAACTAAGCAAAAACTAGAAGAACTAGAAGAATGTTGAAAGTGGGGGTGCATTAGGTTAGCTACCTAATCACCATTGCTACAAACAGCCACAAGGTCATTTGAAGGTCAAAATCTTTTTTTTTTTTTTAAATAAGAACCCCCATTTTTGACGCCGGATTCGGAAAGAGCGGAAAATTTTATGTCCAAAATGATAGTTTATAACTCGTTGAAGTGACCTTAAAAAGGTTAAATGTTGAAAATTCGTCCAGTAGCTGTTTTTTCGAATTTGGATGATTTAAGGCAGAAAAAATATTTGAGTAGACTTAGGGGACAATAACCTTGTCCTTTAGGTCAACTGTGAAGATCATTCGAAGGTCACAGTGATTTTTTAAATAAAAAATGTCACTATTTGCTGAAAGGCAAGGGGACTCACGGGAAACAAGCACCCCACACGTGAAAAGCAAGGGGACTCACGGCAAACAAGCACCCTAAACGTTAGAGGCAAGGGGACTCGCGGGAAACAAGCACCCCAAACGTTAGAGGTAAGGGGACTCACGGGAAACAAGCACCCCAAACGTTAGAGGTAAGGGGACTCACGGGAAACAAGCACCCCAAACGTGAGAGGCAAGGGGACTTACAGGAAACAAGCACCCCAAATGTGAGAGTCAAGGAGGGGACTTACAGGAAACAAGCACCCCAAACGTGAGAAGCAAGGGGACTCGCGGCAAACAATCACCCCAAACGTTAGAGGCAAGGGGACTCACGGGAAACAAGCACCCCAAACGTTAGAGGCAAGGGGACTCACGGGAAACAAGCACCCCAAACGTGAGAGGCAAGGCGACTTACGGGAAACAAGCACCCCAAACGTGAGAGGCAGGGGGACTCACGGGAAACAAGCACCCCAAACGTGAGAGGCAAGGGGACTCACGGCAAACAAGCACTCCAAACGTTAGAGGCAAGAGGACTCACGGGAAACAGGCACCTCAAACGTGAGAGGCAAGGCTTACGGGAAACAAGCACCCCAAACGTGAGAGGCAAGGGGACTCACGGGAAACAAGCACCTCAAACGTGAGAGGCAAGGCTTACGGGAAACAAGCACCCCAAACGTGAGAGGCAAGGGGACTCGCGGAAAACAAGCACCCCAAACGTTAAAGGCAAGGGGACTCACGGGAAACAAGCACCCCAAACATGAGAGGCAAGGGGACTCACGGTAAACAAGCATCTCAAAGGAAACAGAGCTTACTACGTCCATGTCGTTGTTTCTGGGTAATGCTAAAAATAAGATATAAGGGCAATAGTGAGATTTTTTATTTAAAAAAATTACTTTGACCTTCGAATGAGCTTCAAAGTTGACCTAAAGGTCAAGGTTATTGTCCCTCAAGTCTACTCAAATATTTTTTTGCCCTTAAATCATCCAAATTCGAAAAAACAGCTTCTGGACGGATTTTTAATATTTAACCTTGATTTGACCTTTTCAAGGTCACTCCAACGAGTTATAAACTATCATTTTGGACATAAAATTTTTCGCTCTTTCCGAATCTGGCGTCAAAAATAGGGGTTCCCCTAAAAAAAATTATTTTGACTTTCAAATGACCTTGAAAGTTGACGCCAAGGTCAAAGTTATTAGTACAGTCAAATGACCCCCATCGTCCTGAATAACTTTTGTCTGCACAATTTTTGTTTATTCGGCTTACCAACGGAGATATTTGGATGCGTCAATTAAAATTGCCCACCCTGTATATAAAATAATATACAGTATTGCCCCGAATTGATACAGTTGTTTCAGTGGTAATGGTTGCCATGTACGATAAAGGAATATTACCATACAGCTGCAGTTATGACTTAGTTACCAGCCTACTTTTGTATACTATGTAAACCAAGGCTTAATATTCTGAATGATTTCGATGCACAATTTTTTTTATTCGGCTTACCGGAGATATTCAGATGCGTTGATTAAAATAGCCCACCTAGTATAGTATATAAAAGCTTGCCATACTCGAAAAAAGACCTAAATCAGCTTTTACAATGATTTAATACTTCTTGATATAAGTTATAATGAATAGATAATACAGATCATTTATAAGCTAAACACTAACAATACAACAAAAATAAAAGTAAACAAAGACTTAACAGAAGAAGTGCTTATATCACGCGGAATAAGACAAGGCGACAATCGTAACTGTATCTGTACAGTAATATTCCTTTACCCTACATGGCAACCATTACCATACTGCAACCAATAAACTATTGAACACACCACGGATGTTATGAGTCATAACAGCCTTAGATGTCTTAAAATCCTCGCTTTACGAGCTCGGATTGCAAAACAACATTAGCGGCAGTTATGATAAATGATACTCATGACATTCCTAGATATGTTAATAGCTATAACGTTTTATACGAGCAATAAATTGTTACTATAATTTATTAACATAAATTAATGATTTTTATTTACTTGTTCTCTCCATATATCGGTTCTTCCAAAGGTAATTCCTGATTAATTCTAGTAGATGTTGGTAGATCAGAAGGGGATGTTGTTTCACCAGTGTAAGAAGGTCCTGGTCCAGTTGTATTTGTTTCTTCAGTTTCTTGTCCAAGGAGAGTTTTTTCGATTGCAGATGGCTCCGAAGGAGTTATTGTTCTTGATACAGATTGTACATTATTTTTATACTTTTGCATGAAAGCATTAAAACGTCTGTAACACGTTACATGGTATCCATCATTTTCATTGACGCAAGATGGCAAAACCAATCATGTTTTTTGCGAACCGATAAAGAAACACTACACTTATTTAATGCATCGAGTGTAAATCATCATCCGAGCGGTATGGAAATTCTACAATACTATAACTATACTTAAATAAGCGCCCCTAATGCGAAATAAGCAGTCAAGAAAGACATAGAACTGGTATATTCAAAAACGTCGGAAAAGAGGAGCACAACATTAAATGGAGCAAAATGAATGGCAGTTCACCAGATAAATTTGTTATGACTAGACATATCAATGACAATAGGAAGACAGTAAAGATATAAAAATAGAAATTATATGAACATATGAAATAAATAAACATTACTATAATGAAGACACCCGGTATTAGAGATTGTGATGAGATACAGAAGAAAGAATCAAATTGTACTCATAGTATGATTGATCGCAGTTGGCTCCATCTCTGTACAAAATGCAGATAAAACTCCTTACCCTTATTCAACTACTTAATTACTTTGTGCTTTATGGTGTGGTTAAAACTGATCTGACAAGACAAGATTATCTTCGTGACATATTGACGATCCATATACACACCTGCAAACCTTCAGCTGGATATACAACGAGGAATTATCTGTTAACGTAATAAAAACAAGTTACGTCTGCGATTGACCACATGTTACTGTGGATAACTAATCTGCCTTTATTTGGGCACATTTCGCAGTTTGGTTCTGTCATAAAATTGGAAGGATGGATGGGCATCACATTTGATGGCTTTGGAGCCTGACGAAGCACACACCACGGAATATTCATTGTGAGAGATGTACAAAAAAAACTATCAGGTATGGAGGAAAACTATATATCGCTGCAATAGATCGGAAGCAAGCATTCGATAGCGTTTCAGTGGAAGACATTGCGAAGCCAAGGGATTAATAATAATTTACTGAAGGCCATCAGAGAGCGATGGAGAAGTCAATGGTGGGAGTATCTCTAAAAGATCGTAAAACGAACGTGTGGCTGAGAGAAATTACTAAGGTGGATGATGTGGTGGAAAAGGTACTAAAGTAAAAATGGAAATGGGCTGGTCATGTGGCCAGGTTGGAAGATGACAGGTGGACAAGAATCGTTATCGAGTGGAGACCTAGACAAAGAAGGACATTTAAAGGAAGACCCCCCATGAGATGGACAGATGACATAAAGAGAGTGGCGCATTATGACTAGATGCAAAAAACCAGAGACAGACAAAGATGGAAATTACTTGGAGAGGCCTACATCAGATAGATAGATAGATAGATTGAAGGCCATCATCAGTTTATATGTAGAAACCGGGAATGGAGACTGAATAAATGATAATTGCACAAATGAATTCTTAAGTAACAGAGGCATCAGACGGAGCAATACTGAGCTCACTACTATTTATTGTGGTAACGGGGAAAATTATAGAAAAGTTAAAGAAGTTTCTGTTATGGGTGAGAAACTTCGGGCATCTTATCTGGAAGAATGCAATGAAAGTGTACAACTTAAAAATAAATAATAATAATAATTTGTCCTTTATTTCCACAAAAGCAATAAGAAAACATCCAAGATGTGTCGCCGTTCTTCCATCTAACCTTGATAAAATGGAGACAATGCTGTTAGCGTGAGAGTATGAAGATATTGGCCTGCATACAGAGGCTGAACAACTGAAGCAACCCTCCAAAATAGAGTATTTGAGAGCTGTAATAAATTAGAAAGGAAATTCCGAGGAAGAGATCAATAACAAGAATAAATGCTGCAGGCATGTCAAACTGAGGGTCCCCCGAGGGCCATATGGGTACATTTGTGATGTCTAGTCATGAAGGCCACACACCACAACTAATTAAAGTCATTTAATAAGAATTATCTAAATTACTTCAATTAATCACTACAGTATCCTTTGTGCGGGCTGCATGTTTGACATGCCTGATTTAGTGCATTAAACCGAGCATTTTTAAATAAGAAGGAAGAAAATAAATTCATCTTGGGTCCTTTCTAAAAACTGAAACAAAAAATAAAAAATATGGAAATTAAGTTTCTTAGAAAAGTGGAAGGCAAGAGGCAAGATAGAATTCGGATTGATATAATACCGAAAAAATTGATCATGGAACAAATCGTTAATATTCTTATGCTGATCGATGCACATTCTGGGTTTTACATAACTTATAAGTTACGTAATAATAATGCTCAAGGATTATAATGTGATGTATTTAGTACTATTAATTTTTGCAAACGTGGTTCTACATTGACATTTAACATAGACACAAGGAAAAGGAAAAACTCACATAATTATGAGGATTGTTCAACAGAAAGACGTTTGGATCACATAGGCGCGAGTTGATTATACGAACAATTGCATGCGGCTGTTGAAATTGTTTATTGGCGTATTAATGAAGTGTCTGCCAATTTCTTTGGAGCTCCAAAATGGCGTTTACTATGGAAAATCCGTCCAAAGATAGATCAATTTTTAGCCGCCCAAAGGACGTCAACCGCTATAAATCCATGGGGGAATGAAAGTTCTTGATAGTGACTTGGTCACTATAGTTATTCTCACACTACAGTGGTTTAGTAAGGCAGAAAATGTTGACAAGGAAGATTTGGTTTATCCAGAACACGTTTCTGTTGCAACTTCAGATGAAAACATCATAAAGTTCATGTCTTTGGTCTATTAAAGCAGTCGCTAAAGAGACAGCAACTCACTTCGGACGCTGAAGTACAGATTGCTGTTAGAGAATGGTTTTATTAATAGCTATAAGAATTTGACCAGAAGGAAATCTATATATTACTACAACAATATGACTCATGCCTTATGTTAATAACTTTTTTTTTTAATTGTGTAAATAAACTTATGCTACAGCTTCCAAACGTGTTTCTATTGAACAATCCTCGTAGTGTATGAAGTCTCCAATGCTTCAATAATCAGTTAGTTCGTCAGTTGGATGGAATCATTGTCTCCTTGAAGGGGTTGCGACCTATTTCCTGCATAGTAATGGAGCTGCTATACATGTTACTTCCTGCGTTAATCACCAGCAGAACTTTTACTTTGGAAACAGGATTTGGCTGTAAGACTATGGAAGGTAGTTAATACCGCAGTAGTCACTGGTTTGTGCTACTTCTATATCCAATCTTTTTACCATCATTGATAACGTGCTACTCAATTATATCCCACATGTGAGTTGTCCATGGTTCAAATTCGTCAATATTGTCGTTTTTATCCTATCTGGATAAGGCAGAGAAGTATGAAGTGAATCATCAGAATCTGAACACATAGGTTAGTAGGAATTTTATTCGTCCAACTACCAGCAATTGACCTTTTCAATGAGACACTACAGGAGTTGCAAATACTGTGTAAGTTTATAATATTAAAGATGGAAACTTTAAAGCAGTTAAGGGGTTATAGTTACTATTAGATCTAAGAGATCTAATCAAAGACATGGTGCTAGCTGGTAGGTGTTCCTTTCAGTTAATGGAGGGTTCGCCAGGAGGCGCCAAATCCTATCTGCGATAAATAGATGGTGATTTGGTAGCTGAATTAGCTTTAAATAACAAAAACATGAGTATACTAAAAGAAAGTGATGATTTATTTGTAAAGCATCGAACCGTATCTATGCAGAGTAATTAATGCTTACTATGTTTTGATTTCAGGACATCTCCACATCACCAGATTGGAAGTATCAAGTTACGTAAATAGACTTCATAAGGATTTATTTGTTTCCATTGTAAAGCAGTTAGATTGTTATTATAAAGAACATAGTTGGATTGTAGTGTATTCCATTTTGGTGGATCAGTGATTCTCCAAGCACCAGTTTGTGACGTTTATGTATTTAGTTCTCATGCATAAATTACAATATAATAGTAATAAATAATTGTGTGTCTTTAAGAAAGTAGAAATACCTGTAGTAGACGTTATTTCGTGTATGTGTCAAATAAATGCTTAGCCTTTAAAACAAAAACAAAATATTAGTTTTGGTCACTAAATAGACAATCTAGCAGTTTGATTCATGCCAAAACAAAATCTTTGAATACGAAACACTTCTAACAATCATATTTTCAGCTTTTGTCGTTTTTATTACCTTTGAAGTATGCAGTATTTGAACTTCCGTTTTACAAAATTCTTTAAAGGGATTCTGCCATTTGTACAATTTACCATATAAATTTTGATATATTTTACGAAATAAAATTCCATTTAACAGAGTAAAATACAAAATTTTATAAAAAAATGTCTGAATCGAGTTTTTGAAATTCCATCTCTACATATCATAGATTTCCAGCAAGCTTTTCATGGAGTGACACGAACGGAAATAATAAAAGCAATGAAAGAATTATAATACAGTTAAGAAACAATAGCAATAGTAGCGATAACCTTAGGGAGAAAGATCAGCAGGATCAAGTATAAAAGCAGCATATCTACATAGTTTCAAAGCAACACGGGACTAAAACAAGGAGCCCCCTATCACCACAGTTGATTAACATAGTATTGAAATACGTCATAAGAAAAGCCACAATTGATACAAATAAAAATATTGTAAATGGTCCATATCAAATCCTAGCGTATGTAGATGACCTGCTAATAATGACCATGACAAAAGAGCAGTTAAAAGGAATTATAAAGTACTTTGTAAAAAAAGCGGAGCAAGCAGGTCTGACAAACTAAAAAAAAAATCGCATTACATGATTATGGGTAATACAAAACAAGGCTAAAGCCAAAAACTAAGTGTAGAAACAAAAACAACCAAAGAAAAACTAACCTTTAATATGACCAATAGTGTGACATATCTAGGAGTTGAAGTAAACAGTGAAGGCAAAGAAATACAAAAAAGAATTTTAAGTGCTTCAAAGTATGCGGCTTCCTTAAATAATCTAATAATCAATAAAAGGGTCTCGAGAGCAGCAAAAATCCGTCTGTATAAAACAGTGATTAGACCTAATTTAACTTACGCGAGTGAAACCTGAGTGACAACAAGAGCAGAAGAAAATAAATTATTAACGTGGGAAAGGAAGATTCTACGTAGAATTTTAGAAATTTAGTTACCTTGCCGTTACTACGTACGCACACGACTACGCGTAAAATATATCTAAACCCAACAAAAGAAACAAAAATAAATAAATAAACGATGTCTGAACATGTTTAATTCTAACCGACCGAAAACAATCCTGTCTACGCAAAACGCAAATAATGTAGAATGTGCAAAAAGCATGAATAATACACCAGATGCCGGTAGATACCTGTCCTAATTCTCTGATATGGAGTATACGCACGAATGTTGACATGGTCCCGGGACTTCTCCTGTGCTGGCTGTAGTCCCGGGACTCGGTTTTTTTGGTAGAATCCCGGGAAGGTCCCGGAACCGGATAAGTACAGAGACATGTCTAAAAACGCAAATGCTTCGGCGTTTCAGTAAAAACGCAAATTGAAAACGTGTTAAAATGCATTTAGTATGCCATTTTAAATTAATTTCTGTTTAAAAGCTCGACCGCTGTGTTTTTTACTAACAGATGTCAGTAGGCGAAAAATGCAGGTCTATTTTTAAACGATCAAATCATGCACTCAGACTAAATTTTGATTATCGGAACGTGATGTTCTCTTAAAGCACATATCTGATTAGGGAATGACAACATTTCAAATTTACATTTTTTTAAATATTTTAGGAAACATCTGCAAAAATTAAATTTTTTTGTCGAACGGTAAATCGATACTTTTTGCTTCAATGTCTAGGAAGGGTATTTGAAAATGTAATTCCAAATTTTAAAGGAAGTACTTGCAATAATAACACCAATTTGCCTTCACAAAACTAATTTTTTAAATGGCTACCTATTACTACTGCGAAAGTTCAGCTATAATATCACAGATGGTACGTACTTAAATGCATAAGATTATGCACGACACAAATTTGTGGGATATCGGACGAATTCTCTCATCTGGTTGTAGAGATGATTACTAAATCAAGTGTACCTACAGTTTAATAGGTTTATTGCATTTATTAATCTTCATTTATGAGGTAGCTAGTTAGTTTTGGCCACGTTCAGACCTCCGCAGGGGCTGCAATAGTATGGCAGTCACGATGCGAAGAGAAAATTTGATCGTTGAAAAACGCGAGTGGAACAATTGCCCACAAGTAAGCTGTGCAATCGCGCGCCTTGAGTAAATCGGTCCAGTTTTGTCGTTTGTAGTGTGATTTTGTGTGTGCATGGACCATTACTGTTTAAAGGAAAAATAGCCGAAATTCGTTGCATTTATCGATGGAAACCAGATGGGTGAAAGAGAGCGATACAGAGGCAAGGTAGGTGGCAATGCATTTTCCTTTTCGTTAAAAGCGTTCCCTCACCAAGAATATTGTAATCTACAATTAATCGAAAATTAAATTCTTAAGAGCTTTTTTGCAGGGGCGCAGGAACAGGGGGGGGGGGGAGGGCAAGGGGACGGTCGCCCCCTCATAGAATATATCAGGGGGTCAAATAGTCTATGAGTTTTTAAAAAATGTGTATGTAGGGTTTTCAAATTAATCTATACCTGATGCTAAAATTCGTTGTTCTATTGTAGGTGAAGCAAAAATAAAACACGTAGAATTTTTTAAACACGTCTTTAGTTATAGGTCGACATTGGAGAATTTGATATACCTATTCGTTTTTTTTCATATGAAAATGCAAATGCCGAAATTCTAGGTTGCATTGTGTTGGTACATAAACTTGTGGTTATTATTTTTGCGGTGAGGTTAGGTTTCATGTTGACAGGTTGACATTTCATTAGGTATTTTAAATAGTATAGGGCATTCAGTAAACACAAGTTGGCATGTGCATATAATTTTTGTGTTAAGGATTGTTTATTTTGTTTTGCAAAGGTTTCCACACCTGTTTACAAGCAGATTTGATTTTAAAAATGACAATTCATATTTCTCATTGTTAATGTTAAAGTAGATATTTTTCTAGAAATTCCCACCTAAAGTTATATAAAATGTAATAAAAATACAAATTAATAAACGTTACGTCGATAGTATTCAACACAGTATCTGTGTAATATCCTTAAAAGTAGTTATTCATAACATTTATGACAGATTGGAAGTAAATGTCACCCCCTTAACCCATTTGTTTTAGTAACTTTTTGGAAGTACACTCGTAGACAAAGATACATTTTTGGAAGTACACCATGAAATTTTGAAAATCAAAGGTCACTTTGTGTTCTTATGTTTATTGAACAGACTATAGCTCGGGCTATTATAAACTTGAAATGTGATTTTAAAATTTGGTTTTAATTAATTAGGTAGGTATTTCACAAAGGATAATTTCAATTTATCATAGCCAAAACTATAATTTATAAATAATTACGGTGTCAACCAATCAACATGAAACCTAACCTCATTGCAAAAATAATAACCACAAGTTTGTGTAACAACACAATGCGATCTAGTGACAATGTTTGTTATACCGGGTGTCCGTTCTCAAAGTCGAACATAGGCGATTAACATTGTATTGAACGTTTTTACCGATTCCTGCTCGCCAATTCAACTTACAGGGAAGGTAACGGTATCAATGGAAAGATAAAATTATTACGCATCAAATGATACCAATAATAATATTCAAGATGCGGTTTTTACTTTAAAATATTAATATAAAACTTAAGAATTTTTAAATATGCTATGACCTGCTTCTCAAGTTCGATAGCTTTTGTCAAAAAAAAATTGTAATTAGTTGGCGTAAATCAGTTATTTTCTATCAAAGTCTGTTAAAATGATCTACAGAAAAATGAATTATTTCAATGAAGAACGAGTGAATGCACTAATGTTAATTCCCTATGTTCGACTTTGAGAATGGACACCCGGTATATAAAATTTAATTTGTATCTTCTTGTTCTTCTGGGGAGGGGGGGGGGGGCGGTAGATATCAATATACCCTTAGGGTGTCGGATAATTATTATTATTAATTTTTATCAAACAATTATAAAATTTTCCAGAAAAACAGAAAAAAATAAGAGTAAAGTACTATTTCCGGTTACCCCATTTTAACCAAAAATTACTGGGATCTCCAAATTTATATTAAAAACAGATAAAAATTTTGAGGCCGATCAATTAAACCATCTGGTCTGTAGAGAGGACACATACAGACTAATAAACTGTCAGGCTTACGAACTGACAGACATACATCACTTCGAAAACCACTTTTTCTGAACGAGAAGACTCGATTTCTTGATTTGAATAAAATGACATTTATTTTGTTAATAACTATTGGACATTGACAGTCGGCCATTTTACTTTACTCTATGGAGTTAAGTGACACTTTGTTACCGCTAAATAATACTATAATAAAGTGTTTATGAAACAGTCGAACATAACGCTTAGTTATGTTAAAACCCTCAGAAAAAAAAATTTTCCCCCCCATAATTACAACAGTTCCTGCGCCGCGGCTTTTTTGAATCTATAATGTACAATTTTGGTGGTTCATATAAACGAATTGTGCATTTTATCGAGTATTCAGCCCACCGAGTGATTGTTGTACTGTATTTGTCAAAAAAAATAATGAGAAGCATCAGATGGCTATCGCCTCATGCAAATTTCACACAATTATGTTAATGTTGCTAGTATTCCAATTGCGTTGTAAGTATCTTATACGCCCTTCTTGCATATTGAAAAACATGCGGCGTCTGTATCAGTGACACTAGAGAAACATTGTTTCTAATTTCTAGAATTTGCCAAATCAAAAATTATTCGACCTTACATTATTCTCTTTGGTAAAATTTAATTGTTAACACTTAAACATTGCCGCCTTAAAGGAAAATTGACTCGAACAAACTGCATAAAAGCCCTTCCTGTAACGGGCTCGGGTTTTTGATTAATGATAATTTGTTCTCATCAATTTTACTAGGCAACAACTCGACGCTTCATTCTAACCCCCAAACCAGCTTTCATTTTTAAATCGGGCAATGAGATTATTTCACTAACTGTTGTCTGTAAAGCTATAACGCAAGTGATATCAATTTCAAGGATTTATTTGGAAAGTATACATTTTTTTCAGAAATTTTCAAGTTTTTGCAGAACTGAAGTTTGATCATGAATTGAAATTTATAGAAAAATCTCTTCAAGAAATCGATTCCGGGTTGCGATGAGTTATAACTAATAAATCCTTTAATGTTATACCACTAAAATAAAAATTTGGTGAATGAAGCAGAAGCAGAGAGAGCACCTGGAAGTCCCATATGGGAACACTTAAGATTACGTAAGAATAATAAGTGTATGTAGTGTATAGTTTCTTGATTTACGAGGTAATAGATCTGCTTACTCTTTGAAGAAATTTTACAACAATATTTTAAAGCCCAAGTTAAACAAATAGAAACTGATAAAATAATTAGCGATATCTTTAGTTCACCAAAATTAATAATTTCAGTATTTAATTATAAAATCTAAAAACCAAGTTAAATCCTCACAAAGTACAACTTTCAAAATTCAATTTTAATTACAAAGATCTTGAACAAGTAAACATCTTACACGGCACTTACTGAACGTTAAAGAGTCCCTATGAGAAACCGAAAAAAGCTTCATTTAACTTATTAATGTAATAAGTGTTCAAAATGCAGACCATTGGCATTTTCACAGGCAGCTATCCTCCGCAGAATTGACCTATTTGCTCGGGTAAGTAATTCAGGTGTGATGGTTCTGCATGCCTCTGTGATCGTGTTTTTCAAATCTTCTACACTACCGATTGGTGTTTGATAACCCTTATCTTTACGAGTACCCCATAGAAAGAAATCTAGAACTATCAAATCAGGGCTTTGAGCTGGCCAGTTGTGCATAGATTCTCTGCCAATCCACCGCCCAGGAAATTCTGTGTTTCTCACAGCAAGGTGGTAGTGTATCGGTGCTCCATCTAATTGAAGCCACATACGATTCCAAAAAAACAGCTCCAGTTAAATTACCTTCGAAGAAATGTGGACCAATTAGTGTGTTTCCCATTACACCACACCAAACATTTACGGAAAATGTGCAACTTTAATCCAGTGCGGATTTTCTTGGGAGTAATAAAGGCAGCTGTGCTTGTTAACGCTACCATTGTTAGAAAATTTTGCTTCGTCGGTGAACAGAACCAATTTTAAGAAATTTTCATCTTCAGCGATTTTTGTTCTCACGCACTGGCAAAATTTTAATCTTACGCCAAGATCTCGGCTTAATTGTTGCTGACTTACATGTACATTTTCATCTATTGCGTGAATAATGGACACCTCATTTTGTTCATGCATAACTGTTCTTGGGCGGCTTCTTGTAGGTTTCGAAACTTGCGTGTTCTTTTAAAGATGCTACTAATCGTTTAAAAAATTTTCTGCTTGCTGCTCATCTTTCCGGAAACCGGTCTCTGTAAAGCCTAACAGCAGCTTGCAAATTTTGTCGACACTCACTATAAATTAAAATTAGATCAGTCTATTCAACGTTAGTAAACATTTCTGAGCTTTGAAAATATAGTCCATTTATTTGACATCTGCACTGTCAGTGTCAAATTTAAAAAAAATGTCTCGACTATACCTCAAAAATAATGTGTTTTCTATTAGACTGTACAGTAATTTAATTGTTAAAATGTGAAAAATAGCAGTGGTGCCAACATAATGTCAGTTTGACAGTGCAGATGTCAAGTAAATGGACTATAGGTAATTCAATCACATTCTGCCTATCTGTACGGTAACCATGATTGCTAATACGATTTTTAATGTTTATCTATTCTTAGTAGCTATGATATATGTCATTTGGGTTGCATAAATTAACTACAGCAGCGGACAAGTTACGTGCACCACCCTGTATAACATCCTATAAGCAGTTTAATGCTGTAAGAAGTCTAATAAATTTTTCCAATGAAAATATCTTAAAACATACAATTGCGATTCTGGTGATTACTTTGACTAAACAATGATTCATGCACCTACATAGTTGTTTTGTGGTTCGATAGGGTGTCCGTATGTGTTAATAGAATAAAGAAAACTATTACTCAAAAACAAAAGAAAAATTTACTTCTAATAATATATGAATGTACAAAGTGTAATAGAGAAATATGAGCACTAAGCATCTGCTTTAAGTAATCCTTCAGTAAGTTGAACCTTTTCCCCAGGCTTAAACGCTGGCATCCCTAAATACGGGCACGATGCACAGCGAAACGCATCACCAAGGTAACACTAGAAGTGAAACGTTCATTACTGAATGGCTTTTCATATTTTACTTTAAACTTACACTTCCACATGACGATTTGGCTTGTGCTGTATTAACAGGTTTCTGGGCCGCAGCTTCAGCATCCAACTCATCTGCTAAGCCGCAGGAACAATCTTTGCAGGCTTTGCGTTTCCCTGTGGTGCCGCACACTGCAAAAACCGTTTACAGCACTAGATCACCAAGTAATTTTGCAACATACCTTTCAAAGAAGCCTGATCGGGTTTCTTGAAATCATCATCATCCAAGAGATTATCTGGATCTATAGTTTCTACGTCGTCGTCTAATCCATCATCCAATTTCCAAACAGCGAGTCCAGCCGAGGGTTTTGAAAAGTTTAGTTTTGTTGCTGAACCCACTTCGTATGTGGGTTTAAAACCTTTTATGTCATGAAAACTTCCATTTTCTTGTGTTGATACGTTTATGTAACCATTGGTTTTTAAGACAAACTCTGTTCTATCAACGTCATTTGATGGTAAATGATGAACTAATAGTAGCGCACCAGGTTTAAGGAGAGCATATATTTTCTTAACTGTCTCATCGTTAAATTCAGTTGCAGATTCTTTAGTGATCAATATTGCGTCAAAGGGTGTGTCATAACCTATAAAATAACATTCTAAAACTACATTTAAATATAATAATGATGTTAAAATTACCACTGCCTAAAAGTTTGTCTGGGTTACCATAGGTTATGTTTTTAAAACCTGATAATTCGGATTCTACCTCACTCTTAACACACAAAACTAAGATATTTTGCTCTTTCTTCAATAAATCCATTTTGTTTAACAATTACTACAATTTTAATCCCGATATTAATCAAGATAACACAAGATGATGCTGCGTTATCCGTTTATGTTTAGTATTTGACACAAAACGTCAAGTTGACGTAAGATATCGTGCAATTTGACAACCCCAAATTCTACCAACATAAATCTAGTTACATAAAATTTCTAATTGGTGTTATATACAGGGTGGTTCAACATATGCTATTAATTCGAAAGCGAGAGGTTAAGTGTGTCAACCAAATACGAAACATGCATTCTTCTTCTTTAGAAATTCCTTCCAGAAAACTCGTGTTATACACAGTATCATTCAGCAAGTATGTAATATTAATAACTTTATCAAAATATTGCTGTTACTAGAAAGTTGAGACATACTCAGACACTAATTAACACCAATAACCAGTGGCGTATAATGACAGAAGTCTCGAGAAGCTCGGGCTTCTGTTCGTTATTTCAAGGGGCGCCAAAATCGAATGATTGAAAAAATCTGGTGTGATACACTCACACAACTTCCTTTTACAGTGATCTTATAATTAGCCAAAAATTTGATTTTTAATTTTTAAGCATTTGTCAAAAAGTTTCAAAAATTACAAATTCTACAAAAACCGTACAAAATAGAGCGTTAGTTGAAGAGACAAAATATTCTATAAAATGTTAATCTGAATTCAAAAAATTTAATAATATACCGGGTATTCTATTTAAAATAGGAGTTCATAAAAAACAGAAAAAAAAACAAAAGAAACCCATTGTAGAAGTATTCAACTGGAAAATCACCTATGTCACATCAATACACATTAAAAATGTAAAGTTTGAAAAAAATCGTTAAAGCCGTTTTTGAAAAAATCGAAAAAAACGAAAAAATCACAAGAGTAAACACCTACTTCCGGTGATGCGATTTTCTTCAAGAGCTTGCTGTCGCAGCTACATAGTACACAATAGAGTGCTTTATTAACCAGGCAAGCTTATCCCACTAGATTTTGTGTCACAGGGATTTTAGCGCCACGCCGTTTGCTGCGCTGACCGGTAACCGTGCGTTCTGTCGTCTGTCAACCAAGCAAGACTAGAAACCGTTGGAGTACGTACTGCTCGATCCAGACGAACACTGCATGCTGATTTAAATCTTGGTGGTTATTTAAATCTATATACAGTGTGTAGGTGTTTTTCTGTGCTGTCAACTGTATCTGTCAGTGCTATTGAGTTCTGTCACTCGTCACTGTTGTTTGAACTAAGGTACTGTTACACCCGTATTCATAGTCGTTCGCCGGCGACTCGCCGGAGTTTCGTTATGAATAGTATGTTGGCGGCGCTGTACGTCTATGTCAAATTCGAAGTGATCAGGTTAGGTTTTCAGCCAGTTTTGGCAGAAACTGACACAAAATCTAACCTGCTAACCTCGAATTTGACATAGACGTACAGTGCCGCCAACATACTATTCATAACGAAACTCTGGCCAGTCGCCGGCGATCCGCTGGCGAACGACTATGAATACGGGCGTTAAAGTTTTCTAGTTTGAACCATGGTGTAAAGAATACAAGGTGTAACGTTCCGCAGAATGTGGGCGGACCTCAAATTCAACCAATCGGACATGGTCCGACAAATGGCACGATTGGTAGTACTGAAGTGTATTGTTGAAGACGCTGTCGATGTCAAATTCGAGGTTAGGTTTTGCGTCAGTTGGTGTCAGATTGACGCAAAATGTAACCTGTAACCCCGAATTTGACATCCACTGACAGTGCCAGCAACATATACGATCGCAACCATGGTTACACCATGATCGCGGCCGTGATGGATTTCCTGAGCAGGACCATCGGGGATTGGTTGACATCTCCCCTCTATTTTCTGAACGACTGCCCATCCCGGGAGCGTTTCACCTTGTATTCTGTACACCAGGGCTGTCCAACTTCAAGGGACCCAAGGGCCACTGTAAAAAATTTGATGGTTACGAGGGCCGCATCTTAAAATGTGTCGTATCCGACTTTGAGAGTGATTTGTAATAAATATAAAACGTATATATTTTAATACTAATTTTTATTTATTCAAGAAGCTTAGGTTACATTACAAAAAGCATTGAAACATAAAAGAGATATACAGGGTGTTCGCTGAGGTAACCGACAAACTTACACCGTATGTTCTAGAAGTGATTCTAAACAAAAAAAATTCTATTTACTTTAAGTTAATTCCTTTCCGTTCTTGAGATACTGACAAAAAAAACACATCAATTAATGTAAATTTACGTATAGAGGTGTGACGTTTCACCCCCTTACTAAGGGCGTCAAAGACTTACCCTTCGGGTTAAGCTCAAATCGGGGAAATACGTTCACTCAAATATATATTCGATTAGGTAAAACACCAGATAATTACCAAAACAAATATAATGTTTTTAGCTAGTTACAATTATTAATTAAAATAAATCTGAGTTGTACATTATTTAAAATTAACATGTTCTTCTGGAACGGTGTCTGGTTTCGTGGGTCGAGCTGCAACCCAATGCACCGGCGAGTTTTGCGGGTCCCTATTGGTAGTCCCCCGGTACGCACGCCGATTCTTCGGGAAATGGGCTAAGTGAGTCTTTTGTTCCTGCAAACTTGACCTTCCACTCAGCAGTGATTTTAAGCTGTAATTTTCCGGCGAATTTAGCGATTTTAAGGGTTACCTGGGGCAGGCGTTAGGGCCTTAATCCTGGTGCAGAGGTTGCTGGTACCTTCGGCGTCGTTACTGGAGCGAACGCGGTGTCAACTCCTGCAGATGGAATTTATTCGCCTTGAGCCGGAAAATGATGTTGACATTCCCCCGGTAGGGAATTTGCGGGCTGCGGAATCTAACGTCTTTTAATGACCAAAAAGGGGCCCTGCATGTGAGTTTATGGCGACTACAGGACTCTAGCCGCTCACAAGCGGGGTAGAGGCTGCGATTCCTACAGGTTACAGGTTTAATTATTAGTAAAATGAGGTTATGAGGAGTATTTCATCTCTCGGGGGGCCGGATTTTCGTTTAAAAATTAGGCGGTCGAAAATGGCTTTTAAGCAGTAAGCCGTGCAAGACAGTACAGCTTATTAAGAGAGGGTTAAAGCCTCAGGAATTCGATTTTCCAAGAAAGTTCAACAATCAAGGTAAAATCGAATTCTAGCGGTCTTGCTCTAGCGGAAAATTTGAACTTCTTGGGCTGACAGTACAACACGTCATCTCCCTTAAAGCAGGGTCTGGTAAGGGTTGGAGGCCTACTCCGTTAGACAGTTTAGCGTGTCAGACCGGAGAGCCCAAGTAAAAAAGAAGAGGACAGGATCAGGACTGGTGGACTCAAGGGGGAATTCGATCCGCGGGCCGCAAAAATATCCTGACGGGCCGCATGCGGCCCGTGGGCCACATGTTGGACAGCCTTGCTGTACACCATGGTTTGAACCACGTGCGTATTAGTTAACAGTGTTTTATGTTTTGATTATGTCTGCTTTATTTTTATTTGTTTTAAAACCAATCTCTTTAAAGACGGTAAGTACAATTAAATTATATGATCGTTGTTGTTCCGACTTACTAATTGCTAATTGAAAAGTAACTAGAATTTGAATTTGCCGCCACTTCCAGTAACTCAAAATGGCGGACGAGCTTGCTCGTATGAATATAGTACCTTAGTACACAAACTTATATATCACGTTTCAACACCGTACCTCTTTTCGTTTTTGAGATATTCTGTTCACAGACAGACAGACACACACACAGACCAATGAACAAAAATATGTTTTTTTGGGTTCAGGGGACTCTAAAACGTGAAGATCTGTTGAAAACTCAATTTCGAATTTTTAGGGTGAAACCAATACTTCCTTTGTCGTAAAAGGAAGTAATAATTCTTTGATATTTGTCATAAAATATTAATTCCCAGGCATGTATCTACTGTAAATAGCAATCGAAAATAACCACAGCCAAGAATTTACGGATTTTTCGAACAATAAGTAAAATTTTAAATAAAATACGCCACTGCCAATAACAGTCATGAAATCTTTCAAAAGTGAAGAAAACTAAGGTTAAGAGTGAACTACCTACAAAAGGAACAACTTCATACTTCTTATAGACTACATTTTATTAGTAATAATAATAATTCCGATGAAAATGGAAAACTAATGGAAGAGATGGCGAAGAGGGAAGAAAAATGGGAATTGTGAAAAGTCAGCTGAATGACAGATTAGACAAACTTGAAAATAAGCTAGAAATGATAAAGCAAGGAAAAAGGTTATACAACATGCTGGTTAAAGGAGTAAGATTTGAAGACCAGCATAAACGAGTAATTACTATCGATACTAAAGGCTAGGTATACAGTCAATATCCTAGAGATGGATAACTGGGACAAAATCAAGAAATTATTAGTAATAAATATGAACTAAATGCTATAAAATTTACATCGACAACGATATGATTTTAAATAAAAGGGAAGCCCAGGCGGGAATCAGGAAAATATCAAAGGACGGGATAAACAATAGTCATAAAGTAAAGATTGGATACAGGAATAGGGAACACTATAGAAGGAGATGAGTATAGCTGGAACGATCATAAAAGAGGAAAGAGAGAAAACTAAATAGCACCACAAAAGGACGGATTAAAATGAAGACGAAAGAAGAAAACAACATGGTTGACGAGAAAGTTACGAAAATGACGACCATAGCAGAAGAAAGCAAAAAGGTAGGAAGAAAATAAGAACCTGAAATGATATAGGAAGGAACAGACCAGCAAGAAGACGAAACTAATAAAGGACGAGGAAGACGATAAAGAATAAGAGAGAAGGAAAAAGATACAAACACAATCAATATAATAATGAAAATAAAAAAGTAAGGAAGGCGAAAACCGTGACGAAATATGAAAAGAGTAAAAAGAAGCTGCAAAGAAAAGAAATTACGACAAAATAAAAATAGGGATATGAAACGTTAAAAGTATAAAATAAAAAGAAAAATGACAGAAGAAATGGAAAAGATATAGAAGAAAAAATTATAGAAGGAATGAAAAAGTTCGATTTAGATTATTTACGCATTACTGAAACAAAGAAGAAAAGTAAAGACCTGATAAGATTAGCAAAAGAGTATTGGTCAGGAGTAAAAGAATTAGAGAGAGAGGGAAGGATGTTGTAGGTATGATAATAAAACCAGATAAAATAGAATATATAACGGGAGAAACATACATAAATGGAGGTAGTGTCGATAGATGTAAAATGGATGACACAGAAATATGGACAATAATAGCGTATAGCCGAAATGAAAACGCGTCAAAGGAATATAAAGATGATTCTTTGAAAAATTACAGAGCTAAATATATAACAAAGGCAGTAGCAAATTACAACTGAGAACAGATATGAGGGTTATGCATGGAAAATGTCCGAATAATAACGAATACAATATTTATGCATAAAGACACATAAATTTACCAGAGAAGAACATAGCAAATAGGAGAAATGGATAATTAACTACTTTCTAGTAAGTAGAGAAAGACTGACAACGATCAATGACATAAAGGCGAAAACAGAAGCATAAATAGTTAGTGGCCACTATTTGGTAACGATGAAAATGAAAATTAAATAGAAACAGCATGAAAAAAAACATAGAAAAGTGACAAAAGACAAGATTTATAGCTACAGGCTGAGGAACGAGGAAGCAAACAAAAAATATTAGAAATTCTTAGAAAAGGCCGTAACTAGGTATAGGCCGGGTAGGCCCCCGCCTACAGGCGCAAGCGGCAAGGGACGCCAAAATGGCACTGAAAAAAAAAGAATTTCTTCCGTACTAATAAAAAACAAATAAACAAGTGGCCAATTTTACAAATAAACTACTTTGTAATATTTAAGATTTTAGTCCAAATAATGCTAATAATAATAATGCGAATTGTGTCCAATCTGGTCGATACAGTACACTGCCTTGTGCAATTTGCAAAGGAAATGTTATGTGTCGACCAGATTGTAACAGGGTTTATTTTCTAGTTCTCACCTATATCAATCAAAACATTAGAATTATTAGCTTGTTAGCCCACCGCATAGGTGATCTTATTCTAATTATAAAATTGTTTCCATTTTTAAAACAATGTAATACAGCAGTAGCGACAAACTAACTTAAATTTTTAACAATTGTTGAAGCGGGTCTACTGATATTACATACAGATTGTCCGAAAGCCGTTTTGAACATAGGAAATTAATGAGTGCGACAAGGAGGACATAAGCACAATTAGAAGCAAGACAAAGATATAATGTAATCATGGCTAGGTAAATTTTTAAACTAAAATTAAGTCAATGAAATAAACAAACACTTCTGTCAAATATTTTATCTGTCATTAAGAGTATAAAGTGAGATTTAAATAATTAAAATAATTATGTGAATAGTAAACAATAGTATATTTAAACCTCACTTTATACTCTTAATGACAGATAAAATATTTGACAGAAGTGTTTGTTTGTTTCATTGACTTAATTTTAGTTTAAAAATTTACCTAGCCATGATTACATTCTATCTTTGTCCTGCTACTCATTTTGTTTATGTCTACCTCGTCGCACTCATTAATTTCCCATGTTCAAAACGGATTTCGGAAAATCTGTATACATTCACTGCTTTGGGCTCATCGCTGATACAGTCGTCCATTGCAACAATCAGCAGAACACCACGGATCGATTATGAGAACTTACTTGTTCCACTACTCTGGTATTTTTTGCTATAATCACTTTCCCGGTAGAATTTATTCAATTTAAAACACTTCTGCAACTCTACACGATGGTAGCTTTTATCACGATGGTGGCTTTTATAAAAAAATATATCGAAATTGGCCTGATGCAAGGCTTATACTACGTACTGACAGAAAAAGTTTCGCGTTTTAAATATATTGATTATTACAAAAGAGTGTGACAGTGTGGCTGCGAATACAGAACCTTATTCTACGTTCGTATGTTACTACGCATAATAATATGTAATTATTTGTTTATATTGTATTATATTAACATATTGATGTCTTTGCTAGCTTTTGAGAGCACCACATAGGTGGTCTAATTGTAATCAAATTAATTTTTGCATTTTTAAAATAAAAAAGTTGCAAAAGAAACTCTCAACTTCTTTAATACAGAAAGCGCGCTGCAAGAAATGCAACTTTTGCTAGATCGAATGATGGAAGTTTTCAAAATTCTCTACAAAATAGGTAAACAAAATCCTTTATGCTGTTAATAATACAGAAACACTTAGTAAAACGAATTACATGAATTAGGAAATTTAAAAAAAAACATTGCAGTCAGTGGGATTTGAACCCGAGTTCACTGAGAAATGCATATGCTTATCGTTACACTATAAATGACACAGTGGCATTCCAATTTTGAGTATACCATATGTTTATATATAGGAATTTGTAAAATGTTCTACTGACTACGTAATAATATGTGCTTTTTTAAATTATAATTGTTTTCCTAATCTTGTTTTCTGTTTTCATTTTATTTGTGTTGTATTTTCTTATTTTAACATTTAATTTTTTATTTTTAAAATGTTTGAATAAAAAATGTTGGATTTATTGTCACTTATATTGTTTTTGTACTGAAGGGCGCAAAAATATTATTGGCTTGCCTACAATAAAAGTTTGCCTAGTTACGGCCCTGTAAACCAAAGGAAGAAACTGGAGAAACACATATAAAGAAAGAGTATATTAGAAGTAGCCAAGACATGTTGCGGACCAGCAAAAATAGGAAACTCACAAATAAAGAAACCCCTGTGGTGCACACAAAAAAAATGAAAAAGTACCTGAAAACAAAAAACAGAGAAGACTATGAAGTAGTGATGGGAAGTTTCGATACTTTTGCGGACTCGTTCATTCCAATCTCATTCCGCAAGTGGATCGGGTCCATCGGAGTCGATCCTCGGATCGACATCGAAATTGAATGTGCATTTCAGACACCCGGGGTCCTACGTCATTCCGGACCAGGAACGAACAACGCGCGTATCTTTGTTTTGGTGAGTGGTCACGCAGTCGGTAATTCAGTATGTTTATATATCTCAAACATCAATTGGGCACATACAAAGCCGCCAAAAGCCACAAATCACTGATAACTGATAAAAAAGCATGCAACTTCGGCAGTATCATGTGTCGCCTGTCGAGCCTCTAAAACGAACACCATCATCATTTGCTGTTCCGCATCAACACATTGTATTGTATTCTGTATTGAAATGGATTGAATAACGGAATGCCAAAGGAATGAATGTCCGCGAGAATTGACACCTCGCGACCTATTCGTTCCTCGGAACGAATCAGGACCGAAACTTGAACTCGATCCAAATCGATCCTGCCCCGGATTCGATTCTTTGTATCGAATCCGACCGGATCGACACATCGCTACTATAAAGCCTACAAAGAATCAAGAACAAAAGTAAAAACCTGACAAAAAAGACAAAACAAGGCTCTTAGAGAGATTTTGGCAACGTAATGAAGGAAAACTATACAGAAAGCCAATAGTTATTTGTTTCATTAGTACAAAAAATGCATGATTTAGTGAAAAGTAAGACAGATTGCCGGATGACGCGCAGCGGAGTCCGGCGAGTCTTACGCGTCCCGAAAACGCATTTTTGTGCGAATGAAACATACTATTTTTTCTCCAACTAGGTACTCATAAATTCGTTAATATGACTTATTATTTAGAATCAAACATTGTAGGTTATATTGTAAAACTGTCATGGCGCAAATAAACAATCACTATACGGGGAAATTAAACAACAACGACGGCGATTGCCGAATATTGACGAAGCGTTTGTGTTTTATATAAAATTTGCCATGTAAAACCCTAAAGAACATTTTTTTCTATAATAATTTTCAAGGACAACTTTCTAGAAGATAAGTTGCATTCCTGCGCGGTCCCTAGTTTTAATAATGTTGGTACATAGATTTTTAGTTCTTTTTTTCCACTAATAAAATGAGTGTCATTTTGACAGATATGTCATAATAGTGGGTAAAACGAACAGCATAGTAAAATATTACAAATTTATTAATTATTAAACTAACAATATTTGAAAATAAACATAATATAATGAACGTTTGCAGAATTAAAGGTAATTGTAATTAAATGACAAGTTGAAAGAATAATAAATGTTGACATTCAAAATTGACACATAACCATAATTTTGAAAAAGTTCTACCAACACGGGGTATAAACATTTCCTAGCGGTTTAATCACATATCTACCAACATTGTAGCACTTTGACGGTTATTATAGAAAAAAAACATACTTTTTTAGACGACCACGTACGAAAGTAACATTATCGCGACAGCAGCCTACTACAGAAAGTTGACAATTTCATACACTAGCACGATATTATATCGTGCTACTCATATCGTAACGGCACAATGTTATTCACATCAAGGCTTGCTTAATTGTGTGACAAACGTCACTTTGACGTTTGTCACATAATTAAGCAGACCGTGATTCAAATAATACAGACGCTTTTGCTTTATTCGTTGCTCCGCTTCCAACAAGCTCTAATTTTTTATAATTGTACCAATAATAATATAACGATCAATTTTGCAAACGAAATAAAAACAATTCTTAAAAATAGAATTTACTTTGAGTGGTCGTCTAAAAAATAGTGTTCATAACTCTCTCGAAAGTGCAAATATCTGTGCTCGTGTTTTAGATCCACTCGGGCTTCGCTTCGCTACGCCCTCGTTTGTCTAATCAACACTCGCACGATATTTGCTACTTTCGACGCTTGTCATGAAAATAACTATATCTTGACTCCATTTTTGTACTAGTGCAAATATGAATCGAAAAGTGTACAGTTGCCAAGGTAATTGGTGAACATCCCGAAATGACTTACTTTTTATACAAAATTATTTGACAATATGGCGTCTTATTCGTGTGGTTGGAGAAATTTTTTTTATGGCCTATTGAAAAATAAGATACTAAAATACAACTTTAAAAAATATAAAAGACAAACAAGGAAATGTATTGACTAAAGAGGATGATATTATGCGTCGGTCGTTCTGAGTGCAAGTACACATTAAAACTGTGCTCCGTAAAAACAGTGATTTTTGGCAGAAATATCAGTGCAAAAAGTGAATAACGTGAGTTGCGTGGTCAGTAATGGTTGAAGATCAACTTTATCCATATAAAGAAGAAAATCTCATCACCGTTTAGTCTAAAACAACTAGTTTATGAGTTTAATGAACACAAATATCGTAAAATAACTCTTAACATCGCCAGTGGTTTATTGAAGGTGACTGCATGGACATACTAATCTTATCACGCAGCAGCGTGCATTTAAAAATTATCCAAAAATACTGTTTTGTTCGCAACTTCAAAATATAAACAATAACGAAATGAGTAAGTGTCAAAAATGTTTCAGTGCAATAGAAAATTTGGACTTTGCTAAATGTGGCCAATGTCAAAATGCGTACCATTTTGAATGCTCGATTGCGGAACAAGCATATAAAAAAATTAATAAAAATAAAAATCTTTGGAAGTGCGCTCTTTGTTCAGGTGTAGTTACCAGAAACAGAAGCGGAAGTACAGCCAGTTCTTCAGTTGCTGAAGTAAATAAGAACATTGAAAATAACGATGTACCGCCTTCAACCAACACTATGAGTAATGATCTTTCTGGTATAGTGGCTACGCTTGAAAAAATGGACAAGAAATTGTCATCCATAGATGGCAATTATAACGGCCTTAAGGATGAAATTAAAGAAATTAGTAAAGCTGTGTCATTCATATCTGATCAATATGATGAAATAATAAAAGTAGTGCATACTCTACAAAACCAAATTCAAGAGAATAACAAAGATATTACAAGCTACAAAGCGAAATGTGACGGTTTTGAGAAAATAATAAAAAATCAGAATGAGAAAATTAATGAGCTAGAACAATATGGCAGAAACAAAAATGTGGAAGTATTTGGAATTAAACAAAGCCAAGATGAAGATTGCAGAGAGATAATTGTCAAAATCGCTAACGAATTACAAGTTACTCTGGAAAAAGAAGATGTTGACATCGCTCATCGACTACCAAATGCCAAAGATAAATCCCCACCAACCATTGTCGCGCAATTTCGGACCAGAACAAGAAGAGATGAATTTCTAGGCAAACGCAAGCTAGTAATTACCAACAGAAATATACAAGGCGCTGCGCTCGGCTCTACAGTGTTTATCAACGAACATCTTACACCATACAACAAAATACTTCTTGGAAAAACGCGCAGTCATGCCAGAGAAACAAATTATTCATTTTGCTGGTTCAAAAATGGAAAAGTCTTTGTCCGGAAACAGCCTGACAGTAACGCCATTAGAATCCGCAATGAAGACGATTTAATGAAAATTAAGTAACTTTTTTATGGGTAAGCCGAAGTTTTTTTTCTTTTGCGTTTTTCAGTATTACATGTTTAAATCTAATATGGAGACACTAATCTTAGGAAAAGAATTAGACGATGACACAATTGATACTCTTATTACTGATCATATTGATGATAGTAAAAACATTATTAGTACGTTTTGCCAAAATTTTGAAAATTATTTCAATATGCTTAATTTAAATATACGCAGCGTGACAAAAAACTTCGACGAACTAGAGGTATATATTGGTGAATTTCATAATTATTTTGATATTATTGTTTTAACTGAAACCTGGCGAGTCGAGAATATTGAGTGCATAAACATAAATGGCTATGTTACTTATTACAACTGTAGTTATCAAAATCAAAATGATGGAACGATAGTGTTAATTAAAAATTCTTTAAAACATAAAGCCACTGTAGTAGAAATACAAGATTTTAAATTTCTTAGAATTGAAAGTGAGAAACATCGGGAGAAGATTTCGTTAACTGCCATTTATAAATTGCCCTCATACGACACGTCACTTTTTATCGAGCATCTACAAAATTACGTAACTGGGTATTGCGGCAGAGGTACGGAGATTATTACGGGTGATATAAATATCGATATCCTCAGTGATAATCATAAAGATAGTCAAAAATATTTAAATTTAATGTATCTACACGGATTCATTTCTTATATTAACAAACCAACCAGAATACTAAATAACGCTGCTACATGCCTGGATCACATATTTATAAAATCCCTAAATATTCAAAGAAATAATACACTCTCAATTATATTTCAATCCAAAATTACAGACCATTGTCCTGTATTTTGTTCTCTAAAAATAAATAGTATCATTAAGGCATCTGGCATACAACATCGAACACGAAAAATTATTGACTATAAGAAAATTAAGCAGAAAATAGGCGAGGTTAACTGGGAACATGTAATCGATAAAGATGTTGATGAATCTTGTAAAAGTTTAACTAAATTAATACAGTCAGAAATTAAAAATGCAACAATAATAAAGAAAATAAATAGTAAAAACTTTAAACGAAAACCTTGGATTACGCAGGGTATCATTAATTCAATTAATATCCGTGATGCTTTATATAACCAAAGTATATATCAACCTAATAACGAAATAATAAAAAACCTTTACTTAACTTATAAAAACAGCATACCCAAACTCATTAAACAGTTAAAGTCAAATTATTATAAGGAAAAAATTACAAATGCAGGTAACCAGCCTCGAGACATATGGAAAATAGCCAATGAATCTATCAACAAAAATGTAAAGATCAAAAATAAATTGCCAGATAGTATTTCCCCGGATAATTTTAATAACTTCTTTGTTAACATTGGATGTCAACTTGCAGAAAAGATTAATATAAATATTACTGACCAGGCTCAAATGCTCAAAAATATTCAAAAGAACAATAACTCTTTTTTCTTAACTCCTACCGATCCAAGCGAAGTAAAAAGCGCAATTAAATCTTTAAAAAATAGAAAGTCACCTGGCAGTGATAATATTTCTGCGGAAGTGCTGAAATGTATCATTGATGATGTTTCGGTGCCTCTGTCGCACATATTCAACGAATGTTTTGTACAAGGTTATTATCCGTGTTCGCTTAAAGAATCGGTAGTTACACCGGTCCTCAAGAGTGGCTCAACTGATAACCCGAATAATTATCGTCCTATATCATTAATTACAAACATAAGCAAGGTATTAGAAAAGTTAATTAAAAAAAGGCTTATGAGCTTTATTTCTACTAACAATATTTTATCAAATCATCAATTTGGATTTGTTGAAGGCAGGAGTACCAGTGATGCAATCTCTGTGTTAGTAGAGCAGATTTATTCTTCCCTAGATGAATCAAAATCATGTTGTGCAATATTTTTAGATTTGAAAAAAGCATTTGACACAGTTAATCACAATATATTAATTCAAAAATTAGAAATTCTAGGAATCCGAGGATCTACTCTAAATTTATTTAAAACCTATCTAGATGGAAGAACACAAGTTGTTGCAGTTAACGGAGAAAAAAGTCAACCGAAGACGGTAACCTGTGGAGTCCCTCAGGGAACAGTGCTGGGACCGCCACTATTCTTACTGTACATGAATGACCTTCTTCATTTGACATTAAATGGGAGGGTAATATCATATGCGGATGACACAGTTTTGTTTGTTGAGGGTTCCACTTGGGAAGATGTTGTAATGAATGCTGAACAAGACATGACAACAATACAATCTTGGTTAGATTTAAATTTTCTAACGCTAAACCATGAAAAAACCAAGTTTATGCCGTTCAGCATTTATTCGCGCACTCAACCAAAAATAAACAAATTAAAAATACATGCAACGGGTTGTGAACAAGCTAATTGCTCCTGTAAACAAATTGTGTCAACAAAGACAATTAAATATTTAGGTATCACTGTTGACTGCTTTCTTAGATGGGACACACATATAAATCTGCTGGCTAATAGACTGCGAAGACTGATATTTCCGTTCAAAAAATTACGAGATATTATACCTATCGATAAACTGAATATTTTTTATTGTGGTTTGGTTGAGTCACTTTTGAGTTATGGAATTATTGGATGGGGTGGTACATACACTACACATATTAAAAAATTATATACTATCCAGAAAATTATACTTAAAATAATATTTAAAAAACCCCGCCATTATCCAAGCCATCTGTTGTTCGAAAATATCACAATACTACCTGTTGCAAAGTTATATTTATTTATAGTCTTAAAACAAATACATAAAAGGAGTAATTGTATTTCTATTAATTAGTCATGGCTACAACACACGAATCAGAGAACAACAGATGGCCGAGACTAAAAAGATGAATAAAACATTTGGTCAAAAATGTTTCTTATATTATGCACCAAAGGTATATAACCTGTTCAATACTTACGTAAATTGCTTTAGCATAAGGGTAACTAACGGTAATTTTAAACACATAGCTAAGAAGTGGAGTTTAGAGTTGTCATGGCAAACAATAGAAGAACTTTTTGCTTAAAAGTATAGAACAAATTAAACTAACTTTATCTAATTTTTATCATATTTTGTGTACTGTCCTCAGAACACCTTTAAATCTAATGAAGTTAAATTAAAAACCACACACAAACTGGCTATCAGTTTTCAGTGGTGTAGCATGCACTCACTATTCTCGAGTGCATGATGTTTATTCGGAGGTGAATAATTATAATAGTATACAAACCTTTTAATGGGTTCGTCACATTTTCTACATTTTCTATATTTTGTATTTTTTTTTTCTTATGAATAAACATTGATTTGATTTGATTTGATTTGAAGACATTATTTTTATGAACCATTAGAGGAAACCGAGGACTCTTTCTGAATTACAATTTACATTTTCTGAAATAGAAGTTACACTTTCTAAATGACAATTGGAAAAGATGTAGTCGAATTTTTCATTTAAAAGAAATTGCCTTCTATTAGCCATTGCGTTTTGGCTCCACCCATAGTTACACAGTCGCGTTACATATATGAAATATTCAGCTGGGACAGTCCTTGCTGTGAGCTCACATACCATTAACAAGAAAAAAGATAACGTTTCTTATTAATTCCATGAGTTTACTTACCTATGCCGATGTACCGAAGGAATTATACCAGAAGGATTGCTAGCAGTTGAATAAATCCGCAAAGATAACTGACGAATCAATTATTTTAAAATTCTTACCTGCTCTAACTGTAACTCTACATTCTATAACAGCTGCAACGAGAGTCACAAAACGTACACCTCTGATTATACGAAATTTTACTGCTATATTAGTTAACCCAAAAATAAAGAATACAACACACCGCCACCTTGACCAATGTAAACCAGTGAAACGAATATGGACGCAATTTCAAATTTAGATTCGCCAAATTCTTCCAACAAGAGAAACTAATAGAATTCCACAAGACCGCAGACCTCAAGAAGTGTCAAAAACAAGTGTACAGAAACTTGACAAAATAAAAACACTGAAAAACTCAATTCTGCTAAGTAACTAAAGACAGTTAGAAAAAACGAGCTTGAACTCAAAGACTTCAATGAAAAAATTAAAACTACCACCAGTGAACAAGTAAAGAAGATCGAAGGAAATAATAATCAAAGCACAGATGTAATGCTCGCAGCTGTAAAAGAACTCGAGGAAAAACACCGGCAATCCAAATATCTCACTTGTGAGATAATTGCAAGCAAAGCCAATGATACGATAATCAAGAAAAAAGAAAATTTAACAAGAACAATCAGCATCATTCAAGCTTTGAACATCGACCTATCGTCATTCCAGTCTGTAATTTAAAAACATCCAGTTTACATATTTAGGGAAATCAGATCCAAACAAAAACAGACCTACTCTTAATTGCAGGGAGCTATTCCATGTAATTCTTCGCAAAAGCAAAAATCTGGTGTGATACACTCACACAACTTCCTTTTACAGTGATCTTATAATCAGTCAAAAATTTCATTTTTAATTTTTAACCATTTGTTAAAAATTTTCAAAAATTACAAATTCTACAAAAACGGTACAAAATCGAGTGTTAGTTGAAGAGACAAATTTTCTCTAGAATTTTAAGGTGAATTCAAAAATGTAATAATATACCGGGTGTTTTATTTAAAATAGGAGTTAATAAAAAAAATAGAAAAAAAACAAAAGAAACCCACTTTAGAAGTATTCAACTGGAAAATCACCTATCTCACATCAATACACATTAAAAATGTAAGATGAATGTAAAGTTTAAAAAAAATCGTTAGAGCTGTTTTTGAAAAAATCGAAAAAAACTGAAAAATCACAAGAGTAAACACCTACTTCCGGTTATGCGATTTTCTTCAAAAGCTTGCTGTCTCATCTACATAGTACACAAAACTTATATATGAAGTTTCAACGCCATACCTCTTTTCGTTTTTGAGATATTCTGTTCACAGACAGACAGACACACACACAGACAGACACACAGACAGACCAATAAAAAAAAATATGTTTTTTGGGATCAGGGGACTCTAAAACGTGAAGATCCGTTGAAAACTCAATTTCGAATTTTTGGGGTGAATCCAATACTTCCTTTATAGTAAAAGGAAGTAAAAATGTATCTACAATTTCAGCCAAGGGCGACCAAATTCTATTGAAAACCTAAATCAGCTAAATAACTAGTTGAACACCAAAACGACAGATCCAGACGCAACTATTAAATATGTAAGAAGCACTCTTAGAATGATCACCGGACAACAGAGAACTCGCAAGGAAAACTTCTTCCTGAAGACTATGTACACCGGTACAACTAGTTTTCTATCAAAATGTTAACAATTCCAGGTCAAAATCAAAGAACATAAACCACACGTTACTATATTAATCAAAACATTGTTAAAACCGGACACCCCGATTAAATTATCGCCCTGAACAGCAGACCAGATAAACCAGGAGATGGTGCTATTGTATATGTAGAAAAGGAATTTTACAACCAACAAATTACAGCAATACTAAGCAATGATCTGATAATAAGACTGAATCACTATGGCTGAAGATATGCTTCTTTCAACTAATTTTAGCGGTATCTATATTATACCGACTACCTTCTCCGTTAGTACACCCTCCAAACCAGTTAGCAAACTTAACAAAGGCAACATTTATATTCAGTGATTTTAATTTGTCTGTCGTAGCCTGTTAATTCAATAGGTTTTAAGGTGGTCTCAGATTCAGTACTGCAAAGTGCTTCTTACGACTCCCACGGCAGATTCTGAACCAATAAAGGTTCCGATTGATCCCTAGCTTGCAAGTTCTTCGACTTTTTCATTGCTTTCGCTCTCACAATGAGCTGGAACCTAGAGTAATCTCACTGTGTTTGCTATTCGTTTATTTTTGTCTTGCTTACTCTCTATTTTTAGTGTTTCTCTTTGGTTAACAAGGTTAATAAGTGTTTCTTCATATAATAGTTTGGTGCTGTTTTTTGTAGCATATTTATGTTGTAATTGTTGATTTTAAACTACTTTCGATTTTTGTATATTTTTGCTGGAAGCTCTTTAAGTTTTTCATCTGAGTTTCAATGATTTGTTTTCTGATTTCTTCTCTTATTTCTTTAATTGACGTTAGGCAAGGTCGCCCCTGCAAAAGTGCCGTCTATATTTGTAAATACACCTGGGGTAGACATCTTATTGCCTAAATGATCTTTTTATCCATCCCGCTATAAGATGTAGGGCGAATTCAGTTGATCTCCTGGGATGTAGGAGACACTACGGACACGAAGTTTTAAATCCCTTGGAAATTTCGCATTCGATCAAAAGTTAAAATCGCCTTGAAATGCTGATTTTTTCCCGGGCTACAGCGGAACTGCATACTCAATACACTCTGCTTTAATACTTGCTGGCAGAGCACTGAAAGGTTTGTGCAAGTACTTAGACTTATACTTGAGCCGCCGAACAGATAGAGTGGAGCAGACAACCCAAATAACTTATTACAAAGGTCACTCCATAATATTTTAATTATAATTACCATGGTGTAAAGAATACAAGGTGAAACGTTCCCTGAGATGCGCAGTCGTTCAGAAAGTAGAGGAGAGATATCAACCAATCCCCCATGGGCCTACACGGGAAATCTATTATGGCCGCGATCATAGTGTAACCATGGACGTGTTTGTATATTGTTGCTGGCACTGTCAGTCGATGTCAAATTCGAGGTTAGCAGGTTAGGTTTTTCGTCAGTCTGACACAAACTGACGCAAAACCTAACCTCGTATTTGACATCGACAACGTCTTCAACAATACACTTCAGTACTACCAATCGTGCCATTTGTGGGCCCATGTCCTATTGGTTGAATTTGCGGAACGTTACACCTTGTATTCGTTACACCGTGATAATTACTAAAAGGACCCTTATAATTAGAACTAATTTCAATTGACATTAAATAACTTTTTGAGGTTATAATGCAAATAGAGATTTCGACCAACTTAAAAGGCAAGCGTGACATTTGTGCACTTGTAATTGAAAATGTTTAGGCCTGTGGCCTGGCTCTTTCTAAATCTCATTATTGGCTGCGGCGTCGGAACCAAAACACGTTGAAGTTTCTAGCGATTTTTTTAGAGTTCCTGCAGTCAACCATTTTTCACAGTTACATGCAAGTATAAAATATTGACTTGTAAAGTAGTCTCTTAAGGAAATTTTAATTATTCATAGAGCTGCCTGCATTATGGGCCATAAGAAACTAATTCATAGTCAAGAAGGTGAAAGAATCTATTGCGACTACAAATTTATGAAGGAAAAATCAAGTGGGACTCCTGCAATTTCTCTCAGTCGTTTGCAAGAATAAATGACTAAAGCAACAGATGTTGGCCTAAATACAGTTATGCAAATTGTTAAAGGAGCCTAACAAAGTGGCAGAAGAAAATTTACTACTCCAAAAAAATAAATGATAAAACCTAGCCCCAGGTCATCTGTCGATCAATATGAAAAAGAAGTAATTTTAAGCGTGATCTATAACTTTGCCATAAAAAGAGACCTATATTGAAAGCTGTGTTCGAAATCGAATGATGTTTAAATCAGGACTTAAGAGACAGATGATTACCATCAAAATTATGTCGTGCTTGAAAGAAAAATTATTGGCAAATCTGAGTGCGGTAATGAAGCTCTTAACGATACTAAAATTAATTTGGTTAAGAGTCTATAACAACACTGATGAAGATAAAGTAATTAAAGTGTGGTCGGCGACAACGTACGGGCGAAAATCACAACCAAGTTCAATAACAAAGTGAAGGTCGGGTTAAATACACTGGCGCGGCACAGCAGTGAATTGAAAGTATCATTACAACCAGACGGCGCGGCGATAAGAAACGATAGCGCGGTAGTAAATAAACAACAAAAGCAGTGTTTAGACTTTTTAAATGAGTGAAGCGGCCAGTAGAATTACGAGAAGTAGCAACACTCAGGCGCAATTCCCGGAAAAAAGAAAAAGAGTACCGGAATCGCCGGAGCATGTCGAAAGGTGGGAACTCGAGAAATTAGCCTTTCAAAAGAGTAGAAAAATAGGCTGGTCGCCAGAAACAGAAGAAGAACAGAAAATAAGTGAAGAGACGAAGGAAGACGCAGAGATAAAGTCAGAAGAAATGGATGAATTAAAAGCACTGATAAAGGAGCTAAAAGAGGAGATAAAACAAGACATGAAGAAAAATCAAGAAGAATTGAAGATTGAGCTTAAGTCCAGCCTGGAAGAAATTAAAAAAATAAAATTGGAAAATGAGAAGCTAAGAAATGAGAACCAAAAATTAATTCATGAAAATATAGAAATTAAAAATGAGATAGGAGAGATTAAGAAAAACATAGAATGGCTAAAGAAAGAAAAAAGGAAGAATAACGTGGTGGTAACTGGGATAAACATAAAAGGAAATGAACCAAGTGTACTAAAAGAAGAGATGCAGACCTTTATGGAAAACCACTGAGAGGTGGATATTAAAATTAAGGGAGCTCATAAAATGGGAGAAAAAGTCTGCTTAAGTGAGTTAGAAAATGCTGAGGAGAAAACAAGAGTTATGTGTAACAATCAAAAGCTGAGAAAGATCCAAACACAAAGAATCTACATCAATGACGACTTAACTAAGACTGACAGAGAAAAGCAGAAGAAAATACGGGAGCTAGCAGAGCAAGAAAGAAGGAGTGGAAAAAGCGTGAAGATTGGTTACAATAGAGTTGTAATAGAAGGATAAGAATGGAGGTGGGACCCAAATTTAAAACAACTTCAAAAGCATAAACCACCAAAAAAACTAAATAAAACAAAAGTAGACGGATTTTTGAGGACGAACCTGGCAAGACATGGACAAAGAGAAAAGAAACAAGAAAAGAGTAAGAGTAGGTGGGAGAAGAAATCAATACAAAAAGAATTAAAGATAGGTACTTGGAATGTACGAGGTACTTTTGAAGAAGGAGCAATTAAAAACTTAGAAAAAATAATGCAAGATTATGACATTGATGTACTAGCCCTGCAAGAAACAAAGCAAACTGGAAGTGAGATAATTGATTTGGGTAAACACATCATGTTTAAGAGTAGTGGGGAAAATCGATATCTTGGGACGGGTTTTCTGATACAAGACAGGATAAAAAGAAGGGTGGTGGATTTCAAAGCAGTATCAGACAGGTTATGTTACCTAAGACTGCAAGGAAAATATAGAAAGATCAGTATTATAAATGGACATGCCCCAACAGAAGAAAAGGATCTGGAAACAAAGAGCGAATTCTATGAAAAGATGTGTGATATAGTGGGGAATATACCAAGGTATGATATAAAAATGGCAATAGGAGACCTAAACGCGAAAGTAGGGAGAGAGGTGATGTATCAAAATGTTACGGGAGGGAAAAGTTTGCATGCAGAAAATAATGAAAATGGAAAAAAGTTAATTGAATTTTAGGCTGAGAATCAAATGAAGATAGTAAGCACAAGCTTGGATCACAAAGACATACACAAAGTTACCTGGATATCGCCGGATGGTCGTGTCAAAGATCAGATAGATCACGTACTAATAGAAGCCAAACACTTTAAAGCGATCAAGGATTGTAGAAGTTACCGAGGAGCAGATGCAGACAGCGATGACATATTAGTTATAGCAAAACTCAGGCAAGAATTGCCAACACTAAGAAAAGAGAAAAAAGATTGACAAAGATACGACATAGAGAAGTTACAAGAAAAGAAAGTGGCAGAAGAGCTCGAAAAAGAAATAGAACAGAGGTTAGCTAGTGTGGAAGAAACAAATTAAACAATAGAACTAGAATGGGCAGGAATACAAAAAGGTGTAACAGAGGCGGTAAATGTTTGCTTAGGGAAACAAAAAAATATAAGAAGAGAAGAGTGGTTCGATGAAGAATGTAAGAGAGCACTAAATGAAAGAAACAAGGCAAAAATGGAAAGGGACCAAAATGGAACAGAAGAAGCAAAAAGAAATTACAAACAAAAAGAAAGATAGCAAAAGAAATCTGTAGAAGAAAAAAGAGAGAGCAACTAGAAAAACGATTAGAAAAAATGGAAGAACATTTCGTCAATAAAGAAGTAAAAAATTTCTATCAGAAAGTAAAGCTTTCAAGACAAAACACAAACACCCGAGCAATTTTTTGCAGGAATGAAGAGGGTTTGTTAATAGGGGAGACAAAGGAGAAATTGGAGAGATGGGCAAGGTACTTTAATAATCTGTTAAAAGAGATAGAAGGAAAAGAACTACAAATCACGCAAGCAACTCAAGAGGCAGCAGAAGTTAATGAACAGGAGGTAGAAGAGCCGACAGAAAAGGAAATATATGAAGCTATAAAAGACCAAAAGAATAATAAGAGTGCGGGGGAGAGTAGAATCCCGGCAGAAGTGCTAAAACATGGAGGCGAGAAGTTGTAGAAGAAATTGATCAACTTGATACAAAGAGTGTGGCGTGAAGAAAGAATGCCAGATGATTGGTGTAAGGCACTTATCTGTTCAATTTTTAAGAAAGGGGATAAGACGATGTGTGAAAATTACAGAGGAATCGCGCTGCTTGACGTAGTATATAAGATAATGGCCAAGTTAATAAGAAAAAGATTACAGGTGATAGAGGACCAAGTAGTGGGAGAATACCAAGGAGGTTTTAGACCAGGTAGATCAACAATAGACCAAATTTTCACCATCAAACAGATCCAAAGCAACAGCTTTGAGCAAAATTTAGGTCTGCATATGCTCTTCATAGATTTTAAACAGGCATACGACTCAATATGTAGAGAAAAATTATACCAAGCACTTGTAAAGTTGAATATTCCAAGTAAATTAATAAATCTAGTGAGAATGACATTAAAAAATACAAGTAATAAAATTCTAATAGATGGGAGTGTCTCAGAACAACTCAGAGTTGGAAGAGGATTAAGACAAGGTGACCCGCTGTCAACGAACCTATTTACTTAACATGGTAATGGAAGTTATAGTAAAAGATAGCAAGATCCAAACAACAGGCTCAATTTACCATCATAAAACGCAATGTATCGCTTATGCAGACGATGTAGTCCTGGTAACTAGATAAAAAAAAGAGTTAGAAAAGGTTTTCAAAAAATTTGAAGCAGAAGGGAAAAAATTTGGATTACAGATAAATAAAGAAAAAATAAAGTACATGGAGACGAGAGTAGAAGTAACAGAAGAGAATAAATTTGTCAAATTTAACACAGAAGGAGAACAAATTTTTGAGGGAGTTAGCCAGTTTGAATATCTGGGGGTGACGATAACAGTCACAAACCAAGAGGTATATGAAATCAATAAAAGAATAATTAAAGGAAATAAAGCAGCAGGATCACTCTCAAAAGTATTCAGAGAAAAAAAATTATCAAGAGCAGTCAAGATTAGAGCCTATGAAACAATCATAAGACCAGTTGTATTGTATGGATGTGAAACGTGACAAAAAAAGATGAACAAAAGCTAGAAATCTGGGAGAGAAAAATCTTGAGGAGGATAATGGGAGGCATAAAAACTGACGAAGGAGAGTGGAGAAGGCGTACAAATAAAGAGGTGATGGATTTGTATAAAAAGACAAAAATAAGACAAAGAGTTCGAGCACAGCGAGCAAGATGGTTAGGACACATCTGCCGAATATCAGAGTAAAGAGTGGTGAAATAAGTCTTGTACGGAGGAGAAGGAGGGAAAAAGAAGAGAGGAAGACCAAAGAAAAAGTGGCTCCAGGAAGTGAAAACTGATATAAGTGGGCAGGCATAAATAACTACGAAGAAATAGCAATGGACCGGAAAAAGTGGAAACAAATAGTGTAGTACTGTTGTATATATATATTAGAAATCAATAACCAACACTAAACATTTTAATTTTTGATTTATAACAATTGTTAGAAAACCCCACATTATTTTTTAATACTTCCGATAACTAATATATCAAGATTATTTATCTAAGAACCCTGTGTAAATACTTTTATTAAAAAAAAACAATTTCTTTATTAGTTAATGTAATGTAATGTAATAACACTTAATAAATACAAACAATTAGCATTATAATTCGTCATTATCTTGTTTCGTGGATGATGTATCCGAATCTTGCCCTAAATGTATTACAAGTGGCTGCACTTCAACATCCATGATGATGTCGACTGCCACACCCGTTCTTCAACTTTAAGTGTATGGTCAATAGCATTTTTCCAATTTTGTGGACTCACATTCTTTACTGCCTCAGAAAAAAGAGTTTTTACATCAGCCATCTTAAATGTAGTATTTTTTTTTTGGCTTCTTCTTCTTTTATTTGTGCCCATATACGTTCAATATGATAGAACTTGCAGTGGTGCAACCTAAGCAAGGTTCGATTAGCACCCTCTGCCAGGTTATCCACTACTTAACAAAAGTCAGAAGTTCTGTTTTTACCATGTCGTCTTCATATGCGATATTTTTGCACTTCAGCCAATTTTGTATATCTGCCTTCTTCGTGGACGATGTTGGAATTTTCTCCAGCTTTCTAATACGATAAGATGCATTGTGCAACACCATCACACAATCTTCCTCTAAATTAGGCAGAACTTTTTGGAACCACTCCGCAAAAACTTGTGAATTCATGTCTTTATGATAATCCCCAGTTTTCTTGGATTCGAATACGACTAGTCCATTTTCCACAAATCCTATATCAGAGCCAATATGGAGAATTATTACGCGTTTTCCTTTTCCAGAGGGATTTTTCAGGCCTGTGGCCTTTTACGGCAGCTTCCCTTGCACTCATTACAGTCGTGTCCATCCACACTTTGTCTATAACATGACCTACTTTGATCCATGCCTCGTCAAAATAATACAGTTTTGTTTATTGCCGGAAAGTTCTAATTTGGCGCAGATACCATTGCCTCCAAGATATAATTTCCTTTTTTCTTTCAACATGTTGTTGCGATTTTGTTTCTCAAAGCTATAATGCATCCAACAAATTATTATTATCATTATAATATACGAGTAATATATAATAATACATATTAAAACGACCTAAAACTTACCGAAAACCAATCTCATGCAGTAAGGTTTTCAATATTGTTTTCTTAAAATTCGGAATGTGCCCATTATCTTCAATCGCTGTTAAAATTTTTGAAACTGTTGGTGGCTTGTTTCTTAAGAAAAATGAATAAATTATTCTTCAAACGGCACTTTTTATTTCATCATCAATCTTATCTAAAACAGCCCTGTGGTATAGTTTAGGAGGTTGCAGTGCAGGAGTGGTTTTATACTATCGGAGTATCTTGTAAAAGCTGGCTGCAGAACAATTTTTTTTACAAATAATCACACAAATTAACTTTAAAAAATCGTCATTTAAATAACCTGTTACAGCACGAAAACGTTATTACGACACTAGCAATTAACCAGTTTGTTACACGACCAAAACGTTAACGACAACACGATCAGCCAGTCAAGCGTGCAAAACAAAATCATACGCTTGAGAGCCAAACCTGCTATCTAAAAAATGTCTCTATGACATAATCGGGAATGTAATCGAATACGCAGCCCCAACACTCGTTACGAGATGTGCTGTAACAAGGTGCTTCTACTTTGGATGCTCAGCGAGAAAAGTCGTGGTTCTAATACTATCTGAAAGTTAGGGTTGTGCTTCGACACAAGGGGTAAATGATGTTAAATAAGGGAACGCCACCACTTTCTTTACTAAATCGGGAAAACAACAGCAGCAACACAGATGAAATTTCTTTGAAAGTGGAAGTACGTAAATCCACCTGGCTACTTTTACCTTGGCAGAGTTTGGTTGGCGAGTTGCGTACAGTATCGACTTACCTTGCGACAATAACTCAATGACGCAGCTGCTAAACTCCTGACACTGAAAAGTACACACAAAAAAGCATGCAAATATAAAGAACACAAATGAAAAACATAAGTACTTGACAATGAACTCTATTGAAATAAATAAAATATATGCAGGTGACAATGAACATGAAATTGACTGTTTAGATTTAAAGATGATTAAATAGATTAGTTGGGTTAGATTGTGCAACACGTTAGCTTAACTACAAACAATAAACTTGACTGCAAATACATTAATGTGGCTCAAGAGCGAAACTGCCACAAGTTACGTTAAACAAACAAGGAAATACAACGGCAATTCATTAAATTTAGCAAACAGCAAATAACATGGTTACAACGAAGACGCTGAATTATTCAACACTCGACGGGACGTCCACTGTACATAATACACTATAAAAGCTAATTTACAATAACTTGTTACCTGAAGAAACTCAGCTGGCTGCATTTGACGTGCGGTACTGTATGTAATCGCCTTGCCCCAAACAAACTGCCTGAAGAAATTGCACAATAGCAACGAGAAAGTTGCTGACGATGGCGGTCTGGGTCTAACATCCCCTAACGCGGGTAGATTGAACTCCGAAGCGGTACAGCAAATCTTAGAAACGATAAACGGAAGTTCGGTTTGCCCCAAATAAGTTTATGACTGGTATTCCCACTGATAATTCGTTTTGCGACGTAAATTTGAAGTTGCCCCTTCACGATATACGGGAATGCAGAGCTTACGAGAGCGTAACTGCTCAACAGCGACCCTAAGACTTCATCATCACGACACGTGCAGCACTCCTCCAGAAGGCACCAATAAATTAACGAAAAAGAAACAGTTCCGTAGGCCCACAAATCGGCGACAAATATACAGATAATTCGGCACAGATAGTTAAACAAAACGTCGCGACCCCAGCCGAGCCCAGCGGCACAGTTTTCGACCCTCTTAATGCAGAAGTTGTGAGACGACTCTCGCTTTTTGCGTGCAAGGATTCTCGAACCGAATGAATGGCGCACTCGTGCTACTTAAACTGTGTTCTCTCTTTTACCTATGCGAAAACATGGGAAAGACGTTGCGCTAATGAAATACTGACTCAACATTTCCTCCAAAGCTGCGGAAAATTCCGACTGATATCATATCTGGCTAAATTTCGCTTACAACGGGGAACCACATCTAAATCACAGCCGGCTGACCGGCGTCAAGAATGACATCACACATGCAGAATTCAACGGCCGAAAAAAGCTACTTTGTCAAACGGACTTACTGAGAATTTAAAGAACAAAGAAACTGCAATACGTTAACATTTGGTAACATTACCAAGCTAAAGATTTGGCTTAAATGAATCGGAAACAACTTTCGTATTGAAATAGCTATTGAATACATTACTAAGTTACAGATTTCACTTGCGTGCTTCGGAAAGAATGCTAAAATTTGAGGAAATAGCTAGGCTTGACAAATAGTTCTAACAAACCAACAAGCTTACCCACTGTTTGCGCTGTAAAAATCGCTTTTTCTCCTTTTTATATTCCGGATTATTCTGCTCACACGCTTTAAATATGTTTATAACGGCTTCTTTTTACATCAGCCATACTTTGAGAAAAAAAGTATAAATTTGTAAACAAATCACAAACCAAAACTACGTGTTCACAAGACGTTGGTCTATGTTATGGTGGCTTGACAGGGACAATTTTTGATGCCTTGCAATGACCTACCCGCCTTGTTTATTATTTTGGCACAAAATTAATAAGTTAAATTAGGGCAAATCACCACACAATTCTCAGGTTGATTTTTATACTGTGCTCACTTTGCCTGTCAGTAATTTAAGGCTAGTTAAAATGAAATGTTATTAGCTGATGTTCAAAATAAAATGGTTGAATGCCCCTTTCTTACTATTATATTGAACTGCAATATTATTTAAGCTAGCTCTCGGCAAACACAAAACTGCTTATCTCAGGTTGGGTTCAGAATTTCACTATATTCACAAATTAGTAGTTCATTTTAGATGATTCGTCCTTGAGTAGCTCATATACTCGGTTCTGGTAGATAAATTTTACAATATGTCAGATGAGACAAAAACTTCGCCAGTGCAACACGATCACTTAAATGTTTTAAAAAATCGTGAAGTTAAGAAGGAATCGTCAGGTAATCTGATTCAATTATCGCTTGGCAACAAAAGCTCCCCTTCATTGTTACAGGAATGACGTAGATAGGACGCCATCCATTCACTTGTTTCTGCTGCTTGGAAATCCGCAAATTTCACAAAATTTGATGACGCTATCCAATTTTTGGATTATTACGGCGTAGTTGGTCCCTTGGATATGCGATAGGCCTCTTCAGCAAAGTTCAATCTCATATTTTACTAAGTTTCCCGAACTCTGGCGCTCAAATTTACCTAATACAGATGTCCTTGGCACGAAAATGATCGGAGATGACGCTGCTGGAATTTCTCTGCTGGAAACGCTCCCCTGGCTGCAACTTTCACTCAGAATGCTCCTGCAGACCCCGCTGATGTGATGCAGTGCAGACCTCTGGCTTTAGCTACTCAATTGTGCCAGAATCAAAGTTCCCAAATTTCAGTTGTCGGCCGCAGATACACTCGGGGATGAGATTAGAAAAATTTATAATTTTATCATGGCGGAAACTGTCACAAACACTTCCACTTCCAATACGGAACGCACTCAAAAAATTTCCGGAAAGAATTAATGCTCTTATGAGGTTATATGTGATAAATTTTGTTAATTAGAAATTAGTTTTGATAGCAAAATACACAAATGGAGTAAAGTTTGATTAGATAAATCTTAAATTAAAATTTTCTTAAACCTAAAAAATTTTCCTTTGCTTATAACTATCATTGTTCCTTCCGTTACGCACACAAATGTTTTAAAATCACTGGTCTGATTTTTCACTTTGTCTTATTATTAATGCCCTGGAAACTGAGTTCAAATTTACGCACGTTGCTGGCTTTCTTTCTTTTCCGTTGCCTAATTTGGAGATTGCGCAATTTTCTATTATCCTTTATTCCGATCTCATTTACCTCTCAGATTGCTTGCCATTCACTTACCTGTACGTTTATTAATAATTACGCTCATTTCGTCTGCACATACAAACCTTTTGTGTCAATTAATTTTGTCTGGGCTGGCGTTAAATATGCACAAACCTATTTTATTTAATTATATTACTTTATTCAAACTCTCTGAAATATGCTTTTCTTATGCATGCCTTTATCCGTTTAATTACTACTTCTCGCATCTCATTACCAATGTATTTAATACTTTAATTTTTGTTTTAAATTGCAATTTCATAAAATATCTTAACTCTGTGCTTTATTAACTTGGTTAAATATTTTGCACTGCAAACAGAGCCAAGTTGTAGGCTTAAAACCATCTCAATCTATCAAACGGAACGGCCACTATTGCAGCATGAGAAACTAGCTATAGTAAGATACTGCGGTGACAAAAATATAGAAAACTCAAATGTATGTATGTATTATCTGTAACCTCATTTACCTTGCGGTGTCGAGGCTGGTGCTATATGCGCTGGCATATATTAAGAAAATCTGCAATAAAGCTTCTCGTATAACTATTTGGCGTACTGACTTGTTTTTTAAATTAAAAAATTCTCATACATAACTTGCCTTTTAAGTTGGTCGAAATCTCTATTTGCATCATAACCTCAAAAAATTATTTAAGGTTAATTGAAATTAGTTCTAATTAGAAGGGTCGCCATCTGATCCTTTTAATAAATATCATTAAAATATTATTGTGTGACCTTTGTAGTATGTTATTTAGGTTGCTTGCTCCTTCTATCTGTTCGGCGGCTCAAGTATAGATGAACTCCCAACCCCTCCTCCAAACGAGTAAAAAAAATTACATAGCAAAGGATTACATCGTTTGGCCATATTCTGGGTTCCACGTTCCAGGCAATGTCATTTGGGGCTTCACTGTAAGTAATACCAGTTATACGAAAAACTACAAGAAAGAAATCTACACTGAAACAGGTTCTATATGAAATTCTTTCTACTGGTACAGCTGAAATTTCACGAAAACTACAAGTAGGTAATGAAGAGAAAAAGAAAAATTATTAAAATCTAGAGTTTTATTTTCAATATTCATTCATCGATGTGCTACAACAGTTGCTTTATTTTACAAAATATAACAGATCTCAGTCCAAAAAAAATGAAATGAACAAGGATGGAAATCAGTCTAAGTACTAATATCGAGGGAGTACTTAAAGTTAGTACAGTAATTATATTATAAGTTGTACAACGTCAATGGTATTGTTAAGTAGAATTGTGACAGAATACCTTAAACACTGATGAATAAATAAGTTTCAGGTCAAGTTCAGTTAACAAAGTGACCGTTTTTTCCATTTAAAATTTAAAGAGGAATATAGTTGTTGAAGAGATCTGATTTCAAAATCTTAATTTAGATGTTGTTGAACACAAGCACAAGACATGAAATTGTATTTGTGTCTGTTTTCAGCCTGAAGTAGTAAAAAAGCAGGCGCACGAAAAGTTTCCAAAGGCATCCGCCACTTTAACAGTACCAAGGCAAAAATTTGGCTTGCATAAATGATGTGCTGTTAAAGCTAGTTTTCTAGTAGTTACGACAGAATCCAGCTGTTCCTGATTTTTAAGTTTACAACACGGCTGAGGACATGGTTAGAACAGAAACCACGATACTTAACACTAAATGAGAAAATTTAAGTCCTCGTACTATTATTAAACATAAGTTCTAAGTATTTCAGTCATTATGTTAGTTACCATAACATTCTTTATAAACTTATAAATGATACATATAAAAATTACGTGATACAAATACAATACAAAACTTTTTAATTCTAAACTATAAAATTGCTCCACAAAAAAATGCAGAAAAAAACACGATATGTATATGAGGTATCTAACAAGCGTAGCTGCTAATGATACAAAATTAAATACAGTGGTAAAGTACAAAACTTTAGAATATCTTCCAATACCTAAACGTCCTGGAACAATTGTGCACACGTTTTAGCCAATTTATCGAACAAATCTGTTTTTAATAATATGTAGGCACGTTGTTCACACATATTTTGCACACTATTTAATTAATTTATATTCACTATTCTTTTAATTTAAACATAGCCGCACGAGAATGTCTTAGTTGGCAGTAGTTACTAGAAATATTAACAAATCAGCACAATTTATAACGCATGGCAGTTATTGTCTATCCATATCGAGACTGCCCCCCATCTCCAAGCTACCATCAGTTGGTGTAGTGATCGAAAGAACCCAGGTACTCCAAAGCAGCTCTATAGCAGAATTGATACTGATCCTGTAAAAAAATACTTGTTAGAAAATTTTCCATTGCATAAAATGAGTTCGGCATGCAAGCTACGAGTAGCTTTTTCACTTGCAATCAAATCGTAACTGTATTCATCCGACTGTTAAAATTTATATAATTACAAATACAATTTATTTGCTGTTAGCATTGCCAGATGTCAAAGGAACAATTCTATTTTTTTTTAGTATATTTCAAAAAGTTCCGGTCCAACTTTGATATAAAGTCCTGCCTATTGCGCTTGTCGGCCAGTCTGATTCTGATTGGTCCATGCCGTATGCTGTGAAGCTAGTTAAATTCACACCACATAAAGAAGCAGTAGTTTCAAATAATCCACCGACAATTCATTGTGTTGTTCTAGCTTGTTTACGTTAGTTGCAGCCTTTGATAGTGTTTTTAGTTGAATGCCCCTTGAAATTGTTTTGGAACCACTGATCACATTCATTCGCGAATTCTATTGCGCATGCGCTAAAACTCGATCTGTAATCATGCACTTTGGACAAGACCTTATACTAAAGTTTTACCAAAGTTCTGCCTGCTCTTTATTCATTAAATATATTAGAAAAGGTAACTCCCAAAAAAACTAAGTTTTAAATTACTCGGGAAGTTATAAAATCACAAGAGACGAAAGCCATTAGGCACTGCAATGACAATAAAGCTTGTAATTTATCGAAAAATTGTAATATTGTAAAATTTTGCAGGAACCTGAATTGCAGCTGAGTTTCAGAAAGCTTATCGTAAAGTATTGTTACGTTTCGATTGCGCCTCTTTTATTTTACAAGCAGGTTTTGTATTTTCACACGCTCCCTGCCTTTCTCGATAACAACCGGACTTTTGTTCTCAGTGCATCTGTTTCCTTTCTGACGCAGTAACGGTAACTTTGATTTAGCGTCTTTAAAAGTTGTCCAGTAGTTTTTGCAGATATGCAAGTTATGATTTTTGGTTGTTGTTCCTTGCCAAATGTGCGGATGATGCAGCCCTGGCAGTTGTATTGAGGGATATTTTCTCACGTTGAGTTGGCGGATCAAAAGCGCTTCACCAATCATTAACTACATGCGGCCCAAATTCAATCTGGGGTAAGTCTTTCAAAGCTGTTCGTGCCTTGTTTTAGGTTCTTAGGTTCTTCTCTTTCTTTACTTGTCAGTCCGGAGCCCCTGAAAATCATAGGTTCGGAGCTTCCCGAAAATTGCAATGCTTGCAATTGAGTATGTCGGCCTTGACTTGTTTGAATTTAATGCCTGCAGTTACGACCTTCGGATGTTTAGGCGGGATACCGCTCCCACTTATCTAGGTTATCACATAATCTCTCTTAGCATGCAGGATGGGTTGAACCAGAAGAAAGTAACAATAGGTTTTGTTTTCCTTTAAGTGAAGGTATACAATGCTACGAACAGTGAATCGGTGCTGCAGGCTTCACCCGATTGCTTCCAAATTCAGACAGAATTTCGGACTCAGGCAGCTATGTACAGTTCGCTTCACGAGCTGAATGATGATTTTGTTTTTAAACTGTTGTAGTACAGTTGTTTAAACTATTGTTCTTGCTAGTAGAGTTACGTGTTACAAGGTGCACCTTATTTTTAGCAATTATGATCACCGGACTTGACAGTATTGTAGCATTTATGACTTTATATTTGATTATCACCTATACCCTGTGCTGGGTTGTATGCCATTTTAATCTGTGATTATATACTGTGATATTAGCATTTTGCTGTTATTATTTGTGCGTTATTTGAGCTTATCTTTCAGGAAATTATATGCTAGTACTATACGTAGATTTGCAATAAATCTTTAATAAGCTTGGGGTTTTTGCATTAAAGCCTCAGCATTGGAGCGTGGATGGGGCGGACTGTTGCGGCGAGGGCTCGTAATGTACAGTACTCGCCACGCACCTGAATATGCAGTTAGTGGTGTTTTTTTAAATTATATGAAATACTCATAGTTTTTTTTTGTATGCCGTGAAATGGCCCTCTCTTTTTTTTAGGCGTCTAATTTATATGTACATATTAAATACGTGCTAAATAAAGAGATTATTATTATTATTATTATTCTAACAAATATTTAAAAAGTGGAAATCGTTTCTGGAAAATTTTCCGCAGTAGTAAATCTTTAGCACATTTAACTGTTTGCAGTATATTATTTTTGGAAATTTCCAGCTAATTTTCAGTAAAAACAAATGCTTGAAAAATTTCCGGAAATATTTGAAAAAACGTTCTGCACCTATTTTTTAAATAAAAGCATGAGTGTATACCAACTGAAAAAATCTCGACTCCGAAGGAGGAGGAATTTTTTCTTGGAGGCAATCAAGTTTAAGGCACATTTTCAGAAAATTGTTAATTCTGTACGAAAATTTTGGTAAATTTACAGTACCTTGCAGTAAGCTTCCTGCAAATATTCAGCAAACTTGTAGCAAAACTTGTAGAAAAACTTGATCAAGTTTACAGCAAATTGTTAACAATTCTGAAAGAAGCTTTCGTTACATTTGCAATACTTTTCAGGAAACTTACTGCACATTTTCAGTAAACTTCCTGCAAATAGTCAGCAAACTTGTAGAAAAACTTAATCAAGTTTACAGCACATTTTTAGAAATGTTTTAACTATTCTGTACGAAAATTTTGGTAAATTTACAGTACCTTGCAGTAAGCTTTCTGCAAATATTCAGGAAACTTGTAGCAAAACTTGTAGAAAAACTTGATCAAATTTACAGCAAATTGTTAACAATTCTGAAAGAAGCTTTCGTTACATTTGCAATACTTTTCAGGAAACTTACTGCAAATTTTCAGTAAACTTCCTGCAAATATTCAGCAAACTTGTAGCAAAACTTGTAGAAAAACTTGATCAAGTTTACAGCAAATTGTTAACAATTCTGAAAGAAGCTTTCGTTACATTTGCAATACTTTTCAGGAAACTTACTGCACATTTTCAGTAAACTTCCTGCAAATAGTCAGCAAACTTGTAGAAAAACTTAATCAAGTTTACAGCACATTTTTAGAAATGTTTTAACTATTCTGTACGAAAATTTTGGTAAATTTACAGTACCTTGCAGTAAGCTTTCTGCAAATATTCAGGAAACTTGTAGCAAAACTTGTAGAAAAACTTGATCAAATTTACAGCAAATTGTTAACAATTCTGAAAGAAGCTTTTGTTACATTTGCAATACTTTTCAGGAAACTTACTGCAAATTTTCAGTAAACTTCCTGCAAATATTCAGCAAACTTGTAGCAAAACTTGTAGAAAAACTTGATCAAGTTTACAGCAAATTGTTAACAATTCTGAAAGAAGCTTTCGTTACATTTGCAATACTTTTCAGGAAACTTACTGCACATTTTCAGTAAACTTCCTGCAAATAGTCAGCAAACTTGTAGAAAAACTTAATCAAGTTTACAGCACATTTTTAGCAATGTTTTAACTATTATGTACGAAAATTTTGGTAAATTTACAGTACCTTGCAGTAAGCTTCCTGCAAATATTCAGCAAACTTGTAGCAAAACTTGTAGAAAAACTTGATCAAGTTTACAGCAAATTGCTAACAATTCTGAAAGAAGCTTTCGTTACATTTGCAATACTTTTCACGAAACTTACTGCAAATTTTCAGTAAACTTCCTGCAAATAGTCAGCAAACTTGTAGAAAAACTTAATCAAGTTTACAGCACATTTTTAGCAATGTTTTAACTATTCTGTACGAAAATTTTGGTAAATTTACAGTACCTTGCAGTAAGCTTTCTGCAAATATTCAGGAAACTTATAGAAATACTTAATCAAGTTTTCAACACATTTTTAGAAATGTTTTAACAATTCTGTATGAAAATTTTGGTAAATTTACAGTATCTTGCAGTAAGCTTCCTGCAAATATTCAGCAAACTTGTAGCAAAACTTGTAGAAAAACTTGATCAAGTTTACAGCAAATTGTTAACAATTCTGAAAGAAGCTTTCGTTACATTTGCAATACTTTTCAGGAAACTTACTGCAAATTTTCAGTAAACTTCCTGCAAATAGTCAGCAAACTTGTAGAAAAACTTAATCAAGTTTACAGCACATTTTTAGAAATGTTTTAACTATTATGTACGAAAATTTTGGTAAATTTACAGTACCTTGCAGTAAGCTTCCTGCAAATATTCAGCAAACTTGTAGCAAAACTTGTAGAAAAACTTGATCAAGTTTACAGCAAATTGCTAACAATTCTGAAAGAAGCTTTCGTTACATTTGCAATACTTTTCAGGAAACTTACTGCAAATTTTCAGTAAACTTCCTGGAAATATTCAGCAAACTTGTAGAAAAATTTGTAGATAAACTTGATCAAGTTTACCGCAAATTGTTAACAATTTTAGAAGAAACTTTTGGTAAAAACTCGCAGTAAACAAGTTTGTAAAAAAACGAGGTCACGCTTACAGCAAACTTACTGCAAATTTGCAGATAACTTATAGTAGAAAAGTACCTGCTGTACCTTTCAGGGAACTTACTGCACATTTTCAGTAAATTTGTAGTGAAAAAGTTCACAGAAATACTTAATCAAGTTTACATAAATTTTTCAGCAAATTGTTAACAATTCTGTAAACAGTTTCAGTGTATTTGCAATACTTTTCAGAAAACTTACTGCAAATTCTTAGTAAACATAGCTAGAGTAAAAAAGCTTGCAGAAAACCTTGATCAAGTTTACCACAGATTTTCAACAAATTGATAACAATTCTGGAAAAAATGTTCAGTAAATTTCCAGTACTTTTCAGAAAACTTAACAGCAAATTGTCAGCTAACTTACAGTAGAAAAGCTCACAGTAACACTTCTACAAGTTTTATAGCAAATTGTTAACAATTCTGTAAGAAACTTTCGGTAAGTTTGTAGTGAGTTTGCTGTACTTTTCTTTATATTTACTGCACATTTTCAGTAAACCTGTAGTGAAAAAGTTCACAGAAACGCTTAATCAAGTCAATTAACAAACAAAATAGAAATACTATCTGTATTAAATAAACAAAGATAAGATGCTTCCATTTACTTAAATGAAATATAATTTTGCATATAAACTTATTGCAGTTAAAAAATTGGACAAAATAATCATTGAACTTTTAAAATGATTAGAAAATGGAATTCATATTACTTACAACTACAAAAGTATAACAAGATCTTATAATATCATCAGAATGAACCATCTCAAGTTTTCAATATGTGAAGTAACTATTAAATAGCATAAAACAACATATTACAAACCTCTGTTTGCACCATAGCTGGTCGTTGTGTCCTAAGAATTCGGCAAGTTTGGAAAACGTCAACTACTCCTTCATACTGCATTCGCTCCAACACAATGCTTAATGTAATAAACACCCCAGTTCTACCGACACCCGCACTGTAAAAATCACGGATTAGTTTATGATGTTTAAACAATCCCTTAATTAAAAACCTACCTGCAATGTACAGTGATTGGTCCATCCTGACCAAATTGCTCTTTAGTTTTGTGCACTTGCCCAATAAAATCAATAAATCCATCACCAGACTTCGGCACACCCTGTTCCGGCCAGTCAGTAAACTGAAACTGTCGTACTGTCCTTGATGAACCATCTCGAGCATCGGTCACTTTAAATTCACGCAAGATATACTGTGGCATGTTATATTCCGCAATAGGATCGACTACGAAGCATTGATATCTTACAGACCTATCGCTTGGCCAGTACTGATGACACTTCTCCTGAAATAATGAATTGACATTTAGACGATGTTACATCATACTCCAAGAAGTGAAAAAAGTTAAAACTTACCCGTCCCATTTCTTTAAGTTTCGTCAACATGACAACAATGGTGGAATTATGTTCCCAAAGCATCCTCCAAAAATCGTCCACAGTATCAGGCAGAGGGCCTTGAGTAGCAATGTAAGCTTTGCGGTAGCGGTACCCATCCACAAAACTGGCATTGATGTAGTCAGAGCCATCCACGTTCCGCATCGGCGTCAAGCAAACCCTTGTGCTCTCGTACGGCAAGATGTGGACCAATCGGTTCTTGTGCTTGTTGCACGGAAGGTTGGCAGTGACAAATCGAGACGAGTCAATCTTGATATTGCCTAGCTTCTTGAACTCGAGCTCCATTCCCGTTATGTTTTCCCCTAGTTCCGGCTGCATCAGTTTCTGGATATGCGAGTGGAGATTCCTGGCTGGGACTTCGGTCAGTCCACATATCACAGCTTCCAAAAGCGCATCGTGTATGAATATGTACTGATCCTCGGTTTGCACCATGTAGTTGCGCTGGGCTCTCAAGCACGTCACGTGGCCATAAATGTCGATGTACTTCTCATGCTTCATTCGTTCCAGCATGGAGTCAATGACGATGAAACAACCTGCAGGTAAAATTATTATTATTATTAATCAGAGATGCCTCTTTGATATGCTTGACAGTTTACTAATTTAAAAAAAAAGCTCATTCAATTCAAACACAGTTAGAAAGAAGGGACCGAAATCATGACGAAATGTATAAATGAGATCTGGCAGCAAGGCAGAATACCAAACAGCTGGAGAGAGGGCATTATATATCCAATCCATAAAGGCGGAAACAAAGAAGAACTAAGAAATTACAGAGGGATTAGTCTACTAAATTCTATGTACAAACTATATGCAAAGATAATACAGAAAAAACTACAAGAAGAAATAGAGGAAAATCAACAGATACCGGAAAGCCAAGCGGGATTCAGGAAAAACAGAGGAACAGTTGACAACTTATATGTGCTAAACTACGCAATTGAAAAGAGGTTGACACAAGGTGAGAAACTGTATGTGTTTTTTGCGGACCTGAAAGCAGCGTTCGATAAGATAAATAGAGCAAAGCTATGGAAACACATGGAAAAGAAAGGAATAAGCAGGATACTAATAAACAGAATACAGGACATATACAAGGAAACCATAAGCTATATAGGCACAGGCACAGAGGAGAGAAGATTTTGGACTGAAAGAGGACTCAGACAGGGCTGTCCACTAAGCCCAATACTATTCAATATATGTATACATATCAGATATAGATGAACACTTGGCTAAGGAAATAATAGGAGGCATAGTAATAGGAAAAACAAAAATAAGAACACTGGCGTACGCTGATGATATAGCGATGATAGCTACAACACCTGGAGAAATGCGAAGCATGATGGAGAATTTACAAGCATACCTAAAGAGGAAAGATTTGATACTAAACACAGAAAAATCAAAAATAATGGAATTCAGGAGAAGCAGGGGAAGGAGGAAAGAAGAAAGATGGAAGTGGGGAAATGAGAGGATAGAAAGAGTGAAAGTGTTTAAATACCTAGGTTACTACCTACACGAAAATAATAGTACTAGGACACACATAAATTACGAGAAGAAAAAAGCAACAATGGCACTGGCACAACTTTGGGGCATAGGAAGAAGAAAATTCCCCGATAACTTCCAAGCAAAAATGTTAATCTTCGATGCAATAATACGCAGCATGCTACTGTACGCAGCAGAAGTGTGGGGCTGGACTCTAACGACGCAATTGGACGGAGTGATGCTTAAATACATAAAATGGACATTAGGGCTAAAGAAGACAACCCCTACAAACATAGTGTTGGCAGAAACGAATAGAAACAGCTTAGAAGTAGACGCAGGAAGAAGGGCGGTAAGATATGAAGAACGAATAAGGACTGGACCAAAAGGAGAATATGCGATAGAGGTGCAAAGAGAATTATCAAACGAAGAAAGCAGAGGAGACTACACAAGATATGGGCTACAGAGAAAGAATTACTATGAAGAAGCAGGACTATCACTGGAAGAAGTAAGAAAGAGGACTAAACTAACCAAAGAGGTAGGAGGAAGAAGGATAGAGGTTGAACAACAGAAAAGATACAACAGCTTAAATAAATATGAAATATATCGAAACATAGTGCAATATAACAGATTACCCGAATACCTGATTAGAAAAGGAAACAAAAACTCACAGAGTATAATAGCAAGATTCAGATGTGGAAATGAAGAGTTAAGTAAAATAAAATGGCTACAGAGAGAAGAAAAGAAATGTAGAATATGTCATAGAAGCGAGGAAACTATCATACACTTAATTTACAACTGTGAGGGCATGGGAAATAACCCATGGGGCGTATATAGGATACTAGGAGAAGACGGTGCTGGACTGGAATGGATGAAGAAAGTTTTGGAAAAAAGGGAAAACCAATAGAAAGGGCTGGAAAATAAATGTGGAAAGTGTTTACATTATATATTGAGATATTTAGTTAAGAAGTAAATTGTCAAAATAAGCAAGTCAGCAACTTAAACATTTGTATGCATAAACAAATTAAATAAATATATATAGAATAATATATTGTAATGCTTTAGTGCCCACAGCAACTCTGGTTGCCTGACTAACACGCATTTGAGATGAGTAGCAGTAATTATAATTTGAGTGAAAAAGGTTGGCATTTGAAAAGGCAGAATTCAGAAGGGTTACGTTCAGCATTTTATTAATAATTAATGTTAGGAATGGCAAACGCAGCTTAATTTATATACCTGACACGTTTGAGTTGGGTGAAATCCATACAATGATATGAATTTTAATATAATATAGAGATGGTTTGTGAAGTACAAAAATTATCAGCGTTATGATTAAAAGTTTGCATTACCAGCAAACGGCAAGACAACCGAAGGTTAAAGAAATGGTGCAAAGCAGTACGAGGAAGTAAAGATTGCAAAGAGCAATTAGGCTACCTATCAAAGAACACAGACATTGTGCCATAAACCATAAACCATTTATTTAGTAAATAATTATAACATCCTTTTTAATGAGCCCTGAGAATGACAATATTAAATTATTTTATTATAATTTGTTTCATATGTCCCTATTTATTTATATTATTATTTTTTTACATAACTGAGGGGGGGGGGGCGATCATTACAATATATTTGAATAAAGAAAAAACTGACTGGATATAAGCAAAGACCAAAAGTTTTGGCACCAATAAAATTAATAAATGGCACTATAAATTGCCTAATAAAATCTTAAAATTTGCAAATAAAATAATAAAAATTGTTATTCATTTCCAATGATATTTCGTGAATTTATTTCTCCGCGAATCTAAAATACTTTTATACAACGAACATAAACGTTCTATATCTACGCTAGTGATTGGCGCATACAACATATTCCAAAACAACAATATCGATAAGAAAAGGGTTTGGCGGGGGACTAAGTGGTACCTGAATCAGACAGAAACCTGAATTGTGGTACATAAGTTGAAAAATATTGGATTCGCTGTACTAAACGATTATCACCAATCCAAAAAACACCTAAAAAACAATTGGAGCACATGTTTTCTAATGTTGATTGTTACAGTCACTCTGACTGTAAAAGGAGAAAAGCAAAGGCAACCGACTTCTCAGCCAGAGCTGGTCGTGGGTAAAACAAAAAACTTAAATCTTTAGCTGAAAGGAAATTATGGGCGCCAAGTAGCAAATAACCCAGCACTTTGCTAATCAAAAGGTACATTACAGAAGACGCTACTAACTAAACCTGAAAATTAAAGGTAACGGCAAGGGGACAAATCAAATTCGCAGGCATAGATGTCAGGGCAGTATAATATCAGCAATAGGTAGTACCTACACAAATAAAAATAAATAAACAATTAAACAAGGCAAACCAGATTAAAATATCACAGTAGCATAAGGTTGTTGGTAGCTAAGAATCGCCAAAGTACATATAATTAATTTAATTAAAGCGTGAATGTTATATTTATGTATAAATATTGTAAAGAACGAAATTACAGAGTGACTGTCAAAGTGGCAAATTGCATTACCAGAGAACTATACGGTAAAGCATATGACCGAGGCAAAGTTATTAATAGTTAAATTTTGATTCAGAGTTGAACATAACCCTAAATCCACAATTGCAAATAATAAAAACGTGGATGGTGCGGGAGACACATCCACAAATTACTTTGACAGATGGAATTGTAAACAGTAAATTTTTGATCGATAAACTTTGCTAAAGAGGTAAGTTTCTACGTCTAGCTATTAATTCAAGTAATTCATGAAAACATTCTAATGTTTACGAAATACAATATAAGTTAACACGAGACATAAACACATTAAAAAGGCATTCCATCACAAGTTATGTGGAGTTCAGTCCTAACGCAGCAATAAACTAGCTTAAACAGACCTCTGGTGGCTGCATACAGGAAACCCTCTCGATAGGTATGATATGATTCCGATGCTGCGGCCCCAAATGTTATTACGAACCTGTCGTAGCAACGGAGTCCTCACGGTCGCAAGAACAAGGTACGACAAAACTTGCCAAAGCTCAAGAAAGAGCTGCGTTCGCTCATCTAAAGGTGTGCGGAATTCAACCTTACAATTAAATGCAACACAATAGAATCCTACCCATGAAAAAGTTAGGCATACCGTTTCAATGTTCAGCTCCCAACTTTGCCAAAGTAAAGCCATGTGCTCGATGCAGATAAATTCAGAACGAAGTCTGATTTTGAAAAATTCCCAAAAATCTATCTCAACGGGACGTCATCCAAATATTCCGCTCAAAACGAGACCAAAAACAGAAGATTACTGGTGAAAAACCTAGATCATGGTACGTATCACAAACGTAGATCACTCAGCAACCTTTCTGCATCAAGGCATCAAGCCAAAATGGACGAAATGATATGATAAGGCCCACAAAGGAGAAAATATTAATTATGAAATAAGTAATGTTTTGAGACAAAATGTATTCTATTTTCAGCGTGAAATACCAATTAAACCAATTATTTTGTGAAAATGTATTACATTTCTAATACCTTTCTGCGATAACCTACTACCTAATTGCTACATTTAAAGAAAACACTAACCTGTTCGTCCTACTCCAGCAGAACAGTGAACGACCACTGGCCCCGCATTGATGGGATTCATGCTCTGTACCCGACGCAAAAACTGCAAAAACGGCGCCGGGTGGTCAGGAACTCCATGGTCAGGCCAGGCAGTGAACTGCAGCTGCTTGATCTCCCTGCGCTCGCTGTGGCCCTGCCTGTGGATCTGGAAGGTCCTGATGCAATACGTCGCAAGTTCCTGCACATCTGTGATAGAGACAGTCATGCATCCGTAAGTGTCCGTGCCACGAGTGGGCCAGTACTGATCACACTTAATCCGAGTGCGCTCCTCCAACTTGGTCATCATCACTATCGTAGCCGTGTGCAGCTCCCAGCACATCCTCCAAAAATCTGCGAACGTTTCCTGGAGGGGCCCTTGAGTCGCCACGTAAGCATTGTGCTTTCTATAACCGTCACAGTAATTGGCGTTGATGTAGTCACTCCCTAGAACCCCTTCTTCAGGTTGGAGGATGACCCGGCTATGGTCGTAGGCTATGACATTGGCATAGCGATTTTTCGGTTTGTTGACTTCCATATTGGAATGCTCCCAAGTGAACTGTTGCCCCGGCTCGATGCTCTCGTATTCTTGCGAAAATTTCAGATTGTCGTTCATTTTTAACCTATCTATGTGATTTGCAAGCTCTGATATGGGTATGGGGGGGTGTGAGATCATGCCGGGCGTCTGGAAGTTCAACCGGCGCATTTCCACAGGATCACTAGGGGCAGTGCTGTTGTTTAGATCGGCTGGAATTAGAGGCCGCGTGACAGCCGCCTGGTCGGGGGTCTTGCACGGCTGCCTGCGTTTCTTAATAATAAATAAGAGCACTAATATGATTGAGAGCATGAGGGCGGCGATTATGGGCACAATCACCCAGAATATGCCAGCTTCTTTGTGTTGGGAACTGACTTTAACGTCGTTATCCGTAGGCACGTTTGGGTTAGGCCGTAGCGGCGGATCTCCAGGTGGCACTCCCGGCATATCCAGGGATAAAGACTTAGAAAAAGGACTGCTGGTGTATAAATCTTGCTGGGGAGTGTCGACTACGGCACGCACAAAAATGCGGTACTTCCTCCCAGGTTCTAATTTGCGGTTCCTAAACCCATCATACTCTTCTCCCGTGCCTAAATGGAAGGTATACGGAATGTTCCTTTGGGGAAACTTGGCAGCTATGTAGGGGGCGTTGGGATTATCCGGGTTTTTCTTCTGGTTATCGACGATTGCATCGGTTAGGAATTCGTCTGGCTGTCGATGGACTGTTTCCTTATCCTCCGGAACAACGATTAAATAGTAGTGACTAATGGGGCCATACTCTTCCGAGGCTTGCGGCAATATAACATGGATTTCCTCATGGTTCACTACACCGTAAAAATCTGGCTTAACCATGGGCTTCGGAGCTGCCATCTGTGTCGTCACTGTTATTTTCGTTGGGGGACGATACGAATAGTCCGTAGGTATAGCACTCACGTTCACATTATAGGTTGTAAAAGGAGACAGTTTGTTAATTGTATGGGACCTAACGTTGTGCTTGAGCAGGATCTCAACCTTATCGAAAGTTGCCGTCTGGGTAATCCCTTGAGCATCTACGAACTCCTTAACAGCATCAAATGAAATCTTATAGTTAATTGGGTTTAAATGAATGGGCGGCGACCAGGACAAAGTCATCGAATGGGTTGTAACGTCGTAAGCTCTTAAATGCAACGGCACATCTTCAGGCTTCACTTTAACAGTGACTTTTTCCGACAAACGCCCAAGTCCATTCTTCAACCTGGCAGCAACGGCAATGGCATATTGAGCAAACTTCTCTAAATTGATTAAATCCGCCGACTCAGTCAAGCCCACCGTCTTCTGCTGCCACTCGTCCAAGTCTTCAACAGCAGTCATTGTATAAAATATTTGGTAACCGATCACTTTTCCTCGCGAAGGCACATGTTCCCACCACACTTCCACACTGGAATCTGAGGTGGCCACAGCTCTAACAGACATGGGCGCACGCCCGATGTCCCGTTCGGTCTGAATGGACATCTTCTCGCTGAATGGTCCCGCCCCCTGGCTAGTGTAGGCTTTGATATGGAACACATATTCGGTGTTTTCTTCTAGGTTGGTGAAGACCGCTTTTGTACTGGTTACATTGCGTTCGATTATGTTATTGTGGTCGGATTTCTTATGGAACTGTACGTCGTACTTGGTTATTTGCCCATTGCGGTGCTCGCGGCTCGGCGGGTCCCACGTGATGCATACTACGTCGGGTGTTTGGAAGTGGTAACTTATGTTTGTGGGTGGGCCTGTTGGGGGGCCTTCCGGCGTGTGCATGTACTTGATTGCTTCTTGTCCTATTCCAATGTGGTTTTGGCCAGCAACACGGAATTCGTATTCTACACCCCGCTCCAATTCGGTTATTCTATAGCTAGTTGTTTGTACACCTGAAATAGACACAATTTTATTAGTACACAACATAAATTTTAAAAAATTAAATAAGTATTTGAAGTAAAAGTCATAATAAAAATGGAAAAATGGAAAAAGAACAAATTCGAGGTTAGCAGGTTATGTTTTGCATCAGTTTTGACACAAAGTGATGCAAAACATAACCTGCTAACCTCGAAAATGACATAGATTTACAGTCTTGCCAATTTCAAGTTAAATTTTAAATTGCATTATGGAAAATTCAAAGTATACAAGATGTAATTCATTTTAAGACACCCGGTACCATGGCGGGTTTGAATCTAGTTGAGCCACCAACTCCAATCGACATGTGCTGTACACCATTCGACGCGTCTTGTCAAGCGAAACATTATTGCTGCTGGGGACATGCGGGGCAGACCAACGGTTACTGAGATACAGCTCAGTAAAGATTAAAATGTCTCACACTAAGTCTATGGCGCGTTCGCTTTAAAATGTCTTTATGTTAAATCATGTGTGTTGGGTTGGGTTGGGTTGGGTGGGTGGGGTTAGGTTAAGTTAGGTTAGGTTAGGTAAGGTTAGGTTACGTTAGGTTAGGTTAGGTTAGGTAAGGTTAGGTTAGGTTAGGTAAGATTAGGTTAGATTAGGTTAGGTAAGGTTAGGTTAGGTAAGGTTAGGTTAGGTTAGGTTAGGTTAGGTGGCGCGCAGCGTGACTTGTTATTAGCCTTCGGTGAGGTACGCTGCGCGGCGCCCCGCCGAAGTCCCCAGAGTGTTTTCCACGAAGAAAATTTTTTTTCAGGCTTCGCAATTAATTTTCAGTAGGATGGTTCATTATTTTCATATATATTGTGCTTATGGCTGGGGGGGGGAGGGGGGGGTTGCGTTTTTCATAAACTTGATAGTACTGTATCTCAGTAACCATTGGTTAGGTTAGATTAGGTTAGGTTAGGTTAGGTAAGGTTAGGTTAGGATAGATAAGGTTAGGTTAGGTAAGGTTAGGTTATGTTAGGTTAGGTTATGTAAGGTTAGGTTAGGTTAGGTAAGGATAGGTGGCGCGCAGTGTGACTTGTTAATAGCCTTCGGTGAGGTACGCTGCACGGCGTCCCGCCGAAGGCCCCAGAGTGTTTTCCACGAAGAAATTTTTTTTCCACGCTTCGTAATTAATTTTCAGTCAGATGGTCCCTTATTTTCGTATATATTTTGCTTATGGCTGAGGGGCGTTTTTCAAAACTTGATAGTGCTGTATCTCAGTAACCATTGGTTTAGGTTAGGTTAGGTAAGGTTAGGTTAGATTAGGATAAGTAAGGTTAGGTTAGGTAAGGTGGCGCGCAGTGTGACTTGTTATTAGCCTTCGGTGAGGTACGCTGCGCGGCGCCCCGCCGAAGTCCCCAGAGTGTTTTCCACGCTTCGCAATTAATTTTCAGTCGGATGGTTCGTTATTTTCATATATATTGTGCTTATGGCTGGGGGGGGGGGGGGGGGGGGGATTGCGTTTTTCATAAACTTGATAGTGCTGTATCTCAGTAACCATTGGTTAGGTTAGATTAGGTTAGGTTAGGTAAGGTTAGGTTAGGTTAGATTAGGTAAGGTTAGGATAGATAAGGTTAGGTTAGGTAAGGTTAGGTTATGTTAGGTTAGGTTATGTAAGGTTAGGTTAGGTTAGGTAAGGTTAGGTTAGGTGGCGCGCAGTGTGACTTGTTATTAGCCTTCGGTGAGGTACGCTGCGCGGCTTCCCGCCGAAGACCCCAGAGTGTTTTCCACGAAGAAATTTTTTTTTCACGCTTCGTAATTAATTTTCAGTCGGATGGTCCCTTATTTTCGTATATATTTTGCTTATGGCTGGGGGGCGTTTTTCAAAACTTGATAGTGCTGTATCTCAGTAACCATTGGTTTAGGTTAGGTTAGGTTAGGATAAGTAAGGTTAGGTTAGGTTAGGTAAGGTTAGGTTGTGTTAGGTTAGGTGAGGTTAGATTAGGTTAGGTAAGGTTAGTACATAAGTTGGAATTGACTGTGACCGTTGAAACAGATTACCTGTGTCAGTGTAAACAGTGAAAATTTGCTAGATTGTGATAGTGCAAGTAAAGCGAAAAGGGATCAATAAGCAGAGCAAGGTAGTTTCGCGAACGTGCTAAGTACTGAAAATTAAATCAGTTCGTTTAAAGCGAGGGAAAGCTGGAAAATTGTAAGAGAATCGGAAAACGTTGATAACGCAAAGGCGAACATCGGTTAACGCCATAAACAAAACGCGGAGCGCCAGCAAGTAGTGCCAACTTTTAAAAGCGAAAATCGCCCGCGAAATTTAAAAATACACGCGAGTGAAAAGACAGCAGAAACGCCGCGAAACTCATATACGCACACGAGTAAAAAGCTAGGAAGCAGAATTAAGTAGTTTCGTGAACGTTCCAACTACTGAAAGTTAAATTAGATCGTTTAAAGCGAAGAAAAGTAGGAAAATCGAAGGAAAAGCGGAGAGCGTTGACAACGCAAAGGCGAATATCGGTTAACGCGGTAGACGATAACGCGGACGCGAACGAGACGGTATTTACAGATAGCCAACTTTTAAAAGTGAAAACCGCCCGCAAAATTTCACGAGTGAAAAGACAGAAGAAACGCCGCGAAACTTATATACGCACACGAGGAAAAAGCTATCGAAGCGAGCGTGAAATCGAAGGTTAGATGATTCCAAATACGGGAAAATAGATTCGCGAGTGTAATTAATACGTGTAGGTAACCTAAACCGAAAACCATATGAACAATAAAGTGATTAAAACAAGCGGTAGAGCAAGGGCGAATAGTGTGCAAAGTGAAAAAGAACTGGTAAAGCGGAAAAGAGAAAACGAAGACCCGGAAGACTTCGAAAAGTGGGAGCTGGAGAACATAAAAGCCTTTAAAATAAGCACGAAAGTAGAAAGAAACCCTCAAAAACAAAAAATAGAGAAGACCGCGGAAAAAAACTGGACAAAAGAAGAAGTAGAAGAGATGGAAGCGATTGTGAAAAAACTGGAGGAAATAAAACAGGAGATAAAAAGTGATTTCAGTAAAAAAATGACGGAGATGAAAAATGAATTTACGGAGATGAAAGAAGAACTACATAAGGTAAAAATGGAATGGGAAGAAAAAGCAAAAGTTTGGCAGAAAGAAAAAGGAGAACTTGAAAGGAAGATTAACAGCATCGAAAGTAAACTAGAGAAGCAAGAGAAAGAAAAAAGGAGAAACAATATTGTAATTAAAGGAAAAGATTTTGACGAAGAACAGACTGGAACGCAGGATTTAAAAGAAAAAGTTTCGAATTTTATACAAAAGGAGATAGGAATGGCAATTAAGGTGGAAGAAGCGTACAAAATTAGAATGAAAGAAGCAAAAATTACAGTTGTAAAATGTGAAAACTTCGAACAAAAGATAGCAATTCTAAGACAAAAGAAGAAACTAACAAACAACATCTACATCGACAGCGACCTCACCAAAGAAGAACGCAGAGTGCAACTTGAAATTAGGAAAATAGCCCAAGAAGAGAAGAGCAGAGGAAAACGCACACGAGTAGGATATCGCAAATTGGAAGTGAATGGAATTAATTACGAATGGTCCGATATAGAAGGAGGAAGCTTAATAATAAGAAGTAATACTCCAAAAAAGTAACGAGGCAATCAAAGGACGGACACACAGGCAACAAAAAAGCAATGGAATGGTTTATGGAAACGGAAATACAAAGGAAGAATATCAAAAAAGGAAAGGGAATTAAACAAGGTACAATAAGAAGTAAGAGAAATAAAGAAAATATAATGAAGATTGGAACGTGGAATGTAAGAACCATGTTAGCAATAGGGAAAATGGAGGAAATAGCAAAAGAAATGAAGAAGTATAAATTAGGTATCCTAGCGCTTCAAGAAATAAGATGGAAAAATGAGGGAAAGATTGAGAAGAAACACTTCACGTTATACTATTCAGGAGAAAAGACACAAGGGAGAAACGGAACAGCGTTTATGGTCAATGAGGAAATCAGGAAAAGAATAATACAATTCAGAGCAATTAATGGGAGGATATGTTACTTAAGGCTAGAAAACAAACAAGCCAATATATCAATGCTAAACTGCTATGCACCCACTGAAGAGGCAGATGAAGACGATAAATCGCAATTCTACGAAAAATTAGAACAAGTGTGTGATGAGGTGCCCAGAAACGATATACTCATAGTATTTGGAGACTTCAATGCGAAAATAGGTAAAGAGGAATATAACAGAGATGTAGCAGGAAAGCAAACAATACACAAAAACACAAATAACAACGGCGCCAAGTTGTGCAACCTTGCCTCATCAACAAAGTCATTTATAATTAGCACAAAATTTAAACACAGACTACAACATAAAATCACTTGGATGATCCCTGGTAGAACCGACGGCAATCAAATCGACCATATATTAATTTCTAAAAAGTGGATGAAATTAATACACGACGTAAGATCTTACAGAGGCGCAAACGCTGATACAGACCACATACTTGTAATAATGAAATTTAAAATGAAAATAATTAAAAAGACAAAGACAGCGGAAAGAAGAAGAAACTGGAATATAAGAAAGCTGAGCGACATGGAAACAAAAACAAAATTCTGCGAAGCGATAGAAAATACACTAACCGCGCAAGAAGACAACATTGATAATGAATGGCTTAATATAAAAACAAGTATCATTAGAGCAGCAGAAAAAACAATAGGACAAAAGAATAATAGAATATCGAAGGAATGGTTTGACGAAGAGTGCCAAACTAAAAGCGATGCAAAAAAGGAAGCAAGGAAGAAATGGATAGATGCAGGACGAGAACAAGAATTAAATGATTATAAGAAAGCTAAACAAGAAGCAGCTAAACTATACAAAAAGAAAAAAACAGCCTGGATCACCGATAAAATGCAGCTACTGGAAGAAAGCAATAAAGACAACAGAAAACTCTTCGAGTATATAAGACAGTTCAACACTAAAAAATTAACAACAGTAAAAATAAGTAAAAGAGATTGGGAGACCCACTACACAGACTTATATAAAGACACAACAGAAAAAACAGACAAAGAACTATATGACAAGAAAGACAATGAAGTAGACATTCCTACATACGAAGAATTTGCAGAAGTAGTTAAACAACTAAAATTAAAGAAAACCGCAGGGCCAGACGAGATAAATAATGAATTAATAATTAATGGAGGAGAAGAGCTATTAACACGGATATATAACCTAATAGTAAGGATATGGACTGAGGAAACCATGCCGCAGGACTGGAAAAATGGTCAAATAACACCAATATACAAAAAAGGTGACCCAACAAAATGTAATAATTATAGAGCAATTGTATTACTGAACACGACCTACAAAATTTTAACTTCAATATTAAGAAACCGACTGACTAAATACACCGAACAAAAACTAGGGCAGTACCAACAGGGATTTAGACAAGGAAGATCAACGGTAGACGCAATCCACACGTTAACACAAATAATAGAAAAATGTTATGAACACGACATTGAAATATACATTCTCTTCATAGACTTTCAACAAGCGTTTGACTCCATTAATAGACAGCAACTATTGAGAGAAATGAAAAACATGCAAATACCAGGAAAATTAATTAGACTGACAAGAATGACAATGACAAATTCTATTGCAAAAATATCGACAACTGAAGGCAATACAAATGACATTAACATAGAAACGGGAGTGAGACAAGGGGATGGCCTATCAACCACCCTATTTAACATAGCGCTAGAAGGAGTCATAGGCAAGTGGGGAAATAAAACGATAACACACAGCTCTACACAAATAATTGGATACGCTGACGACCTAGCAGTAATAGCAAGAGACAAAAGAAGTTTAGAACAAAAAGTAATGGAACTCATAAGAGAAGCCGAAGCCAGAGGTTTAAAAATAAATGAAGAAAAAACAAAATACATGGAAAGCACAAGAAGAGGAGTAGGAAACTCAGCGGAAATGAAGGTAGGAAGATATAGCTTCCAAAGAGTAGATTACTTCAAATATTTGGGAGTAATGGTAGACGGAAACAACGAGAGAAGTCCAGAAATAACAGAAAGAATAAAAGCAGGAAATAAAGCATATTGGAAATATCAAAAGTTTTTGAAAGACAGAAATCTTAGCAAAATAACAAAGTTAAAAATATATAAAACAGCGATCAGACCAGTCATAACCTACTCCGCAGAAACAATGTGCCTACACAGGAAAGATGAAGAAAAGATGAGAATATTAGAAAGGAAAATTATAAGACGGATATATGGACCAGTGGAGACGCAGGATGGAGAAGCCAGACAACTTATGAACTTTGAAGTGAGAAACCTACTGGAAGGGGAAGACATAGTTAGATTTATTAAGGCACAACGACTACGGTGGTTCGGACATATCCAAAGAAGAGAACAAGATGAACTAATAAGAAAAATATTGAACTGGAGACCTATGGAAAATCGACCAAGGGGAAGACCAAAGATCAGGTGGCAAGACCAAGTAACGAGAGATATACAAGACATGAGGATAACGAACTGGAGAGAATTAATAAAAAATAGAATGGAATGGAGCAAAATAACAAAGAAGACACAGTCACACAACAATCTGTAGAAGACGAACAAAGCAAGGAACAAGCGGACTGATCCCCCGCGCATACCGGATCAGAAGAGCTCACTGCAACGAGCGACCTATACTCCGCTGATGGAGTGCTGGGTCTATATATATAAGGTTAGGTTAGGTTAGGTTAGGTAAAGTTAGGTTAGGTAAGGTTAGGTTAGGTGGCGCGCAGTGTGACTTGTTATTAGCCTTCGGTGAGGTACGCTGCGCGGCGCCCCGCCGGAGACCCCAGAGTGTTTTCCACAAAGAAAATTTGTTTTCACGCTTTGCAATTAATTTTCAGTTGGATGGTCCCTTATTTGCGTATATATTTTACTTATGGCTGGGGGGCGTTTTTCAAAAACTTGATAGTGCTGTATCTCAGTAACCCTTGGTTTAGGTTAGGTTAGGTTAGGTAAGGTTAGGTTAGATTAGGATCAACTTCAAAGCACCCTCCACCTTGAAGTAATGGGAAACTGGTTCCGGGGTGGTTGGATAGATCAGAACTGAGGAGGGGTTTTAGCCGGTGAGAGTCCTGCACTACCTGGACTACAGAAATGCGCCAGGTGTCCAAAATGGATTTCCCCTCCTCACAAAAAAAAAAAAAAAAAAAAAAAAAGGTTAGATTAGGATAGGTAAGGTAAGGTTGGAGTTAACGGGCGGGCGAACGAGACGGTTGTGTGTACGTGCGTTGCCGTTAGTGAATAAAGTGTGTAGCAGTTAAAGTGAATTAAGGCTTGTAATAAATTATAATTAGTGATTTCAAGTACAGGGTGCAGTATAATATAAATCAAGTGTTTGTAACATCGATTTAGAGGCTCTAAGCGCAAATAAACGTAATTCGAGTAAAATAGTGTGCGTCAAACAATCCGCAGCGCGGTCTGCAGGGTCATCTAAGGCCAAGTAGTTCGCCAGCGATTATCGTGTTGCACTTGCGAATATAAATAAATAATCTAAAATCGTATTATTGACATCCGGCTTATTAAACAATTTAGATATGGAAGCACTGTTAGAAGGAATTAAATATCAATTAGAGGAAATGAATAGCAGGACGGAACGTATTGAAAATAAACTGGATAACTGTCGAGAAGACCTAAATAAAGTAATATTAGAGAACGCAGACTTGAGGAACGAGAATTCCAAACTAAGAGCAACTATAATCGCACAAGAATCTAGATTAGATATCCTAGAAAAGGAGGGTCGCAAAAGGAAGCTAATTTTCCAGGGAATTCAAGAAAATGGGAAAGAAACGGAGCTAGAATTAAAAGAAAAAATCAGAATAACGTTAAGGAATATACAGGTCCAGATCAATATGGAAAACGAAACTAACGAAATATTAAGACTGGGCCGCTATAAGGAGGACAGAATAAGACCAATACTAGTGGAACTCAGAACTTGGAATAAAAAGATGGAAATCTTGAAAGCGGCAAAAAAGCTTAAGGATTTATCCGAAAACGTATGGATTACAGAAGACTTTCCAAAGAAGGTGAGAGAACAGAGAAAAGCTTTAATCGAGCATTTGAAGAGAGCAAGAGAAAGCGGGCATAAAGCGGTCATGGTATACGACAAACTAATAGTAAACGGCGAAAGTTATTCATTAGAGCAGCTAGAGGACGATGAGTACTCAGAGAAAAAGAAAGGAGGCAGAACTATTAGCCAACGATCCCCATTGGGACTTCAGGATATGGTACATGCAAAAAAGTTGGCAAACAGAGGGGAGGAAACAACACCTTCAAAAAAGTGACGGAGATAAAGCCGGCAAGCCATCGGAAAACTGTTGACAACCGCAATGATTTAAGGTTTAATGATTATTATGAAAAAGCAAGTGATGAGATAAAAGAAATTAATACTAAATTTACTAGATACTTCGGGTGCTGGAATGTCAGAACAATGTATGCAGCGGGAAAAACAAATCAAATTCTAAGAGAAATGGAAAAGTACAGAATTGATATTCTGGGAATAAGTGAAACCAGATGGTTAGGAAACGGAGAAATGAAAATGAACCAAGGTAAATCGATTATATACTCCGGAAAAATGGAAACAGATGCTAAACACGAGCATGGGGTAGCAATTATGATGAGCGCGGAGGCAAGGAAGGCACTCTTAGAATGGGAAGCAATATCGGACAGACTGATTACAGCAAGATTTAAAGCGAAGTTTTTTAATATCTTAATAATAAACATATATGCCCCAACAAATTTGGAGCTAGTTCAGGATAAAATAGAATTTTATGAACAGTTACAATCCATATACGATAAAAATCGGAAAAAACACAAAAGAGACATAATAATCCTGATGGGAGATCTGAATGCGAAAATAGGAAGTGAAAATACAGGTAGGGAGGAAATAATGGGAAGACAAGGGCTAGGAGAGATAAATGAGAATGGAGAATTGATTACGGATTTCTGTATGGAAAATAACTTATTAATTGGAGGCAGCATATTTCCGCATAAGGCAATCCATAAAATAACATGGACAGCACCGGGAGGAAGAGCACAGAATCAGATTGACCACATAACGATCGATAAAAAACACAGAAATAGTTTACTAGACGTTAGAGCCATGCGCGGCGCCGATATAGGATCTGATCACGCTCTAGTGAGAGCTAAATTTAAAGTAAAGCTAAAAGCAAATAAAAGCACGAAACAGGGAACAATCAGATATAACACAGAGCGCCTGAAAGATGCGGAAACGCGGAAGAAATTCGAATACCAATTACAGGGGAGATGCGAAGAAAATAATATTATGGAAGCCCTAGATGCAGACAGCCTGTGGCAAAGATACAAAGACATAGTGATAAAAACGGCAGAAGAAACAATAGGAAAGCGAAAGAGGGGCGGGAAACCTTGGTTGACAAAGGAAACGTGGGATCTGATTGACGAAAGAGCAAAAATTAAGCAACAAATCTTAAGGGAATCGACATCAGCACAGGGAAAGAAAAAAGAACTAGAAGAATTGTACCGGGCAAAAGATAAGCACATAAAAAGGAGTGCGAGGAAAGACAGGAGAGTACAACAGGAAGAACTGTTGAAGGAAGCCGAAACAGCGGCAAGAATAAACGATATGAAGACGTTATATAACATAACACGGAAACTAGCAGGGAAGAAAGGAATTGAAACTATGCAAGTAAAAGACAAAGAAGGAAACAGGCTAAGATCAGAGAAAGAGATAATCAACAGATGGATTGAATATTTCAAAGAAACCTATAAGAAAACCGAAAGTACGAATGAAGAGGTAACTGGAATGGAACTAGAAGAATTTGAAGAACTAAACTTGCACATGGGAGAAATCACAAAAGAAGAAATAGAACAGGCCATGAAAAAGTTAAAGAATGGTAAGGCAGCGGGAACGGACAATATACCAGGTGAACTAATTAAAGCTGGTGCGGAAACCAGCGTAAAAGTTCTGCACTGACTACTGAATAAGGTATGGACAGATGAGAATATACCAAAGGAACGGGCAGAGGGGGTAATAATCAAAATACCAAAGAAGGGCAATAGAATGATATGCGACAACTGGAGGGCGATTGTAATTTTAAACACCGCAAGCAAAATTTTGACAAGAATCATACTAGACAGAATAAAGGATGGCGTTGAAGGTATACTCCGAACGAATCAGGCGGGATTCAGACCGAGAAGATCCTGCATCGACCAAATAGGCACCTTGAGGATAATACTGGAAGAGGGAAACGAGTGGCGTAAAGAAATGCATCTGAGTTTCGTAGATTTTAAGAAAGCATTTGACAAAGTTAACCGGTCTAAAATGTGGGAAATACTCCAAAAATACGGAATACCAGCCAAATACATCAGAATAATCAAATTACTATATAATAATTATAGTGCGTGTGTGTTACATAATGGTACGAGATCTGAAAAGTTCGATATTGAAAGTGGTGTCAGGCAAGGATGCATCTTGTCTCCGATTCTCTTCCTGATAGTAATAGATTGGGTAATGAGGAAAACCACGGATAACAAGAAAGGATTGGCATGGCGGTTCGGCAGTGTTCTAGAAGACTTAGAGTACGCAGACGACGTATGTCTAATTACGGAAACAAGAAAACACCTACAAGAAAAACTGAATTTGATGAGCGCAGTCGCAAACACAGTCGGATTAGAAATAAACCGCAAAAAAACAAAAACTATGAGAATGAATGCCGAGGATAAAGGAGAAATAACGGTAGATGGAAGTGAGTTACAGAACACAGAAAAGTTCACGTATCTGGGCAGTGTTATGGATGAACAAGGGGGCGTGCATAAAGACACAAAGATGAGAATTAGCAAAGCTCAAAGTGCGTTCAACTTATTACGTAATATATGGAATTCAAAAGATTTATCGAAGAAAAATAAACTACGCATCTTCAGAACTAACGTATTAAGTGTACTCATATATGGTTCCGAAACATGGGCGTTAAACAAAAAGCAAACAAAAGAAATACAAACACTTATTAATAGATCCCTTAGAAGAATTTTAAACATACACTGGCCGAATCAAATAACGAACGTGGAATTGTGGGACAGTGCAGGACTAGAAACAGTTGAAGTTATAATAAAGAGACGGCGGTGGAAATGGATCGGACATACCTTACGGAAGCCGATCACAGACATAACTAGACAAGCATTAGAATATAATATTAAAGGAAAAAGAAAGCCGGGCAGACCAGCCTTAACATGGAAAAGAAACGTAATTAACGAGTGCAAAGTACGCAATATAACTTGGAGTGAAGTTAAGATCAGGGCCCAGGATAAAAATCGCTGGAAAGAATTTGTTAAATTAATGTGCAGTCAAGAAGAAGTTTACTAACTCAACTCAGAAGGGACAGTTAAGTTAAAATCGTTTAACATAATAAAATTAAGTGAAGTGAAAGTGAAAGGGAAGATAAGTATAAGGCCGACAACCTTATTACTTATTCAACACTGTCAATGAAACATCCCCGTGGATGCCCTATGGTCCTCAAGGATCGACAGGATCGAAGAAAAAGAAGAAGAAGGTAAGGTTAGGTTATGTTAGGTTAGGTTAGGTTAGGTTAAGTTAGGTAAGGCTAGGTTAGGTTAGGTGGCGCGCAGTGTGACTTGTTATTAGCCTTCGGTGAAGTACGCGTAAAAAACGGATTTTTTTAAAATTAAATGTAAAAAAAGCATTTCTGAAGTGTTCAGAGGAACTGTTAGATCTGTATCCTAACATGCCAGAAGAAGACGTGTACGAAAGATTAGCAAGATTTTTTGATGTACCGTTGCGGCCAACTCAAAGTGCACGGCAGATTTTTAGCTTGTAATACGATATTCTAATCATAGACGTCGAGTTTTGACGTTTATGTTTGTCATCAACTGTCATAGAACTGAAAACTGGGAAAATTCCCATACATTTGCCAGAAGCAGAGAAAATGCGAGCTATTACAAAACTGGAAGAAAACTGGTTACTGAGTCGAGTCGCAACAGATTTGCATGTGAGCAAGAGCTGCACTTTCAAAATTAAAAATCGTTGCAGCAGAGACTTCTGCAAGAAAAGTTTTTTTAACACCAGAGAACAAAGAATGAAGAGTACAATTTGCAACCGACTATTTGAATGAGATCGACGACTTTTGGAACACGACTGTTTTCTCAGGTGCAAAGGTATTTCAATCATTTACCAATTGACGATTAAGGGTGTGCAGACCACAAAATTCAAGATTTGAGGAGCAATATTATGTTCACCCCTTAAGGAGTAGTGGACGATTCTCTGTAAACGTATGGAGATGGATCAATGCTCACGGATCTGGGGCATGCTATAGAATTAATGGTCGACTGAATGCTGAAAATTATCGCAACATTTTGCAAAATGTGATGCTGCCATCTGTAAGAGAGGTCTTTCCTAATCAATTTACTTTTCAACAGGCAAGTTATTACCTAATTAATTAATTTTGTTTATGTTAACGTAATTGATAGCATTATTTTCACAGGATAACTGTTCTGTGCATACAGCAGGGGTTGTTCATTGATGGTTTGATGAGAATAATATCAATTTATTACCATGGCCTGCAAGAAGTCCGGACTTGAATCCCATCGAAAATGTTTGGGGCTATTTAACTACAAAAATTTATAACAGGGATTTTGCACCAAACAAAACCGATGAATTATGGGAAAGAATAAGAAATGCTTGGAAGGAACTGAGAGAAGGATACAATATGGAAACATTGGTCTACTCTAGCAATTGAATACTGATACATATTTATTAAATACATATTATTATATATGTTAAGGACTTTATAAACTTTTGCCGCCTCTCTTGCATTCTGAATTCATACTGTGCGCAGTAGACTGCCGGGCCGGCATCCGATTCTAAAAATTCACTTACGTTCCATCTGTCAACGTGGCAGCATGCGAACCGGTCCGCACTCCGAAAGCTAATACTTGTAAATGTTCAAATATTTGTGTTCAATGTGTTGTTTATTGCTAATAAAGTAACATATTTCCTGCTTTCAACGTGTGTATAATTCAGTGAAACCTACAATTCATACAGTCCATTAAATTCCAAGGCGAGCTGGCAATCAGGAATTTTCCAAATAACGGAAAACTGAGAAGGCTCCACAACATGGTCCTACAGAGACAGGATTAAACCACATTAGGTCATTGCGAGTCCAATCAACAGCGACAGCATTCGACAACATTGGTCATTGGCAAGTACAAGCAGTCAATCGTGTTAAATTCATTCCTAGCGAGAGGAAGGAAGACAGCAGACGGTGCTATCAACGTAAGAGCGAGATAGCCAAACGCCGAGTTTGGCACCAAGTTCGTGCACGTGTCCATTGCAGCTGCAGACGAGACGGTAGTACGAACCACAGCAACGAGGAAAACCGGCAAGGCGGCACATACACCAATATCAATGTAAGCCTAATTTCCTATTTTTGTGATTTCCTATGCATGAATATTTGGTTTTCTATCATCTGTGTTATACATGTGCATAATTTCAGCTGCGTATTATTGCGTAAACAAATGGTTTATGAGTCATATAAACATTTTAATTGCGTGAAATGCCAAGCTATTACGTTTGTTAGCGATATCCCCTGCATGTTTCATACTGCAGTCGAAGCAGTCACAGGTGAATCATCTCGCGTTGTACCAGGGTCGTTTTCTGCGTCGTTAGCGACAAGTTTCTCGCGTTGTTATCAAGCGCTGTCTGCGTTGTAAACAAAATTCGCGCCAGAGGCGTGCGAAAGGTTTTATCATTAAAGAATATTTCAGATTCTGCAAGTAGTAAGGCTACCACGCGTAGCATCTTGCCTGAAATATCACAGATAGTTGACCCGTTGGGTCCGCGTACCAGAAGCGTACAAAATTCACGCCAGTGGCGTACGAAAAGTTAGTTCTATCCGTTAAATTGTTTTAATTTCAACAATTATGGATCCACTTGTAAGAGTACGAGGCTCTATCAAGGGCAAGCTTACGCGCTTCGCAAGTCACGTGCAATCTTTGCAAACAATTCATGATGAAGATCAATTTTTACCTAGTACTCAAATTATTGAATTGCAAAAAAGATTGGATGCTATAGCCACCGTGTTATCAGAATATTATGAGGTTCATGAACAAATTTTAGACACCAGTAAGGATACAGAATCTGAAATGCAGCAACAAGTCGAATTTGAAAACTCTTATTTTCGTGCAATCTCACAAGCTGAATATTTGATTAATGAATACAACAAGCAATCTGATGTTGCACCAGATCGTTCTGGATCTCCTAACGGTAGCGTAAGATCAACGCATTCAAATTGCAGTTCACATTGCAATAATCAAGCTGTACGCCTTCCTGCCATTTCGATTCCCAAATATTCAGGGAACGTGGCAGAATGGTTGGAATTTCGTGAGATTTTTATTAGTTTAATTCATGAGAATCAAGCGTTAACTAATATTCAAAAGCTGCATTACTTAAAGGCTAGTTTACAGGGCGATGCAAGCCAAATTATAAAAAGTTTAGAGTTTACTGCGAGTAATTATACTCTAGCTTGTTATGCATTGTGCAATCGATACAATGATCCAAAAATTCTGGTTCATAACCACCTCAAGGCTATTTTTGAACTTGAATCTTGCAGTAAGGAATCTGCAACTAAATTACGTACGATTAGCGATATGTTATTCAAACATTTTGCAGCAATCAAATCATTAGCTACCGAAAGCGAGCTTCTTGATTTTGTTATAATTTATGTAGTTTCTAAAAAACTGGACCCCACTACATTTCGTGAATGGGAGGTCCTTAGAAACCGGTCAAGTTCTGACCTGCCTAATCTTGATGAGTTCAAGGAATTCTTACAAAATACAGCAAATCTTCTAGAAACTCTAGAGGTAAAAGATAGCAAGCTTGTACCCGAAAGGTCTTCCAAGGTACATTCTAAATCATTTGTGTCGGGTACCCCTTCGTGTCCACTTTGTAAAGGATCTCATTCCTTGTACAAATGCGATAAGTTTGTCAAGCTGTCTGTTCTTGACAGAAAGTCAAAGGCAAAAGAGCTCCGCGTATGCTTTAATTGCCTAACTCAGGGTCACCTTGCGAGCCTTTGTAGCTCCAAATATACGTGTAGAAAGTGCAAATCAAGGCACAACACACTTCTTCATGAGGATAAACCTCAAAATGCTTCTTCTAGTCAACCAGGATCTGCGATGTCGGCAGAAACCCCTGTTGAACTAAACCAATCGATTTCTGCATTCTGTTCGAATGCTTTGCAGGTACTCTTACCTACGGCTACCGCTAAACTCATCGCTGATGATGGTACGCCTCACGTTGTGCGAATCCTGTTGGATTCCGGTTCTCAATCGAACTTCATACGTTCAGATTTGTGTAAAAGGTTGAAGCTTCCAATTCGCGAAGTCAACGTTACTGTTTCTGGCTTAAGTAAAGCCACTTCTCAAATCAAGGCTAGGTGTGATATCAAGCTGCAAGCCCCTCACACTTCATACGGCATTGGCCTATCCTGTCTTGTTCTCGATGAGATTACGGGTGTTACCCCAAGTTTTCGCGTCCAGCGAAACAGTTTCAAGGTTCCTGATAACATCAAGTTATCAGATCTGTCCTACGACCAACCGGGCACCATCGACATTCTGATTGGTTCGCCCATTTTCTGGCAGCTCCTTTGTATTGGACAAATTGGTCTAGGCCCAAATCTTCCCATCCTCCAAAAAACTCGTTTTGGTTGGATTGTTTCTGGCCCTACAGGCCCCCCTTCTGCGTACCCTGTACAGTGCAATCTTAGCACGATCGAGGATGCTTCTGACCCCATTGCTAGGTTTTGGCAACTCGAACATTACCCTGAGGAAAAGGTTCGCACAGATGAGGAGAGCGCCTGTGAGGCACATTTCCTGCAAAATACGCAACGAGAAGCGAATGGTCGATTCGTTGTCTCTATCCCTTTCAAGGAACCTGTAGAGGTATTGGGTGATTCATTGCAAATCGCTCAAAAAAGATTCTTATCATTAGAGAAGCGGTTACAAGCGAACCCTGACTTGTCCAATCGCTATTCGAGTTTCATGAATGAATATTCTGAATTAGGTCATATGTCCGTTTCAAACCCTAATTCAAACGAGATATCCTATTATCTACCCCACCACGGAGTCTTAAAAGAGGAAAGCCTGACAACTAAACTCCGAGTTGTATTCAATGGTTCTCAAGCAACCACTTCAGGGCAATCTCTGAACAGTATTCAGATGGTTGGCCCAACCGTGCAGCAAGACTTATTTTCAATTCTTGTTCGCTTTCGCAAGCATTTATTCGCTATATCAGCTGATATCGAGAAGATGTATCGCCAGGTTCTGGTGAATCCTAACCATAGGCCCCTTCAGAGAATCTTGTGGCGACCCTCCTCAGCTGAGCCTCTTCGGTCGTACGACCTGAATACGGTTACGTATGGCACCGCTTCAGCATCTTTTCTTGCTATTCGATGCTTAACCCAATTGGGCATCGAATGTGAGGCTTCAAATCCCGAAGTCTCTCGAATCATAAAGGAGGACTTCTACGTCGACGACCTTCTGACAGGTGCCGACACTCCTGAGAAAGCGCGTACTCTCTGCTCAAACTTGGATCAGATTCTTGAGTCAGGCTGCTTCAAACTTAGAAAGTGGATTTCTAACTCTCCAGAAGTTCTCGATGGAATACCAGATTCCGATTTGCATCCGGGTGTTCTTGATTTCAGTGCACATGAGCACACAAACACCCTTGGTTTGATTTGGTCCTTTAAAAGCGATCATCTGATGTTCAATATTTCAAATTCTACAAGTAGTAAGGCTACGAAGCGTAGCATCTTGTCTGAAATATCGCAGATATTCGACCCGTTGGGTCTTCTAAGTCCATGCACCATGGGTGCCAAGGTTCTTTTGCAACAGCTTTGGATGGAAAAGCTGGATTGGGATGAACCCGTTCCTAAAGCCATACAAGAAAAATGGTTAACCTATCGCAGTGAGCTTCTCATGCTCAATGACTTAGCAATTCCTCGTCACGTCCTCTGTCGGAGCGTGGTCGAGATAGAGCTCCATGGTTTCTGCGACGCCTCTAACAATAGTTACGGTGCGTCGATATACCTACGTTCCAAGAATCAGGAAGGGGAAGTACAGGTTCACCTTCTCTGTTCCAAGGCCAAGGTAGCCCCTTTAAAGCCCTTGACAATCCCGAAGCTCGAGCTCTGCGGAGCTGTTCTTCTAAGCAAACTTTCCGTGCAAGTCATAAAGGCACTTGATTTGCCCATATCTAGAATCGGTCTGTGGACAGATTCCACAATAGTTCTAGGATGGTTGAAAACCAGTCCAAATCTTCTTAAGACCTTTGTGTGCAACAGAGTTGCTGATGTTCAGCAACTCACCTCTGATGTCACTTGGCGTCATGTTCCCACAACGTCTAATCCTGCTGATCTTCTCACTAGGAGAATCGCCCCTTTAGGTTTGAAAGAATTGAGCCTTTGGTGGCATGGTCCCACCTGGCTAAGCGAAGGTGAGGCCTCTTGGCCTACTTCCAAACATGTTCGTGCTGAGCTTCCAGAATTCAAAAAAGAAGTTCAGAGTCTTCCTGTAACCTCTGTTGAACCATTTCCGTTCAATCAGTATTCAAGCTTTGCTCGCTTACAACGAGTTATAGCTTATTGCTTTCGTTTTCATAACAATGCGCGAGCCCCTAAGGCTGATCGTCTTTCTGGTCCCCTCTCTACAGATGAACTGCAAGCATCTATTGTAAGGCTTGCCAGGTTCTCCCAACGCGAGTCATTTCCTGACGAACTTAAACTGTTGTCACAGAGCAAGCCTGTGAAACAATCTTCTGCTTTGATATCCCTGAATCCCTTTCTGGATTCCGAGGGACTGCTAAGAGTTGGTGGTAGGCTCCACAACTCTCAATTACCCTTTGACAAGAAGTTTCCTCTAGTGATTTCTGGCAAACATCCATTCGCCAAACTCCTAGTATCGCATGAGCATCTTCGGCTTCTCCATGCCGGACCTCAAATGCTGTTAGCTAATCTCAGAGAACGATATTGGATCACCTCTGGCAGAAATATCGTCAAGCAAGTGGTTCATCAATGCTTACGGTGTTTTAGATTCTCTCCTAAGTTAACTGAACCCATAATGGGAGACCTGCCAGCCTCTCGTATTCAATCATCGACCCCATTTCATACGACTGGTATCGATTATGGTGGACCGTTCATGATAAAGGATCGCAAAGGACGTGGTGCTAAACTAGTGAAGTCCTATCTTTGTCTATTCGTTTGTTTTATCACAAAAGCAGTGCACCTTGAATTGGTCGCTGACCTTTCTACTGAAACCTTCTTAATGGCTTTTCGCCGGTTTGTGGCTCGACGAGGCAAACCGCTCCATGTCTACTCAGACAACGGCACTAACTTTGTAGGCGCTAATTCCGAGTTAATCGAATTAGGCAATTTTCTCGCGGAACAAAACCCTTCTATTTCCGAATCAGTCGCGAGCGACGGAGTAGCTTGGCATTTTACACCCGCGCACAGTCCCCACTTTGGCGGATTGTGGGAGGCCGGAATCAAGTCCTCCAAACATCACATACGTCGCGTTATAGGTAACGCTAGTCTAAATTATGATGAATTTAGCACTTTGTTAGCACAGGTGGAAGCGGCCTTAAACTCCCGACCCCTGTCCCCTTTGTCCTCTGATCCAAACGACCTTCAGCCTTTGACTCCTGCTCATTTCCTGATTGGTCGTCCGTTGGTGTCACTGCCTGATCCCAACGTAACTGAGATAGTCGAGTCTCGGCTGTCTAAATACCAGAGAATACAACAACTTCACCAGAATGTGTGGAAGAGATGGAGTAAAGAGTACATCTCGGAACTCCAACAGCGCACCAAATGGCGCACGCATCTTTCGGACCTCCAGCCTGGTTCCATGGTCCTCATCAAGGATGACAATCTACCCCCTCTGAAGTGGAGGTTAGGCCGGGTCACCGAGCTGCACCCTGGCCTTGACGGCGTTACGCGTGTGGCGTCAGTGAACACTGTGTCAGGGATCGTGAAGCGATCCTTCGCCAAATTGTGCCCGCTACCTAGTGTTGTGAACTAGTGCGTTAGCGTTCAGCGCAGTTTTCGTAAAGCCTTTTGGCCCCCCATTGTTCGGGTTTTCTTGTACTAGATTAAGATCCATGTACTATTATGCTTTGTATATATGTGTGTTCATGTTACATGTTTTACTCTAGCTTTTACATGTCAACTCTGTACTGTTTTATTTGAAAGGTTACCCTTTCCAAGGCGGGCGGTATGTTAAGGACTTTATAAACTTTTGCCGCCTCTCTTGCATTCTGAATTCATACTGTGCGCAGTAGACTGCCGGGCCGGTATCCGATTCTAAAAATTCACTTACGTTCCATCTGTCAACGTGGCAGCATGCGAACCGGTCCGCACTCCGAAAGCTAATACTTGTAAATGTTCAAATATTTGTGTTCAATGTGTTGTTTATTGCTAATAAAGTAACATATTTCCTGCTTTCAACGTGTGTATAATTCAGTGAAACCTACAATTCATACAGTCCATTAAATTCCAAGGCGAGCTGGCAATCAGGAATTTTCCAAATAACGGAAAACTGAGAAGGCTCCACAACAATATAGTTTGTTTACTTGTAAAACTTTGCTTAAATACAAACCTTAAAAAAGTAATACCTATTCTTATAACCACAAGCAACGCCACTGGAGAAACCCCCATTTAATAAGCCGAAAAATCGCAAAAATAACCATAGTAACAAAAAACCGTGCACTTTGAGGTGTCCGTAACTGTACATAGAACTTTAATGTCAGATTTTAAATTTCCCACCAATTTTTAGTTCTAAAAAGTTACTAAAACAAATTTTACCAACATATATCCAAGTTATGCCAACATAAACCCTAAATTCTTTGACCTTGAAAATTTTTATAGGAAAAAAACGTACTTTACCACATATTTATGTTAAAAGAGAACACAAAACGTCAACGTCATTTCAAATTGAAAAATTATGGCAGAAGTGTGCAATAAAGTGACAGATGTGTGCAATATTATTTTCATCTACAACTGTCAAATAATAAGTGCATTGTATATCCAACTCTAAATACAAAAAGGGGCTCATGCTCATGCTGAGTGTACCTGAAAATTACAGTTTTTTCGGGGTCAAAACTATTTTCTTCTAGTTTTTCTTTGTAATAATCAACTATAGCCTTTTTTCCTTTTCCAATAATAAAACCCTCTTTCGTTTTTGTTCCATTGCAAGTGAAGTGCATGCACAAAAATTAAATAATTTGGGAGATTATTTTTTTACAAGAAAATGTGACATATACTCTATTTACTTGACATCTGCACTGTCAGTGTCAAATTTAAAAAAAAATGTCTTGACTATACCTCAAAAATAATGTGTTTTTTATTAGACTGTACAGTAATTTGATTGTTAAAATGTGAAAAATAGCAGTGGTGCCAACATAATGTCAGTTTGACAGTGCAGATGTCAAGTAAATGGAGTATACGTCAAGTTTTTAAAGCAAGCAGAAGTTCCAAAACAGAATTTAAACAAGGTACCAACTTGACAGCGTTTTGACAGTTCACGAGTTTTGTGAATGGATAGTAGTGGAATATGAAATCATATTTTTATATACTGGGCTACATTGTCAATTAATGACATTAACATCGAGGTTAGCAGGTTAGGTTTTGCGTCAGTTTTGGCACAGACCTAACCTACAAACCTCGAATTTGACATTGATTGACGCAAAACCTAACCTGTTAACCTCGAATTTGACATAGACTGACAGTGTCACCAACTATACACATAATAATAATAATAATGGTGAGACACTAACACCCCATGAAGGAGCTTGGCCTGCAAGGCGGAAGGTCCAGGGCTTCCGTATCCTTACTCTCACACCTGGCTGTTGTGTGTCAAATTCATAACACGTGGTGATGTGGTGAGCATCATACATTAGACAACCGCATAGATAAAATATTGTATTTGACACGCATATAATGGTTGTATTACACTTGGATGATTACAACACTCGCCTTCGGCTCGTGTGTAAACTTCATCCTCGTGTAATATAGCCTACATTATATGCTTGTTAAATAAAATACATGCTTTCGACATATGGAAAGTGTCAAATAACAGCCTCCTTTAGGAAATGGTAGTCGGAATGGTATAAAAATGAACGGAATAGGACGTTTGGGCGCTGGCGGTTGGGCGCCAGTGATTGGGCGACGGCGTTTCGGCGCTAAGCGTTTGGGTGCTAAGCGTTTGGGTGCTAGGCGTTTGGGCGCTAAGCGTTTGGGTGCTAGGCGTTTGGGCGCTAGGCGTTTGGGCGTCAGGCGTTTCGGCGCGAGAAAAATGTTTAATGAATTAAAAGTGAAATGGGATTCTTGTGTGTTGTCGGGTTATATTTTTTTAAGCCCTACATGGGCCAGGTCAAAATTTGATGTATGTATTACAGTCCAGTAGCAGGGTACAAAAAAGGGGCCTTGCCCTGCAAAAGGGGTAGTTTCAATTTTTGTATATGTTTATCAGTTCGAGGTCTCACTAAAAATACCAAGTTTTCCAACTTTTCGAGCTACCGCTCGCGCCGCCATCTTAAAAAAACGGCGCTCTAAACCAGTTTTTCCACATTATCTCTTTAGCAGTGCATCCTAAGATGAAAATAGTTGTTATTAATATTATAGAAGACATAATTTTCTACAACTTTTGTTTAAATTTTTTTGTAAGTGAATTAATTATCGTGCTGCAGCGTTGTTACATGGAGCGGATAAATGAAAATGTTAACACTGCTTTGTTTTGAGCTTATTCTTCATGATTCTTATTTATGTTCTAACAAAACTTCTACAATACGAGTATTAATAATAGCTATTTTTCCCAGAGATAATGTGGAAAAACCGGTTCTGAGAGCCATTTTGTCAATATAGCAGCGCGACCGGCACTTGGAATTTTGATTAGAACCCCGATCTCGTAAACATTTCAAAAATAGAAACTACCCGACCTTTTTCCATTGCTTCTCCAAATTCTTCCCATGCTTTTTGGTTTGCTGTTTTTACTAGTTCTTTGACTTTTCTCCTCTGCTCTTTATATCTGTTGTAAGTTTCGTTATTCCTGTTACCCAATTATTTTATTCCATTCTCGTTTTTTCAATTTTAATTAGTTTTATTTCCTCCATCCACCACTTTGTTTGTTTTTTGTAACCATTTCTTTTACTTCTTCTTCTTCTTATTCAGATCTTTGTATCCAGTATTGGACATAATCCTCCCCTTTATTTTTCCATTCTTTTTTATCTCTTGCGGTTCTCATCCATTGTTTACCAACTATAGATTTTAAATCGTCTGTCCATCTTTTTGGTGGTCGACCAACACTTCTTCTGCTTGTTCATGGTCTCCAGTGTAGAAGTCTGCTCTTACGACGTGTCCTGCCCAGCTCCATTTCTGTCTAGCAACTCTTGTTACAATATCCGTTACTCCTGTTCTTTCTCTAACCCATTTACTCCTCTTCCTATCTCTTAATGACACCCCCAGCATTCTCCTTTCCATCGCTCGTTGAGTTATTACCAATCTATTCATTGCCTTGTTGGTTAGGGTCATTGTTTCGGTTCCATAAGTCAGTACGGGGAGCACACAAGGAATCGAATATTCTTGCCTTAAAGTGATTTGGAAAAGTTTTATCTTTAAGTATTGTGGATAATCTACCGAAGGCTGTCCAACCCAACGATATACGTCTATTTAACTCCGCGTTTTGGTTTTCCTTTCCAATTTCCAATTTTGATTGTATGCCCTAGATATATGTACGAATTCATCTGTTCTATATGATCCCCGTCTATTTCAATGTTGAGGGGATTTTCGCTGTTTGTCATGACTTTTGTTTTTTGGTTGTTAAACAAAAAAAAATTCTTTTACTAAATCCACAGATTTCTTCTGCTACTGTTATTATTGTATCTTTGATAGTTTTCCACAGATTTTCTATTTGCATATTGCTTACATTTTCTTTCATTTTCTTCATTTCTCTCTCAATTTTTTCATTATATAATCTAGCTGTATCTTCTTCTCTAAGTTTATATGTTTTGATGGCTTTTTCAATTCCATTTCTTGCATTTTTATTTGTTTAATTTTTTTTATTGCTTATTTAAATTTTTGATAGGACCAGATAGTGGCCTATATTTCGCAGCTCCTCCTTACTCTGATATCGTTTACTTCTCTTCGATATTCCTTGTTTATTATAACATAATCTATTATAGACCTCTCCTTTCGTCTTTATGCTCAAACAATGTGTTTTTTATTGTTAGGTTATTCAATATGCAGTACTCGATTAATCTTTGGCCATTTTTATTTCTAGTAATTTCTCCATAGCTACCTGTTGCTTCCCCTCTTTCTTCATCCTTTATTCCCATTCTTCCATTTAGATCACCCACTATTATTAATCTTCCTTTAATTTCTTTAGTTATTTCGGATAGTTGTTCCCAGAATGCATCTTTAGTACAAGTTTTTTCGTCCTTCGTCCATAGGCTACTATAATTGTTGTTTTTGCTGTTTTATCAATTTCTAATTCTTCTTCTTCTTCGCATGACTAGGATTGCTCCTGTTTCTAATTCTATCGTCAAACTTCTTTCTGAAACTGCAGTTCACTTCCTTATATATTTTGTGTGTTCTTTTCTTATGTAGCAAGCAACTCCTCCACTGGCTTTCTTTTCTTTTTTGACCCCACTGTATATCAATAAATGCCCCCCCTGATAACGTTATTTCACCTATTCCTTTACTTTTCGTTTCAGTAATAACCAATGTATCCATTCCAATTTTGTCCATTTCTTCTACTTATTCTTCTTCCTTTCCTGTTAAACTTCTAGTGTTCCATGTTCCAATTTTCCAACTGTTTCCCTTCCTTTTTGATTTACACAATGTCTCTTTCACCTTATCCATAACTCTGTCGCCTTCGTTTTTATCACTCGCTATTATTTGCTGCTTATCGCTGTTCATTTCCATTTCTTTGCCAAGGTCCATTTCCTTATTACAGTCACAAATATGCCTTCCCCATTCACGATAACCTTAGTGTATGCCATTTTGACTTTTTTTTCTTTTTGCTCTTTTGCAAATTTTCTTCTAATCTTTTTTCTCTTTCCGTTTTGGTCATATTGTCATTTATAAAAATCCTTTCTTTTACCAATTTTTTAGTTTGGTTTTATTGACCATAATTACTTTCTTATCAGTTTCATTTTCGAATTCTATAACACATGTCTTCTCACCAATTTTTTTCACTGCTTTAGGTGTGATATTCACTTGTAAACTTGTAAATGCTTATTCCAAAAACCTGTGATCTCTTCTTTTACAACTTCTGGTTCATTGGTATCTATTTTTAGCCCAATCAATTTTCTTTATCCATTGTTTCAACTGTATTTTTCATCTCACATACGTAATTTTTTATTTCGGTGTTTCCCTTACGTAACCTTTGATTTTTTTAAGGCTCTCATTTTCTGTTCTTAGCTTCAGTAATTTTTCGTTGAAATTTCTTTGTTGATCCTTAATGTTATAAATTTTGTTTTTGATTACTTTTTGTTCTTTTATCACTTTCACGACGTCGTCCAGTTTTTCTTCCTCTGCTTTATTCTGTTTTGACGGAGTTCTAGGTGTTGTTTTGCTCCTTTCGAAGCACTCTTCCATAAACTCTCCTTTTTTCTTTATTTTGTCATTGGTGGAATATTCATCACTCTCCATTTTACTTTGTGCATTTCTTTTAAGTTAATTAAGTTTTATGGGATTTTTGCACTGGTACAATTTTAATCTTCAATTGTTGTACTTTTACAGTGGTAAGAGTTTCACCCTAATCCACTTTTCGGAGGTTCAGCTCTTCTCTGTGTGCTTGCCCCTGTATTTATGCTATCCTTCTGACACATCCCAGGACGATGAATTTCCTATCCTAAAGCGAGCGAGTTGGAGGCCACGTCCAGCTAAATTTTCTCTTATCAATCCTTATCACTACCACTTCATGCAGTATCACCCTTAATGTTTATTTCTATAACCTCAAATTATCTTACATTAATTCCTTTTCCTCACAGTTTCATTATTAGTTCCTTGCTTCCTTTCACTTCTGTACATACACTATTTCACTATTTATTAATATAAAAATACAAATTTTACAGTTTAGACTTGTATATTAATAGAGCAACATTCCCAACCCTCCACCCTAGTATGTATTGCACAGCATTAACATAAAAGCAAGAATGTTTTTCTTCTAATTAAGTTAATTTTCAGTAACCCAAATAATTCCCTAATCTGAAAACCTTGCAGTCTCAATTAATTCGGATTATCGAGACTGTAATCTATAATATAGGCAGACCTCGCCGTTCGCGAGGGTTACTTTCCAGAAGGATGCCGCGAAGCGCAAATAAATACATAAAAACGAGGTTATTTTCCATTAACTACATTTATTTATACTATGCAACCTCAAAAAACCACAACTTTTCTGTGTTGTTTGTCTGGCAAATCTGAAGCAGAAACTTTCCGTGTTTTAAAACACAAGATAAATATATTTTTGAGCATTAACAATCATTCTGTGGAATTATAATGGATTGTCACTACTGTTGCTGTTACGTTAAAGTGAAATAAGGCTTGTACAAAAATCACAATAAATTATAATAAATGAAATGAGAAACTGCTAAATTTAAAGAAATAAATTCGTACCTTTCAATATGACTTCCTTAAGAATTTGCTCTTTAACACCAAAACGCAAACGATACCCTTGCAGTTCCCCATATGTCTGCGATGGCCGAGACCATTCCAATTCTATAGTCACAGTGGGTTCCCGTTCGATAACCCTGCAATGGCAAAAAGTTAACAAATATCACCACACAAGACACTGCCATTCCCATACTTGAGTGTTAGAGCTGGTCTATTTGGAACTCCTCCAGGAGTTTTAACACTGACTGGAGCACTGCGATCCCCATCTCCTTTTCTTGTAAGTGCTGCCACCTGCACGGTGTATTTGGTGTCAGGTTGCAAACCACTAACATTCAGTTCCAGCAGAGAATCTTCTAAGACATCGAATCTCATTGGCTCGTTCAGCAGACTTCCCTATAATTTTATGAATAAATATATGATGTATCATAAAATGTAAAATTCTTACTTCCTCTTTGGTTTCCTGCACGTGTATATGGTATCCACGGATGATGCCATTGCGATCCTTTGCTAGAGGGGGTTTCCATGTGACTTTTATAGTGGTGGAGTTGATGGGGGTGACTTTCACATCTTGTGGATCCCCAGGCACTGTGAAATGGTACAATGTTAATAGGATTCTTAAAACCCTAACATTTTAAGTGTAATTCGCATGCAGGCACATGGCAGGTTATTGATTTCAAAACCACTCGTGTTTGTCTTTATTATGTCTTTGGATATAGACATTTGAATACCAACACATGAAATATGATCGTTGAATATTTACCTCATCCATATGATTTGTGGAACATGTAAATACCTATTTGAACGTATTGCTACATACTTATGGCTAAACTTTACAAATTTATTCCGGTAAGCTGTTCATTTGGAAATAAAATAAATTATGCTGCAAAATAGACAGGTTTTCGAAGGGAAATTTCTGCAGTGCCACGATTATATAAAAATAATTCCTGTATGATGCAGCATAACATTGAAAGATGGGTAAAGCATAATATCGTCTACAAAATCACTATGAGCCACTACTAGCACACGACAAGAATAAATACTCACTCCGAATGACTGCAGACCATGTCAAGGCAAAAAAAGTCAGAAAAAATAGTAATGTAAGAGTGTACATGTCTATCATTAAATAGGCGTACAAAAATACAAATACTATAAAAAAGTCGTTCCTGCTGCAAAAATCCTTGAAGAAAAATTTTAATAAGTACTCACACACATGTACTGATTAAAAATATGTCAAAAAGATCAAAAACCAACGGGAAAAATGGTTTGGTATCAAAAATCGTAGAGGAAAACTGAAGACTCAAAAAATGTGTAAAAAAGTGTCCAAAAATTGTGTACTACTCGTAATATGTTGGTAGTGTAGTTCAGCACCCCCCACACACACATACGGAGATGTTGGTGATGAATAGGTCTTTTAAAAGCAAGGATACTGAGCACATGCTAGACAGCTAAATTTACTGTTACATTATTACACAAATATGTGTACCAGGTGCTTTAAAAAAACTTTTGTACATAGAATTTATAGTTTTTACTATAGCCGGCAATGGCGGTGGATATTTTATTCCTTTTTTATTGTGATTGGACTAAAATATCGCATTTTCACAGCTAGCTTATAACTTGTAAAGTTTTTTTACAATTCACCTGATCAAATATTACCAAACTGAGAGTCCTGTAACTGAAATACTGAATAATTAGACACAGTTTTATATATGGTGACATTCATCTAAAAAGAAGAAAATCAAAATCTGTTATTTTTAAATCGCATGCACAGCAAAGATATAATAAAATTCTACATGGACACTACTAGTGTACGTATTGGTATTCAAATGTGTAAGATGTTGAAAAACTTTTAAAAGCTGTGCCTGTTCTAGAGAAGTGACTAATTTAACTTGAAGTATTCATAAAACAAGCAATACGCTAACTATGGTCTGTATTATTCCATATTACATTAAATATAACATAATTTTCAGTTTATACTCAAATTCCCCTGATTCATAAAAACTGGTATCACAAGAGTTAGTCATTTGCGTTTAATTATTGCAATTAGAAGTTGTTACTGGTTAGTTAGTATCTCATACACACATCCACACACAAATTGTGCAAGTGTACTTCACACACAGTGAGATGTGATAAAAAATGTGCCATATATTAATAGTGCGCCATGTCATCCTACTGTGAGTGGTGCTGCCTAGCGAGCGTTGAAGGAAATGGTCGACAGGATAGAAAATTCACTGATACACTTAAACTTGTTCTCAATTTAACTGTTTTACACGCGAAGCAATAAAACACAGTAGTCTTCTCCACGTACATTTATTAAAAAGGCGACATGTTTCGAAACCAGACTGGTTTCATCTTCAGGCCAAAATTATCATTGGTAATAATAAAACCACTGTTCCAATTGCAGGTTAAAATTAAATTGAGGTTTTGTTGAAGCGCTGAAGGCAAGGTAGCAATGAAAATTCACAAAGAACACCACATTGGAGAAGAAAATTAATTAAATAACCAGCAAACTACGTTATAAAGATCATTATACTGGTTACTACATCAAATGTAACAATTAAAATTTGTTCTTTGTGAATTTTCATTGCTACATCGCATCGCCTTCAGCGCTTCAACATAACCTCAATTTAATTTTAACCTACAATTGGAACACGTGGTTTTATTATTACCAATGATCATTTTGGCCTGAAGATGAAACCGGTCTGGTTTCGAAACATGTCGCCTTTTTAAATAAATGTACGTGGAGAAGACTACTGTGTTTTATTGCTTCGTATCAAGACACCTCCACTATTAGCGTGACGGATCACCTCCCCGTTTTTTACACACTATGTTGAGAGCAGTGATTTTTCTAGAAAAGGACGGCTCGAGAAGAGACCAAGCATGCTAGGAGTAATAATCTATATACCAAAAATTGGTGCACGAAATAAATCAACAAATATAAAAAACTGTGCCGATTGTGATTCAAAAATGGTGCCATCGCAATGCAACTTTGTGCCAGTGAGATTTAAAAGCAATCATTACATGTGAACGTGAGTAGCTAAACAATACAACAATAACTAAACAAAATAAGACACAATTACTAGAAAATTTTGAAATACCGATTACAAAAACAGTCACAAAAATTGAGATGAAAAAACCTCTTTAGGCGGTCTCCTGCAAAGGCTTTCGTAGACAAAAGAACGGATTAGACATATCTATTGTAAATATCAGCTGCATTCAAAAATATCTCAAAAACACCAGGGCCCACCGCTGTAAAAAGTGCTGGAGTATAAAAAGTGCTGTAATAAAAACGTACAAAAATATTGCACCAGCTTCAAAAATCCTCCAAGGGCAGGCTGTAATGGTAAAAAAAACATTTAAGTTGCTTGTGAACATACCACTGAGGATATGTCAAAAATCTACGAACTACTATTAACACTAACAGTAAACTAGGTCCTTAAAATTTTGACAAACGAAATAAATGCAAAGTAACAAAAGGAAGAATCATAAGGTAGAGGGAAATAGATAAATCGGAATTAACTTCCGCCTCTCCACCCACGATTTCTAGCAGACCCTGCTTAGAAGAAACAAAAACAAAAATAATACCTACACGGGTATATTTGTCGTTTGCGAATACAAACGCTTCTTTTATTATGCCATTAAAACAGTTTGAATAAAAAACATATCCGTGTAGATACTCCCTAAGAAAAAAACATTGAAAAATGTTTGTAAAACCAGCGATGATCAAATATTTTCTTTAAACCAACTGGTTTTACAAATAATTAGATAGTAAAAATATTTAGGACATATTTATAGTCAGTAGTATAAACGGAAACGTACCATCTTCGTGGGTGCGCACTGTGATAGGGTAAGAGGACGGTCCATCTCCAACTGAAGTTCCGGCGAGCACCCAAATCCGGTACTCGGTCCAGCGCTTCAATTCGTCAAGCAAAAAACTAGTGGCATTCAATTTGATGACCGAAGCCTCGCTATCAGATCTCCCGGCTTCGACAACCTGCAGCTTGTAGTAAATGATATTGCCGTTGCTGCGTTCAGCAGGTGGTGGTTCCCAGATAACTCGGATGGCCGTGGGACTTACCGCTTCTCCAGTAACGTTGCGGGGCGGGGCGCCCGGTACTACGGCGGCGATAGCATTTAAACTTAGCCAAAGCTTAGACTAACTTTAGTGGATATTAAAACAAACTACTCGTCGATCGTGTCAGAAATTAACACAAAAGTGCTCAAGTTGCACATCAAAATAAAGGCATAGCATTATGGTGCAGTGCTCTTCACAAATTAATATCCACTGACGACTAGTATACGCATGCAATGCATAAGTAGGATACACTCGCACAACACATCACACCTAAGTTAGTTTACTTTTAAGAGATACCTTCGCTACACGTCTGAGAGTGCAACACTTGAAACCAAATATTAGTATAACAAAGAAACAATGTTACATATCTTACAACTTTACAGTTTTTTCCTGGATGAGTTATAAATACTAATATTTTCTGCTTACGATTTTTCTAACTCTCATAAATTATCAAGTGTTGGTAGGAAGAAGATTCAATTTAATAATATCAATCGTTTATCCTTTTTACATTCTTTTGTATTCTCAGTGCAATAATCTTTGACTTGAATTTTCTTTAATACTGTTTTTACCGAGTGATTATAAATGCTTTTCCATCAAGTTGCCTTTCAAATAGTTGTATGAATAGTATGTTGGTGGCACTGTATGTCTACGCCAAATTTGAGGTTAGCTGATAACCTCAAATTTGACATGGACTTACAGTGCCACCAACGTATTATAAACTTAATAGAAGAGCATTTATAATCACCCGATAGATTAATTGATGTTGACCATTGCACTGTGAATACCTACCTACTACTATAAATCAATTCAAAATCTACCCTTCTCCTAATTAACACGGTGCAAAAAAAATCGTTTGTACTAATCATTAAAGCATAAATCTTTTAACTACTGAAAAGTTACACTTTACTTGTTTCCACATATTTTCTTGATCTTTTAAAATACGTAACGTACACTGTTTCAGAATTGAATATAACGTCTTGGACTAACTGTTTAAGCATGATCTGGTTTGATGGTAGCCATTTTAGTGTGATCAAATTTGGCTAGGTTCGATAAGTACAGAATTCTTCTTCAAAAAGTGACCTAATAATGTCAAGATATTTTTTTTTCAAAAACACAATTTCCTGTTTGCAACGTGTGCTAAATTTGATATTAAATTTGGCATGTGCACTTGCGTAGTAGCAAATATTTTAAGTGGAAACAGTGCCCTCTAGAGGGTATTGGTTGAAGTATGCGTTTGTTTTCATGTTATTTGTCGTTTGTTAGCTATTTTCTGAGGTTGGGTTAAGGCATTTATCTTGGAGACCCTTAAATGTATGTTAGATAGGAGCGCCAACATTAAACACGTGGTTAAACAATGCTAATAAAATGCCGGTTATGTTTATGTTTACATTCCGCGTCATGCGCTGCAGTTTAGTCTGATTACGATACTTCTGCGCATTTTTACACGCATATTTACCCGGAAATTTAGAACAATTTCTAACTAATTTACATGAGAATATCCCTTATGCAAATTTAGTTGGAAAGTTACCATGGTAACGGCGAAAATTGATAATCGGAAATTTACCGGGAAATTTCCACTTCTGTCACTGTCATCAAAGTATTTAGAAACAATGAAGCTCTGAACAAAGTCAGTAGGCCGATACTGATTGTTGCTACTGTGTTTTTTCATTCGTGATATTCTCTATCAAAATATAACGCGTGCTCAACAAATTTCCCTATGGAAATATTTGGAAATATGTTATGCAGCTATTTTTTTTTCAACAAAAGCATTCGTGCATGCCTCCAAGAAAAAATCCCTCCTCCTTCGGAGTCGGGATTTTTTCAGTTGGCATGCACTCATGCTCTTATTGAAAAAATAGCTGAAGAACATATTTCCAAATATTTCCGGAAATTTTTCAAGCACTTGTTATATTTCTACTGATAATTTTAACAGACGTTGATAGAAAATACCTGATTTACGCCAACTAATTACCAATTTTTTTGACAAAAGCTATCGAACCTGAGAAGCAAGGCATAGCATATTTAAAAATTCTCAAGCTTTAATTTAATATTTTAAAATAAAAACCGCATCTTGAATATTATTATTGGTATCATTTGATGCACAATAATTTTATCTTTCCATTGATACCATTACCTTCCCTGTAAGTTAAATTGGCGAGCAGGAATTGGCAAAAACGTTCAATACAATGTTAATCGCCTATGTTCGACTTTGAGAACGGACACCCGGTATAATCTGCCTTTTCTTTTTGAATTAAATTTCAATCGTACATTAAGTTTTGCATGCACCTCAGGCGTAACCAATTCCTTTGTCCCTTGTTGTGTTATAGCACGAGGTGCTCCGCATAACTCACCCCGCGCGCAAAAACGCTTGTTGTAAGTCCTTGATACATAAATAACTATTATCGTTTGACGTCAAAACAACGTATTCGTTTTTCATATCAAGATACAACTTAGGTTTCGATTTTCTTTAAATTAAATTTGCATTTTCAATATCAAATTACGTATCACATTTTCGTTACTTAAATACATATATTTCACCTTTTTTTTTAATCGATGCCACATAATAATTCTTTTGAGTAACTTTAATCTCATATAAGCATTTTAGTTTTCTTAGTGAAGAATTTTAATTTTACCGATATCAAGATTTAGTCAACGGCACTTCGGCGGTCTTTTACGTTTTGGATACCTAAACTCTCAAAATATTTTATTTAACTGGAACACGTGCAAGCATCAATAAATTGTAGCTATACATATAAATTTATTAATAACTTCCTCATTCCATCTACGAGTATAAAGTTTTGTTATCTGCTCTCCTGAGGACTACGGTATGAATAAATAAAATAAGGAATTCCCTTCAACTTCAACTGACGTTTATTTAATAGATTTCTGTTGAAAAGTAGTATGGAATGGAGTAACATATACAAGAAGCTAGTGATAATCGAAATAAAAATAAATTAACAGCAAGGGTTGCAAAAACTACATTTCTAGCAGAAGTAAATTACTAAAAATACTATATTATTGAATAATGCAAACTTCTTGTTTAAGAAATTTATAGATTGTTAGCTGGAGAAGCTGCCAAAAAGGTCACATTCCAGCTAATGAATGTAAATCTCCTTTTTGTAATAATATTTTAATAAGCAGGATCAAACATTTCTTGGAGAATATTTAAAAACCAAATAATTATACGGTTTCTTATAAAAGAAATGTGTTTTACTTTTATGAAGTATTTACAGTACCTGCTCGTTTTTATTTTTTTATATATATTTGCCATTACTATTTAGTCTACTAGCCTGTAGCCAAAAATATAAACTGAATTTTACTAATATTGACCAATATCAACGTAGTAACTTGTTAATATTTCAATCAACTGGCTCAAACTGAATGCCGGAGGGGGCCCGTAGGCATAAAGAATACGTAGTTAATTTCTAGTAATTGTTAAACAATAGTAATCCAAGGATAAGTGCGTCAGCTTCCTGAACCATAAATACCCAAGGAAAACAATAACGGCTAGTGTCAAACAGCAACAATACGTTTATTCGACACTTCTACATTAATTCACTAAAAGACATGAATAACACCAGCTTTATCAATGCAAAATGAAACCATAATTCAAATTGTTAACATAATTATAGATGATTGCAAGATATTCATAGAACGAATAGTATACGGAGACCGTGCAAGTAAAAGCATCTGATTTGACGTGAGCGAGCGGCATCAATAAAGCGAAGTGGAAAACCCTAACTGAAATACGCGTTATCAAGCCCTTAAAAAACCTTGAAATACATTATTATATATATTGCCGTAGACCTCCAGAAGGGACGATGATACTAAATTATCGCATTAAGGAACAAGCAAATTATTTGCATAATCGCCGAGTAGCGCACATATACCAGTGAAATTACCCACTTACTATTCTAACGAAAAGTCGCAGTACAAATTCAGAAAATGCGCAAATGACATCTAGTAACCAACAGACGGTTGTTCTCCGGCTCAAAGTTAGATAAGAAAACTGCTATAAAAGTTTTGTTCAAAAAATGTTGATTTGCGACGTGTAATTTTCTTGAAAGGCACAATCCAATTAACGGCGATGCCAGGTGCGCGAGCCCTTAGACAAACTAAAATGCCTGTCCTTAATAGATGGGACAAGTCTCGGAAAATCTAGTAGAAGTCCGTCGCGGCCGGTTTGCCACTGTAGGTGTAGACCTTTCCCTGTGCCGTCACTGCTGCACTACTTCAATCATTCACGGGGCTATTTAGAAGCAGTAACTCATTCAAAAGTGCATCGAACACACAACAACAAAAGAGTAAAAGAAGAACAAGAAAGTAGAAAATGGAAAAAAAAGTTGAAAAAGAATTGGACTGAGCATTATCACACATAAAAATAATATAGATACCCAAATCCTATTTCCAATCTTGGCCGGCCAATAGATGTTTCATTTCCAAAAAAACTATCATAGCCTCAAGTATCATACATATGCAACCATTCACCAATAACCAATGTGTCCCAGATTCTACGATTTTCTCGGAAGGAAAATAGGTTTGTAAAACATAACCAAAAGAAATTGCAACATCTTAATTTCATACTTAAAATGCTTACTTTCTCAATTTTGTTCTTTAAACTTGAATTTTACTTTCTAAAACAACCGTTCATAAACTGTAGATGGCCCCAATTATTAATCAAAAGGGTTGAAACTTGAACTATTTTCAATTAAAGAGTCAAAAAAACATTGGTACCTTTATTGTATTTTAACCCTCCATAATAATAATAATAAATTTGAGATTTACTTAAGTGTGGTTACTTAAAATTAGAACATTTTCATTTTCATTTCCATAGTGATTTAAATTCAACAGAATTAGCCATCTGGTATATGCCTTGACAGTAAGCCATTTGTAATGTTGCAAATTGCAAGTAATATATTGAAATTAATCTGCTTCTTTCTGCCTAACCATTGTAAGGCAAGCAATATTAAATTAATCCCTGCACATTTCTCGCTGCTCTGTTCCGTTGAGTTTCTAATCTTTGCAAATGATTTCATAGCAAAGAATAATAATGCGTGCACGGTAATCAGACTGAGCAATAACGATTACAGTTATTACAATTCTAGCAGTAATTATTCATTTCAAATTGCCTCAACGAACCCTATTTTTTATCAAATTTCAATTTAATTTTCAGTAAGTTGATAAAACTGTATGTTATAGAGCACTTAATAATGCTACTAAGCTAAATTACAGTTTTACTAAAACAACTGCTGCTGATGTGATATACTAGCAAACACACCAAACATCTGCATCGCGAGAAGCAACATTATGGAAATTTAGGGGACTGTAGGGATTCATGTAGACCTAGAGGATTCGGGAAATACTTTGAAGCAAGGTTTTACTACGTGGTAGTTGTGATATCGTCACAAAATCTAGAACGTAAGAAAACTGCAACAAGTTTTAGCGCCAAATAAGATTCAATTTATAATCAACATGAAATCTGGTAAAATTTTCTTCTATGAATCTATAGTTTTCCCTAAAATCTACTGTCCTAACTTGAACTACATTAAAAGCAGTGGATTAAACTAATCTTGATAGAAAAATATAGGGTGTTAATTAAGTACGTAGACAAACTCTAAGGGGTGATTCCTTGATCAATTTTAAGATAAAAAGTTCCTACAAACGGGGCCTAAACGGCTTCGTTTTCAAGATATAGGGTGTTGGAAGTTTAAACAAAAAAATTTTTTTTTCAAAAATCTGGAAAACGCCTAGAGGTATTCAAATGAAACTTGATGTATGATAGTAGTTCATAAAGTGGCATTGTTTGGTAAAAATAAATTTATTTTATTTCCACCAGTGGCGTGCATCGGGGCTACCTCAGTTACCTTATTTTAGAAAAATTTGGTACGCCACTGTTTTTTAGCCTCATCCGTTGAAACTATACAAAAGATGTATCTTTAATTTTTTTGATAGAATAAACGCTTTTCGAGAGAAATGAAAAAATCTGTAACAGCAATTTCGTTCATTGGACTTTAATGGGATCTAAACGGTTTCGTTTTCAAAATACAGCTTAAAGAAGTTTTACAAAAATATTATTTAATGCCAAACTATCTTACAGTAGCTACAAAACTTTTGTCTAAAAAACAGTGGCGTACCAGATTTTTCTAAAATAAGGTAACTGAGGTCGCCGGATGCAGGCCACTAGTGGAAATAAATTAAAATTTGTTGACTAAACAATGCCACTTTATAAAATACTAATCTACACCAAGTTTCATTAGAATACCTCCAGGCGTTTTCGAAATTTTTGGAAAAAAATTGTTTAAACTTCAACACACTGTATTTTGAAAACGAAGCCGTTTAGGCCCCGTGTTTGTCAGATTTTTTTATCTTAGAATTGATCAAGGAATCACTCTCTAAAGTTTGTTTAAGTACTTAAGGCTCATAAGGACAGAGGGTAGGCAACACATTTTACAAGAATACATTATTTGAAATGTAATAAATTTGTAATCTTATTTCTGCCTGTCTGGATTAACTTGGAAGATGCCTGGCTACATTAATATGAATCTTAACTATATTACTTACGGTTTACCAATGTGTTGTGATTATATACAATTTTGATCAGGTAGAAATTAATAAAATGTGATTTTTTAATTGACTAAGTATTAACTACAAGAGTGGCACTTTTTAAAAAATGATGATGTACAAGGGTGTATAAACATAATTAATACCAAAATCAATATTGATAATATACTTTGACATTCATTTAAACCCGGAATCATTCAAAAACCGTATTTAAATCTAACAAAATTACTAAACACGGTACCAAAATGCTGGATTGCGCTCTGCTCAGGTAGACGGATTTTTAGCCTAAACCGTTCTGAGCTAAACGAGCAGATTAGAAATCCGTGAAACGCAACAGATTACACCTGCTTAGTTCTCGGTCTTCATGTCAAATGCTGATTTTACTTAGGAGTTAGATATGTCATAATATTCGCCGAAGTTGATGAAATTTTGATTTTCTGTATAATAAACATAGTAGAGTAAAGACAAAAAATATTGCTGTGCAAACATCGAATTTACAACAAACAATTTGTGAACGGTAGAAATCAAGGCATGTAAGCACATATAATTTTTTTACGAGATCTCCTGGAGTCAACTGGTTCTGGCAATAACAATTTTATGTAAAATCCGCACATTTTTTTTCCATATGCTCGGTCCAAAATTTGTCATCTCTTTAATAAAGAACCTTACATATTAAAAGCAGTTTATGCGTATGTATTTTAGCATATTATTGTAACGGATATAAGAAAAAGAAACACGATAAGCCAATCAACTGTTTGTCTTCATATATAAGTTTTGTGTACTATGTAGATGAGACACACCGTTTAACATTAGTCAGTTGGATTAGAAACTGCTTTTATGACACTGCTATGAAAAGTAATGACATTTGACGTACGAAATGACACTAGGTACTTATTTGTCAAATTGAAGTATAAGAATATCAAATCAATACAAAGATTAAATAAATCGGGAAGAACGAGCTTTACCGAATTCATCTACCCCAATCTATACCATAAAATCGGTGGTCTCTTTCTTTGTATGCATCTTTGTTCGCTATTTTCTCCGAAGATACTGGACCGATTAAATTTTTAGACTTCGATCGTAGGCCAGTGTTTACGAACAACCATTATACAATAGGTCGATTTCGCTCATATTCAGAATATATGTTAGTTACGTGAAAAGAAATATTTTTACAAAAAATGGACCCGGTAAGTGGAGCTAGAGTCGAGATATTTATGATCTAATTTGGCTCATATTCAGAAGATGTGTGTACAAAAACCAATTATTTTTGGGCAGCACAACGTTTGCCGGGCCAGCTAGTCCATTATAGATAACTATTTTCTAATTTCCCAAACGTTCAACTGGAAACGTTGAAATCGAACAATAAAGAATAATGAAAAACGGTAGGGACAGTACATAACTAATCGATGAATCAGACAATATTATTGTGAGCCAACAAGTGATTTATTAAAATTGATTTACTTGATTAATCATTTTATAAATTATTTTCGATTCTTACGGCATTTTAATACATGTAAAATGAATTCAACTTGGTTACTATTAGGCCAAAAGATATTTTTTTATTATCATGCAGTCCCAATGATCGTAGGCACCAAAAACATTTCAGAAACTGTATTTTATTGTATTAGTTGATTTGATTTATTCCAATAAATAATACAGAGACATGATACGTAGAAAAAAAAGTACAAGACAGAGAAAACCGTATTATAATTAAACAACAATAGTAAACATTTTTTATTTCAAAATATGAATTGGCTATGATATGTTTTTCGGACTTTTTCCACTGTCTAGGGTGTAAATAACCGCCCTGGTGGCCTAGTGCTTAGAGTGGCAGAGTAGTAATCACAGCGATCAGCGGTCCCGGGTTCAAACCCCGGGGGAGGCACAAATTTACGTTAAAAAACGTACAATATCAGTCCTTCTCAGGACTAACCAGGAACACCTGAAGACGGGAGTAGATCAAAACTCCCGAAACGTTGTGTGATTTACACCCTAGACAGTGGAAAAGTCCGAAAAACATATCATAATAGACCACTGCCCAAAAATGACATTCAGAGAACAACATGAATTGGCTAATATACTGCTCCACAAATGAACTGGACCATTTGCATATATTGGTGCAATTTTTAAAAATATTTTCCAAAAGGGCAGTCATGGCAATTTTGGTAACCTTTCATGATTGTGTCATTATTAAAAGCATTTCTTTTCATAATTTGGTTTAAAGAAAACTAAGTCCATTAACCCTCAGACTGCGGAAACCGGGTCTCAAGTGACCCGGACTTTCTGTTTTTTAAAATAATTTTACCGTTTTCCAATATACTGCTTTGGGTGTTTGCGTATTCCTCGAAGCTGTTATGGAGATGATGTAGAATAAATTTTGTGGAGAAATGTTTTGGTATACCTGAGATAATCCGCTAGGGGTCACTTGAGACCCGGTTTCCGCGTTTCGCGCTCCATTGTTTTTTTTTTGTTTTCTGGTGTATAATAACACTGTGTAAAATAATAGGCAAAAAAAAATGGATCCTAATAAAATTCCCTATACGGAACAACAATAGTTAACCGTGATGATGACGAAAACGACTTTCATTTTTTGTCTGATGAGGACAGTGGCAGCGATAAAAGTGACGCAGAATATGAAGAATTTTTTAGTCTGCAGGTCAATAAAAATAAAAGTTGCATGCTTATATTATCATGTGCAAGTATGTATTAGAAAAAGACATTATAGGGCTTTAAAACTAATTTTAAAAAATTGAATTTGAGGCGGGTCACCAGAGACCCATTTCCGCACTCCGCGTAACTGAAATTATTTCCGCTGGGCGAGGGTTAATAAAATCATTTTAAAAATTTTTATTTTGCCCAAACGTTGATAGCACATTGCATACAAAGTATGCCAAATCGTTGCCAAACATTTTTAAACGTTCCGAAGAGACTCAAAGAATTGTTAATTAACTTTTTTTGTGATTCCTCTTAACTTTGTGATATATAGTTTTTTTTATAATTTTATTATTTTTAAATTTTATTAATATGATTTTGTTAATTCTTTAGTTGGTATTTAAGGATAGTGCAATTAAATATGCTTAATATGAGTATACTATAAAACAAAAGCTTTTATATATATATTTTGTGACGTAATGTAATAAATACAATTTTTACAGGTGGTCCAGTTCATTTGTGGAACAGTATATATTGATATTTCGTTTAGCTATGGAGAATGTATAGTGTATACGAAAATATTCACCACACTGCCAATTGCTAGAAAAACTATTTTTGAAAGATTCCGTTGAACGGCAAACTAATCCTTTTCCAGGAAAGGTCATTATCGCTTAGGAATGCAGGTAGTCGGAATGAAAGCGCAGACTTCAGCAAGCGTAAGGATGGTTGCCTATTTAAAGTCAAGTAGGAGAAATCACAAGTTCAAGTCTCTCTCCTTATGGGCCTTAATTAACGCTCTGTATACGAAGAAGGAATCATTGTGGACTGCCTTAATTACGCAAAACCAGTTTTATTAATTAAATAAGAAGCTCAAAAGAATTCAAAAATTATTGAATTTCAAATAAAATTAAACTACTCGTACGATATGTACAACTGGCTTACCAGTAGCAATATTATATTCAAATTTAGCGCTCATTTGTGGGAGGAGCTTCTACTCTATATCCGGTCAAACGTTAAATGGCCACCCACTTGAATTTCCCACTATCTTATATCTTGGGAAAATCGATGTCACGTTGTCTATCCACATGGTTTGCGGTCTCCGTACACTTCCTGTGGCCTATTCCTTCTATGACGTCGTCGAATTTGATTGCTTTACGTAATTCTTCGTTTCCCATGTAATCTTGCAAGCTTAGCAAGCCCCCTTAGCTTATTAGCCGATTTGACAGTGACGTTTCCATTTCATAAGTCATAACTAATTTATTTATTCCGTTAAATTATCCAGTCGGTTATACTCCATGTCCCCTTGTTAGTGCAAGATTTAAAAGCATGAGGCAGCCTGCAATTGGACAGAGGGAATTTACGTCAAAATAATGTGTGCAGTTTTGCAATAGATGCTTACATCGATGCCGGAAAAAGGTCCGCAGGAAAAAGTTCCGCGGAAAATGTTCCGCCGGAAAAAGTGCCGTGGGGAAATAAATCCGCAGGAAAAAGTTCGGCAAGAAAAAGTTCCGCAAGAAAGCGATGCTTTGGTGTTTTGTCCATGTTACATGATTAATAAGTACCATACCATAGGGTACAAATGCATATGATAAAAATGGAAAAATTTGCTGGGCTCTTATGTATATTATAATTACATTTATAGTATTTTAAATTACTACAGTGTCTATATAATCACAGTGTGGCCATACAATTTTTGACTGGTACTTTTTTATCCAATATCAAAATACGATTTTGCGGAAAACCATGATGATGTAATAAAAAAATATAATTTTTTAACGGTGTAAGCGACATTTGATAACAAAAAATTACTAAAGTCAAAATAAAATTTTACAATTCATTTGCTGAAGTGAAAGAAAGTTATTCAAAATGACTAGTCTCTCAAATACAATAAAATACCACAAAGAGGTTTAAATGTTGAATAAATATGAGTCATAAGGTGTTTTCATCAATTTATTACAATTAATGGAAATTGGAAAGTTCAAATCCAAAACGCAAATGATATAACATCATTTGTATAGAAATCTTGTCGGTAATTTAATGTGCTTTATTAACATCTAAATTATATTAAATAGATACATGGACTAAACTCCAATCTAGCCCACTGGTGCTTAGGCGCATGGTTCTACAAATGTTCAGACAATGCAGGCAAAACACGAGAGTTTCATGCCAGACCCAATTTTGACTGCCGTCAAGGTGCTAATTTAGGTTAGCTGCAGTTTAAGATTTGTGTATACTTAGTACAAAAATGCCTGTGTATCACCATAAAACAAGCAGTTAGTCCAATCGTCGACAATAATATTGAATTTGAATTTCCCAATGAGTATTTCTCTTATTTATAGCTTAAAATCCAGTTTCGCCACTGGCATAACAGTTTAATAATGGTTTATGTTAGTTGTTAGGTCTTGATAATTTTTTTTTAGAGAAAAAATACGAAAGAGAGTTTGTTCAACGCAATGCGTTGCGCTCTCGGCGGTGGTCCAGGTTAATGGTTTATGTTAGTTGTTAGGTCTTGATAATTTTTTTTTAGAGAAAAAATACGAAAGAGAGTTTGTTCAACGCAATGCGTTGCGCTCTCGGCGGTGGTCCAGATTAATGGTTTATGTTAGTTGTTAGGTCTTGATAATTTTTTTTTAGAGAAAAAATACGAGAGAGAATTTGTTCAACGCAATGCGTTGCGCTCTCGGCGGTGGTCCAGGTTAATGGTTTATGTTAGTTGTTAGGTCTTGATAATTTTTTTTAGAGAAAAAATACGAGAGAGTTTGTTCAAGGCAATGCGTTGCGCTCTCGGCGGTGGTCCAGGTTAATGGTTTATGTTAGTTGTTAGGTCTTGATAATTTTTTTTTAGAGAAAAAATACGAGAGAGAGTTTGTTCAACGCAATGCGTTGCGCTCTCGGCGGTGGTCCAGATTAATGGTTTATGTTAGTTGTTAGGTCTTGATAATTTTTTTTTAGAGAAAAAATACGAGAGAGAATTTGTTCAACGCAATGCGTTGCGCTCTCGGTGGTGGTCCAGGTTAATGGTTTATGTTAGTTGTTAGGTCTTGATAATTTTTTTTTAGAGAAAAAATACGAAAGAGAGTTTGTTCAACGCAATGCGTTGCGCTCTCGGCGGTGGTCCAGGTTAATGGTTTATGTTAGTTGTTAGGTCTTGATAATTTTTTTTTAGCGAAAAAATACGAAAGAGAGTTTGTTCAACGCAATGCGTTGCGCTCTCGGCGGTGGTCCAGATTAATGGTTTATGTTAGTTGTTAGGTCTTGATAATTTTTTTTTAGAGAAAAAATACGAGAGAGAATTTGTTCAACGCAATGCTTTGCGCTCTCGGCGGTTGTCCAGGTTAATGGTTTATGTTAGTTGTTAGGTCTTGATAATTTTTTTTTAGAGAAAAAATACGAAAGAGAGTTTGTTCAACGCAATGCGTTGCGCTCTCGGCGGTGGTCCAGGTTAATGGTTTATGTTAGTTGTTAGGTCTTGATAATTTTTTTTTAGAGAAAAAATACGAAAGAGAGTTTGTTCAACGCAATGCGTTGCGCTCTCGGCGGTGGTCCAGATTAATGGTTTATGTTAGTTGTTAGGTCTTGATAATTTTTTTTTAGAGAAAAAATACGAGAGAGAATTTGTTCAACGCAATGCGTTGCGCTCTCGGCGGTGGTCCAGGTTAATGGTTTATGTTAGTTGTTAGGTCTTGATAATTTTTTTTAGAGAAAAAATACGAGAGAGTTTGTTCAAGGCAATGCGTTGCGCTCTCGGCGGTGGTCCAGGTTAATGGTTTATGTTAGTTGTTAGGTCTTGATAATTTTTTTTTAGAGAAAAAATACGAGAGAGAGTTTGTTCAACGCAATGCGTTGCGCTCTCGGCGGTGGTCCAGATTAATGGTTTATGTTAGTTGTTAGGTCTTGATAATTTTTTTTTAGAGAAAAAATACGAGAGAGAATTTGTTCAACGCAATGCGTTGCGCTCTCGGCGGTGGTCCAGGTTAATGGTTTATGTTAGTTGTTAGGTCTTGATAATTTTTTTTAGAGAAAAAATACGAGAGAGTTTGCTCAAGGCAATGCGTTGCGCTCTCGGCGGTGGTCCAGGTTAATGGTTTATGTTAGTTGTTAGGTCTTGATAATTTTTTTTAGAGAAAAAATACGAGAGAGAGTTTGTTCAACGCTCGGCGGTGGTCCAGATTAATGGTTTATGTTAGTTGTTAGGTCTTGATAATTTTTTTTTAGAGAAAAAATACGAGAGAGAATTTGTTCAACGCAATGCGTTGCGCTCTCGGCGGTGGTCCAGGTTAATGGTTTATGTTAGTTGTTAGGTCTTGATAATTTTTTTTAGAGAAAAAATACGAGAGAGAATTTGTTCAACGCAATGCGTTGCGCTCTCGGCGGTTGTCCAGGTTAATGGTTTATGTTAGTTGTTAGGTCTTGATAATTTTTTTTTAGAGAAAAAATACGAGAGAGAGTTTGTTCAACGCAATGCGTTGCGCTCTCGGCGGTGGTCCAGGTTAATGGTTTATGTTAGTTGTTAGGTCTTGATAATTTTTTTTAGAGAAAAAATACGAGAGAGAGTTTGTTCAAGGCAATGCGTTCCGCTCTCGGTGGTGGTCCAGATTAATGGTTTATGTTAGTTGTTAGGTCTTGATAATTTTTTTTTAGAGAAAAAATACGAGAGAGAGTTTGTTCAACGCAATGCGTTGCGCTCTCGGCGGTGGTCCAGGTTAATGGTTTATGTTAGTTGTTAGGTCTTGATAATTTTTTTTAGAGAAAAAATACGAGAGAGAGTTTGTTCAAGGCAATGCGTTGCGCTCTCGGCGGTGGTCCAGATTAATGGTTTATGTTAGTTGTTAGGTTTTGATAATTTTTTTTAGAGAAAAAATACGAGAGAGAGTTTGTTCAACGTTACATTTTTATGTTCACTGTTATTTTTGCGCATGCGCACTAGACCGGACCGTGCACCGAATCTTTACCACTTTTTGTAACTGTGATTATATTGCAGGTTAAGTTTTACGTCAGTCTGTGTCAAACAACAAACAAACCCTAACCTTTTAATCTTGAATTTGACAGAGACTGACAATACACTTCAATACTGCCAAACGTATAACACATATCAAGGCCTGCTCAGAATCATTTTTTTTATCTCATGGTATAATCTGTAGTGTAAGTTGCCTTTTTTATGAATAAAACATTATGTATGAAATCGACATTATGTTATTATTTCTTATTTAACTTTTCCACGGCCGTGGGTGTTCACGCGGAACTTTTTCCTGCGAAACTTTTTCCTGCGGATTTATTTCCCGACGGCACTTTTTCCGGCGGAACATTTTCCGGTGGAACTTTTTCCGGCGGAACTTTTTCCGGGATTCTGCTTACATAGAGTACTAAACATAATGTTATGTCGGTTTAAAAGACTGACTCTACCACTAGTTTTATACCAAGGGTAATTGTGCTACACCTTTTCCAGCAAATTCTAGCGCAAGAAGCGTGGGGTAGAAGCCAGGTACTTACCGTGAAGTTAACAGAGTATAGTTCAGAGCCATTCCCGTAGTGCGATGCCGTATTGGGTCATTATTACGGCCCTTACAGACCTTTCCGCTAGAGCTGCAACTTTCCAGGCATAACCTTATTTTGAAGTTCTGTTCACGTTCCGTTGGTGTATCATCAAACATTTTAAGTTTTGTATCGGATATTGCACGTCACTTGCGTCATCTCGCTTTAACGAGTTTGCAATCCAAGCCGATCTCCATCCAGGAACCGACCCAGAATCTTCCTCGAAAGCGCTGGCCTAGTTGCAGCCAATCCATTCGCTCTGCAATCAGTTTAGCCGGCTGCGCGTCTCCGCTCATGCCATCACTTCTACAACCACTGCATTAAGCTAAGTAAATCTACATTATTGATTTAATAATACATGCGCGTATTACCGCGGCCTTGTCATCAGGTCATCGAAATTGGCTTCTATAGTTTGTATCTCGTGTGACGTCACGCGTGCAGGTGAATTTTTAAGGAGATTTATTGCAGGCTTTAACAGCTGTGTCCGACGAGACTACAGTTAATTTGGTGTATTGTGTAACATAGTTTTATCAGATTTCATATTTTTGTATGTATTTTGAAATGAGATTATAAAAGAAACTGAGACGGCGATAGACTTCCAATCTGCGTATAGAACCCCCACATATCTCTTCCTGGTGAATTTCCTCATTAATACGCCAGATGAAGACACTAGGTGGTACCCTACACAATAATAAGAATTTGTTTCCGTATCTGCCACTATTTGGCTATCGCGAACAAGCCCCAGTTCTTTAAGTTGAAGACCCGCCCCTTTTCACTAGCTAGTTGTGCTAGCTTTAAGCTTGTTGCAGGTCGTAAACTGGGATTCACCTGTAACAACCCACTAAATTTATTTTGTCGCTATCATAAAGCCATGGCGACTATTTGAAAGTGGTTTGGATTTAATATTCCGACATTAGAGTGATTCTGAGTTGGAAAGAGAATTCGGAAGAAGCTAGAAGGGCACAGGGAGAAGTGAAACAAATTAAGTATTATTCCACTTAATGAGAAGCAAAAGCAAAAAATCAATGTAATGCGAAGTGCTTCTACAATCTAGAATATATTTAGAAAAGGTAATCCAACCAAAAGTAATAGATAGCTACAGGGGGATACAGACGCAGTTCCATTCTGAAAATGTGAGAGTTTCTGTTTAAGTAAATAAATACCATTTGTCGTACGCCACTGTAGTAGAAGCTAACATATTATACATATAATAACATACAGTGAACACACGCGACAACTGCGCAAAAAACCTAAGGCGATGTCAGGATTACAAGCTATAGTTAGTCAAACTTAGTAGGCTAGTAGCGATCCAACCTGTCTATTGACAATAGTCAAGCCCCTCCCTGTGCTACTAGCCAACTATTTAGATGAACAACATCAAAAATACCAATAGAGATAATGATTGCCAACCTTCGCAACTTGACGGCACCTAAAGAAGAAGAAGGTCCTCCCTGATGAAGAAAAAGCTAAAACTGCAACTTACAACTAGAAATAGCAAAGTTCAGATGACTTCAGTTGCCTGAAGGCCCACCTGATGGAATCGATTATTTACATACGGTTGCACTAATTAAGTTCACTACATTCATACCGAATATAACACGTAAAGCACTAGCGTCTGCGTTCGTGTGTTCAGCTTTGTTGGCGTCCTCTGCTTCTCTGCTTGCATCCGTAGTTGGCATGCAGTTCGCCCGACGTTACCCCACTCACGGGACGAGTTCATAGCCGTACACCAAATTTATGCCGTGGTGAAGTTAACATATTATGAACAATCACAGAATTCATATTTTGGCAGACGAAAATCCTCAATCCATACTGGAATCAAAACAACAACAATAGTTCATTATCAGCTTTGGGCGGGTACTACTTATTGGTAACCTTTTAGTAAGTCGTTCCGTACTCTACATAGATTAAGAGGAACTATTTACAAATTTCCTGAAGAACCATTTTCCTAAGTTGACAGAGCGTGTGCTTCATAAATAATGGTGCACCAGCACATTTCTCTCGATTTTTTTACTAAACCTTCGATGAGAGATGGATTGGTTTAGGATGACCTCCTCGTTCTCCTGGTTTTAATCCACTTGATCTTTATCTTCAAAGGCATCCGAAAATCTTGTTTACTTCACTTCAATAAATACTCTACGACTATTTAGGGACCTAGTTTTTGATAGTTGCGATACAATATTCCTAGACAATTCCAAACAATTGCGAAGTTTTGGGCTGTATTCAACCTAACTAACAATAAGTATCTCTCATCAGGAAGCGATTACGACCGTATGTTTACGTAACATTCTATATTTCTTTTAGTGAGTATAACACACGTCCACACATTTTTATCCAATCCTTTGGCAATACCGTATGTTTTCTGCATTCCCTAACCGCAAGTGGTACTTTTAATTTAGAAAAATAACAAAGTCCTCTAATAACTAACAAAACATGCTACTTCATAAAACCAAATAAGAACAAAATTTATTGGTGCGAAACGGGCTTAAATTGTCGATAACTGTATTTACTGCTACTATTTTCATCTCATGAACGCAAGCAAGCCAAGTTCTGCACTTCCGCCGCACTAAAGCTCCTTTAGTCCGCTACCAGCACTTAAGATAGCTACATCGCGATAGTTATTGTTGAATGATTTATGCATTGCACGCCCTCTGAGGCATTTTATAAAATATATCTTATTAGATTCTCGCCAGCCAGCTGAAAAATTTTCAAGCAGCACCGCCCTCCACCATTAAACCCCATATATGGCCTTAATCGCAAAAGGAACATCTCCATTAAAGTTTAAAACGCCGCGAGTTTAAGGAGTGACATGACTTTTACTTAGCGATTGATTCCATGAATTGGTGCCCCTTAGCAGCATGCAAATCCAGAACAATGCAGAATGCTTAAATAATAGTTATTGACTTTACAAACTTAAATCCATTCTAGAACACCAAAGCACCTAAAAGGCGACGCGCCGTAAATTCGTAAGTAATCGCTGCACGTGAACTCTCAAACACGCGGAAATTAATGCCAAGTGCATTTAAGCAGTTGCGTTTCTTTACCGTATTCGTGAACTTAACCTCGCGGGCGACCACAAGTTCAATAGCGGATCAACCTGTAAATGTTTGGAATGTGGCCTTACATGTTTACCAGAATTCGCTACAATTCTCAGCTCACAATTTGAAGAGTGAAGATGTGTTTCTCAACACTTTCTACGGAGAAAGTACGAACAAATACTGGGTATAAATATCATATGTGTGTATTTGGCGTCAAAAAAATTGTCCTTAACTCGTTTTGTCCTCTCTTTTTCTATCTCTTACACTTGTGACCTTTGTCTTCTCTCTCATTCATGTATTTTCCCTCTTCTTCAGCGTTACTTGAAACCTCCGTCTTTCCATGGCCCTTCGCGCTTTTCTTAATTTGTCCATAGTTTTCTTTGTCGAAGTCCAGATCTGTGTACCGTAAATGATGACCAGCAATCTGCATCTATCGCAAACTAATGTGCTAATATATTGGGGAATCTTCTATTATATGAATTTTTCGGGCTAACGTGTTGAGCATAAAACCCCTTCTCTCAAGCTGGGCCACAAATCTCTCAAGCTATCCCTCATCCCCGTAGCGTTTCAGCCAATCACATTCCCGCATTAAACGCCTGATCCATTTTCAACTAATAGTTGCGAACATTTGATGGTTTTTCGCCACAATCAGGCGTGCTTTCTAGCATCACGGCATCCGGATCTTTAAAACTGGGTACCGCGGAGTTTTCTGCAGCATTCGCAATTCAGTTTTCAGCACTCGGAATTCAGTTTTCAGCATTCGAATTCAGAGCCAGGGCCTTGAACGAGACCATTCTGGAGCAAGTTGTGCAGTTCGTATCGAGTGGCTTTCACGTGTGTGTGACCACGATTGGTTTTAATTTCTGGAGGATATCTCCTGATACTGCTCTGCGAGATTAATCACGGAGCCGATCTACCTGGGTCGCTTGAGGAGTGCGTGACGAAGTATCGTATCGTCTCGTTAGCAGCACTTCCGGATTTCCTGATGAAAATGTCAACCACGTTTCCTAAGCTCTCGCTCAATTCAATATCGATTGCCCATTATGTTTCTACTGGGCTTTCCGAATTTTCCAGCAGTTCCGGCAGCGACAAAGATCCTAGCGCGTTCCAGAGAGACATCAGCAACACAACCCACAGCCAGAATCTTGCAAGGTACTGCGTTAAAATATAGACGCCAATCAGTTTCGCTAAGTGAAATAGTGCCGCGAAAGCGGCACGTTTGAAAGACCTCGTATAACGTTCATATAACGGCAACGACAGCCATTATCGTTTAACGAATTAATAATCTAGTAAATAGTTAAGTAAAATTATTAAAGAATATTTAGCAGATTGTAAAACACCATGACTTTATTTAGGGCTTAGAATTCAGTAATTGAGTCAGCTGTGGTCTTTGTACAACGTAATTCTGGTGCTTTAATGTCAATACATTAAATTTCAATTACTCTCGGCTATCTTTTGATCTGACGGTTGTTGCATGCGATCTTTTCTGTATTTGAGTGTAAAAAGTTCTAAATGTAGGAAACCACTTAAGTTAAGTTCCATGCGGAACAGCGCTAAAAACGACGTCGCTGCAGCAGTCGACAACACAGCTGAGGATAGGTTTCTCTTTTCACTTTTAAGAAATCGTCAATTATTATAGGCAGAAAAGCGGTAGCACTCAAGGAATTACATCTCCCTTTATAAGTTATCAATCATTTGCCCGGTGTAGCGAACGAATCTCGGAATAGCATACGCCTTTCTCGACTAAGGCAGCCGGCAACGATTTATTACCACCATTCCGGGCGGGCTGAGCTTGTAATAACCCAATATTGTCGTAATCTCGCTTTATCAGGTTATACTTCCTATAATTGGGTAGGTAACTTAACTTCCGAAAAGATGCTTATACTAGTTTCATTATTTTCTTGATTTTTTTGTTAAATGTAGTTATTTTATAATATTTGGTCTTTCTACGGTGTTGTACTTAGTTTTGTAGGCACATTTATCTGCCTTTTTTAGAGCTTTCGTTTAGTTCTAGTATCTTTGACATTCAATTTTCTTTATCTGTGGCATATTATACTTCTAGAAGAGAAGGTGCATCTTTTCACAACAATGTCATGGCAGCGAATCTTGTCACTTGTATTTTATATCCTAATTTATTCACGGAGCACTTGGAATGAAGCACAGTTTGGGAATTGCTGGTTTAGAGAATATCGGGTTATCTCTTAGCGGACACCTCTAAGTATCGAGATTGGTTCTGTTTCCTCTGATTGTTTATTGATCATATGCATGCGCCTATGGTCTGTTTTGCTGTGCAATAATAATTGTTGTACACCCACATTTTGAAAGTGTCAAAGACTTCTTCTGCTATCATCTTAAGAGTTAATCGATGGACAGCAATACTAAACTCCTTTCTAAAGACAGCTTGTTCGTTTTATATTCTTTTCTAATTTGTTCTTGATTCCTTTCACTGATATTCTCAACAGATGGATGTATTGCTTGATTGGTTTCTCCTCCGTCCTCTATTAGAAATGTTTTTGTTTATGCTATCTCTCCCAGCTGCGTTTTGGGTTTTCACCTCTTTTAGTGTGCTTTTGATCTTTTCTTAGTCGATCTTAGGTAGGCTTACTACTCTTCTTTTTGTCTTTCCTTTTATTTGTATCGAACGTTCTTGTTGAGACTTGTACTGTTCTTCGTAGTTTTCTTCTACTCTTTGCCTTATGTTTTTATTATTGCTTATTTCCGCTCACTCTCTATCTGTTAATGCAATTACTTTATTTTTACCATTTCAGCTTCAGCATTCTATATTACGACCTTTTTGATGGTTTCTTGAACGTTTTCTTCTTGTTTCTTTATGTTGTTTTGTTTTAATATTGGTCTTATTAATTTAATAGTTTGACATATCCAATACATCCCACGCATAATATAGAAAAGGAGCTGCAGGTAGCTAGAACAGATTCGGTACAATTGCCACCGTGGCAGAAGTTTTTTCCCAGTTTACGAGATGCAATTGAGCAGATTAAAAGTTCAGTAGTGTCACAACGATTCGATCATTTGCAAATAACTAAAAATCACTAAATAAATTACTCGAAAGTAGTGTAACATGGTGGTAACTTGAAGGCCTGAAACGTGCAAAGGGACGAAATGCGGCCAAAAGGTTGGGTACTCATTAAATACCGTGAAATCCTAGTTTAACCAGGTAGATTGTAGTAAACCACAAAACCATGTTGAACCCAATTACGAATTACTTTTAAAAATAAATCCCCTTGCAAAGCCCGTAACAAAAGAACCTCAGAAGTGCCTTACAGACTAAAAGCTATCTGTATAATCACTCTTCCCAAAGGAAAGCAACAAATACGAGTAGTTTCACTATAAGCCGGCAATATTTGAAAAGGAAGATACCAACTGTAAACAAAAAGTTACCAATGCTATCTGCTCAGGGCTACTCCAAATTTTGAAAATTTAAGTATGTGCGTAGACAACCGAACGTAGGCAATAAGTGTGAAAAGAATAATATAAAATCAAAAGACACGAAATCCGAGACTATTCTAAGGGCACAAACACTAAACAAAACAACCCAAATTTAAGTAAAATAAGAACGAATCCCTAGAGAATTATTGTAAAAATCCATTAAGCTTAGAATAGACTGGCGCATATAGCCCCAGTAGAGGAAACCTCTCCACTTTCATCCACTCCAACTTCCAACCACAATCACAAGATACAACATTCAACCCCAATACTCAAAACAAGACCATTAAAAATCCTAGAACATACCACGTCAAGTGAAGTATAACGCAAAGCAACCCACAGAACAAACGCAATTTGCACCCTTAGAGCAAGGACCTGCGAAAAACTAAGGGTGCAGTCAGCCTAAATAAAAATCTCAAAGATGTTCATCTCACCACCAAAGTTACCACCTTCAACATCCTCGGCAACCAAATCCTAAAATAGTGTGAATAGCTGTTCATCCCACAAGAAAATGTGACCGGTCCTGCAGAACCCAAATAACCAACCAAAATGTAAAGTACCTTAAATTAGCAGCAGCCAACATAACCCTAAAAAACCATTTCAAACGTAACAAACACGTACATGTATAACTTACTTATATGACTGATTACTATCTATTTTCTATGAATTTGTAAAAGGAAGTTGGTAATTAACTCTGTTATTGCACCAGCAGCTAAGATATTTACGAAAGCTTTAGACAAGAGTCGCACTTTACATATACTATTTTTTCAACGGCATTTTACTCACATTCAATAATCAAAAACCAATAACCCACATTATTTATCAAATCAAATTAATATTTCTGGTAACCAATATTTGTTTAAACGAACTGGGTGGATTAAATGAATTTTAGCTCGCTCAAAAATCATTTGCAGTGCGCTGATGCTTACATACTATCTTTCATAATCGACACACATAGCTGCATATTTATACTCTTTGAAAATAGAAACTACATCCGATTTAATTTGCATTTGCAAGTTTCTAAGAATTAAAATTAAACTGCAAAAGAACGTTTCCGACGAAAAGGAATAAAATAAATTAAATTGGATATTGCGGAATACTACATTAATGTGTAAAGAATTGATTACCTACAACATGTAAAGCAAGGATATCTTGTTTCTAAAAATACAGGCACGCTGCTACCTGCTTTTTCCCTCGACCATATGCGAGAATTTTTGCACTAGCAATGCGTTTCTTAGAAACCCCTACATTGTGGTCGTCAAATTGAAATGCTGAGAATTGACGCCTTTCCGTCTTTATAAACTAATTTTGTCCTCTCTTATTACCAGCTAGGAGATCAATGAGAGAGAGAGAGAGAGAGAGCAATGAGATCCCTCTTATGTTACTTCTCTCAATTTGAATTAGAGCTTGGCCTGGACTCGTGCTAAGCTATAAATTGTAACGTCAAGAACATACAACCTACAAATCCTACATAAACCCAATTTGTTTACACACAGATGAACATCAAATATCTATATTTTCTGTAACACAAAGGCTAACTAATAATAGACCTGAATCATGCAGAGTGTAGCTCTTTCTACCCCGCATTTATTTGAACAATGTCAATCTCCGCACAAAAACCACATATTTATATTAACAACGATTAATTGATTCTCCAACAGCTATTTATATGGCAATTTTATACTACTACCCAGCTGCTTCAACAACGGTTTTGTGCGGAGAGTCTGCTTTACATAAGCTCACGCGCAAAGCGTACCGAAAACAACTGAGTGTATGCCCGTTATCGCGCAAGAAATCACTTAACTTCTACTTCCATGGCTGCTCTCAAATGACCAAATATGATATCATATTACCCATCTGCAGTGATGACTAACGAATACCTGGATGAAAATACTTTGCATTCTGGCATACGGTCCCGGTGATGCTTCCACGATTGTGTCACTCGATGTCGCGGCCACTTCCTTTTGATCTTTTGAATCTGCAAACAGCAAAGTATGCAGGGCTTTCTCTCTCTATGTGTGGCTAGATAGCCGCTGTTTCAAGACTTGCCCGCTTTCGGAGATCTGAACGAAGCAGAAATATTTGCTTTTAGCTGGTGCTGGTCTGCATTGCGAAAATAAGGTCTCGCTACGTGTACTTGTGACCACAGCCACATAGGAAGCTTATACGCGTATTGGCGAAGAGTCGACGAGCACATTGGGGGGCATTTAATTTTTACTAACTTCGCCAAATTCAGTTTTTGGAGTCTACGAGCAAACAACAAAGAGCATACATATACAAATCGGCTGTGTGCTCAAATGCTATTGTTAACCCTCAGACGATCCAGGTCAAGTTCCCGTTTTAGTTTCAATATGAAACATTACTTTAAGAATCACTATGACTGTTAGACAGTAATAGGAATCATATTAGAACTCCAAAAAAATACTCTATCAAGAAGCACAAAAGAGAAATAGAAGGGAAAGGCCACGAAGAACGTGTTTGGAAGGTGTTAAATAGGACCTAGCTGAAAGAGGTATATTAAAAACTGGGAACTGGCAAATGACAAGAATAGCATAGTAACCTTTGCCATAACCATGTAGCTATATACACGGAAGGAGCCATAACTATATATAACACCGATACGATAACGTGAACAACAAAATAGAATGCTTGAGTAAGAAAGAGATGACCATACGATAAAATTATTTTAGTAGGCATGTTTAGTTGACCTATGTCATAATTAAAATAAGCGTCATGCCTACTCGAATATTCACTACTATGTTTATCTCTTTCTTACTCAAGCAATACGTGTTATTTTCTTGTTCATGTTATCTCATTGCTGTTATATATAATTGTGGCCCCATCGGTATAATTAATAAACAGTGTTTTGTTGCTAAGCTCAGCTTCTACGTACTAGGCGTTACATTTACTGTTCTAGGCTGTTGACAGTCATCTAAGTGATTTCGATATATTCGTAACTATGCTGTACAATAAAATCACTAACCGTCGGCACTTCTAAAGCTCCCCGAATAGCTTTGTGAGTGACAAACCAGAGAGCGTCAATCATTTATTTTACTTATTTATTTTCGTACACAGCCAACAGCCGTTAGGCCAATTATAGGCGTCGCTGTACATTTTATGGGGACTTCCAACCCCACTAACGACTGTCATGATGTTATTATGACATCCGGGACCAACTATTTCCGCGGCAGCCGTACTACGAGGCGCTGAGAGAAGCAGCCGTGAAACTCCCATCCAAGTTTTGACCAGAAAGAGCGTTGCTTAAATCTACTAATCGTACGTGGACGCTTGTTCAAGCTACACCACCCGGGACCCATGTTGGCTGTTTCCCAGTACCAGTTTAAATATAACCACTTTGTATTTCGAAAAAGCTTTGTTGTAACTTCTAGGGGGTTGGTAATGCTTGGAAAACGTAGTTCTAAGTTATTTACGAGTCGTTCAAATGTTTACCCCAATGAACTTTTATCCAGGTGCAAGACTGTAGTTCGGTAGTTTTTCTGGCTTGTGTGTGAGTATTACTTCAGCTATTTTCCATTGCTCTAGAAAGTGTTCTAGTCATAGTACTACGTCAGAATTACCATACTAATTTCTTTGCGCAGCAGTTTATTTATTACCACACCAGTGATGAGTTCATTTTCAGGCACATTATTTTATTCAGTCAATTTTTCATGACATTTCCGACTTTCATTGATATATTACTTTCCACTAGGATGGTGTGATTTTCTCCTGTTCCTAGTCAGCAAGTAACGACAGCAGTTAGAAAGTATCTTTAGACGTTCTGCACACGTTATCGCTATACCACGAACTCTCTTAGTCCATTTTTATGTGATTTCTCTATGGATCGAATTTATTCACCTGGTTATTGAAGCCTTTTTCTGGCGTTGCATTACCCATAATTATTATTTAATCTCAAATATAAAATTCTTACGAATATATTAAGCTATTAAGCGAACAACAGGAACAATGTACGAAATTTGTGAACTGCAATGCAATTTTTATCGCTATCGATCAACCACTAATCAGATATTGTTACACTCTTAAGGTCATTTACGGCAGCACTCAAACCAAAAGTACACACACCTAGCTATATTGGGACACAAAACCTGGGCTATTTTCGAAAGAGTATATTCTGTCTTAATCAAGTTCGGGAGAGACGTAAAAACTATGTAATAATAATTTGCCGAACGCCATAAAACTGTAAATTATCGCCTAATAGATGGCGGGCCTTCTCTATCCCAAAAAGAAACTGATTCTGCGCAGGAATGCAGTCGAAATCTGGACCACTGCGAAATTATCTAGCCTCCACCTGCCAATGCTTAATTCGCCCATAAAATCACCTGCATGCGGTTGTACAAAGTAGAGGCAAACACATTGTACAAAGAAATATTTATATTGAACGCACAGGGCATAGGGAGAAAATATTCGACGACTGCTTGAGCTGACCGCTATCCAATTTACTATTAATCGGGGAACTGGCCCCAAAGACGACGTCATTGGTTACAAACTGTAATTTATAAAGCTTATAAGGCTCGCCACAATCCAAACACTGCTCTCTGCAGCAGAAACAAGCTCAAAACGTGTAACCGTGAAGCAATCACGCAGATAACACACATAAAAATAAGCTCTATGTAAGAAATCCAGAAAAAACGATAACTAACGTAGCAGAATTAGCAATTAGCAAGCGAGTGTATAGCCTGAAGCAGTGCAGTTTAGAGAGTTTCAGCTCCCTAAAAATTACACGGCCCTGCTGACGACCCACGAAATTAGTCGCCGCGACCGCAGAGCTGCGAGAATCTGACTATGAAAGTTGACTCACAAAGTTGTGCGTTCGGCAAGGCCAAAAAAAAGCAGGGATTACGTATTGAAGTATTGTGCGACGGCGATAAAGAGATCTGAATCCAAAATGGAATCAGAACCGTTGAGAAATCGTAGAAACCACATATAAACCGTTTTAGGGGTGACTGCGGTATCTCTATAAACGCACTTACTGTTATTTGTTTGAAACCAGCTTTCATGTTTATTAATTCACGTTTTATTTTTTAGAAGACTGCAAAACGTAGGTTCAAAAATACTGCATTTAAGACAATGTGGGCTAACCGATTCTTGAAACTTATCACTTTATATATCTTCGCGGTTACTCGAATTATTCTTGTTAACATAGAATTTCGGCTGAGACAGCATAGTCTTTGTGGTTAAACACCCAGCATTATCTAGCTTAATCTGTCTAGCACCTTGAGAACTCGAGCAAGGATCCACGCAATGGCCTTGCTCTTTGGTGGCTCGTGTCGTTTGAGTATGTTGAGAACGATGATACTTAGTCAGATTCGTGCACCCATATCGACTAACTTTTAGCAAGACCTTGCAGCTTGCATCATCAGAGTTAAAGTCGCACTAAGAACTGAAGGTCGATATGGAGCTATTTATAGTCCTCTGTGCCAGCTGCTCGGAGAGACGTAACGCTAATTGATCGTTCAAGTGCGGCGTAATCCGTGGGGCGTGGCCGTATGACGCGCAAGGGTTGTATTGTTTTAGATCGTGTATCACAGTCCACGTGTTAAGCTTAAAACCATTTTCCCTGTTTATATTATTTGAATGTTTTTCTATTTCTATTACTTCACGTATCACTCGTCGGTAGTAGTGAGGTATTCTGGCAAGTACTCTTATCTCTTACCACTTTGCTGATGGAAAGTTGCTAGATCATGTTATTCTACTAAAATTTAGTCTCTCAGTTATTGATCGAGCACTGATGCTTTATATAGGTATCACAGCGATTGAAAACGCTGCGTTAGAGTTTCGGCTATGCTTACTTTCAATCTGTTTCTAGATTTGGTTTTGATAAGGTTCTACTGCTATTGCAGAATAAAGTGATGCAAAAAAGGCTTTAATAAGATATGTTAAATTTGGGGGCATACGGCTTTCTGACGCGTTATTCATATTAAAAACTATTCTTCAATGCGCTTATCAACGTGCTTTTATAGAAATTTATTTCAGTTCGTTCTGCGCTTACCTCAAACGCATTATTTATATACACTTACATAAATCTCGTCTACTAACAGCAAATAATTACCGGAATGGAAAAATATGGATGTAAAGTTTTCCGCATGAAAGTCTATCTTTACTTTATTACATCCAAAACAAAACTTGTCTTTACCTTATGGATCAAGACGCCATCACAATTACTTCAATTCGTCGCTTTTTAAGGCGGTTGAGAAAGGCAGAAGTCAGAATGGGCAGCCTAAACTAATAAATTCTCACGAATGTCCTAAACTACCTAGTGCCAGAGTGTTTGCCATTAGCCGTGTATCACCGTGTGTGGCTGTGCTCCCCGTTATTTATTAATTCGATACTTCATTAAATCGCTCCGTACCGCACGAAAATGATAAAACGGCCGTAATGAATACAACACATAGTTAAATTTACATAAACGTGCCTTAATTTGGGTGCAAATCGCGAGCTTAATGGCGTTTTAGTCCAGCAAAGCTAGTGAGGAAAGGAAGGGCCGAGGCAAGCAGTTGTCTGTTATCACACGACGTCAATTGTAAGCTGGTCATATTGTCCGTGACGAAAATAATAAGACGGTAGATAGGACGCCGCTATCGCCCCATACTGATGAACAGCGAAACATTTTCGGCGAATTGCTCGCAGAAATGGGACAATGCGGAACGTTGGTCAACGCGATCTGTATGCAGATTGTCGTCCAGGGCCGGACCGATGGATCTTCGTCAGTTCTCATATTCTTATATCGCATTCGCAATCTTGTTCTGCCGGCTGATGGATGGGGCAGAACGAGCGAGCTATTTGCTAATCCGCTGTCGCCGAGTCGCTACATTTCCTTGGTAGTGCTTTTTCCTCGCATTATTCACGAACTTATTAAGTGCTGTAGTTTCGCGAAATAAAAGCGCAGCCATATTTACTAAACTTCTGCAACTGTAACCGTTCCTATTCAAGTTTAAATGAGGTTTAAATTTATCACAGCGCCGTGACAAAAGGATTATATTCGCCGAGATCCCATATAAATATGTCCACATTTGCAATTCTAATATCATCTCAACTTGCCACTTCCCGAGCACGCATATTGCTCTGTGAGCCGTCAAACCCTGTGGGTGCCTTTAAAATCTTACGGCTGCTTCGTATTTTTCGTGTCGCAGATCAAAACGCCATGAAGCCGCGTAATCTGTCTTATCTAGCCACTTGGAAATAGGGTTGGAATTAATACTATAAATTTAACCAGCTTTTCAGTCCGCTACATAGATGAACTTACTGTAATTAAAATCATTTTTCTATTTTTTAAATTGAAATGTAAATAGAAAGGTACAAAAGAAAATGTTTCCAACGTCTTTAATAAAGTAAGTTCACCGCAAGAAAAACAACTTTTGCTAGAGCTAACAAAGGTTGAAAAGTGTTCAAAATTGTCTACAAAATATTTTATGGTCTCCAATAACTCTGAAAAAGTAAAGGAAAACACGTAGTAATGTGAATTACATTAACTAGCAAACGAAAAAATCGTAGTCAGTAGAACGCAAACCTGCTTTACACACTGGACTAGACATTCTACGTAAATACACATGCTTATCGTTGCATGGTGAAGGGAACTGTGACAGCACATGACCGACCGATCATACATACATATGAATAGATGGGAAGGTACCGCATAACCATTGAACTATTACTGCAACTCAAAACTGCTTAAAATGTTATCATGTTATCACATGAAATCATTAAACGAAAATTAATAGCGGCTTTTGCTAATCCAGATTATAAAATTGCCTAGTTAACAGACAGTACCCGATTTAAAGGGCGAGGGAGTAAAACGCGGCCGGACGAACATTGATGGAATATTGGCTATAACATTATTATTGATTGCGACCTAAATGAAAGAAACAGATGACCAAACCACAAAACCAGGGTTGTTTAACCCTGATATTCACCGTCTTCCTTCATTTTTGTGAATTTCAGATTGGCTCGTTATAATGCCCCAAATAAAAATGTTTTTTTGATCTTGATCGTTTTGTTAACGTCTATGCTAGCGTTACAACAGGCAACAGCGTTAGAAGGCCAACGAAAAAAATTCACAGTTATAAACACTTAAATTGTGTATTTATTTTAACAAGTATAGAATGATCCCCAAGAAACCGTAACGAAATACAAGCGTTGCACTTAACTATGACTGCGCTTGCAGCCCCGAATTTCACTATATACAATGTAAACCGCATACCCTGGGTAGCGCAGTATGGAAAGTGCATTAAGCAAATCCTCGGGTCAAACCCCGTGGGGGCCGGATTTTCTCCGCGTGATTGGAAGCGGCCTCAGTAAGACCATTCACAGTTGGGCACCAAATTAACTGTGCCCTACTCAGAATCACAAACCTAAGATATAGAGTAACAAGGTTAACACATCACCAAGACACACCCCTCACACAATGGTTGCTGTGCAAGCACTAAGGACGCGCTCCAACTTTGTAAGTTGCAAGTTGAGCATTGTACCGCCAGACGCAAGCGTATAAAGCACCAGCATCTACACCGCAAGGTAAAATGAGATTACCGATAATACAATACAATACACTACAATACAATACAATATAACCGAGCACAGACAAGATCGGACGTTGAACTAATTGTATAACACTTTCATTTTACTCGCGTGCATCTCCCATTGGCAACAAAAAACCACGTCATATAGGCGGCGTTAGCCGGAGCTTTGACTCAAATTTTCCAGATTACTAATGCGCAAAGGGAGTATTTATATTTAGCTCTTAAAATCGCGCCGGCATAGCAGAATCACGTCGTTATGCAGTACATAGCATAGCATGCCTTAAATACCTGTTACTAAACGATTGTTTAGACAGCTGCCTGGCATAACAAATATTCGCATGAAGCAATGAAAAGTTGCCGAGCTGGTAGATGTCGTACCTCAAGACGTGACGTCAGGTTACCCAAAATTGAAGGTCCACGCCATTGTGCTTAATGATTCGGATGTGTCGTTGGCTATCGAGATCTGGAGACTACCCCGCTTGATTAAAGTAGATTATCTACAGTATTTTGAGCCAAAGCTTCATAAGTGATGTTGCTTGAGGTCACTCAAAATCGTCAGTATAACTAACCAATACCGCTGCGCGTCTCACGGGTGTAGCGATTGTGTTTTCGAAATACCCATGATAGTGATAATGTTCCCCCGTATATTATATCACTACTATCGACTCATCGCCAACACAAACAAAACATCACCTCAGGTGTTCGCGGTCGCACATCTTGTTTCGGTTGAGTTCTGGAAGCAAGTCCTCCGTGTCTCAAGATAACGTACTTCCGTCCGAAGCGTTGTTTACTCTTCAAAAACTCGATAACTTAGTGCTAAGCAACCGGCATCCGGCTTGCGACGCGGGGAATCACCCGAATGACTTAAACACAGCGGATTTATGCGGGCCGCATACGCTCTCTAGCGACGAAACCTGCATTCAGAATAGGAGACCTGCTGATACCTATCTGCGCAACAGAGTTTCTAGGTAACTGAAGACCGCAAAGGATGGCGCCAGAGGTATTGTTCACGGAATTTTAAAAGCACTGAACAGTTTTTTAGAAAGTTCTTCCCTTTGTTCCTTCGTACCATAACATCTTTATTCCATACTCGATATGTTCACCTTATTTTTAGAATTCCCTTACAAACCAAACATTTTTCAGAGCAGTTTGAGTTGTACTGCGCCAATTGAGCACTAAATTGTAACGTTGCAGATCCAGCCCTTACATTGCGGTTATCAAATAATAATTGGCCTTATGGTGCCCCATCAAATGTTATGTAACCCCCATATTACTGTAAGGGTTAGAAGCCTGGACTATCAGTAAGATCACTATGAAGAAACTGGAATCCTTTGAAATGTGGATTTATCGACGGGTAATGGAGATACCCTGGACACAAAGGGTCACTAATGAGGAAGTTTTAAGACGGGTTAATAAAGGGAGGGAATTACTAACCACAAATAAAACCAGAAAACTAGAATATCTTGGCCATGTGATGCGCGGAGAAAGATATAACATGTTACAGCTGATAATGGAAGGAAACATTGAAGGAAAACGACCACCAGGAAGAAGACGCACCTCCTGGCTAAGAAACTTAAGAGAGTGGTTTGGATGTACCTCTCTGGAACTATTCAGAGCTGCAGTGTCAAAAACTAGAATAGCCATAATGATAGCCAACCTCCGAAAGGAAACGGCACCTTAAGAAGAAGAAGGTGCCCCCACCGTCTTTTTCATTGCTTTTGTACTTTCTTATTGCTAGCTAACCCAATAGCAAATATAGCTCTCTTATTTACCTCAGTTCATGGGAAGGGAAGTCCTTGTTGTAATGACCCCATAAGCTGACCTAAACTCCTATTAAGCTAAACTTGTTAGCTCCAAAAATCTTTTCAAATAGAAAGTCAATTTGATGACATATCAATTAACCAATATATTGAAGTGGTGTTAAGCCCACGACTTGGCTCTGACTGCAGTGCAGGATAATCGACTGATTCAAATAAGCACAGAGTTGAGGTATTTTAAATAACTGCAATATTAAACAAGAGTAAAATAGTAAATGCATTAAGAATGAGATGCGAGAACCAATAATTAGTAGAGAAGGGCACGCTAAGACAAGGCATGTTAAGGGGGTTTTGCATTGGCTCGTGAACTAATAATTTAAAATGAAAGGGTTGTGCACATGCAAAGCTAAACCGCATAAAATTGATTTAACACAAATGGTTTGTTGGCTGCAATTTTAACAGAGCGTAAGTTTATTAAGTCAAAGCATAAGATGGTGAAAATTGTGAGCATAGCAGAAAGGAAAACCGCTATGAAGCAGAATAGAAAGAATTTGCAAGAGAGCAATTGCGAAATATTGGCAACAGATTGTGGGACTAAATAATTAGTGCATTTAACAAACAAAGTGAAACAAAGCAGAGCGGTGAATTTTAAAATAACGTTTGTGTGTGCAATCGCAAAGAGACAATTTTAATTATAAGGGAAAATACAATAATTTAGATTTAAGAAATGTTAATTTTAATTTTATGTATCAAACTTTATTCCTTTATCAAAACGTATCTCTCTAACTTAGTAACCTGATGCTGGTTTATTTGTAAAACAGAAGAGAACAATTGAAATTAACTTGTCTTGAAGTTTGTAAGAAATTTGCTCCACTTTTAATTACGAATTTTTAATAATAAACGAGCATATTAACAAATAAAAACTACGGCATTTTATTGCCAATGTGTCAGTGTTCATATGAGAGTGTTTGTGAAGCTTTACACCACTAATAAATTTGAAAATTCTACGATCCCATTCCGAGACCATCGGCAGCAGTTTCAACTGGGATTTTCCAGCTTCGTTCCCGATAAAAGGAAGCATCCCCGAGCCAGAGGCCTGTACTCCAAGACGGCTGCAGAGTCTGCAAGAAGGCCACCGTCAACATTAGCAGCGAGAGGACCGCCTCCAGCAGGAAATATGTGCAACATCACCTACGACCATCTACGTTGCAGAGCGACCCGAAGTTGAACAAGGTAGGGTGCGAGAACAAACCTTGGCGAATAAGTTTAGCACGTTCCTAGGCCACCAGCGACATTTGAAATATCGAAAAATTGCGTGGCGTGGGTAAATTGTGCAAATCGGCGAAAATCCAAGCGTCAGTTGAACACTTGAAAGCAGTGGCGTGATGTCGACGTAATAACAAGCCTCTTACATCATCATCTAAAACAAAACAGCGTTTAGTTGCCAAGCGGGAAAAATTTAAAAGACTTACCTGATTTTTCACAATATTTCCACGAGTTTTAAAACGTTCAGATACGCTGTTTCTACCATCAACAAATTTGTGTCATTTGGAGATGAACAATTATTTGACCTACCTACTACGAACTACACAGTTGAACTACCGACTTTGAATTGAGATAGTTAAATTCAGATCAAACTTGAAAATATAGTACAATTCTGATCCCACCTGAGCGAGTTTCATGTTTTACCGATGATTTAGTCCATTGATATTTTGCAGTTGAATGAAATATTAAGAAAGGGCATACAACCGTTTATTTGTGCATTAAAATATTACATCTAATTTTAAACAGCCGTAATTCATTAAGAGGCGATAATTGATTAACAGGCGAATTAAATTAAAGATTATCACATTACAAATAAAAATACAGCTAGCGAATAATTATGGCCATTTCATCTCAATACTGGCACCGTAACGTGGAGCTTACATAGAGCCATTTCATCTCAATATCTATATTTCCTGTAGAAGACAACGCCAACCAACTATAGACCTAAATACTAAACCACGAAGCAAATAGCTGTTTTTACATCGCATTTATGTGAACAATGCCAATCTACGCGTAAAAAGTTGTTTCTACTGCGCAGTTATCATGTTAACAGTGATTAACTACTACTCTAACCGCCGTTTTTCTGATCTGCTGGTGCTAATAGTCTACTGCGCATACGCTAGAGTGCTAGCGCACCGAAAAATAATAGTAATTATCTTCAAACATCTGCTTCAACGACGCATTGGTGACGACAGCTTACTGCGCATATGCTCAAGTACAGTGCGCACTAAACAATAGAAAACGTACACGTAAACACCCTGACGCTAAATGACTCGCTTGCCTCTGTTTCTAGGACGGCTCTCGCATGACAAATACGGTATAAATCACCCACCTTGAGTGATGACTGATAAGTTACAGTTGCTGAGCCACCGGGATCTTTCACTCGCAGGTATTCCAAACGATGCCTAACTATTGTACTTTGAAGCGCACCATTACCTTAACACGCTAATATTTTACTGTCTCTCTGCTTGTACCAGCAAACGAAGCACCTTCACTCAGCTAGCCAGCTGAAAGAAATTGCCAAATAGTAACTATTCGGTACACGAGTACTTGTTACTCGACAAGATCCGAAATAACGGATATTTACTTACTAAGTATTTGTTACATTATTTTATTCAAATTTGCACTTTGCTGTTTATTTTATCGCTATCTTACTGTAGAAAGCTTAAGTTAAGTTAAGCGCAATTATCAATTCTGAGAAATAAAGAAGCAAGCACTCAGTTTTATTTATTTACGTCAGCTATTACACCTCCGTGAATGCAGAAACCGGAGAGTACTCGCGACTCGATGTTAGAACCAACGGATACTCCAGAAAGCGGATAGTTGAATCTTCAGGAATAGGCTGGGGATGTTTGCGCCACGAGCCTAACCTTTAGAGTAAACGAGTACTGGACAACGAATACAAAGCAACGAATACTACAACGAAAAGTAACAAATAGTTACGAGTACCGAAAAGTAACGTACTGCCAAACCGACGCCTCAACGATCCATGCGCACATGCATTAGCACAAGTGCACCTATACATCGACACAATTGCACAAACACCATGCCGTGTACTCAAATTAACAAATGATGCACTATATATAATTACCTACATCTACTTACAGACAGTAAAGAACATACATGTACAAATCAACTGTATATCGAAACGTTATTGCAACTACGCTCAGGTGAGCAACGTCAAGTTCACATCATACAGTGAGGGTACATGCTTCCATTTCATACAGCAGGACAGAAAATACATACATCACCGTGTAATGATCCCGTGAATTGTTCGGGAAAGTTTTATAAATTACTTTACTTTTGCCTTTTGCCTCGGGTACTTATACTCAAATGTATAAGTACAGGAATAAACAGTTTAGAAATAAATCGTATAATGTTTCTAACTACAAAACAAATCTTAATTAGTAATGACATGTACATAGAATTATAACATAAAATTTCCTCTGGTAAACGGGCTGGATCAATGTTACTTGGCTGTCGGCAACCCACTATACACGTCGGTTGTGCTCGGTTGCTCTGCTGAAGCCTCTCCAAGAAAGTTTGGATGGAGTAGAGCTCCGGTGCACTTGAACCAGAAACGATCAGTCTGAAACAAGCGCTATTAATGTCACCGAAAATATAGATTGTTTACGAATTTTATGGACGAACAAATTCCATGGTATAACTAGTTTTACGGTGCTGGTGACGTGTGTAATTAGGGTGTTAATCTCGACAGGCCGCGGGGCTTCCTTGGTATATAAGTTTGTGTCCCCTAGAATAACTTAAACAGGACATATCCACTTGGAGCGAAATTCGCCTTTTTACGACGAGGCTTTGCGGGAGTCATTTGCGCCCTTTAGTGCGCCGGCCGGCAAAGTCCGACCTGCCTTTGGTGAACTATCAGGGTGGGGTCGTTGGACTAACAATGCTGTTGTTACAGGTACGCTAGTATTTTAATGAGCTTTTAGGTTATAATAAGCTCGGTTATTTATGTTCAACGTAACGTAGTGGACGTCGGGAGTGGAGGTTAAAGAAATATTCTACGAGACTGGTTCCCGCCAAAGGGTACAACTCTTATCAAGTCTAGGTTAGGGGAGAGTTTTACGAGACAGGTATACATGTGTGTATACAGATTGAACATTTTTGGGTGAAATATGCAACATTTACTCACGCCCCTTCCGATCTAATAGCGTTTGTTGTTCCTTTTCTTACTTTGACATCAGCCTTCTATTAGCAGTATAGATAAACTATGAATCGAATGTCTTTATCATCAGTACCAGTTGTCTGAAGGGCTTTCATCAAATTATTGTGTTCGACTTTATTAAAAACTTTTTCAAAGTCGATCAAGCAGCCTCACAGTTAACCCCTCGGAATTTCTTTACCATAACCCAGGTTCCAGGTTCCAGGTCTTTCTGTTGGTATTCTCAAGGTACTACTTTCAAGGTACCTCGTAGATGCTCCGTGATAAGGACTGCCTTTGGATGACCACAGTGCGTCGAACACTTTTCTTGTGTATCGCGACAATTATATTTTTTTAATTTATCTACCGTTTTTTTTTAATTTTATTTAATTGCGACATTTCTGTCACGTATGCACTCACTCAACAAAACGATAAATTAGTACTATTACTAGCAAAATTGTATTTATTTTACCCCGATTTGAGAAGTAAAAGCGCTTTTATTCCCTTTTAAGAAAACACTATTTTTTAAATACCTCCAAGGCAACCAACACAACTATTTTATGTACAAATAAATTAAATTTTTTAAATACTTCCAAGGCAACCAATACAACTATTTTATGTACAAATAAATCACATTAGCTAATTTACATACTTGATCAACATTATACATACAATTTACTTAATTTTTAAGAATTGAATGTTTGAATTATTTAATTAACATTGAATAACAACCAATATGTACTGAGCTGGTTATCATAATTTTGTAATTAATAAATTTATGTAGGTCGCCAACATAAGACCTAAGATCAAGACCAAGATCCTAAGAAAGTGATGGAGCGGATGCCGTCATATGGACGTAAGAGAGAAAGACCAAAAGACCTGGAAGGAAGGAGCTAGCAAAGCAATGAGTTCCAAAGATATTAGAGAAAGCCAATAGGATAATAGAAAGCGGTGGAAGATGGGCATCGGACAGTGTCACAAGACGTTTTAAACAAATCGATATATTACTACGGTTTATTATATTTGATTTGGTTATTATTTAGATAAATAAAAAAGTTTAATCTCATATGGGTCGCGTCTCTACATACTAGCAAATATTATCTTGATTTATATAAATTATAGGAAACACATTTGCTATTAACTTAATTATTGTGGTATTTTTTTAATAAATTAATTGTAAACACATAATTTTGATTTAACCTACTGAATATTTTTTAATAGGAACCAAATTAAAATATAGCGATCCAACCTCACAATTTCGCAAAACAAATTCGTTATAGTTCGACAAATATCAGTGATTACGTAAGTAAAGCGTTGCCTATGTGATAACAATTGCAATAAGTCAATACTCGTCACAAACAAAAAAATTTCAGAAGACGCGTCTGCCGGAAGTGCATACAAAACCGACGCCATTAAGAAATTCACAAAATTAAATTTGTCGGATAAACTTTTTTGACCTTACCGACGCTTTTCAAATGGAAATTAAGGTTTGACTCGAGTCCCCAGCAAGTTCCACGATGCCTGGGCCCCTCTTTCTTCGTTGGTCAGCAGATAGAAGCTGCTGAATGTCCTGCAGCTCGACCTCTGTGAAAAACACCTCCAATTCAGCCGCTGCGTCAACCTAAGCCTCCAACTGCTTTCCACGAAAGTCGCTTCCTACCTCTAGCTCACATGGGCTCCAATACACTGTTCGAAGCTCGTCCATAATCTCGGAAAAACCACCCAAGACTCGATACACAAAACAAACGTTTGTTATAAACTCTGCAGAGGTGCTACGAATTACGGAAACCTATTACATCACAGCCAAAGGATATAGAATAAATTTTCAAACACACTGAATTGGGAAAAGGATATTTACTCATGTATTAATAATTATTTATTAGGGAAACCAAAAATTAAAACCACTTCACAGCTTGACTTCCTTTGCCCAATTGTTTGTCTTCGATCTTACATTGTTTTACATCATTTCCAAGCCTGCTCTGATTGCAATTTGTTCAAATCAAAGCTGACACTATTATTAATACTGTTCATACAAATTACCAAGGCCAATTCTATTGAATACTATTTATTAGCACATTTCTAGAACATTTTATAAAATACTAGCAAGATACCCGTTCTTCGTACGGACTACAAATGTTTTTTCTTCTAAATCCTAAACGAATTCTAGAATGCTCCCCTCCTCTCTCACTAAATACGCTAAACTAACAAACGCTGCAAAATAATATTGTAGGTAAAAAGAAACAATATTCTTCCAAAAGAAGTTCTCCATAACCCTTTTATGCTTCACCTATCTCCTGGAAATGTGTATGTAATTGTCGTTCTCCTTATATAGATTGATAAAACTATAGGTTTACACAATGAGAATAACAATAATAAATGTACTTATTGAATGTTGTATTCATAAATTGTAGCAACATACCAGTTTCCACCACTTAGAGGTGGAATTTCGGAAATCCTTCTATTTTATTCTAAACTGGACACACGGAAAAAATCAACAACTTTAACCTTTTTTTTTTTAACTTCTTTTTACTTTTACCCCATTTTTACTCCTTTCACAAAGAAATTTAGAATAAAAACTTTAAACCACTTTTTAAAGATTTAAACACATATGCCCAAAAACCATGATAATCAGAAATACGAAAGGTTCTATAATTTACCCCTAAAACCAAATTCTCACCTTTAGGAGTTGATCTGTGCACAATCCTAAATTACGTTTTCAGGAACTTGTATAGGTAACCTTTCTAAGTAAAACCAAATTGTTAAATTATAGGGCCTTATGAAATATTGAGAAATTCGTATATGCCAAAATGAATGTCCTAACTCAATAAACATAGGAGATACGAAGGGTTCTTTAATTCACCCCCAATCCAGATTTGCACATTTAGGGGTTGATTAAGGCAAAATCCTGAAATACGTTTCTAGGTATTTGTATTGGTAATCTTTGCAAGTAAACACCAAATCGATATCTTATCGGGTGTAAGAGATATTGAGGAATTCGTGAAAACACATTTTACCGCTTTTCACCCCCCTTAGGGGTCGAAATTCAAAAAATCCCTTCTTAGCACTACCTTACGTAAGAAATTGAATCTTGCACTTAAATCTCAAGTTTCTAGTACCAGTGGTTTCTGCTCTGCGTTGATTAGTCAGTTATGACTTTCCTTTATATATGTATAGATAAAATTGATGTTAGTCTCATAAAACTGAATTTTTTTCCATTAACTTCATTTATTTCAAAATTTAAAAAAATTGCTTTTAACCCATTTCATTGTGAAATGGAACTCACAGCAAATAAAATATCATAATTTTAAACCCCCTACCCCTTTTCAGTTTTTCCTTTTTTTACCCCTTTAGGGTTAAAATTTTCAAATTCCCTTAAACCCCTTTCTAAATATTTTAAAAATACATCTATATGCCAAAAAAGAATGTTCTAACTCAATAAACATAGGAGATACGAAGGGTTCTTTAATTCACCCCCAATTCAGATTTGCACCTTTAGGGGTTGATTAAGGCAAAATCCTAAAATACGTTTCTAGGTATTTGCATTGCTAATCTTCGCAAGTAAACACCAAATTGATATCTTATCGGGTGTAAGAGATATTGAGGAATTCGTGAAAACACATTTTACCTTTTTTCACCCTCTTAGGGGTCGAATTTCAAAAAATCCCTTCTTAGCACTAACTTACGTAAGAAATTGAATCTTGCACCTAAATCTCAAGTTTCTAGTACCAGTGGTTTCGGCTCTGCGTTGATTAGTCAGAGTTATGACTTTCCTTTATACAGTGTGTCCAAGATAAGGAGGGCCAGTATGGAGATCTCGGTAATGGTAAGAGATACAAATTTGGTTAAATGGGAAGAAAGTTGCGCAATTAAAGGGCTAAAAAAATGACGTCTAGAAATCCTTGATATGATTTTTCGTTTTTGAGATATCTCAAAAAAACCGAATTTTTGAATTTTATTTTTTATTTTTTTCTGGCGTTAATATTAAAGTTAGAGCGAAACTGATTAAACTTCTTTATAGCAACTTTTAGTGGACTTAATGATTACGTTATCAATTTTTTTATCCAACGTTTCGTCTTCGAAAAACCATCATCAACTTCATTTTTTTAAATACGGTCCTGGTTTTTTGATGCCAAATTTGCAAAGCCCTTGTTACTCTAAATTCAAAAATGTACCACATATTATGGTTTAATTACGTTTCGAGCTTTTTTCTGATCATCATCAGAAATTTTTTTAGATACGGACCTGCATTTCTCATAATTTTGTAAAAATAAGTTCATACAGTAAATTAGGCCTTTTTACATGCCGTTAAAATATTAAAATGCACATCATAATGTCATAATTCTGATACATTAATTTAATAAGCAACCAATAACTATTAACAATAAACAACAAATAAATGAACAAAAGATAGGCAGAAAGAATAAGAAAACGAGCCTTGAAACAATGTAATAGGTATTTAACGTTTTGAAATAGAAGAAGAACTTAGAAGATTGGTTCTTGAAGCCTTTCAAAGTATAATGCCAGTATTGCTGAATAATGTTTTAGATTCTACAGTTAGATGTTATTTATGCATAGAGAATGATGGCAACCTTTTTGAATACCTTCTGTAAATTTAATACCTATTAAATGGTTTCGATGTTCGTTTTCTCATTCTTTCTGCCTATCTTTTGTTCATTTCTTTTTTGTTTATTGTTAATAGTTATTGGTTGCTTATTAAATTAATGTATCAGAATTATGACATTATGATGTGCATTTTAATATTTTAACGGAATGTAAAAAGGCCTAACTTACTGTATGAACTTATTTTTACAAAATTATGAGAAATGCAGGTCCGTATCTAAAAAATTTTCTGATGATGATCAGAAAAAATCTCGAAACGTAATTAAACCATAATATGTGGTACATTGTTGAATTTAGAGTAACAAGGGCTTTGCAAATTTGGCATCAAAAAACCAGGACCGTATTTAAAAAAATGAAGTTGATGATGGTTTCTCGAAGATGAAACGTCGGATAAAAAAATTGATAACGTAATCATTAAGCCCACTAAAAGTTGCTATAAAGAAGTTTAATCAGTTTCGCTCTAACTTTAATATTAACGCCAGAAAAAAATAAAAAGAAAATCCAAAAATTCGGTTTTTTTGAGATATCTCAAAAACGAAAAATCATATCAAGGATTTCTAGACGTCATTTTTTTAGTCCTTTAATTGCGCAACTTTCTTTCCATTTAACCAAATTTGTATCTCTTACCATTACCGAGATCCCCATGCTGGCCCTCCTTATCTTGGACACACTGTATATGTATAGATAAAATTGATGTTAGTCTCATAAAACTGCATTTTTTTCCATTAACTTAATTTATTCCAAAATTTAAAAAAATCGCTTTTAACCCATTTCATTGTGAAATGGAACTCACAGCAAATTAAATATAATAATTTTAAACCCCCTACCCCTTTTCAGTTTTTCCTCCTTTTACCCCTTTACGGTTAAAATTTTTAAATTCCCTTAAACCCCTTTCTAAATATTTTAAAAATACTTCTATATGCCAAAAAAGAATGTTCTAACTCAATAAACATAGGAGATACGAAGGGTTCTTTAATTCACCCCCAATCCAGATTTGCACCTTTAGGGGTTGATTAAGGCAAAATCCTGAAATACGTTTCTAGGTATTTGCATTGCTAATCTTCGCAAGTAAACACCAAATTGATATCTTATCGGGTGTAAGAGATATTGAGGAATTCGTGAAAACACATTTTACCCTTTTTCACCCCCTTAGGGGTCGAATTTCAAAAAATCCCTTCTTAGCACTACCTTACGTAAGAAATTGAATCTTGCACCTAAATCTCAAGTTTCTAGTACCAGTGGTTTCGGCTCTGCGTTGATTAGTCAGAGTTATGACTTTCCTTTATATATGTATAGAAGATAAAATTGATGTTAGTCTCATAAAACTGAATTTTTTTCCATTAACTTAATTTATTCCAAAATTTAAAAAAATCGCTTTTAACCCATTTCATTGTGAAATGGAACTCACAGCAAATAAAATATAATAATTTTAAACCCCCTACCCCTTTTCAGTTTTTCCTCCTTTTACCCCTTTACGGTTAACATTTTCAAATTCCCTTAAACCCCTCTCTAAATATTTTAAAAATACATCTATATGCCAAAAAAGAATGTTCTAACTCAATAAACATAGGAGATACGAAGGGTTCTTTAATTCACCCCCAATCCAGATTTGCACCTTTAGGGGTTGATTAAGGCAAAATCCTGAAATACGTTTCTAGGTATTTGCATTGCTAATCTTCGCAAGTAAACACCAAATTGATATCTTATCGGGTGTAAGAGATATTGAGGAATTCGTGAAAACACATTTTACCCTTTTTCACCCCCTTAGGGGTCGAATTTCAAAAAATCCCTTCTTAGCACTAACTTACGTAAGAAATTGAATCTTGCACCTAAATCTCAAGTTTCTAGTACCAGTGGTTTCGGCTCTGCGTTGATTAGTCAGAGTTATGACTTTCCTTTATATATGTATAGATTACTTGATATGCTTGAAATATTATTATTTGCTATTATAATCATAAAGGCTTAAAATGTGTTCATAGCAATATATTATTATTGTAGATTGTAGATCATCATTTAATCTCGTAGCAATATTGAAAAGTAACAGAGATATGATACAGCCCTGTCTAATATTCATTTCCATTTTATATTCTTCGAAAATGCATTATCAATCATTACTCTAGCGGTATTGTTCCCATTTAGGTTTTTGATTAGAGTAATTACGTGATGTGGTATACTCATTTTTTAGTATCTGTCATAGCTTGCCCCTCCGCACTTTATCAAACGCTTTGATATAGTCAATGAAGCAATTTTATACCTTTGCGTCGTGTGTCTTTAGTAAGTGGTAAATGCTATTATTTTAAGACTTTGCGGCACCTATTATTGTCATTGAATATAAATCTACAAATATTGCTAACTGTTATTATGTGATTTTCAGTTCCCCGCTTATTCAATTTATTACATTCTATTACACTTGCACGATAAATCCCATTACAAACTGTCACTTCTAAAATCTCAACCTTAACTTCGAGCAGTTCTGCATTTTGAGCCGCGACCGAAATAATATCGAACTTTGCCGGCTCTTATCTAGGCGCTTTATGAAAAAAGTTTCTCATATGCTCGCGAAAATAGGACCGGAATTTATTGCCGAAATTCATTTTCTGCGTATTTCTCTAAGGGCAACTTAGCTCCCACCTAGAGTTTTACATTAACAATAAAGCAGCTCGACGCCAAAAGTTTCCTGCGCCCCTGCCCTTTCCCTCCTATAATCAGGATTAATCGTATGCATTGCCAATTTATTTCATTACATTCAACATGCATGCTTTTGCATACCAAATTACCGACTCAATGCAGCTGGATGTGCAGCTATTATGTCGGCTTGCGGCGTGTCCGGCAAAATACACAAATATAACTCTGGCAGCGACGCCCACTCGATGGGGAGTTGTAAATTAGCAAAGGTCCAGATTTTGGCATGTGCCGGATTCATAATGTTTAACTTTTACAACCCTCGGCGGTGTGTGGCGCGAATAAAATGTCAAAAACTGAACGAGCTTTGAGGAAGCACTAATAAGCTGCAAGCTATTCGCTATCCGGCAATCCAATGCTAGAATATAAAAATTGACTGGTGTTAATTGCTTTTTGAACCAACGAGGTACTTCAAATTTACGATAATTTGAAAAACACATTTTTAGGATACTGCATTGGTAACTAGCGTTTACATAGTTACAAACGAGTCCGGTAGATAAAATTTACCGGCCTAGACCAGTAGTAGAACTACCGGCCGGTAAATTTTATCTACCGGACTCGTATCCTAAAAAATCTTATACGATACACGACCGGTAGCATTTTTATGGCCTTGCCAAACATACAGGTCTCGCCCTACGGGCTCAACCTCTAAAGTATTGGCGCGGCCATAAAAATGTTGCTACCGGTCTAATAACGTAAATAGCTATTTAAATGGTCGGTGAAATAGTTTTACGAATTGAACCTGAACTTCAAAATTTTATGCTGCATTACTCTGTCCATAATTTTATTTTCCATTGGATAATTAATATTCATACAGCTTTTGCAGTTAAACCTGAATTAGCAATCCCTATGCCACAGTTTGATGTGTCACCTCCTCCTCCTCCCTCAATTTAGGAATAGTAATAGTAATAAGGAATGGTGACCATCAAAAGTCGAAAGGGTGTAGTGTAGTCCTTTTCTTCCGCAGTCAAGTTGGCCAAACTTCAATGGAAGCTCTAATCACGAGTAGCGCTTGTAAAACGGGAATACTAATGAAAGCCTCAAATTCCTTTGACCAGCCTGACCGAGCCAACTACCCGGTAAGCTAACATACACCTCCACAAATATCGAGAGGAATTCGTAATTCCAGGTACAACCAACCTCCAGCTTCGAATGATGAACCCAGATCGAATTGGAGCTAGCAGAAACCCAGCCAGACATCGTCAGATGTGGACGCCCGAGCTAGAAAGGGAGCTGCTTAACCTTCACGAAGCAGCTGCGCCTAAGAGAAGAGGCTATACATAAAACGCTAAAACTTAAGCGTCTTATCAACACTCTGCGAGCAAAACAGCACACTCTGAATCTATCCATCTTAATACTACTCAACCGAATGGCGTTAGAAAGATTCTAGCTTTGCCTTTCGCTAAGAGGAAGGTAGTTAAGAAGGTGAAATGGATCGATGAGAATAACTCCAATCCTTCCACAAACTGACGACTGCTCTCTGCTCTCTGCCCTGACGGACGCAGTGATAAAGCGATTCCGCAGAGGGAAACGTAAGTTCTTAGCACCACGAGTATACGCTATCAACAGCTTCTGGAGGAAGTAATTCCCTTCCATATATCCTTTTCCTGTCTCGCCTTTAACAATTTTATTTCGGGTGTCGAGCCTATTCCACCACGGTCTACGACGTTTCGGTGAGAAGACGTTTCGGTGCGAAGACAGTTCGGCGCGAAGACGTATTGGTGCGGAGACAATTCGGCGCAGAGACGTTTTGGGGCAGAAACTTTTCGACGCAGAGACGTTTCGGGGCGGAGACTTTTCGACGCAAAGACGTTTCGGCGCTAGCCGATTAGGGTCGAGGCCGTTTCGGCGCGAGTATACCTGTTTTGTGGGTTCGATTTTACATCTAAATCGCAAATTAATAAAATGTTATGTTTTGTAAACTTCCGGCTCTGTCTAATATATTTCAGTTACAGGCTAGTAGTAATTTAATTTGTACATAAATGAAAATTACTAGAAAGGAAGCTTTTGCGTCAGAACTCAACGCTACCATTTGGTGTATTTTTATGTTGTATGTAAAGAACCAACGGTATCCGCCATCTTAAGATTATCAATCAACCACTCTCCAATCCACAAATAGACAATTAATACAAAAGCAACGCAGAATGCGTACTTGGGTACAAACATACGTCTCCGCCCCGAAACATATTCAGCGATAGAGCTGCGCCGAATCCCATCCCGATTGCACCATGGCTGGTGGAGGGAAAAACTGTACCTATGCCGAAATCAAGAAATTTTTCCAGGACTCAGAACTACAGGCCAATAACCTGCCTGAACTCGTTGTATAAGATCTTTGCCAATGTATTTACGAGTGTTTCTTGAGCTTTATTGAACTTTTGGGAGAACGTCTATGAACGAAGAGGATTGAAGCGAGGATTCGCCGGTTATAAAGACACCGTGTGTCTTTGCGTACCACGGCAATCTATCGATGGCTTGAATATATTATGCAAAGGAGCTAGATAGCATACTCCACGAGCTATAGTTGATTTAATTTTTATAGGACTTGCGGTAGGCCTTGATTTAACTTTTTCTTAACAGTATAGACCACATAGCTACATTTAAGAATGTGCTAAGTGAAGTTGAAAGACGTCCATTTAAATAGGTTAAATTAACTATGTTGGTATTTCATTTGATTATTATCTAGGAAGTGGCGGAAATAATTACTTAGTAAAAATATCCTGTTAGGTTAGTTGTAAAACAAAATTTGGAGATATCTGTTCTTTCAATAGCTCCAACCTATGAAAATGTCAAAATTATTTGGAATTTTTCTAACTGGATGTTTAACATTGTTAAAAATAATTTAAATCACTGCCTACTGCAAGTCATCTATAAAAATTAAAGCAACTACAAACATTCGCTTCATATCGATCCAGACCTAGTAAGATGCGTAGAAAGCATAATGCTACTCCGGAAGGCTTGGTTTCCGATATCATCATGCAGGACAGTGGTATTAGAAAGAGATTTCTGAAACCCATTTCCTTTTTGTATTTTGTTATTGCCCTTTCGGTAGAGCTCAGTAAAATCTCCCGTTTATTCTATTAGATGACTTGAAACCGTATGCTGGAGGTAAGAAAGGCCATTAAAGCCTGTTTACATCCTTTCCTCTCACAATAATGTAAATTCCATGAGTTTGGAAAGTGTGGTGTGTTTTCTTTGAGCAAAGGGAAACCAACATGTGTCCACTTCCATTTGTGATTTGGTCACAAGCATATCGTTGCCATTTTGCTATGTAAGTTTCGTAGCTACTGATGATGACAGCTTGGCTGTCGAAATACGTTGTTAAATATTTGTGTGGTGGGGGGTTTTAACAATTTGTAACATGTGGGGTGAAAATGTTTATCTCTTCTGCGGGAACGTTGTAAAACATCTAGATGTTGGAAAATCTTAGAAATGATTAGGCATTTAGCAAAGTGACATGCAGAATACCTTCACTGGCAAATAGACTCTCAGCAGCAAATATAAAGCTCGCCTCGGACAGGTCTGGAGTTTGCAGTTGTCGGGTAAGAACTAGGTCGATGCTGCAAGCACGCTTTCTGCCCCTGTACTCATGTACCCTTTCATAAAATGGGACGTCACTGAGTTGCAAGAGCTCAATAAAGAAACCAGAAAAATCAAGAGCATGCACCGCAGTTTACACCCAACTTTGAGGTAAGGGTTTGTTAAACATGGAGTATTTACATGACCCAGTTCTCTGGTAACATGTAATCATGAAGAGCAATGATTGGCTTTTGAGGGCCATTATATAATATGTGTTTCGAAATTATATTATCTTTTAGGCAAATAGTCCTACTTCCTGTCGAGCGTGTAAGGCTAATTCCGAGACACTGATGGTATTCTTTTAGCTTGTCATAGATACGCAGTTGCATTAATACATTCGTAGATACAATGCAGATCTGATGATAATCTACTATTATATTAGACATGGTTACGGAATTGCTATTAGTCATATCATACCATATGTCCACGTAGAAGTCCTTGGTGGAGAATGTCTTGTCGGATATAGTCACAAAACGTGAGAAATACCACCACCTATTAATTCTAAGAGCTTGGAAAAATCTATCCAAGATAAGATACATAAAATAAGCGTTGCTTACAGAAACGCGAATATTTCAAACTTGGTTTTGAATTACTCCTGTTAATCTGTGGAAATAATTTCAGTATTTAATGATACGTGTTTCACGTGCCGAATTTGGTTCCTTGTACACTATACTTTGGCAGTGCCAGTTCTCACTCGATAAAGGCCAGTAAGAGTTTTCATTGCACATTCTGAAAAACTGCGATCATCTAATGGGCCACTATGATGGTGTTTTAATTTCCTAGCAGTCACTTCTTGACCGCATGCTTCAGTCATTATTTTTAAATGAGAATTTTGCTTTTTCCAGTACTTCAAAATCTGTTTAGAATCATCAATAATATCAGAAATTTCCACTACACTGGTGAAAATACGACAAAGTTAGTACGAACTACATAGCAGGATTTTGTGACCACCCCAACGACTTCTTCTTCCTCTCATTATAAGCCAATGCTTCTGTGAACCCTCTCTACTCGAATGTAGGTGACTAGCCTTGCCCGTCAAAACTGAGGGAGGTTTCTTATCAGAGATTAACGACTACCACAACTGTCAGCGCGATAGCCGGGGAGCGTATGATATTGAAAATCCCGGGGTAGTCACCGAGGATCGAACACGGTCCGGCCGCCTGAGACTCAAGCATGTTGGTTGTTCGGCCACCAACTCTCTACCCACAATGACTATGCAGTAAGCGCACTTATTCGTTGCCCCTTTATATCGTTTTTACAACATTTACCCTGTATGTTCTGAGTCCCATTTTTGTCAAGGGCAAAGCCTGAGCTATGTGGAAATGATTATTTTTATCGATTTTTTAGTTAAAGCCAGAATAAACAACATTTTATTTTTTATGGCGCTCATCCTGTATATGTTGGGTCCAAAATATGCCCTTCTTCATCAATGGTAAAAACCTGAGCTATGTGTGATATTATATTCATTTAAGTAATAGTTCCTGAGTTACAGCAAAAATGGACAAAATTCTATTTCTTTTAAGTGTTCCCCTGTATATATATTTTACCTAAACTTTTTCAGTTTTATGACAGAAAGGCATAATGCAAAATATCGTCCTCCTCCAACAAACAGTTTTTGCATTATACCGGCGAAAGGCAGATAGACATACAGGCAGACAAAATTGAGAAAACACATTTTTCGTCATCTAGAAACCCTGAAACGTGAACATCTAAAGAAATCTCGGAAAGTGCAAATGCAATACTTCCTTCGTCTTTTGAACGAGAGAAGTGCAGCCATCGCAGCTATGGACTCTAATCTTCTATCTCCTAAGACTAATTATCGAGGTCATCCTCCGTCGTAGTCTTCTCTAATCGTTCTTTTGGCATGTTTGTTGACCGCAGGTGCACTTTCGGTTCTTTTCCTTAGCAATCTTTGTAGAGGGACATATTACGTAATAACAACTAATAGACCATTTATTACAATCAATTGAAAAATAATATATCTGGTACATCAGTTTCATACTACTACTTACTTACTGCATTCTTTCATCCAACCTTAAGAATTTCTTTGAAATGAGTATCTGGGGTCCGTGAATTATTTTGCAATCAATCCAAAGATACATTAGTTCACCTACTGCAACAAGTACAACACTGCTTCTTGAGTAGGGGAAATATTCTGTTACTCGAGAGCTGCAGGTCTTTCTTTTTAATGTAATGAATGGATTGAAAATATTTTGTTTGCTTGTCCCGACTGCTAGAATCATTGAATGTGGTTGGGTGAACAGCTAATCCTTTTTTAGTACCATTATATCACACTTGTAATAATATTCAAAATTAGTTTTTCTCATTCTCTTCAAACACTTTAACTAACTCTTTCTGATTGACCCAATTATTTTTTATAGGGATTGAAATTCCAAGGAAAATTTCACTGTATACCAAATATAACTGTTCATAATAGATTTCCTTGAAGTCACTTTAAATATCCGCAATCGCAGACAGTTTAGCGTCAGACATAATATATTTAATCTCATTTCGATATCTGCCGAAACACTTAACGAGTGCTTAGCCACAACATAATTCGCATAGTAGGGTGTTTTGTACAATTCTGAAACCAACTCCCATCATTTGGCCTTTGGTTCAAGGCCAAGGTTGCCACCTCTCATGAAATGAGACTGCTCCAAAAGTCTACTCCAATAAAAACTCATTTTGTTTGCACACAAATTGACAAACAGCACATATTTGCTATAAAAGACAATGTTAAGTAATAATAAAGTTAAATACTAAATATCGAAGCAAATAGCTGTTGTTACATACATTAATAAGACCAATAATGGCTTAGTACGCCAAAAAGCTGTTCTGCTACGCACTTATTTTAACAATGATTAACTAATACTCTTGCGTAGTACTTCACCTATTGCGCCGCTTGGTGACGCGGCCGCTTTCTTTGTTGGCTGCTTAGCCATTAACTCCAAAACAACAAGCTCACAACTCTCTACCGTGACGTCAGCACATAACGGCCAAATTAGCCAACGATTGAATTTATCTTATCTATTTTAGGAAATTCAATCATTGGTTTTCCTGTGCTAACGTCACGCCGGAGAGCTGTGGCCTTGTTGTCCCGTAGATAATAGCCTGGTTTCAAATCGCTCAACTGCAGTGCCGCAAAACTTTGGCGCCTTTCTACAAAGTTAACAGTTATTGTGACGCTTCTCTGCTCCGGTAGTTCGCCCGGCGTTCACTTCTGGCCCCGAAAACAATGCACCTCATTCCCCCAAACAGCATTGGCGTCTGCCGGAAGATTCCCACTCCTTTCCCAAGGTACAGTTCTGACTGCGTATACACGAGCAAACACATTGAGACGATGTAATTCTTAAAACTTCTAACCAATAACCTATATATACAAATCGCTTGTACACTGAAATGCTCTTCTGAACACCCCCAGGGGAGCCAGTTGAAGTTCCCGTTTCACCCACCAGTGATTCAAAAGTTGTCAACCTTATCACTAGTCAAGTTTTCATTTCATGTTTTGCGTTTAATTACTTCAAGCGTATGTTTTGTTAGAGTCTGTATAAATTTTGTCTAAAGAACTTTGCTATAACGAAATGTATTTGTAAATTTAATTTGAAAGTTTTAATTATCTTTCTGTTTTTCTAATTGTTTCAACAATCTGAAAAGTATTAATTGGTTAATCAACACACTAAAGCTTGTAATAACCAAGTTGCCCGTCGTATCAAGGTTTAGGCTAAAAAATAAGTTTTAGATTTATAATTCGACTTTTATTAGAGAAATTGAAAGTGAGTGGGTATAATATATTAATATATTAGGATCATATAGCAGCCGCTTTAAAAAAAGAACTGTTTATATGTGTTAAAGGAAGGAAAACGAACATACTTATATCAAATAAGGTTGATTACAAGAAACCTTTCGTGCGCACTTTTACATATGTATCGTAGCTTTAATTATTTTAAATCGACCGCACTGCAGCTTCACTGCTTTACGTTTGTCGGAGACGTATTTATTGATATGTACCTAAATAATTTTAAACCAATTTTAAATCCTTATACGATTGACAGGTGGAATAGCACGCCTCAATGCTATGTAATCCCTTCATGTGATGACGGTATTGAGAACTCCTGTCGGGTATATTTTGTCACTGAATTTTCACGCCATTTGAGTAAGCACTTTTGAATAAATCACTCAAATTTTGGATTTAATTGTCACTGTGTATTAGTAGATAATAATAATGAAAGCATCAATGTATGGATTGCATTTTTAAGTTATTTGGGGTTTATTATTTCTTCTTAACTGTTAAGTACAGAATAACATATTTTTATGTTGTGGTAAACCAATACTCAGTAAGTCGGAGAGATGCTGCAGCTAGATTCCCATCATATTCCTTGGTATCCCTTTTTAAGATCTTAAAGATGTAGTGGTACTTCTTGTTTCACCTTTTTACATAGGCTATTACCGAAACCAAAGAATGTACATTTTCTTTAACAACTGCTTTTTACAATTGGGAGGCAATTTATACGACATAGCACAAAAGTACCACAGTAAAAATACCAAAACCAATAAACCAATCAAGACGAAAGACCAGAGATAAAAAATATGGATGATCGACTGCAAAATGAGATTTATGGAACAAAAAATAATATAATAGCAATTGAGTTGTGACAAAATCTAAACCACTAAATAAGAAATAAGACAACATATAAGAAAGGTAAAGATAAAATGGCAGACTACTAAATATACTAAGATTGCCATACGGGGACGGACATGATATTTTTCACTCACACAAAAACTCAAAATAGTATACCTGGTATTTAATGATAATAATAATCATAATGAAAATCAATGAGAACCTTCAAATAAAAAAAGAACATATCCTAGAACTGTTTAATGACAGCAAAAGATCATAACAAGCTTTGAATAAAAAAAATTATGGGTCCTCGAATCATTATCGATGTCAGAAGTCAGAAGATCAAGCACCTGGTACTGATGAAGTAACATCCGAAACCTTGGAACTTCTGGGAGATACATCAATTTTAGTTTTCAAATATCTTTTTAGCACAATGTACAGGATCAGCATAAAACCATCAGACTGGCTTAAATCTATCTTTGTTAGATTGCCAAAAAAGGCCAAAGCGACACAATACAGTGACAACCGAACTATTAGACTAATCAACCATATCCTAAATAGTTTCTAAAAATATAAGAGACAATATAGGCGAAACATAGCTTGAACTCCTAAGCAAATTGGAAACGCGTAAAACGCCTTTGGCCTACAGGTACTAATAAATAAATGTCAAGATGTTACCTACAATGTCTTCGCTTGCGTAATAAATGTTAATAAGATTTTCTTACTTTTTAACACGTAGTGCCGCGGTGTGAAGGAATTGAATTTAAATATAATTAATCTGTTTAAATGTAGACGCTGCCGACTTCAGCCACAAACAACGCCTGGTCTCTAGTACTCGGAGATTTGAGATAAAGGCAAGAGCTTAGCTGTGTGTGGAACCATGCCGCATTCCCACATAGATCTCATTCAAGGGTTGATCCAGATAGAGGGTATAAAAGACGATGTCCAGCCATGCCCAGACACCTAAATCCAACAACTTAGTCAGTCCAGCTTCACCCAGATTAGCCAACAGTCCCAGCCCCCCTCCTCTCGGGGACTTAGGGCCAGCAGCCTGCAGACAGGGCAAACCTGAGTCGAGCTATTTAAGTCTGAAGCCGCCGTCAGTCTCGCTTGATTCTGCCAAGCGAGCCGCCACCAAAGCCGAAAATGAACCAACCAACACTACATAATATTCCTGATGAACCAGCATCCTCTCTAAAAGCCTGTCCTTTCCCGTTCGTCGAGCCCATCTTATCAGTAGCGAAATTCACCTACAGGATCTTCCTTCATCGAGCCAATTACATTGGCAATGAAGATCATCCCCTAACACCACGTAATCCTCTCCTAAAGCGGAACTGCTGTTCCCGACACCAAGTGGACGCCTGACAACCCGCCTCCGTAAGCCAAAAACCAGCGCAGACCCCTAGAAGATGGCTTCACAGCAAGTTCTAAACCCCGACGTAAGCAGCTCCTGTTCGTGACCTAAAGGGCCGTTTGATCACAATCATTAATCAAAAGTTTGACTTAGTGAAGATGACCCTATTAGAGAAGTAAAGTTCCTGCGACATTTTCAGTCAAAATTGAAGCACCCAGAAGCAGCACGAAGAACGGCACTACAAAAGCGCCGTAAAATTGAACAAAATGTATGCCAGCTTCCTGGCTTCATCAGATGTAAATTTTGTTTAGCACAAAGCTGGCGAGCTAGCACAAATTACCATAGGGCGCCCTGTAGTCCCAGCACTGCACCCCACCACCTAAGTGTTAAAGTAAAGTTCGGGTACTTCATTCCATGTCGGAACATGGCCTAAGACGAGGCGAGTCAGGGTCGCCGAAATATCTCTTTACGAAACCCAGCCAATCTGTCACACCGTTAACGGCGTACTGAGTGATGTAGTTAGCATCACGCCATCGACGACTGCCTTACTTTCCCTACTTTCACAACTGTGGTTTCGGTACCCAATTTTTAAAACACTGGGTAGGCCACTCAGTTCCAGATCTGGGGATTGAACCGCGTACCGTGGCACCGCAGCTTGAGTGCCCTAACCGCTCGGCCACGCTGGCGATACCAAGGTGTTAACTACCACTAAATCGACTGTGCCAACAAACGCCGCCATTTAATCTTGTTAGTTTTATGCTTGCAGCGCTGCAGCGCGAGGAAAAGGCGCAGAACCTAGTCGGCCCCAAAAGCCCCTTTCGCTGCTATGCCGTACAGGTTTCAGACCTACTTAGGCGCTTAGTTTTCGGCCGGCGTCTATTAACTTGATTTTATATTTCACTTGTAGCCTGTACATACGTGTTAGTGTTAAGTCTATTTACAAGCATAAGATGTAATAGTAGAATCAACTTTTCAAAAGTGTTCTGAATACAATCAATCCATGCAATCAACGAACCACAAAAGCACTTATATGGTTAAAAGCAATTAAAATATAGAAATTACGTTGCAGTTGTCATTATCATCATAGGCAATGTTATATATTCCATTTCTGGACATACGCGTCCCCAATTTGTCACCAGTTTGGGCGGTCAGCGATTATTCCCATCAACTGAGACCCGGCTATTTTACTGATATTATCCTTTCATCTTGTTTTCGGATTGCCCGACCTCTTCTACCATTCTTGGCCTCTACTCAGTAACCTTCTTAGACCATCAGTTGTCTTCACTTCTTATAACGTGTCCAGCACATTGCCACTTTAAGCTTGGGATGCGCGTCACACGTTCTCCACTCTGGTCTTACTTCTAATCCAATTATTTGTTTTCTGTTTTCTAGTCGTACTCCTAATCTCAATCTTTCCATGGCTCTTCAATGCGTTAACTAATGCCCACATTTCCATAGTATCAAACGCCTTTTCAAAGTCAATATAGGTCAAGTATAAGAACTGATCAACTGATTGTATTCATGATATTTCTCAATCGCTTGTCGCACAGTGCGAATATGGTCCATTGTACTAAACCCTATCTAAATCCTACCTGTTCTGAAGGTTGAAATGCATCTCGACAGTTTGATACTCGGTTTGTTATTATTTTTGTTAAGAATTTGTATACATGCTATAACAGTGAAATCGTTTGTTAGTTTTTCAAACACTTTTATTGCCCTCTTTGTATATTAAAATGACGTTAGCGTTATTCTATGATTTGGGTGTTATTCCGGTATCTAAACATTGGTTGCATAAAGTTTCTAAGTATTGTATTTCATATTCGCTTATTGGAGGTATATATTCAGTGTTGTAACGTTAGCGCCCGCATCAAATTTACTTAAGGCATAAATGTGTGCTAGAAATTTCCATAGCGTTCAGATTTTCGATAAGGCAATCTTAGCCGCGGTGTACCGACGTAGTGTAAATCGGTACGCCACGCAGTTCTTTCTCCAAGCCCCTCAAAAGTAGTCCGATAACGAGGCGGCTGAAAGGTATAAAAGGAGAATCCGCAGCTAGTTCACTTCCCTTGAGACTTGAACCTGAACCTGACTACCACATCTAGGTCCCTACCCTAGGGCCTAGAGTTCTTTCCCTAGTACCTACAATATTTAGCACCGGCGGATTTGGTTCCCATCTTGTTAAAATCAGATCAGATCTGTCGGTTACAGTACATCAGAGCTACTGATCACTCGCGCCTACCTTCTTCCAATTTTTTTACAGGATCCAGGCGCAGCAACCGGGTCAAACTAAATGCAGTATGGGTTGCCTAGTGTCCAGAAGCATTAAACCGCAGAACCACCCCACAAAAAAATTCTGTGTTATAACGTTTTATGTACATAGTATGTTCCTTAACTAAGAATTATTTTGTACCTACTTTAATACATTTGTACGGTACCAAGGTAATTGACTTAAAAACGCCTGTTGTGCAAGGGGTGGTCATAAACTCAAACTTGACACTAAGTGCAGTTCTAAATCTACTCAAACTTGACACTAAGTGCAGTTCTAAACCTGTAAACGTCAGTGCTATCTAAAACGTGACTGACGAATGGCTTATAAACGTCAGTGCGAGATATGCGAACAAAGTGCGCTAGGTGCAGTCTATAAAGTGTGATTTGTGTCGTTACGCAAACAATGGAGACTAACTCGTCAAAAACGTCAAAGTATAAATTCGAAAAACAGCAGGACGGATGTCACAAGCGTAGAGGCACTCCACGACAAAATAAAAAGTTACGTAAATATCCTGGTGACCCAAATGTCCAGGCAGACAGGAATGATCAACCCTGGTCACAATACAGTCATACATTTTGGAATATGAAAGAAGCACATGCAATTTTATTATCGGAAGTCATCCCAAACTGGCCTGTCAGAATAGAGCGAAGGGTCGGCTGGACAATGCTATTGTATCCGAAAGAATAGCCGGCGCTTTTTTTCTTGTTGTAAAAACTCGAGTAGCCTAGTTTTCGAGATCAGTCTTGATCACATCATTTGCGCTTGTACGACTCAGACGCATTTTGCTAAGTCAGTAACGAAAACGGGACTACTTACAATTCGAATTTGTATTTGTGTAATATAACGGATGTGTACATGTGTGTATTTGTTTATGCGTTTTAGTAAAAATAAAGGAAGGTTATTGTTTTCCACAAACGTGTGTATTTTTACTGAACTAACTTCTACAGTAAAAATTGCTACGCATTAACTAAATTGGCAAAATAGTAACCAAACATTATACTAGTTAATTCTACACTGTGTTATTCCTGTATTTTATACATTTGTGTTCACCAAGAATGCATTCTTTCACCATTTCTTTTCAATCGACACTCGAAAGAAATATTTAGAGCAGCAATTCTCGATTAGTGATAAATGGGAAACCATCAATAATATAATATACACGAATGATACACCAATCATTACGAACAACAGCGAATCTGCAACTGCTCATAAACCATGGCATGTGAGCGTGTGATGAGTATAGATTGAAGCTCAAAATCAGAAAAACCAAATATATGATAATTACCAAGAAAAGTGCAGGCCAGGATAACAACAAAATTTGCATAAAAGGATAACTATTTGAAAGGGTTGAAGAAACAGAATACCTAAGATTTAATATTTCGGTAATGTGAACTACATGGCACCAAATTCAAATACGCCACTGTTTGAAGCAGCCAACGCGGTCTTTTATAATACCAAGCAACAGTTGTATTTTTTTATAAAATGGATGCTACCGCCTCCTGCTGAAAATAATATCCTTATTTGCATAAAGTTAGAATGTGAATCGTAGCCACCAATTCTAGTTACAAAACTTCATTCCAACTCAAAAATAATTCTTCTTAAATTTGAAACTTTTAATTAAGCAATGTTACTGTAGAACTAAAACTATTCCCTCGTTTAAATAAAAGGCAAGGATTCTCCTGCATTTTAATTAAAGAGCCAGGGAATTTCCAGTGTCTCTAAATTTCGCTGCCAATTAAAAATATTTCCAGCAACGCAGGAATCGGAAGATTATTACCTAAACATGTAACAGCCAACTGCAGTAATTAGTGGATGCTGCATAAGAGAAACTCTAAATAGATGCCTTTAATTACTTAACGATTTAACCTCGATAAGAAACGCACCTAAAAGTAAACCGTTCTTGCGTGGATGTTTTGTCCACGAGACGATGCTCGCGGCGTCTCATGCTTCAGCGGGTTTTGCCGTTTAATTACATGCACGCTGCCGTTTATTATGCACCTGCATTTGCATTAAGGAAAATGCACATATAAAGACCGTTCGTTACAAGCTTTCGCAGTTTCTTGATGTACTAAATTACAAACTGCATTTATTACTGGCTGCGCTGCTGAACTTTATTTTGAATTATGCCTGGGGTTTGCTGAAGCTCTGGAGGTTTAGTTGCAAACTTTTGCTACTTCGAAATTTAATTTGTTGCAGAAAATTACGACGAAAATCAACGGCATTCTTAACTATTGCGTGCCTGTTAAATCTTGGCAGGTGCAATCATTAGAAACTTTCCGAAAGCATCGCAGTTTTGAAACACCCCCTTCCCACTTCTGGAATCTTCAAAATCATAGCTCTGATAGCTATACCTTGAACGTTGGGGTCTCACAATTTGCATTTTGTTTCTTAATATATTTAACTTCTGCCTTCTATTCAGTCTACCGTGTATCTATTGGACGTTTAAATAAAATTTATAAATGTGTCCTTTCGTAACTTCGTTTTGCATATAAACATTTCCATTTGTAGGTAAGCTTTTTTCCACCACCAGCTTTGCTTTCAAAACGCTCCCTCGCTCTACTTTATAACAGATACAACTTAAATTGATAGAATTTATATAAATTTATCCAAAAATGCTCTTCCACAGATGTAAATGCCTTCATCAAACCGAGATATTTGTAAATATAATGAATCTAAAAGAATCCGTCCTAATGTGCTCAGTATCTGTGGGGAAACTTATGTGCATATAATATATTTCCATTTACGATCTTTTTGCCATTAAGTACATTATTTTAGTTTTGTTTTCATCGTCACTGTTACTGCGATATCTGCATCGGTTAATTGTTGCTATGTTGCATATACACTATGCCAAGAAAATTAGGAATATATATAATGCAAAGCAACTCAAAAACAGTTGAACCTCGACTGTGTACCAGAATTGGTATTATGCACAAATTTAATCTAAAGAATTGCTGAGTTGCTAAGTAAAATAAGATAATAAAGCCTCAGCCTTCAACAGCCCAGTGTTTAACAAAATATCTATTTACTGTGCTCGGCTTCTTGGGGTTGGTGTGTTAATCAGGACACTGCAGCAGAAAATAATTCAGAGTCAGAGTCTATTTAGTTGATACATATGTATATCTATTTACAATGATTACAATTTAAATGCCTGAGGACGCGCTGTCGGCGGTTGTGGTTTTTTCCTGCCCCTCTACGGTGACTCCGGGCTCGGGGTTAGCAAAAGCTCGAAGAGGCGTTTGGCCAAGGTGCGGGGCCTAGAAAGAGGAAATGTAAAACCCGAGGGGCTGTTTGGCTGTTTTGACCTGGTCATAGCGCTAATGGAGATACACAATGGTTCGGCCTCCTGGAGGGTGCGTAATGCCGGGCGGGGAGAAGTTCAACCTGAACGGGACTGTAGAGCTGGTGAATAGCGCGGCTTCCTGGAGGATGCACAGTGTCGGGCATTGAGAGGTTCCACCTGAACGGAGCTGTAGAAGATCTGGTCAACTACGGGGCGACCTCCTAAAAGACGCCCAGTGCCAGGCGTTGAGAGGTTCCACATGGACGAGGTTATGGATCTGGTGCACTACAGGGCGGCCTGCTAGAGGAAAAAGAGTAGCTTTGGGGTAACTAGCGATGCACCTCCACCGAAGATGTGCGCACTCTTTGCGAAGGGTTCGATTGCAGAAATTAGATGTTAAGGCTTTATGCGAACAATGTTGATTCGCCCTTAAAATCGGTCTGCTACACCTCTTAGGCGAACAGGCAGGGTTCGGCCTAGGTAACCTGTTGCCAAAGCTCTTAGACGAACGTGTTAGTTTGACCTGAAGAGCTTGTCTCAATTTTGTTGCCAATTCTCGGAGTATTTAAACGGTCAGTGCCGTAATGGGGATCAAGTTGATAACTGTATTATATTTAGCTATACGTTTTTCCAGAGCTAAGCTAGAATTATTTCATCTGCACCATGTTGTAGCTGACCTAGATCAGCGCATTTTGACACTAAAATCGATCCGTCTAGTCAGTTATAGTAGGCCAGGCGCTAGAGGCCAAAAAAGTACGTGTTCGGGAAATAATTAGAGGAAAGCTGCAAATGGATTTAATCGCCTTATTTAGGGTCTAGAATGAACATATTAATTTTTCCCCCTCGAAAGACCTGAGCGTTGGCCGCCATATAGGAAAAAAGTTTTTCGCCAGCATCTTCGTTTATGTTACCCTGAAAGTAAACATACTTATTACCAATATTAAAGATAATTAAAGTCTCTGCAAAAATGGTCTTTTGTACTTTTTTGGTAAGACTTATAGTTTGGAAGCAATATCCCTGAAAAATGTGTTATTTTCGCGCAACCGCACGAAACGTCGGGTTTCGCACGCCATATACCCGTTTCCATTAAATAAAACGCTGTTCCAATATTTTAACAAAAATCAACAAATGTTTCAGTGAATATATCAATATTTCTTACCTCTTCCATGAGTCAAGCCACCAGTACTCTTCATCGATCTCATGAGGGTTTGCTCGATAGTTATATCCGACCATATCTCGCACCAGAATTTCTCAGAGCGTCGGATATTAAAAAGTCCATTCGATACAAATCATTTGTATTTTAATGAAGAGAGTCTAGCTTCAACATCAAACATATCCTGAAGGTATAGTTGTCAGGATTTGGCATAGAAAAAATTACCACTAGCGTGTAGATATGGCAACATTTTTTATATGCGTTGCAAATGTAAATGTCAGTCTCCACTTCTCTCAGCTTGGATAAACTGTTTTATTAAGGTGACCATATGAAAATATTGGACTCAAAGTTTTTCCGTCGCTCCATTCGGGCGAAAGGTTCTGCTTCAATTTTATCTATGAAAGAAGGATCTCCGATATCTAAAACGGCTTCATGTAGTGCAGATTCTTCATAAACGTTAAAATCAAGTGCAGATAAGATATTTTTTTGCAAATCCAGGTGTGCTCTTACAGCTCTCGAATAAGAATGGCCGCCTAACATTTCTTCAGTGGATGCAGCAGCATACACGACACTGAATAACTCTTGCAATCCACTTTCATCAAAAATGTATCCAATCGCCCCCATAAACGACATTAAGAAATGAAAACCCCCAAGTCTGATGTTATGAAGCAGCAGCTTTGATTTAAGGATTTACATTTTTCGGATGCGGTGAGAAGCACCGTATATATCGTGTCATAGTTGCTTGGAGGGGAATTGACGAATGGAAGACACAAGATACGCGATTTTGAGTAGCTCTCGAATGATGTGACTCGTTCCATCATGCCATTCCATCCTGGAATATCGAGCAGACCTTTCCACTTCTCATAAATCCACAGGTAATCAGTATGCAATATCTGTACATCGTTGGAGATTTGATTTTTTTATTTAGATCTTCTATTTTTATGTTTGACAGTCTCGATTTTCAGGTTTTTTGAAAAGATATTAATGGCATATTGCCAAACTGTCCTACAGAATGCGCACTTAGAATCTTTTTCAATCTTGTAATTTCTGCACCCGAAGATACAGAGTTGTAGGGAATTACGCATTGACTACCCCAATCGCATAAAAGGTATTGGATCCAACTATCGTATTGATATTAACATCGGCGTTATCAAACACAAATTGCGAAAATGAAGTCTCCCTACCACTTTTAACCGGAAATATCAGTAAATGTGTTGTACAATATTCGTCTACACATACCAACGTGTTTCATGTGAATTAAAATGTTCATATCAACACAAAATTTTGGTGGACCTCCTTGAACATTTTATTTCTAACAGTGTATCACACTTCTCGCAACTATTGCTTCCAAACTATAAGTTTTAGCACAAAAGTATAAAGGACCTTTTTTTCAGAGAATTCAATTATCTTATATATAAGAATAGGAGTCCTGACTCACTGATTCATCAACGGCCAGACCAAACTCTGGGACCTAGAAAGCTGCAATTTTGTACAGATGTTCCTTTTGTGATGTATCCAAGGAATAAGGAAGGATATTTCGAAACTCAACCCCTAAAGGTGTGAAATGAGGGTTCCAATTTTGTATGGAAAAATATTATTAAATAGACATTTCGACTTGAAACTTCGTAGAAGCACTTCTTAAAACAAATAAGCAAACACGTATTTCGTGATTTTCCGAAAATCAACCTCTTAGGGAGTGAAATGGGGTAAATAAGCCTAAAAATCAACATGGGTGTCGGTATTGAGATTTTTTGGGACGTTGATTGCGAAAATGGCATTTGTTTTAAGTCCAAGACGGTGGACATGACGTAAAATTAAAACCCTATAGTGGTGAAACGGGGTTTCAGAGAAAAATTTTTTTTGGGCAGAACGTTTGCCGGGTCAGCTAGTCTTTAATACTTATAGGTATTTTCACTGTCAGACTAACAGAAACGGAGATATTGGGGAGAAACTCCAATTTTGCTTCTTTTTTCCAACATGGCGGCCAAGGCTCAGGTATTTCGAGGGGGAAAACTTAATATGTTTATTCCAGACCTTAAATAAAGCGATTAAAGCCATTTTCAGCTTTCCTCTAATTATTTACCTAAAAAACCTCTAGCGCCTGGCCTATAGACGGTTAAAAGTGCTTCAAGGGAAATGCCGTTTAAAGGTTTGTTTACAGCCGTTAGCTTCCGTTCGTATATAGACAGAGAAGTCTTTTTTCGGGGAACGAGTTTAAAATGTGTATCTATTTGTTTTTCTGTTGAAATGTAAATCGCACGACGCCATCCCCAATGACTTCCAAATACTCATGCACTGGGGCTGGCGGCTTAATTAAGTTCACATGAGGGTATTTAAATGTTGTTCTGATAAAAAAACAGGACGGCTAAGTAGCTCAGTGGTTAAGCATCCTGACTGCTTAACTAAGGATCATAAGTTCAATTGCCAATCCTGGTGGTTGTGAAAAATAAAAAATGCAGACAAAGGCCTCTACAAAATGCCATCTTACGGAAAAGATGTAAAACCGTCGATCCCATGTTACTTTGCCTTTGCAAAGTTTTAGGATTCAAAGACTTTAACTATATGACCACAACAGTCGGTAACTAAGGTACCTAATACACTCTACATTCCTAAATCTTATATATAATAAACAACAACAATAATTAGAAAAACAATAATTATATTTTTTTTCCATTAGGGCACTTTCCGTCGCAGTGAAAAGTTGAGCAGATAATAATGATATCAAAACCTGAAATACCCACAAATCAAGTAATATCTTATACCAGCCTGTATGGTTTTCAACGACAGCACGCAGCAGAGGACAAGTACATCGAGTTGTGAACGTCATCAAGATCTTGAAAAAAAAGACAAGTTTGTTCAGCCTTCTTGGTCGTGATACAATCGACCGATGAAGTGTGTTGTATAAGATTAATGAGAAATCCGAGACGACCACTCTACATCTTATGTCTTCTGGTGTTCTTCAATAAAGTGTTCTCAGTCCAATGCTGTACTTGCTCTATACGAAAGATCTACCCACATCTCCTGCGACTCTAGCAACGTTTATGGATAATACAGTAGAGCTTGCGTTCCATAAAGATCCAAATGCAGCTTCACGCAGATTGCAAAAAAATGTGAATAACGTCCAGCTTTGGATAATAAAAATGCATCGTTAATGGTTAATAATAGTAAATCTAATTATATAACTTTTATGATAAGACCTACCCTCCGATTCAACTCAACGGTGAAGATCTACCAAAATCTGCGAAATATCACGGCATGTAGTTGCACTGGCGCCTGACATGGAAAGCCTATATCTGCAAGAAGCGTAAACAACTTGATTTAAAACATATCAGGCTGAACTGGCTTACTGAAAGAAGATGCCAACTATAGATTGAAGACTAAAACTTTAATTATTAATTATATTTGAACATACAGGATCAAATTTGGCGGCAGTGCTAGTTTATCGAATATTAAAATTCACCAAAGGCTAAATCACTACGACTAATACAAATCGTCCAGATATATGTTATAACAATAAAGTTATATATCGTGACTTCAATGTGAGTTATGCTCGCGACATAATTCGTGAATTTATGTAGCATTAATTGCCAAAGGCTTTCGGAACTACATTCAAATATGTGTGCAGTCAACTTACTTGATAGCGGCATAAAAACGAAAAGACTCAACAGTTTTAAACCCCTCACTCAATTTCAGAAACTAGTCAAAAATGATTTAGTTGCTAGTTCCACATTTACATTACCTTACCCAGTGACTCTACAGCCCTTGAAGAGCCCCGACCGCCCCGATGATTTTGGCCCATTCTTCTCTGTTCGGTGCTTTTTGCCTCCATAGTCTCACCCCTAGCTGTCATAAGTCCGTTTCCACATCTTCCAACCATCTTTCCTTGGGACGCCCCCTTCTTCTTCGTCCTTCCGGTCTCCCCATATAGACTTTCTTTACTGTACTATCTGAGCTCATCCTTTCCACGTGACCCAGCCACCTCAATCGTGCTCTATTAACTTCTGTTGCCAAGGCTGGGTTCCTATACATATTTTTAAGTTCAGCGTTTGTTCGTATTCGCCATTCTCCATTAACTCGTATTGCGCCAAATATATTTCTGAAGACTTTTCTTTCCCATGTATTTAGTGTGGTTTTATCTCTTTTCGTCAAGCACCAGCATTCCGCTACGTATAATACCACTGGTCGTATTACCGTTCGATATATGACACGCTTTGAGTTTCGCAAAATTAGCTGTGACTTCAGTAACCTATGCATCGCGTAATAGCATCGATTTCCGGCTGTTATTCTTGCCTTAATTTCTATATGTGTTTCATTCTTCTCCGTTACTAATGTTTCTTAGTATTTAAACTCGGACACTTTCATAAATCGGAATTCATCTATAGTGAGTGCTTGTCTGTCTACCTGTGTTTCTCTTGACATGACCATATATTTCGTTTTTTCCTGATTAACTTCTAAACCGACACTCCTTCCTACCCTTTCCAGCTGTCAAAACTCTTCAATCAGATCTTTGGTTGTTCTGCTGATCATGTCAATGTCATCAGCATATGACAGGTACTGTAGATTTCTGTTAAATAATGTACCTCCTGGGTTGAGCTCAACGTGTCTGATGACATACTCTAGACTGATATTAAATAAGATCGTCGACAGCGAGTCCTCCTGACGCAGTCCACTTTCGATATTGAACTCTGATGACAGTTCTCCTTGTATTTTAATTTTACCTTTACTGTGACTGATTGTCATTTTTGTCAAGTTTATGAGTTTCATGGGGATTCCTAGCTGGCCCATTATATTGTAGAGTTGATTTCTATTTATACTGTCGTACGCTTGTTTGTAGTCGATGAATAATTGATGGACGTCAATATTAAACTCATAGCACTTCTCTAGTAGACATCGTATTGTAAAAATCTGGTCTATTGTAGATCTATTTCGGCGAAAGCCACATTGGTAATCACCTAGGGTCTCTTCCATGTATGGTTCCAGTCTTCTTGCTAATATTTTAGAGAACAGCTTATAGGTTATGTTAAGCAGAGAGATGCCCCTATAATTATTACATTCTGTCCACATTTACATATCTATTCATAACTGTCAATAGTTAAGTAGGGATTAAGAAAATGCTAAGGCTGTAACTACTATTCATCATGTTATACATTTTTGTACATTACATTTGCTTACTGTTCCCAAACAACATATTTCAAATCATTCAGAGGTGTTAAATTTAAAAAAATATATAAAACCAAATTCCGAAAATTATAACGAGTCGTACCATTATAAAAGAGACAGGCTTATTTGATCATAAATACATTGAGTGACATTTTTGAAATAAGAACTTTAGCAAACATTTTCCTCTTGGGGTAATTATGGACAATACAGGTAGACAAAATACTCATATTTTGTTGGACAAGACCCGAATGCAGATATATTAAAAATAAGGCCATGTACACAAAAACATATTACAGCTTAAAATCGTTACTAAAACAAAAAACGACAAAACCAAAGCTTCACAGGTGGGCGTCGATTTGTTGCAGGTCAAATCTGTACTTAAAACAAAACAAAAATAAATGATTTTCTTCAACTAGCTTCCAGTCGAGACAAGAGCGGTTCGAAGTATCTGAAATAGGTTGATTTGGTACTTTAAAGTAAGGATACGTCAAGTATTAATTAGGGTGAAGGCGCCACACCGTTAAAATGAAGTTCCAAGTCTTCACGACTCCTCTAACCTTGAAAAAATGTCAACGGAGTCGCAGAAAAATGGTGAGCTGGACCTCTGCCACTTACTATAAAACGCGTTTTGCACGTCTGCCTTACAATAGAATACAACAAAAACATCCAATTATATTTAAATACTATTATGAACACATCAAGTTACACGAAATTCTGATGCGGGAGTATTAAGACTTAATTCAAGTAATTATTTCCCTGTGTGACGTTACAAGAATACAAACTATGGAAAGATTGACTTCAAATACACAAATCGCAGAAGGTATTGAAATTACCTGAAGGGGTTACTAATACTAAACTGCTGAAAAGTAGATTGGCGACTCAAAACAGAAATTCGCAGTATGTAAAACTCACTCAAATACATTGTAATATAGCGGAAATTCAGAATTAATTACGATACCTCAAACCATGAAATGAGTTCATATTTTCTAACATTATTTATACATACAAAACGAAATAAAAGTTCACTAAAAGTAAGCATTTATATAATCTAAAGTTCCTCAGCCTTTCGCAAGGGTTAGTATATGCAAATTACAGAGTAAAATGTCTAGGTTTTAAGTGTAAGAATTAAACATTCTAAAATATCAAACAGTAATTTTCTTCATACCTTAAATCTAGTTACTATTCAACTCATGTTTTAAGATTTTCATCGCTATTGCCTAAACTCTAAAATCTCCCAATCAATGAACTATCAACAAGTATTTCGAAGAATACATACACCTCTCTCATTTAACGTTAGCTCAATGATAAAGGTAATATAATAATTAGAAGCAAAATCATTTTTAAAAAGGTAAGAAGGTATAGTTTTAAAAGATTTTCTAGAATCCTATATTCTAATCGATTAGTTGTTAGTTTTGAATTGGCAATCAACTCCATTTGCTAAAGTCTACTAACAACAAACTGTTATTAATTTTGAAATTACAATTACTGGTCCTATGTAATAAGCATTTTATTTAAGCAAAATATAAAATTGTAAACTTTGTTGAAATATAAATTTAAATTCATTTCTCAAAAATTAAGTGTTTAAAACTTTGAACATAGTTCTTTCTGTTATTAATTTTTTTATGTATTCAGCAGCAATGTTTGCATATGCTAAAACGACATTGCTAATATATATAACGAATGAAACATACTATTTTTTCTCCAACTACTCATAAATTCGGTAATATGACTTATTATTTAGAATCAAACATTGTAGGTTATATGGTAGAACTGTCATGGCGCAAATAAACAATCACTGTACGGGAAAAATAAACAACAACGACGGTGACTGCCGAATATTGACGAAGTGTTTGCTTTTTATTTAAAATTTATCATGTAAAACCCTATCTTGCGTCCATTTTTGTACTAGTGCAAATATGAATCGAAAAGTGTACAGTTGCCAAGGTAACTTGTGAACATCCCGAAATGACTTACTTTTTATACAAATTTATTCGACAATATGGCGTCTTATTCATGTGGTTGGAGAAAAAAATTATTCTACAGCCCTCTAAAGGATAACAGCTTTTGATCATACGATATAAAAACGAACCATTCGTACAAAACCTCTCAGTGGGGAATATTTGTTAAAAGCTACAGCTCTTAAAACAGTAAATAATTACAATATTTACTTGGATTTTTGTCTGCGGCAATTGTTTAGTATTGTTAATTAACAGTAGCACTAAAATTCCACAGCCCTCTCCTAGCAACGGTTTCTAACGTTTTTTAGTTGATAGTCGATACATTCTTTATACTTATTATTTTTTTTTCAGGCTACAAGTAGAAATTTAATCATATTTTTAAAAGTTCGATATGCTGTCATCGGAATTATTTTTTAAAAGCCCTTTTACTCTAAATTACCTGTGCTAGTTACCATATCAACGAACAGTTAAAATATAAACACGAGAAATCTTTCTCATGAATGTCACCATTTTTGCTTTCAAAGAGAAAAATGGAGATTGATGAAGCTGCAAATATTGATTCCTCAAGTTTGCTGCCGAATAAATCTAGAAAAAAAGTACGAATTCACATACGCGTCGTTTAGAAAATTGTGTGCCCACAAAATGTGGCAGGATTCTCACAAAAGGTCATGCCTGCTTATATCTTACATGTTAGAGAAATCAGAACAGTTAAAATCGTCATCACCTCATCACGTTTATGGTGTGAATATTCCATATTAAAGACGACAATCAATTACAATGATAACGTCGACATCTCAAAATTTTCTAAATTGATAGGTTTTCTCAAAAGTAAGCATAAAGGTTATCTCCCAAAAATTCGCAAAGCTAGATAGATGAGATATTTTAAAATATATACAAAAGGCAATCGACGAATCTTATCTTTTAATCAGGATAAAGCATTTTTTTCTTCTATGAAGAAACATTTTTATTTTTTTTTATTTTAGACCGAACTTACTAGTTATTTATTAAGATGTATAATGCTGTGTTACTTTTACTGTATGTGCTAATCATTTATTATTTAATTTAATAAGTTTTTTGCACTACTAGTCTCAGAACGCACCGTTATTGGCTTATCTTTAGGTCGTGAAGTTGATTTTCTCCACCACGGTAGAGAAAGTAAAATAAACAATTTTCACCATGGTAATTAATAAATTGCTAAGTTACCAAATATGACTATTTTAATTTTGACGTTTTAAAGAGCTGTATTTTCAGGTTGACAGTTAAAATATTTTCGAAATTTGTTGAGGATTTAGGTATTAAGCCGTTTGGTAGTGCAAAAAATAGTATATACACCCCGCTAGCGAAATCGTCTTATAACCTTCGCGCTTTAGATACTTCGCGCTGCTCGCTCAGTATCTAATACTGCGCTTTGCTACTTGATGTATAATATACTATTGTAACGACCTTCGAAGCGGGTCACGTGCAGATAGATGAGTCAGCTTCCAAATCATTCGAGAACGACCGCGGTGACTAATGCACGCCATACGTCAGCATTTGCTAGAAGAACCGAGTGAGACCGCGAAGTTTCCAGAAGGAATTATCCGGCAATATATAAGCAAGCACAGTGGGAAAAACAAACAGTCCGAATCTAGCTTGAAGTGTGCGAATCTTGCGATATAAATCATTCATGTTGAAGTTGTATGTAAATAAATAAAGTGTATTTGTTGTTAGAAATAGTTCCTGTTAGTGTATAAATAGTTCTCGTGTTTTTGTAAATCGGTAAATTAAATTTCTGTAAATAAATGCTTAAAACAAGAAGCAGCGTATAATTTTTAATAGCCCAGAAGATAAATCGTAACACTATTATTAAACTTTGTATAATCTATCACAGGATATTTTACTTACGTCTCTTGAATTTTACGACCAAGTACTGTCTACTAATTCAACCTAGATAGCAAAAACAGTATAAGTCAATTTAGGATAACTTAAAGAAATCTCTCAGGTACTTCAAGCCAATATCGATTTACCGTAGCCTCTATAAGCTCCTATAACTAATACACAATAATGGTAATACAAAAATTATACTCATATCTCACTGCGTTCCCGTTGACCATCATACCGACAGTGGCAAACAACTGATGATGAATCTAAAATGGTTGCCATTGCTTTCCAGGTAACTTCAACGAACTCGTTCAAAGTGACCCTAGAAAATTCACCACCTCTGGACTGGATTCCCATGTTTCCTTTAACACACGCTCGCTGTTGCCTGCTTCTCTCTTAACACCTCGTTTGTTTGAAAGCTAATAGCTTTTGTATTTTTAGGTTAGGCGACTTCCAACCTTAAATAACTTTCTCATCTCTGGATTTAACTATCAAAATTCATGTTAACACTCGTTGATATGGAGCAGGTAGTAACAGCAGACACGAAATTAACACTTTTCATTCGAAGATAAGCAAATATTAGCATAGGTAAAATTTTCTATTTGTAAATTAAAATAAAAGAACGGTAAAAATTTGCCTTGCATTCGTCTTAAAGTTCCATAACAGAGTCCCTCGCTAGGTTCACAATATCCGACGAAAATTCATAATTTGTCGCTTAGACAGGGATATTTTTAAATTCATTTACTGCCCTTATCCTTTAATCTTAAAATCATTGGTACTATAGAAAATCCCGCTAAAACTCTTCAATTTCATATCGCGAAACACATGAGTCACTAGAATTCCAACAATTTCTTTTTAAATTTAAATAAAAACAACCATCTAACTGATTACACCTAAATACACACAAAATCATCTTGGATATTACAATATTACCTACCCCTTTTGTAGGTTATGATTTATATTCAAAATTCATCACTGCTTTATCAATTATGAAACTGAATTGCAATCACCCAACTATAAATTTAGTGTTCTACACTTTTTATTAACTAAAACAATAACACAAAAATTAACAAATTTCATTTTCCAGGTTCCTGTAAACACGTTACTGACAATTCACTTATTAAAACAGTTTTAGACCCAAACCCTGGGCGTGTGTCATAACTTATGCTGACAGAGCTATAGAAAAATAAAATTTAATTTTGTCCCGTTATTTTAGGACTTCAGAATGTCTATTAGTAAGAAATTATCACATATAATCTCATAAGAGCATTAATTCTTTCCGTATTTTTTTTTGTGCGTTTCAATACCGTCGTATTATTAAATTAGGTCGTTGGAGGAATGCACGAAAAATAATTTCCGGATATGAATTAATGCTCAAATGCAGATTCGGTAAGAAAATCGTAACGACACAAATCCCCACAGTTCGGTTGATCTACCTACAAAAAAATTCCAAGAAATTTTGTTGTTGTCTTGGTTACGGCTCGTGAACTAAATTTTCTATTGGTCATTAATGAGTGTCGTACGATTTTCTCATTATGACAACGGATATATGAATATTTTGAGAAAAACCTTTAACACGAGCAAAAATTATTACAATATTAAACACTCTTAAACTCAACTAGCTATAAGGCCAGTCTCTTTCTTGCAAAATTTTCATTGAACCTCAATTTTACAACCTCACTCTGTTTAATTTTTCCTACTTTATTGTTATTTATCCTTTAATATTCCAGGTTATTAATGTGAGACCGATTATTTTTCACTAGAAATCAACCTTGACTGATAAAACAAACGTATAGAGACCATGTCAAATAAATATATTACGAAGATAAAATTACATAAAAATTTTAATTTTTAAATTTCAAACTCTTAATTTTAGAATTTAAGCCTATAAACACTTTTCCTATTAAAGTTGAATCAATCATCATATCATATATGAAATTTGCTAGAGTCATAATTTTAGTGAAGCGTACCTGAGGTGTGCGTCCTTACGTAGTAACTTTAAATTTAAATAATACGTTCTGTGCCCTTTAATATTTGAATAATTAATTGCCCTTTCGCTCTTTTGGCTAGCTCAGTGTATACATCAAACCCTGTTAATACCCCAGCCATAGTTACGAAAGTTATTATGTGCTAAAACAAGAATCTGATCTCCCATTGCAATGTTGTCGGGCTGAAACTGACATCAACTAATGTACAATCAAAGCCAAGTTATTTAAATAAATCTTGACTTCAAAATACATGTAAAACAGGTAAAGACAGAAATAAAAACAGAATTTTACCATAATATGATTTAAGTGCAAGATATCTATGACTACTAACATGTAAGTACACAACGTACATAAAACACCGCATTTAGGAACGTCTCTCCAACTACATTTGCCAAACTATATTGCACATATGTTCGTCCCATTCTGGAATTTGCTGGTCCTGTTTGGCATCCGGACTTAATTAGAGACAGAAACTTATTGGAAAATGTACAGCGGAAAGCAACTCGCCTACCATATGGACGCTTGCGACCATCATACTACGAACGGCTTGAAGTTCTACATTTAACCACCTTCGAAATGCGACGCTCTCGAAGTGACTTAATTATTACTTTTCGCGCACTAAATAGACTGTTCTCTTGTGACGTCAGTTCTCTCTACAAACTTAATGCCGATGACCGTCTCCGGGGCCACCGTTTCAAGTTAAAAAGAGAGTTAGCAAGATTAACGTGTAGAAGATCGTTTATTGTAAACCGAGTGTTTCATATGTGGAACAGTCTACCTGTCGATATAGTCGACGCTCCTACGATCAATACATTTAAAAACAGAATAGACATTTTTCTTTCCGTTTTTGTTAATAAATAATTCAGTTATGTTATAATTTCAAATCTAGATATAAGTTGTCTTATATAATTATTATTGTTTAGCGTTACAAGTTATGAGTTTAATTTGTAATCAGAGCTTCATAGGGTCATTCCTCTGCTCTGCGTTTATTTTTAATAATAATAATAATAATAAAATGTAGCATTGAAATAATCGTCTTCAAACGTCAAAACGTTTTAACACGGTTTTGGCTTAACGCCGAATTACACACCTCACCAAATTCTTGCACCCAAGCAAAAGCATCTCGCAGATGAACATAAATCGTAATAACGTTCATTTCAAACACTTTACCTGGAAGCTGGTCCGCAGACTTGCTAGGTACCTTTGCAGCAAGCACGCCTTAGATTGCGTCATCCAAGCGTCAGACAGCGTGATGCTGTGAATCCTCAATAGTGTGCAGATCCGCAAGAACTGCTAAATTGGCGTCTCCCAAAATGTCAGCTTCTAATGTACCTTTGAATATGGCACAAATTAGAGTACCTACCGGTACCCCCTAAAAATGCGTTTGCGTACTCACTAACGCTTGTTCGTTGCGCTTTCACTTGCAAGCAACAAGTAGTTCGTTGTTGCAGGCTTATATCCACTCATATTTGACTCGTATGGAGCGGCACTCAGCTCGCTTGAGGCAAAGATCGCTAGCTAATGCTCACTTATTCTTAAAATCTACATGAGTTGAAACACCCCTCATCCCGCGAACAAACTTGAATGTGCATTTTTCGCTGCACACACGCAAATTTAACTTTACAATACCCTTACAACGCAGTGTCGGCTTAACGCACATTTGATTATATTAAATACAGTGCTTAAATCTAATGCACACAAAACATTAGGTATATAAAAAATACAAGTTGACTCTTACTTTGAAGTATGAAAATAAGCATAACAGGCAAACGATTCCAGATAGCCCGTTTCATGTTTCGTTCTTGCTATAATACTATAGACAAAATCTGTACTTTTAGCTGTATGCAGCTATAGTAGAGTAAAGTTCGGGCACTTCATTCAATGTAGGAACATGGGCTGATACAAGGCGAGTCAGGGTCGCCGAAATATATCTTTACGAAACCCAGTCATCTGGCACACCGTTACCGGCGTACTGGCTGATGTAGTTAGCACCACGCCTTCGACGACTGCATTACTTTCCCTATTTCCACAACTGTGGTTTCGGTACCCAATTTTACAGCGAATGGGTGGGCCACCCGCCAATTGCCAGATGTAGGGATTGAACCCCGTATCATGGCACCGCAGCCTGACGCCCTAACCGCTCGGCCACGCTGGCGACGTACGCAGCTATAACTAAAATATTGTAGTTAACATTTCATATAAGCTTATTATCCACTGCAATAGTTATCCAATGTAAGTTAGGCTTCTACTTTGCTAAATGTACAGTATGAATGCTGTAGCAATATACTTACAGGGTGTATCATGAGGTACTGTACAAACTTTATTGCGTTAAAGGAAACTTTCAAATTTTTCATAATGTATTTTCTATACATAAACTCTTAGCTTCACTAAACATTTGATGGGTTTTAAATGTTTTTAAATAAATGACCTCGCACTAGATATTTTTATAATCAGATTTGTATCAGTTCTAAGCATTTAAAAGGGTTGCTAATTTCAACCCCAAGTCATACTTAAAGATTACAAAGCATTTGATAAATAAGCCCTCTATTGGTAGAAAAGATGATCCAATTTTTATTTTAATGGTGTTTTCCAGACTTCAGTAAAATGACAAAAACCTATTTTTAATCCCCCACTTAAAGAGGGTGTAACTCGAAAATGAAGATGAATTAACCAATAGTATATAGGAACCTTTTTGTTCAAAACGACTCCCAGAACACGTGTTGATTTCGTCAGGGAACACTGTACCTATATCGTACATTCTTTATAATCCGTTTACAAAGGAATTGTAAATAGTTCTGCAAAAACTGCATGCTCGTCTATCGGTAATTATACTTCTGGGCTGAAGGATGAAGCTTTGCACTTCAACATAGACATTCGCATTGTTATTATTCGCGCAGGTGTGTTCTGTTCGCTTTAATTTTGTGTCTATTTCGATTTAATCCCAACGCGAGAGCAACCGGTGCAGGTTTAAAGTTGCATTTGAATACAACGTGTTGCAGAACTTGCGGCGCATGAAAGTCGAGAAATTCAGGGACGCCGTTTCGCCACCGGATTCTTTAGCCCAACAATGACCAAGTATGTGCAAAGCCGACATTAGCGCTAAAATCGGCAAGGGAAATCGATCAAAGTCGCAAACAAAATGCGAACTGAAAGGATGAACTTTAAGAGCTATTGTGCGAGGCGGCTCAATGACAGTGTCGAAATCGCAGTTGGCGCAACTAGAGCTGGGGCGCGCAATTGACGCAAAAAGATCACGCATTGTTACGGTGACCGTTATTGTTGGGATGGTCGCAGTGGCGTAGATAAAGTTCTGAAAGATAGGAACATCCCGGTTTCTTAATGATAATAATAGTCGAAGAGTCTCAAAAATCCCTATATACAGGGTCGTGCAGTAATAGGGGGTGAAAGATTACTTAGAGTTACATAAAAGTTATAGGTGCTAAGATGGTACGTCAGCAAAACATTAATATGAATAGTCACCCATAGAAATTAATAAAAGCAAAACTCCATGCCAACAATAGATGCTTTTAGCTTAAAATGAAGATTTCATCTGTCGTTACCACAGCAATACAAAGATTTAACTAAAAGTATGACTGCAGCCGCAAGATAAAGTCAATAACACAGAATATTTAACTCAACTACCTTAAGAAAAGAGCTTCAAATCTGAATTTCATTAAATTAAGTCTTGCGAATTCAAAATTAAATGTTTCCGATTGGAATTTTACCTCGAAAAAAGCTTGATTTCAGTGGCCTCTCTAATTATCATAACGGAAATCACTAAAATGATTTAGCGGTTACAAATCGTCAAATCTCATTAAACGCCCTGCGAAATAATAACGGTTAAAGTGAAAAAGTAAGGGGATCTTACAATACACTTTAATGAAGTGACACGAAACACTTTATTAGTATCAAACCTGTAGTTAGTAGTGTTTCTATAACAGAATTGATAAAAAAGTTCAAAAGTTCCGATCTTGACAATATCACTACGATTCAACAATGTTGAATCAACAGGGAACGCAATTACTTGAAAAATTTGTTATGTATAGTGCACAGTTCAGCAGCTATAATAATTGATGTTCCACATACAAACTCGGGATTCAAAGTTGCTTGAACAAAAAAAATCTACTAAGGAGGTCCGATTAAATGCGCTTCCCAGTGAATTTTATTTAAAAAGTTGCCTCAAAGACCCTGTATTAAGCGAACGTATTTTTAATTGCTCCCAGAAACAAATGTAAAAATATTTTGAAACAATTCAAACTAAGCTACACTTTACCCGTGTGTCGAACGGATGGTACTTACGATAAATAAAAGCAGTCTTCCTGTATAAAGTGAATGCAAGTGCTTCTTTTATTGTTAAAAAAGTTCTTTGATATGGAATAATTTTAACAACAGGCTATAGATGCCCATAACCTAAAAAACCTTAATTAAACAACAGTGCAATAAACTGTTTTGCGGATTGCAAGCAGCGAAGGAGCTGAAAAGTTGGAAATCAAGTGTCTAGAGATATTGTTGGTAGCCGAAACGTATTAGAATGGGGTCTACAAGTAACCTGAATTGACAAACCATTAAAAATAGCGGTGGCGTAGTTCTTGCAGCAACGGACGGGAGAATAGAGGCAGCACTTCCTAGAAGCCTAGAAACCTTACCAAAATGTATTTTCTTATTTAAAAATCAAACGCATAAATGGGAGTTTATTTTCTTTTATTGTCGATATAATTGTTACTCAACAACAATCAGCGAAGCCACGATAATTGAAAGCCAACTATTGTTTACTTTATTATGGTATAACCGGGATTTTTACGGCAATACCGGACCGCACTTACCACAAGTCAGCTTGCGTTGGGCGGCAACGGTAGTAGAGCCCCCGATCGTTCGCAGTTAACTAGCGGGAAGGGGTGGTCCACGATACTAGTAATGACCGGTCCTATTTCAGGATAATAATTACCAGGCGTTACTGTAAAAAATGCAACCCTTAGTTGTTTGCTGCTGCCTTGTCCAAGATCAAAACACTGGGTCCTGGTACTATACCTACTTACATTTCTAGTTATTTGCTAACTGTTTGTTATCCAAAGACCTAAATGCCTTAATTAGAGTAGTTCAGCATTCCTTTACAATTTATTGACACTGATGAAATTCATGCGCTTGAAGAGCATGCTTTCTTATGCTTTTGACAAATTAACTTTTACGAAAGGAAACACAAAAGTGACTTGACAAATGCAATTAATTCTGATATAAAATAACTGGGGTTTGTAAAGCGGACAGAATAACCATATGCAATGTAAATGCATAATCAAAATCGTAATAGCTATCTAAGTAACAAGGAATGTAAGGACCTATTAACATTTGAGGTAGGCAAGTACAAGCCAAGGCGTAGCCTGCCAATAGGCGATACATTCCGAATTATCTTATTATATTTTTCCCGCTGCTTATCGAAATTTTCCTAAATTTTTGAAAAATTGTTTGGTTTGTCACCTGTCACAAGGATGGTGAGTCGTGTTACCTGTGAGTGTCTCATGTGACATAAACACTTGCAATTATAAACAAAACGTCTAAGTCTGCATCTTGCGCTGTTAATTTTATTATCCTAGGAACTTAATAATAATATTAAGTTCCGTTGTCAAGGGAAAGCAGCAAACAAATATAATCACCGACTTACACGTTTTGTTACTAAGGCTGTATCACTGGCTTACATGATCACCAGCGAGAAAAATATATTACAACCAACATATATAAATGCGATGTCCCTGAAAATAGTAATAATAATAATAATAATAAAAACGAAGACAGAACTCGACCCTAAAATGGTTAAGTTGGACGGTACAAATCAAAATCGGTTTTGTTAATGGCGCAATAACAAACTCTGTTTATAAACTTGGCAATGAACTGTTATATAGTACCTAAAAATGCTGATGCTCAAGGAAAGATTAAAGCTGCCCTCGTCCTGCTTGATAAAGGTCCAGGCCACATCCAGGACAAGTACACGGAGTTTTCAACAAGGAGTTTCCAGCTGCAGGTCGATACCACACGAGTATTTCTCATTGGAGTTGTCAAAAAAGCATCTTCAACAGTCGAACTGGTGCAGGCTTTACAAACTTCTTCCTTTACATTTCTGTCCCAACTTCTCACCTTGGGTTGCTCGCCCCGATGTATTAAAAATTTGTAAGCTCGAATGAGGTCGTACAAACGAAGTACGCTTCAAATACGTAGTACCTAATTAATGTAATTAGTGCGAACTACTGATCCGGAATATGGCTCCGATGGAGTTTGTAGTGCACTCCTAATAGCGACCCAACGGCCTTCCGACACAAGAACTCCCGGGGCCACAAAAATTTACAATTATTGAGTAAACTGTGTCTCGATAGCGAGTGGGTTGCTTCAACCCAAGCCCACGCAAGCATCGCCTAGCTTTTTCTTTCCCACATGCGTGCCTTGTCCCAATTGCAGAACAGAAAGTTTTTAAAGCGTAACGGCAGCTGCAGACTTCGACAACACAGCGAATTCAAGGAACACGTCTGATCACGTCTAAGCGGAAATAGCACGGTATTCAAGGCACAAATACGTCTAGTCAATCCGACTGCAATTTATCTCGTACACGCGGAAACAAATAAGACGCGGCCAGCTGTCGCTTCAAATAACTGCGATAAGAATGCGGTAACTATGCTCGCAAACTAACTCGAAAGCGTACAAGGGCGTATATAGCCCAAAATGTTTAGACAAAAACGCTCTGGGAATGGACAAAAATGTATCTGACGAGTTCCACTACGAGAGTCGAAATAAACTTTTCTGATCTAATGCAAATAAAAATCTCAAATATATTGCTTGTTAGGTAAACAAAGTGTAAGACGAATTAAATTTATTTTTACATATCATTTTATTGCATACCAAGAAGCCGCAAAGGTAGCAATATTTTTGATTATATAAGATACTCGAAAAATAAAACGCAAAGAAAAATTAATTTTTCTAAATATATCAATTTATATTTACACAGCGCAACCAGCCATGTCAGGTTAAGTGCCTTAACTGTAGTGAGTTTCGAACATGAAGAAAGTGATAGCGTTAATTTCAAAACAAATAGTTAGAAAGTTTTTCCAGAAAATAGAAGACGTTTTGGTGATTCGTTCTCATCATGAAAGTCTACATGCTTTTGTAAGGTAAAAAATCCCTATTTCGAAAAATGAATTTTAAGATTTGCGTTAATTACATACTAAAACAATCTGTTAAGCTATAAAATAGGCTGAATAAAACTAGGGTGAATGGCAAAAGGAGCCAGCTAATCTTTAAGGTCCGCAGCTGAATGCAATATTGTAAGTGCAGTCCTGCCTATCGATGAGTCACAAAACAGAAATAAGGTATTCAAACAACAACATTTCAAAATAATTACAGTGCATATTGTACTTTTATGTCATTTAGAACGCAAAACTACCTCAGAGAATATAGTATGCATAACAACTTATGTAATAAGAGCTAAGCCCTTGTTATTGGCCGGAAAGCCGAATGTGCACGCATTTGCTACCGAATTCTTTTGAGGTTATATATCAAACGTGTTTATTAGTATGCAACCTTCGTGGAAATTTATATAAAGCATAAAACAACCATACGTTAATTATTAGGTACGTATTGGTTAAAAAAATTACAAAAGTGACGTTTTGTAATTAATCTGTTTATGTTTTCCGTTTTTAATTTTTTTACGAATTAAACATTTTGGTATTGAAATTTGAAAATGTGGTTAAGATGTAACTTTTGCATTTTTTAGTCAATACGTACCTGGCAATTAACGTAGGATTTTCTTATGCTTTATATACATTTACACGAAGAGTGTATAAAAATAAGCAAATTTGACACATAACCTTAAAAATAAAAACGAGATCTGGATGGTTAAACTATAATCTAAAATTTGGTTCTCCTTACTACAGCCTGTAAAACTCTAATAATTTGGGAAGATATAGTCCTCTTATCTAACGTTAGCTACGCCACTGCCAGCCCGTCTCGATTAGAGCCCCGAGGTCGGGAGAGCACCGAATAGTGAGGTGCGACAGGGCAGGGCGAGGTCAGCCGAACAATCGGAATACTTTTTCATATTTTTATTATTGTAATTATCGCGGCCTACGTGCCGGCCGAAGGATAAGGAAAGTCTAATCGAAAGGGCATGCGGGGCCGGGATGCGTTTACGAACAAATCAAAACTGGACGTGAGCGCGGAGATGAGCAATTTTTAGCGTCCGTGCCCAAGACGCTGCAGGCGGAAGCGCTTTACGCCAGCTCCGGCACGGTTCACTTGTTGAATTGGTTTTGTTCCGTTCTTTTCAGAGCGGCGCGGAAGAGCCTGAAACTGTTAGCTTATATTGATGTCAACCATGTCCATTAGCTTTATGTTCCTTTGAAGCTGAGGTGTGCGCCTGACATTTACAAAATGATATAAAACTCGAACCCGCGAATAAAGCCATCGCTTATTCGGAATCCGGACGCGTCCTCCTTTTCGCGACCTCTTCCCTGAATCTTGCAACTCTATTATATCTAAAAGGATTATTTCATAAATGGGACTCGACGAACAGCGATAGAGCACACATTTCTGTAATAGTTTGAGTTGAATTGCACGTATTTCGGCCAGGAGACTGAGAATAGCCTAGCAGCCTGTAATTTGTGATTTATATAATAATGCATGCAACTTTCATATTGAGATGTTCAATTTATTGAAATTGTAGTATGTATTAATATCAAAATAAAAATTATAGGTATTACAAGTCATTACCCTAGTTCGAAAGGTCATGTTTATCAATAATTTTATTGACCTCTCTTCAAAGCTGTACCTCTAACGGTAAACCAAAACAGTTACAATATTCTATATGAAGTGATAACCACGAAGACATCAGATAAATGAGGCCAATACAATAAATACATATGTAATTGACTTCAAACTAGTTAGGAGGTCATATGTCTATGAAGAGTAACTAAATTCGAAAACGAAGACGAAAAAAAGCATCTACAAACAGTGTACAACACAGCAACCAACAATGATATAAAACTTGGTATAGGAGGTCTAAACGCAAAATCTCAAAAGAAAGAAGAATATCGTGGTACCATTATAAAGCTAACCTTATATAGGTACTAATTTAAACCACAATGAGGAGAAACTGATACATTAAAACATGGCTATCTGATCAACCTTTTTTTGCACAAAAATATTCTGAAAACCACATAGAGCTCACCCAATGGAACCGCTCAGATAGATCATATCATTGAAGACAAAAGAGGCACTTCAAGTAGGTATATATTAAATGTCTCCAGACGCTGTAGACCCTGTTGGTTAGACTACTACACCATCAGAAAAACGAAATCTAGGAAAGCTGGAATACCCTGCGATCCAAATAGAATGAACACTCATATCAATACTATAATAACGGAAACAGCTAAGGCGACTAAGGGGATACAAGAAAACAAGGAAAGAAAACAAGGTTTGACGAAGAAAAATAAGGAACGAAACGAAGCACATCGAGACAAATACAAGGAAATACCAATTCAAAGAGAAAAGGCGGAAAGCTGACAAGATTCGTAAAGAATAATAATTGAAAGACTACTTCAAATGAAAAAACAAAATTTTTAAAGAATGAAATATAACTTGGATCTAAGACATCTCGGCGCCGCCACTTCGGCTCCGCCATCTCGGCGCGGGACCAGCTCGGCACCGGGACAGCTCGGACCGCAGTCATCTCGGCGCCAGCCAATTCGGCGTAGAGCCATCTCGGCGCCGAATACAAATTCGCAAAACTACAGTGTGCACTACTTAAAAAAATCATTATAAACAAATAATAAAACCAGCAAAAAAGAGGAAGTATCGAGAACTGGATGCCAGGATTTTAATGCTAGTTCAAACTGTTTCCAATTTGATACCGACTGTATATTTTTGGCTGGCGCCGAGATGACTGCGCGGCGAATTGTCCCGGAGCCGAGCTTGCCCCGTACAGAGATGGCGGTGCCTAAGTGGCGGCTTCGATATAACTTGTCAGTATGAATTTAAGTAAAGCAAGCTTTTGTTTTATTTCTATGAAAATGCAGCTAATTTTAAAATATATTTAAAGTAAGTTATTACACAATTTTGTATGAATATTTTATCACCTAACATATAGGTTCTTCAGAAAAAGTAGTCCAGGCAGAGTACCTAAAATAAACAAAAAAAGTAGGTGACTCTTGAAAATTTACAAAGTTGTAGAAAAATATATAACATTCAAGATTCCAATGAGTTCCGAGCAGCACAAGGCGTGCTCGACCCTAAAAGTCAGGTATAAATTCCCTCCGCGCACCCCTACCTCGTACCGGCCACCATAGGTCCAAAAACATCTGCTAGGATCAGTTTTGTCGTAGACAGTGTACGTTGAAATTGTTTTACTCTGAACGTCCCATACATGTCTCTAAACAATTTAAAAAATCAAAGAAAAATAGAGCTAACAATATCTTAACACTTGCTTATGGAAATTAAATCTTAAAAAAATTACTGAGGAGGGATTCGATATACATCATCTGCGGATACAATCGTCGATAGATTTAAATGCGCCATGCAGGCTCGCTGATATGTATACGACGCGCTTCTGTATTTAAGAGAACGGTGTTATTGTTGAAACGTTTTTGCGACCTTATCTTGTATTTATTGGGTTCTATCTTCAGTTGAATAATATACACTACTTTTTCAGAATATAAACTGACCAAGACTAGACGGAGGCAATCAACAGAAGAGCTGCGCGAAAAGTTAAAACATGTTGAGAAACATTTTTTTTTGTTATAAATAAATTCACCAAAAATAATTTATTCTTGATAAATAAGATGTAATAGGTCTATTTTGCTTTTAAAACAATTGTATGCCTGAAACAATAGCTCATTTTTAATAAATTTTAGAAAAATCGTTTTACCCTAATTTTTCTAATATGGCGGCTCGAGCACACGTTGTACTGCTCGGGACTCACCGGAATCTTTAATGTTACATATTTTTATATAACTCTGTAAATTTTCAAGAGTCACCTATTTTTTTTTATCTGGCGAATTCTGAAGCACCTTGCCTGCACTAAAAGGGGAAAAAATTAGTTAATGTTGGCTGATTTTAATACATTTTGTGAAATTTTAAGGGTTTCGAAAACATGAATATATTTTAGATTATGTGAAAAAATAACCAGCTCACCTGTGTTACTCGTGACTTACATGTGATAGCTTCATTATGATATTTAGATGCAACTTATACATTATCAAATTAACGCTAGCATTTTGGTGGTTGTACAACAAAGAGGACATTTTCCTGGAATACTAATAGGTTAACGTAGGTAAATGAACTTTAAGACGCACGCGTTAAAAACTTCCTAAAATATCAAAATTTTATGATAAATGAGATTTCGTTAGAGATATTTTAAATTTTAAAAAACTTTTTTGAGAAATATTTAGCAAAACTTTTCAATTATATTTATAAATAATTACTTTAATAATGAACCAATTTTTCTAAAATATAATAAGTTTTCTTAAGTGATTCTGTATAAATTTTGTAATTTATTGCGTTGGGTGATTTTTAAATATCTATACATTCTAATAGTAAGAGATTTGTTAGATGAGTTTATTTGTGTTTTAAAATGTAAGTTATCAAGAGCGTGGTCTGAGAGCTGTATTAGGTTTGTTTGGTGTTAATAATTTTGTTTTATAGATTGTTTTTATTTTGGGTCTTTTTTTTATATTGTTTTGCTAGTCCTATATATCATGTGTATACGCTGACTGCGTAATATAGGAATTATATGTTAAATTCTTAATGCTAAAATATTAGCTTCATATTAATCCTAGAGCCAATGTATAAATACAATGGTTTTTAGGGTGGCTTTATTCCGTACAATTCAATTATTAATTTACTTTCACAGTTTTCCTTCAAAGCACACGTGTATGCAACACAGTCTTCATTAAAGAAATGGACGGCCATAGAAATTGACCCTCGCCGGTGTGTTGTTAGAGCCGACAACGTCACTTAATATTAAAACTTTTGTAGAAAAAATTTTTTCATTATAATCAAAAACCTTAATTACGGTAAGAGCGTAAAAGTACAATACAATAACGTATTCATACCATAACACTATTTCTTATTATAAATAAACGTTATCCATTCTTTCTTGTTTTTTTTTGCCATTCATTTTGCATCGTTGGAGGATACTTCTCGTTTCTTCAAACCTTCTGTCACTGTGCTGTCCCATGTATTTCTTGATCTGCCTTTTTTCTTTTGTACAATGGTGCTACATTATAAATTGCCGATATTGAATAGGAACATGCACTTGTACTAACTCAGTGAAAGGCTTAGGTAACTTACCTTCAAAACTAATAGATCTAAATTTATCGGGGCTCCAAATGATTCAGACCCATGTTCCCTTGTTCATTTAAGCGAACGAACCATTAAATTGCTCAAAGGTAACAACACACAATATAATCAATGAAACCCAGAGTTCGAAAAATAGTATAAGGATTCAATTAAGTAATTTATCCACAATAGGGAAATAAAATCGATTTGTAATTACTGGCATCAACAAACAATAAACAATACTATATCACATAATTAATACTATATCACATAATTAATTATGACAATTTTAATAATTTAAACCTGAGACAGTGTGCGTGGAAACGCAGCCCTTGCTGAGTAAATATATGCTAATTTTCCAAACTGGATTTTAAACTTGAAAATAGCCAAAGCAGTTAATTTTGAAGCAATCCGTAGACTGAATGAATGCTATTATGTTACTCCGTTCCACACCTAGTGATTTATATTCATATCGCGAATAACCCCACATTCAGATATCTTCATAACAAACTTGATATGGGCGATATTTTTTGGCATACGAGGTAATATATTCCTGAATTAAACCACTCAGCTCTAATTTGGCACTAAATCTACACACACATTAAAATACAATTTGATAAAAACGGTGAAGTCGTTAGCAGTGAAATGATTGCATATGAATTTATAGAGATTAAATAAACATAAATCCGTTAGTTTCAAACCCCCAAACTGGACATAATCTGCACATGCAGCACGAGGTAGATGCGACGTTAATACCAGCTGCTTCTGCCTGCACGTAAAGTGGACACGGTAGGCTACTCGGGTAATTCTTGTTCCACTCTGAAGCTGCGAGCCGGCCGGCTACTTTGAAGACATTCCACTCTAATCGAACAGCTTAGCTCGTAGGGTGAAGGCTATATATACATTTCAAATTAGCAAATTAAGCATCAAAGAATAAAATGCCTTAACAGAAAAATCTGCCTATTTACACAGCCTCAAAGATGTGCTAACTTAAAAATTCATATCTGCATGTCTTCGGGTCGGAATATTCCTTAATCGATTGTCCTGCATTAGCCTGACATTGATAGCCATTCAAAAAGCTCAACACAACATCTGAGGAAATTTTAAACCAGCCGATGGCCCAAGATCAAAAACCAGAACAAAGAGGTCAAAAACGACTCTCCATGAAAATCTTGCGGACGGAAAATTACGCCAAACTATATCGCCATCTAGCGACGAACCACCGCACTTGGCGGAAAGATTGTAGTTTGTAGGAAACTGTACTAAGCAGAAGACTGCATTCAACAAAAAACCAGTTGCCCATTCGCTCGGCGCTTCTCTGCCCGTGGAATTCACTAAATATAAAATGGACAAATAAATTAGTCTCAATGGTGTTGCTAGCCATACTTTTTTTATCTGTCTTTTTTCTTCCATATGTATTGCGTGTCCAAACCATTTCAATTTCTGTCTCTTCTCCTATTATTTCATTTCTTATTCTATCACTTCGTGTAACTCCTTTAACCACTCGTAAATACCCCATAGCTTGTTATTTGCTCTTTATTTATCTGTTTACTATCCAATTTTCACAGCCATATGTTAAAATAGGTTTGAATATTGTGTTAAATGCCGTTATTTTAGTTCTCTGTGAAATTTCCTTTTTCTTATGAAAGCATTGTTAAGTGCGTGGTATAATTTTGACATATTTTCAATTCTATTGTTGATTTCTACTTCTTCTTTTCCATCTTTGTATATGTTTATTCCTAATATTTAAATGCTTGTACACGGTTATTCATTATAAATTACCCACCAACCCACCCCCTATCATAGTTATTATTGCCTATAGAAAAAAAGTTTTAAATAAAAGTTGTGTGGTTATGACTGAATTTTGTTAAAATGCTATCAAAAGTGGTACAGTAGCTTGCAGATTTCAGAGGATACAAAAAAATTTTTTTAATAGGGTACCCTGTATATTATAAAATTTTTGGAATGATCTTTTTTCCTGATTTCAAAAATATACCATACGTTACCCCTACCTTATACCGTTTTTGAGTTATTAAGCATCGAATATTTTAGTTAAACTTTTTTTTATAAAATTTAAAATCATGTAGTTATTCAAAAATAAATGTTTTAAATCTCTCAAAATCAAGTAGCTATGCAACTTTACAATAATTTATTATAAAATTACAATAATGTAAACAAGTAATTATGATTTTTTGAAAAGTTTTAGAAGATCTGAACGCCCGTTACATTATTCCGATTGTTTGTTTTGTTCCACAGCTATTTACTTTAAAGGGTTTTAAATTGTTGTTTTTAAATAGCGTGGTTGTTTCCAATTTCATAGAAGGAATTTATAGGAATATTGTTGTTGTTAAATTGATCTTTCGCCGACTGGTGCATAAACATAAAAAATTGAAATCATCATAGAAAATACTACTGGTTTTGCTATTTATTTGACATCGTAGCTCCTATAATAACAAAGTTAGAAAACACTTAACTTAGTACCGCCGGTGTATTCAAGACGGTGACGATGTGTGCATTCATAAACTAATAGTTTTTTTAAACGTTTTTTAAAGAATCTATAGTTCTTGTCGATTGCTTGAGAAAATAATCTTAAGAACAACCATAATCCGCAATGTAACTTTAAAAAGTTAGTTTTAATATTCCCCGTATATATATTTTTTAAATAGCAACAAATATGCAATGTAACACATTTTTCGTTTATTTTAACTTGTGCAAAAGTTTATCAAGGTTTTGTTCACTTCACGCTTTTACTTATTAACTGACTCAATTTGCTCTTAACATTCGCTGCATAGCGCAGTATTTATATCGCAGTAGAACAATATATTTCCTAGCAAATTTTTCAACAGAACTTAATTCAGTTTCTTCCATGCCAAAATAAAATTAAAGCGAGACTCACCTTCTGCTTGGAATAGAGCCGAGCTGTATTATTGTCTGCCTGTCACTGTCGTTTGTCAACCGAAAACGTTTTTACAAACTTCCTAGTCTTAGATAACGCCCCATTTGGGTCTGTTTTATCCATTACGTTGACAAAGAAGCCAAGTAATAAGCAGGCGCTGTGTTTACATCAAGCTCGTGTGAAATGTATGAAGCTTCCGTGGTGCGAATTAAGACGGCATCTATAGAATAACTGCAGCCCAGTTCCTTTTTATTATATTTATAATCTTGGTATTTTACTAATTTTATAATTCTGGTAGCAGTAGAAATAACTAGAATTAGCGTAATTCTGTAATAAATCAGCTTTGTATAAATACTGTACAAGTACACATCAAACCCACTCAAAATATGCCCTTAAATATCAGAGCTGGGTAGTAATTAATTATTATATAATGAAATTACTAATTAAATTCCTTTTTGTTGATTTGCCTTGGAATTGAATTACTTACTGTAATCGTAATTGGTAATTTCCAATAAATGAACGATTAATTACGACGCGAAGATACAAATAAACGATAAGTGGACTATAAACAAACAAAATTGCGCCACTTACCTTTAATCCTTCCCAGGTACAAGTGCATATAGGTCTCGGACGCGAGTGGTTTCGTAAAGCTCAAGAGGGGATTCGAACACCCAATACAAGATATACACGTATTTCACGACGAGAACAATGTATATGCACAAAATTGAATTAGCCGGCGACAACAAGCAAGAGCTGTTCACTCTTCCAAGGATGGAGACTAATTAATTTTAGGAACGAAGGACGTTTTTCGGGGTTCAACTAGAGGGCTCTAAGATTTTAGGGTTTCTAAGAAAGTGGACCACATTTTATAATACAGAAGTGACACAACTAGAAGACTACCGTCCACCACAAAAATTAATTCAAATTAAAACGCGATTCCTAAACGCTACAAACAAAAAATATTAATTAAAACTACAACTAACAAGCACATTTAATTACTCAATTACTTTTAATTAACCTAAAGTATTTACTCTTATAACAAGTCGGATAACAGCTTGTTTTGTGCAGGAGCAAAGATATACTTGGTGCAGGCGCCTATGTTTGTAGATGACATGTGCTTGCGTTGTATAGGCTGTGCAGGATGTGCAGCATTCTAGCTTACTAATAATTATTGTGTAAGAAGCAAAAAATATGTCTGCGGCCAGTGTCGACTTAATTTTTCTCATAACAATTGACAACAAATAGCTTCATTATACAATATTGGTTCATAATAACTACTTATTAATTTCAAAATACTTGTCTAAAATTAGCGCCCTGTGCTATCTAAATATGTACTACTAAATACAAATGTACGACAACAATTTCTAATAAATGCAATTGAAAAAGTAATTTATGTTGTGCAATTACAATTACCAAGTAATTGATAATTGAATTACTTTATTTCAGGAATTGAAAATCTGGAAATTTAATTACTTCAATGGGCGGTAATTGATAATTAGTTACTTTTTCAAAAAAAAATTGCCCAGCTCTGTTCAATATGTACTCAAGAAAATATTATTTCACTCATATAGTATAATTTCCAAGTAAGAATGTGTTTATATCAGATATAATTTACGCGCATAAGACAACAGTTGTAAAGTTTCAGGGGGATCCAACTAGCTTACATAGAAATATATTACAATTAGTAAAAGCAATAAAACAATTGTACAAAGAAATAGGACTCCAAATAAAGAATTACAAAAATTAAAACAAAGCAATAAATCAATAGAGTCAATAACGATGTAATAAAAGAGACAACACCGAAAAAATCTATGGATTTATTGCCAAAAACGTCTGTCTATCCACTTACACGTACAAGCATCCAGTTACGTATACGACCTAATATCTAACCTAACTGAAAAATATTCTTTCTTCAAGAAGTTACCTATAGACCATCTTACAATCTAAAATCAACTTACGACTAGTAATCAAACCAAAAGTGCTTCCAGCTAGCTACAGAGGGATACAGGCGTGGATCTACTATTAAAACGTGGCTATTTTTAGCTAAATAAGTTGTAAGTGAAGAATTATTATACATGCACTACTAGATTTGATCCTCGCGGACAGGGATAATTAACAGTCCCTAACCTAAAACGGAACGGTCGCGGCATAAAGGAGATGGCTAAAGTTGGCAAAGTTGCAGACATACCTTACCAAACAATAACGTATATTAAATTCACACAGTACTACACGGAAAAATATCCAGCTCGGGCTGGCACTGTTCGCTGTGCATTTTTTTTGCTAGTTGAGGAAAGTGGTTCCAAAGTGACGTCACGATTACAAACTAAACTTTATCAAACTTGTCATGCTGGTCACGATTCGCCCTGTCGATTGACAATATTCGAAGCCCTACCTAAGGAGAGGGAAGCTCGAGCAGGTGTTCGTGAGAACCAGCACTTGAGTAACACAATATGAACAAATATTATCCAATTACTTCTAGTTATATATGTAGGTACGGTCTTCCTACTATTCTTCAGCTTGAAATACTAAAGTTCAGAAGGTTTCTCCCAAACCTGGGGCACGAAGGGCCGTCGAAGATGTTCGTCAGAATAGCAGAAATATCAAATTCCGTCCTGAAACACAACCGAGGCCGAGATTTCGTTAGAGATATTTTAAATTTTAAAAAGTTTTTTTGAGAACTATTTAGCAACGCTTTTCAATTAGGTTTATAAATAATTACTTTAATAATGAACCAATTTTTCTAAAATATTGTAATAAGTTTTCTTAAGTGATTCTGCATAAATTTTGTAATTTATTGCGTGGGGTGATTTTTAAATATCTGTACATTCTAATATTAAGAGATTTGTTAGATGAGTTTATTTGTGTAAAATTTTTAAGTTTTAAAATGTAAGTTATCAAGAGCTTGGTCGACGGAACGATCGCGGCATACAGGAGATGGTTAAAGTTGGCAAAGTTGCAGACTTACCTTACCAAACAATAACGTATATTAAATTCACACAGTACTACACAGACAAATATCCAGCTCGGGTCGACACTGTTCGCTATGCATTTTTTTTTGCTAGTTGAGGAAAGTGGTTCCAAAGTGAAGTCACGATTACAAGCTAAACTTTATCAAACTTGTCATGCTGGTCACGTTCCGCCCTGTTTATTGACAATATTCGAAGCCCTACCTAAGGAGAGGGAAGCTCGAGCAGGTGTTCGTGAGAACCAGCACTTGAGTAACACAATATGGACAAATATTGTTCAATTACTTCTAGTTATATATATATATGTAGGTACGCTCTTCCTACTAAAAGAAAAAGCATAAACATGCAGAAACTACAAGCTTTGTAGAACCTATCCAAAAAGGAAATATTAATTTCAATCTAATAGCAATATAACGCAAAGGCACAGCGATTCTGCAGTTTGAAATACTAAAGTTCAGAGGGTTTCCCCCAAACCTGGGGCACGAGGGACCCTCGAAGATGTTCGTCAGAATAGCAGAAATATCAAATTCCGTCCTGGAACACAACCGAGGCCGAGATTATTTTGCGTGTGCGAAAAATCCGACATCCAAATTCTTCGTTGACTCGAGGTCGACCAACGTATTTTAGCAGATTAAAATTTTTATTATTACGCCAGTTAAGACCGATTAAATAACCATCTAACCCAAAATAACTCTACTGCAATCCCGCGCGTATAACACGTAAAGCAAGAGAACCGAATTCTCACATCCGTTTCGTTAGCCGGCCTTTGCGTCTCTTAATTGCGCCCTCCAAATATATGGCTGTCATGTGTTTCACCCACTGTTCCCCTATGCACAGAGCAAGTTCATAGGCGTACGCGCCAAATTTATACCTAGGCGAAATTAACATAACTGCCTTAATTCCGTATTACTATCAATCAACAATGGTTTAGAGAAAGATAAAAGTGGGATGGCGACGTTTTGCCCCCACCGTTTAGCCCCCACCGTTTAACCCTCGCCATTTCGCTTCCGGCGTCGATTTGCCCCCGACCATTTCGCCCCCAAGTTATGCAGTATATTATTGCATTTGTGCACTTTGTGATAATTTCTACTCTAATCTTGTACCTATACATTTTAAAATTACATCATAAATGGGCATTATTTGAGATATTAAAACGACCATTATTGTATAAGTTCCTGTTATGAAAACAGTGCAGTATTCAAAGAAGACGAAAATTATCCACAAGATGCACTGCCCCTTGCGGATTATTTTGAGGACTATTATATAGGACGAAAAAACAAAAGACAACGACCTCCTCAATTTTCTATTGTAATGTGGAATGTGTATAACAGAACCATATGTGTTCGTTACAGGACGAATAATAACGTAGAAATATATTTCAATTTATAAATAGTTTAAAAAACAACAGTCTCTGCATAGTGCACATAGATATGAAATTTCACAATTATTATTAGGTGTTAGACTAAAAATAAACAAAAAATATAGTGCCATTTCAACAAGAATTAAAAATATTGCAGAAAGTTATGGTACGATAGATACTATGGACTATTCAACTCACTCCCTTCATGTTAACTATTAACCAATCATAATTTAGTATTTTTGTTATTTGCACCAATTAGCGTGAACTATATTGACAATTTTCACTAGTGAAAATAATCGAGAATTTTCACTAGTGGTATAGTGAATATTTTAAACAAATTTGATTTTTATTAGAAAATGTCACTATTAGTGTTTTGTTACTATAGAAATTGCATAATTTGTTGCTAGATTTACTGAAAACTAATTTGAAAAAGTAGTTTGGTTCATTGAATAGTCCATCGAATACCATTCTTAGTCAAAGTCAAGTAGAATATTTTTGCAGTGGTATCACTACTCATGTCCATTGCGCTTAAGATTAGGACTCGTGCTAGCGCACTCGTCCTAATCGAACCTAAGCGCAATGGACATTCGTGATACCACAGCAAATATATTCGACATAACGTTGACTACTCATGGTATTATAAGTGATTATTTGTTAGGCATTGTCCATAATGTTGAATTTTAAAATATTTTGTAATATGTATTATTTAATAAATATTATATTCAAAATTATTTGGCTTTTAATTATTATTTATTTTCGGGGGCGAAACAGTCGGGGGTGAAACGGTACGAGGGCGAAACAACCCCGGGCAAAACGGCGGGGGCCAAACAGTGGAGGCTAAACGGCGGAAGCCCAAAAATATGTTTTCCGGAAAATTTACTTGAAAATAGTACGACATTCATTAATGACCAATAGAAAAATTAGTTCACGAGCCGCAACCAAGACAACAAGAAAATTTCTTGAAATTTTTTTGTAGGTAGACCAATCTAACTGTGAGGGTTTGTGTCGTTACGATTTTCTTACCGAATCTGCATTCGAGCATTAATTCATATCTGGATATTATTTTTCGTGCATTGCAACAACGTCCTAATTTGCCCTCGCGTCCCGCTCGGGCAAATTAATACGACGTGGTTCGAACGCACTCAAAAAAGTTTCCGGAAAGAATTAATGCTCTTATGAGATTATATGTGAAAATTTTCTTAGCAAAACGTTCCTACAGAAAACTCCAGAATTTAATCGGATATTTTAATGCACTTGGATATTACTGTTGAATATTATGTCGATTAGTTTAGTAATATTGCAGTTTTATGATCAATGTTCCAGCAACAGAATAGCAAACTTAAAAATGATGGTAAATTTTCCAAAAAAATAAAAACCTTAGAACTGCTATAGCCACTTATTGTTTTATCCGAACCCAGTTTGGCCTAATTTAGTTTTTTATTGTTTATACTGGTTACGTAGGGTGTGCAAAAGGGTAGAACTCGACAGCTTCAAGATGGCGTCTACTACTACAATTTAAATAACGGAGCTGTTATATTTTATTTACATTTACTATTTCTATTCGAAGGATATTAACTAAAAAAGTGTTTTAGAACCATTAAATAGAATAGACCGCCATACTGAGTGCTAATATATAATTCTATTTTTTATATTTTAAAGTTTAAATCCAAAATTCTAATATAGCAACGGCTGATATAATAATGGAACACCGACGTCGCATACTACTTCCAAAAATGTTAGCAGCCGGAGCTGTTCCACCGTAACTCAGGTAAATAAGCGCCTGCCAAACTTTGAAGAAATAAAGCAAAAGGCAGCACAGTATAAAAAATAATGTAATGTAATATTCCTGTATCTGTACATATTTAAAGAAAGTTACTTGATTAATCTGGCTTTTTATGTTATTTATTTGCTTGTGGATTCAACAAGAAGCTAAACTAGAGGCTTTTTAGCCAATAGATGTACTATTGAAAGCAACTGAAAGTAAACGGTATTGACGTTAACTTGTTCTTGTAGTGTTCTAGTTTAAATATGAAATACACATCTACTTGATTGAACTAGTTGAAAATGCTAGACCTAGCATTGCCAGACGAGTTCGTAGACAGCATTTAAAATTTAGGTCGTTTGCTTCCGCTGATAAGTACAACGTCCAATATGTACGTTTTCTTTTCTTGATTGCCATTTTGGTGACATGGCCTAGTTGATCAGAACTACTAAAAAACTAGCTATTCCCGCGAGGTACCTTCTTCTCAACAGAACTTTGTGATCCTTAGAAAATAGGCTAAAGAAAATAGTGCCGAGGAGCACTAGAAATTGTTACTTAAAAGCCTATTGTATTAGCGTTATTAGTTTACTATATGTATGGCCAAGAATAGACGATCAATTGGGAAAACGCAGTCGAAGCGTATAAAAATTGATATCCAAGTTGCAAGGATTAAAAAAAAGAGGGTAAGAAAATAATAACAGGTTTTTGTTATCGAATCAGTGACATGAGAAAAACATAGCTGTGCATTAAGAATTTCGTGGTAAAAATGTGGTGAACCCGGGATTTCTAGTTCTTCGTAAGTGGTATGTTGATACTAACGAAGCACACTTGAAGCAGATTTTGAAAGCGGGTACCATTTTCCAAAGGATTTAGCTCCAAATCGTGTTAACTGATTAAGGAACCACGGAAAACGTTGCATAGTTTTTGTCTGTTAGTACAGGGTATGTATAGTTGTTTTGGAACTATGTCATTCTATTTTAATTATTGGAAATTATAGTGACCAGTTTGGAGCGACGCAATCGTATTAGTTTGAAAATATCTTCCAACGGAGTTCACTACGGAGACAGAGTCGTGCCGTTCATTGCGGCCAACTGACAGCTGACGTTTAGCGGCTGACAGAGTAAGCGTTTAGGAAAGCAGCTCACCCTCTTTGTCACTGGTGCATGTTGGTTAGGCTTCTGAGAGGCTAGTCCTCTATTCGGCAAGCGTAACGATTACAGATAAGGGAATTAAAGTTATAACTCTGATATTTCGCATATTTTCAAAAGTAAGAACAAGAACAGTTTATAACCCCATAATTGTACACTAGCTAATAAATAACTGTGTGGGTTAGGAAATTGAATCTGACAATTGTTCCCGTTTATGCAACATAATAATCAAAACAACTAATACCATCGCAAATGTGGATCCAACACTACGAAGAACTACTAGTGGAGAGACGAGAGGAATATAGGGCAACAGAAACACAAATGAAAGGAAATGTAACAGCAGTGGAGTCGGAAATAAAAACAGGGGATGTAAAAGGAGCATGGAGAGAAAGTAAAAATAATAAAGCAGCTGGACCTGGCAATATAAAAGTGGAACTCCTAAAGTATGGCGGACCAAAGCTGATAGAATCTCTTACAAAAATATTTCAACAATTAGAACAGGGGGGAAACATACCAGAAGAATGGAATAAGTGCTATATTACATCTGTACACAAGAAAGGAAGTAAGAAACTATGCTCTAATTACCGCGGTATTAGTGTAATACCGTCAACGGCGAAAATATTTGAAAGAGCCGTAAAAAATAAAATAGAAGAAAAAATAAGAAACTTTAGTGAAGAACAAAGTGGTTTTCGCTCAGGCCGATCTTGTTTAGACAATATCTTCTGTTTGAGACAAGTAATCGAAAAAAATATGGAAAAAAATTGGAAACGCATGTTACATTTGTGGACCTGGAAAAGGCGTACGACAACGTACCTAGATGTGAATTGTGGCAGGCAATGAAAAGAATGGGGGTGGACAAAAAGTGGATAGTAGTAGTTAATAAATTATATACTAATAATAAAGGACAAATAAAAATTGGCAAAATGTTGACAAAGAGTATAGTGATCACCAAGGGTTTAAAACAAGGGTGTACTCTTTCACCTTTGTTGTTTAATATATATATAGAGCAGGCATGAGAAACATGGTACAAGAAATGTGGCGGAATGAGAATAAAGGTAGGAGATAAAACGCTGCACTCACTACTATTCGCCGATGATGAGGTTATTTTTGCCCAAGACGAAGAGGACATGATATACATGATACGAAAGTTACATGAGGAATTCGAAAAATGGGGATTGAAGATCAATTGGGATAAAACTCAATACATGTGTATTGGCGGTGAAGCAAATGATTTGGCTATAGAAAACGAAATGGTTAAAAAATGTACCGAATTTAAATACCTAGGTTCCATAATATCTGATTCCGGCCAAATCGACAGAGATGTGGAAAGAAAAATAGGAATGGGTCGATGTGCCACAAGAGCCCTCCATGGAATATTATGGAATAAAAATATCCGGACTGAAACCAAGAGGAATATATTTCAAAGCATTGTAGAAAGTGTAGTGACATACGGTGGAGAAGTATGGCCAATGACACAGAAAATGCAAGACAAAATTAGATCAGTAGAGCTCGATTACATGAGACGATGTTTGCAGCTAACACGACAAGACAGAGTGAGAACAGAGGTTATATGGCAAAGAATGGGAATAACAAAATCCATTACAACGAAATTAGAAAACAAAGCCTTAAGATGGTATGAGCACGTGCAGCGTATGAATGCGGAAAGATGGCCAAAGAAGGTGCTGAAATGATCTCCACGTGGCAAAAGGAAAAGAGGTCGCCCAAAATTTAAATGGAAAACGTATATAGACAAAGCCATGGAAGAAAGAGAATTAAAAGAAGGAGATTGGGTGGACCGAAAAAACTGGAATCTGGGTACGACAAACCCTTAAATAAGGGAAAAATGTCAAAGAGAGAATTAATCAAAACAAGAAGTATTAATAAATCTATATAAAGAATTGATTCTTTCATTTAATCGTTAAAGTTTTAAAGATTGTAATGTGCTATACATATTGCGATGGTATTAAGCCCTACAAACTCAACTCTGATAGCATTGCCAAACTAATGGACATTTCACTAAAGCTCAGGGTGGGGTATTTTATATAACTGCAAGGCTAAACTTTGAATTTAATAGATTGAATGCATTGGTAAAGAAATTCCAATTAATAGCAGTATAATTAATTAAAGAACGGTTTAAGCAAAGCTCAATTCTCACAGGGATCTAAGTTGAATGTAAGATAAAATTTAAAATATGAGGGTTGTGCAAAGTAATAGCCGAACTATGAATTACAAAATGGATTGCAAAGGCAATCAATTGAAGCGAAAAATTCAAGAAAAGTTAAACAGTAAAATATTTGTCAGGGTTTTAAAAGAAAGGTAGGAAAAGCTAGATAATCTAATAAGCGTTTCAACGAGCAGCTAAGAAGGCTGAAATTAAGGCATTTGATGGAAAATTGTAAGAACCAAAAAGCCAGGGTTATATAAAAATGACGAAAAGGACACAGCAGATGAACTGAAATTTGTGTGGAAAATTAGACAGTTGAAATCAAGCGACGCCTTGGTGAAGGAAGTACTCTCATTGAATTAATCAATGCAGTGACTTATGTGAACAGTTTAAAGCAAATTAACAAACGTGCAGTGTCGCAAAGACTTGATTAACTAATTATAAATGTGGACCATAATATTAGAATAAGTATTTCTACATAAGTTGTAGATTTTAGGCAAAGTTAGATTTATAAGTAAACATTTTGAACTTGATTCACATCCGTCTTTATTTAAGATTAAAACTAGCAATCGTTTATAGCTGATAAAAAGAGAACAATTGAATTAATGTAAGAACTGACATGTTGTAAAATGTACTCCTAAATAAAGTTAATTTTCATATCATAAACAAATTGTTTTAACAATAAAAATTATACCGGCCAATTCCGTGCAATTTTGTGGTCGTGTGGTGTTATTCGCATCAAAATCCAACACCATAAGTTGTAAAGTTCTCCGAGCCCGAGTGACCATAACCTAACATCGGAGGCAGCCTATTTGGATCTCTGCGTGGAGGCCTGCGAGTTAAGACAGCCCAGAGGAGAAGACACCTGTGCTTAAAGCAGCCCGTGGAGGACGTCATCGAGGAGTGGCAGCAGCATCAGGCCCATAGCAGTCCGACAACGAGACCAGCGTCGCCTTCGAGCCCGATAAGAACGGCAACCACAGGTACTGTCTACCCCTAAAATTAAGCTAAGTGAGCACCGGGAAGTTTATGCATGAATACCAAGAGTCATACCCAAGGCAATCCAAGCCATATTCATTGCTGTAAAGTGAATCCAGGCCGCAGAATAGCCCAACTCCATAATTTGGGGTTATGTGACAGTTAGATCCTGAAACGATGCCAACTAAAACAATTGGTGCGTGGATCTGGGCCCCCTTTAACAAATGCTAGAAAAACAAATGATGTAAATTCCGCGAAACAGCTTAATTCAAATATTTACCGGTGGAACTGTGATAAATTTTACTTTATTTTTAAATTCACGATCGCGGAAACCATTTTAATCTAACGTATGACCTACTTTCGAATATTTGCTTGTGCGCAGTAGTACGAAGACGACGTACAGATTCGTATTAAGTTAAATTAAGAATTATACATTCAGCCTAATTGAACCTAACCGAGAGAAAGGGTAAATGCTTTACCGAAATTTGAGCTAGCCATAATAATTATTAATACTTGCAGATAAATAAAATAGCAACAGGGCATATAACCATTTATTTCAACGAGTTAGTAAATTACAACTCCTTTTAATCGACTTAGAATTTTATAGGGTAAATAAAATATTTGCGAGGTGGTTCTTAATTATTTATTTAATTAATTATATTAAATTAAAAGAAAATAACATTTTCAATATATAGCGAAGTTTATAAGTTTTCTTTCACTTATATAAGTGTACTTGGGAGTAATAAAACTTGTTGGCGCCCAGATAATTAGGTTTTTCCATCACTAAAGAATACACGACGTCTTCACTGAAGCTAGTGACGGGCACTAAGCACACTTTTATAGCGTATGATTTTTGAAGTAAAATATTGAAGACTGACCTAAAGGTAAGAGAAAATCTAACAAAATATTTAAACGTTTAATAGCCTTCAAAACACTAGTATCTCAAATATTTGTATGGAGGGCCAAGAAGAGCCTATTAAAAAGCACTAATTTCATACAAATATAGCTCCGCGTGCCAAGAAGCTCATACATGGCAATCGCTAATTTCAAACCAAATTCTATCCCTCAACCGATACCTACATTCAATCAAAGATTTAGTCATAAATTAAGCGCCAGCTTCTCAATTATAAATTATTTGGGCTAATGATGCACCAATCAGACTGAGACTTTCCCTTTAAAGAGCGAAAACAACCATTTGAATTTTAAATTTAAAGTAAATAGCCAGGTTGTTTACATCTAATAATAACTGAACTGAAATGAATTCGCTTGTGTATTCTAAACTTTAATGAGAACTTCCAAATCGAAAATCATTCTGCTATAATACACATAAAACAAAACATAGGCAGCAACATACATTTTCCTTCTATTAGTAATAAGCCCAGATTTTTTTTTTAAAGCCGAAGTGTGTATAACTGTTGCAGAAATTGCCACAGAAAATAAAATATTAAGTTCTCGCCCTTGACATACGCTTCTACATAAATACATAGATAAACGTGGTAATAAACTGCACAACTTTAACTTACCAACTCGCTAACTAGCTTGTTAGCACAATTTTCTGTCACATATGTTATATAAAACACTCCAAAGGTTAGCCTGAAAACGTAAGCAGAACATGGGTTTGACATAAGGTAGGTAGGAGCTTCTTATATAAAGTTTTGAATTTATAACTTTATTATAACTTGTTATTGGTAAAGTGCGAGAACGAAGATGCAATCATAAAATATACTACAGGGATATACGTGGTTATACATGTGCTATAACTACTCAAATTTGAATATTCTTGTGTTTGGAGTTCCTGCAGCAATTACTAGTTAAACTTGAACATCATTTTCTGTTCGTTGTGTTATTTATAAAAAGGAGTGATATAAAGTGACTAACTTTCAACTTGCACTCTTTACACATCGTTAAGGGGATTTCTTAATTCGCTTTTCACGGTAGCAATAAACGAAAGATATGCCGAGAATAATGGGGATATTATTTAATGAAATTTTACGTAATTAGTTACTGATTGTTCCTTCCTGTCTAAAATATCAGTGACATTCTTTCAATAACCAGCATGGAATCTACCACATGGTCGCATATTTTGAAAATGTGAAAAACTTGAAATTACGTGATGCCCCTATGTTAACTCCGTTAAAGCAGAGGTTACAAAAATTAACTCTTTAAAGGATGAATGTATAATTTTAACAATTCGACGTGCTTTATGTGCTCCCCAATCGAAAGCCTTTTTAACGAATGACGAATATATTGGGACTTTTTTGTCTGTTCAGGAAGTGGGAGAAAATGTATTACTCTATGTGCTTTTTTTACAGCGAGTAAAGTGTTAAAAATATGCCCGACATGTAACTGTAACACAATCCTTTAAATGCAACTTACATTTTAAAGGTATAAGGACATTAAAATGAGCACTGAGACCTACTTCATATACAACTCAATAATTAACGCTATAATTAAGCCTTTTGTAGTAGTCAATGCTTGTCAATAGGGCAGTTGGATAAATACATACCATCAAGTATGAAATGCTTTTATGTTACATGTTTAATAAATACTTGATAGAAATCTGACCAAACATGACTTATCTCATTTTCCCAATACGACGGCTACAAATCAAATTACTACACTACACGTATTCTGAATTTGCAATACCCTTGTCAAGGAACAGAATTACAAAGGACATTCCACACTTCACTGACCCAAGCCTTTCTTCGTTGAATTGCAGATAATTTACAGGCTGATGTGTGTAGGATGTGTAATTGTCACGTAGGTTTGAATATTTTACAGTTTGTGACAGCTGTGTGACACCCCACCGCCAATTTGCATCAGTTTCTCTTGGAATATTAGACCGGATGCTTTTTACCTTGTTAATAAATTATTATTTTGTGGCACATCTGTATATTATTTAACTGTCTGATATTATAGTTTAATAAAAGTCCATTTAAAGTCGTCTATTTTTCAATATTTCATGTGCATTCTTCAGCAGCATAATCTAAGCTGCTTAAGCGTAAAGCACCAAAAGTTTGATAAACCTTATTTGGATTATGTAGAAATAATTTGCGTTTTACATATTTTATAAAATATTCTGTAATATAGTGTAATTCACCAATTCAGAAAAAACCTTAGCACTTTGTTAAGAAAACGTTTAACAAGCCAGAAAACACAGGTAATTTACTTTTGTTATCCATCAATTAACACCTCCATGCATCGTAACATAAATATATTCACTTTGGAACCCTCAAACAAGAACCAGTCTGCAATGTATTAACATCTGGGGTCTACTAACTAGGAGAACGTTTTACTAAAACTAATTAGTCTAACATTAAAAGAGAGACGAGAAAGAAAAAGAAGAGAAAGGAGAACAGCAAACCCTTGCCGTGCTAGCATGATAAATTTGATTCTTATTTGGGCAATAATTTTCTCTAAAATGTTGTTCACCAGCAAATTTCGATTCCGAGCTCCACACAAGAAAGGCAAATCTGCCTTTCATTCACGCCTAAAAAAGATTAGCATACCACCCGCCATGTGCTTTTAGGTTACAACCACTGAAATGATGACCACGAAATGATTTCGGAAATTTCCCAAATTTTACAACGGCTTCGAGTGAATTCTTATCTCAATAAAGGTCCAGCTCAACACGCATAAGGCGAAACCGTGCGCCTTTAGCGCGATAAACTTAGAAAAATCGAACAGCAAGTTGTACATATATATGTCCATCTTCGACCAAAATCCACCGAAAGCGAGACATTTTTGAACGCTACACAGCGGCTGTCAATTACAGTCCCGGGCCATTTGCAACAACGGTTGCCTACGTACTAGGCATTCAAAGTCTAATCTTAGCGAATGAATGGAATTCTGCACTAAAAATTGTTACAAATAACATGTCAAGTTCATTATTATAACAATTTTTGCAATAAATCTGCATTAAAGCCTCTAATTTCGAGCTTATGAGCAACCGTTAGCTTTAGAACCCATTTTGGTTCCCTTAAAAAGGTTAGAAGTCATTGGTGTGTAGCGAAGCCTACAAACCAGTGGATGTTCGAACTTCATTGTGTGTTGCGTTTAATAAAACTTTCTAAACGTCAAGAACTGATTTGTGTACGTTGCGATTGCAGCAAGGGGTGACCAACCGCTTCTTTCATAAACACTTTCCAGCGGACTGCAGCTTCTCCAAACAGCGTGAATTTCATGTCATCACAGCGTAAGGGAGTCAAGAAACAAGGACTCTACTCAAAGCGGTGCGATCTTACCCTCTGCGTAATGTTACATGGCCATTGCAATAGCAATAAATGGTCTAGTCATCCCATCGATGGACAATGGAAGAGATTCCATACCCAAATCCGACGAGTGTCACCTGCGGGCAAAAGGCGAGCAAAGAAACATTTACGCAAGTCACAGGAAGCAAGTAAGAGAATCCGAAATTCTTGTGCCTAACACAGCTGAAAATAGGTATTGTCTTCAAAGAATACCTCGAGATTCCGTCGTAGTCGGAGTTCTTTCACGTCCCCTTCTTCTTGCATAAGAAACTGTATATAAGGCCAGACAGCCTAGAGTTTCAAGATCGCGTCTCGATACTCTGACTTGTTTACCTTAAGCAAAGTCAAGAGCTCTGGTCAGTTCTCAAGCCTTCAACGCCAAATAAGCAAACATTACCTATTACGGTTCCAGTCTGCTCGCTTTGAGTTTTCTGGAGGATCTGGTCAGTTCCTAGATCTAGATAACGTTAGATATTCTGATAATCGTGTAACTTCAAATCGCGGAGTCAAAACTTAAGCACAATATATAATTTGCTATATTGATATTCTACGTTTTAATCTATTTGTGACACGCATATACCTACGTGTCAGTATATATTGTCAACATTTCTAAAATAGCATTTAGATCCTCCTTTCAGATAAAAGAGAACATTAACGCTAATTTAGAAATACTTGGAAATCAGTAAACGTAAATACATAGGATGATCCACAAAATTTCATGTCTAGAGTGCTGTGGCTACATATAATATAAATGGAGCTACAGCACTCTAGACGTAAAATTTTGTTGATCACCTGCTATTAAAGAAATACCACTGGCTTTAATTGAAAAAATGGAAATCCGTGTTTAAAGAAAATTGAAATATTACTATGGATAATTGAATGAGGTGGCAAAAACTTGTATTCTTCTTCTTCCAGGAATTCTTCTCCGTTTTGGTAATGTTTTCATTCAAATTCGATCTAACATGTTCTCGTTCATTTTTTCTACATGATGTTTGCATTATTTCTTTCTTGTTTTCATCTATTTTACCACATCTTGTGTGTTGCATATCTTATCGGGTTTTTCATTTGCCTATTTCGTAGGCTTCTACCCAATATCAATTTCATCACATTCAATTTGATTAATCTCATATTTTGCTGTTTTTTTTTTGTTTCTGTCCTGATGTCGGTAGCATATGTTGATATTGGTGTTACCATGATCATATAGACTTTTCGTTCTGTTCTCAATGTTCTCGTATAGGTATTTTGCATGCAGTGTAGTACGTTTAAAATTACCAATGTGGATAATATTACTTAAAAAGTTGGGTTAATTATAAAATACCTGAAAATAGATAACTTAGTTGCTAGTAAAAATAATAAGGAGAAGTAAATCAGTAGGTATTCTGCTTTAAATTAACTCTATTAACTACTATTTACAAATATTTAAAATTACTATGTCGATAATAAATAGTGCACTCTCTGAATTAAAAACAAAATTGAATTAATACTATCAATTTGTCAAAAGTTCCCTAACAATACAAACCTTTATCAATTACTTCCTGTTACGATGTTATTCTTTGTTTGTCTTTGATGTCTTGCAGATCTGGTTGGTGCAATAATTATGGATTCTTGTTAATTGTTCTTAATCCGATCGCATTGAGTTTAGGCGTGTGACAGAATTAGTTCAGTCTGTGAGCAAGAAGAAGAAGAGGAAAAATATTTTTCAATTTTAAAACCACATACTGGAATTTCCTATACGACATATCCTTGGCGTAGTTAAAGAGGGCCACAACATCTTCGGTCATGTAGAATTGCATTTTAATCAGTTAGTGAGTTACTCAACTTGTTCATTTACCTTTTAGCCCCATTTGAACCACAAGTGCAACCGTTAGTACTTTAGTTTCCACCGCTAGCGGCCGTTTGTACCCTACAACTATACATTCGAGCCTTCGGCTAGTGCTTGCATCTGCACTCGTATTAATTATTTGTCCTATCTCGAGCTTTTAGTCCTGTCATACCTTAACGACTTTGTACCGTTGTCCCCCTAGCAAAAGAGAAAGGTAGCAGAAACCAGTAACATCATATTAGCAATTTGAAGAACTTACTAATTGGGTACTACGGCACTACCTCCAAAACGCTGCCGATCCTGCAAGTTAGGTCGTTCAGTTTTTTTCTGTAATCTACGATTTATGTCAAATCATATTAGAGTGTTAACTGTGGAAATGTAGAATGCTTTCAGATGATTCCGTAACTTACGAAAATTACTATATTTTAAATCATCATCATCACACTATTTGGCTGTTACATATTTAGATGATCTTACATCGCCAGTAAGCGCTTACAACCGTAGATCAGAGATATATCAAAATTACTTATTTAATTTTGCCGAGTAAACAAGAATGACATTCTGAGCGATGAAGCCTTCTCCGATATTCTACCGCAGCTGCACGAGCATTCCCGCTGCAACAGCCATACACAAAATGCATTTCTGCATATTCACGTACATAAAAAGGCCCCGTCATTGTCCCACTTCGAAAACAACAATAATTCAACACCTTCTAGAATAAAAAAAAATAGCGTTTGTTTGGTTTATTCCCTAAATGTTTTGATTTAAGAAAACAATGGTAAAAACCAAGAAATCCTGTGTAAATAGATAACCATCGAAAATAAGACATGGGTTCATTAACACTTTACCCTTAAGTTTGGACGATACCTTTTAAATCACCCTGTATGTTATTACGTTTGAAATTCTAGTTAGGATTAGAAGATTAGCTTCTACTAATTTTAAGTATTTTACACATTGTATAAAGATGTTGCAGGTGGTTACTTTATTTGTCTCTTATTTTCAGGGTGAGATTTGCTTTTTTCCTCTAGGCTGGTTTGGATTTTATATCACTTTCTGCAATATGTTTTTGTGGCTTTTAGAGTGCGCTTGGTTTGAGGAATAGAGTAGATTGATTTGGCCTTGTGATTATGACTGGAAATTGGAGAGGATGGTTACAGAGAAATTGTCTTATGTTAAAGGCATATGCCAGTCCAGTCGCTGGAGCCTTTTATGGCCCTGCTTGCACGTTGTTTGAGTATTATTGGAGTTGTTTCAAACCTTCAAGTTATCTTTGAGTTGTCTTCGAGTTATCTTAATTAATCCTTGATTGATACTTAATTAGTCTGCAATTTATCATCAAATCATTGTGAACCTATCGAAATACTATAGGGCTCCTTAATACCTTTCGCCTGCTCAATTGCACCTCACATGCTGGCGAAAATCCTCTGCCATGCATAAGCATGCTGCCTGCCTGCAGCCCCTTCGCTGAATCGTACGTGAAAGGGTTCGTCAGCCTCTTAGTCACCGTGAAAGGAGAGTGGTACAAAGAAACGAACAACCTGCCAAGAACAGTTGAAGTCACCGCGGCTGCTCATAAGGTAATAAAAACCAAGCAGGATGTCCCACAGCTTCGTTTTGAATAGCAGCTTGAGTACAGTACATGGACAGTTGGATAAGCAGCTGGTGCCAGCCTTTGCAAAAATCTATTTGGTGTGCTACAAACATTATAAAACTGGTACGCAAGAATCCGGGTAAGACATGCAAGTATCTTTTAAGGCGAGATTGCAAGCAATTTCTGTGTAACTGGGTAAGTCTTGTAAGCTGAAAATTGAGTATTCTGGATTATTTCTTGTTTCAGCATTCGGTATCCAAGATTATATTCGAGATAAAGCCTTGTAACCCATTAAATCCACATCGGTTCGCATTAGAATAATTATAATTACAATATTTCAGTTTTTTTCGATTGTTTCAAAAACGGCTCTAACGATTTTTTTCAAACTTTACATTTTCATTACCTTTTTAATGTGTATTGATCTGAGCTGAGTCATTTTCCAGTTGAATACTTCTAAAGTGGGCTTCTCTTGTTTTTTTCTATTTTTTTTATTAACTCCTATTTTAAATAGAACACCCAGTGTATTATTACATTTTTGAATTCAGCTTAAAATTTTAGAGAAAATTTTTCTCTTCAACTAACGCTCTATTTTGTACCGTTTTCATAGAATTTGTAATTTTTGAAAATTTTTGACAAATGCTTAGAAATTAAAAATGAAATTTTTGACTAATTATAAGATCACTGTAAAAGGAAGTTGTGTGAGTGTATCACACCAGATTTTTTATTATATTTGAAAACTGAGCTAAAAAGTTTGGTATAGCGTTTCATGCTAGTAAATTAAAAGTTGATTTAAGAATAAGAGTTTTTTCTAGTATCCTAACCATCGAAACTACGTTGGGAGTTTCAAAGCAATATATTGAATTGGTTTGTCAATAACCATCACACTGAGCCTTAAATATGTTAAATACCTGCAGGTATAATGATATTAATCTGTCTATGAATTGTATTTTTATTTTATCAAATTAAAATTACCCTATTTATGTTTAGAATATCAATAATTATTATTTGTACTAGCTCCTGAAAAATCAGGGGTGGATTCCTTTATCTAGATTATTTCTGAAATTTGATGTTCTAATTTTAAATATCATTCCCATAAGTCAAAATAACTTTTATGTCAAATATATGTCAAACAGATTTGCAATTTAAATGACAAATACCAGATCGTTTTACTAGTACACAACAATACTAAAAACAGTAAGTAATTCTTTAATAACTAATTCACCTTTTTAGTCTTTATTTCCTTTTCTAGTAATTATATTACTACTCAAGATCACCCACATTTCACTTAGTTTCAACAACTTTCTGGATGTCAACCAACCTGCCCCTCTTCGCCTACTGATCCAACCTTTCAAGTAGCTTCCCGCAATGAAAGGCCCCACTGACAGACAAAAAGTCCCAACTGTCCAGAATCAGCAACTCAAACCTTCCCCACAGAATGCAACCAAACAGACCAAATCTGCAGCTACCTACTTCCAATACTGCATCTACCAATTTCCTGGAAGGTGCCTCCTTAATTACTGGTCCTCCTCTGGAACTCTTCCTTAGCACCAAACAGCCCGATGAAATCCAATTCGATTAATATATGATGTCAAATGTAATTCTCCAATAAACTTGACTTAGTATTTTACTCCAATTATTCACATTTGTAGACTAATTCTGCTTGCCATTAGTTTTTTACCATATGCTTGTAATCTTCCTTAGTTTTATGTCTTTAATTATTCTTCTCGGTGTAAATTTCCTTTTTAACTTCACTACGCCAATTTAGTATATTACCTTTTTTATCATTCATACATTTCTCAATAAAATCAGGGTTTATTTTAATTACACCAAATTATTTCAGATACATTTTTCAAAATTTGTTATTCCTAATAATCGAAACAAAGTGCTTAACGATATCATTTTTCTACTTTTTACACTCTATCTCATATTTGATTTATACCTACTATTTTTATAATTTATTACAATTAAGTATTTGTCATTCCCTTCAAACTTTAATTTTTTACACAGTAAATTAGTTTTGAATCCATCTACCTTTCAAACAGCGATACTCCACTCAATTACAAATTCTCTTTTACTTTTTCCTTGCATAATAATTATTCACATTCCCACTTCATATTTGAATAGATCATGATTATTATCAACCATTGTACTCCATTAATACTTTCTAATATTGATTTTAAAGCCCCTGTGTATATCATTACAATATATTGAATTGCCCGCTTTACATTTTTGACCTGTATATATAGTATGATCAAAAATTAATCTCATCTAGTATGGCTTTGGAAGTGAAAACCAACGCTTTTAAAATTCGCTTACATACTTATATTTAATTCAAACTGTCAAATTTTATTATTAAATATTCTTTTTATCCAATCTTATTACAATGTTATATTGACATAGGCGAATTTGCACGTAAAAGTAATGTAATTGTCCAACAAATAAGCCTGCGCCAATCGAATAGACACTTCATCTTAAATCTAATCTAAAAATAAAATATATTGGACCCAGTCTTAAAGGCAGCAATTTGTTCTATCATAGCCATACTAGATGAGATTAATTTTTGATCATACTTTAGTAATTATGAAATATTAATTTAATTGCGTCACATTTTTGTATTGCCCTTGATATAACAGGCCATAGCCTAGCCAGAGTTTGCATTTGATAAAGGTATTTTTTAGAAATGTTTCTCTTCAATATAAGTTGTAAATACCGTATTACCAGGAAATCGTCCAACTTAGATTTGCAAATGGTCTAATAATAAAGTTGGTAGCGCCCATATTCGATTTTGATCAGTTTAGTGTGAATCCTTCCATTCCCCCGGAGTAGTTTGGTCGGCCTACTAAACACTATTGATAACGGGCCTATTTTTTGGGGTAATTACTGCTCGTATTGAAGTATAAAGTTATTGTCGTTTGGATATTGTTATTGAGTATTGAAGCCTTCAGCGGTTAACAGAATACAGAATTTATTATTAGTTAAAATTCAAATTAAATTATAAATTGTAGCAATGTATAAAGAAAATAAGCCCTTAACATTTTTGTAACCATCTCTGTGGTTATTTTCTAGAAATGTAATAATTTAAAATTTAATATCAAAATGTATGTTAGGTAAAATACGAAATGAAATCTAAAAGAAGTCTAGAATCATATGCTTTTCAGATCCACTCTCGTTGGAAGAAATATTTTGCGTTTTGAATTTCTCTGCTTCTGATAGCTTAAATAAGATGATCAGTTCCCAAGAACATGCGAAAGAAGAAATTCGAATTTAACGGAAAATGGCAACCACCACTTGATTATTTAAGGTAGTAGAATCAAATTCTAAAAAATTCTGTCTTTTAATGTAGTTTTCGAAACCTTAAAGACCAGATTTTCCCACAGAAGTAGCGCATTACAATTATATTCGTTAAGAAATTTTCAAAAATATTATCAAGTACCTAATACTGGAACGTTCTGCGAATTGCCCTAGCAAGGAAAGAGTGACATTTTGCAGCACACCTTATTTCTTCTTGTTATTATACCTCTTTACACATCTTCAAAACTATTTATTATTAAATTAGATTTAATTGCCCCTGTCCAAGTGTGATACGCAGAAAGATAAAGGTGTAAGTCTCGTGACGTTCGGCTGACAAGCGTGTTGAAAGATTTTCGAAGCCAAGGGATCGTACTCGGTTTCGATTTCTACGAGTTTAACGATTTTGCATTAACGTATTAAGTAGATAGGTACCTACATGATTTCGGCACTACCCACTTTTATAAAATTATGTGATACTTTTCCTAACTTCATGTAGTAAGTCATTAGATACAAATTTTAGCTGCTGTAGCTTCGTAGTGTAATTGAGGTGCACCAACCTCTGAGGAAATCGCAGCTCGCGCGCCCGCACAATTGCCGCATATTCCAAACAAGCCGAAGCATGGAATCCGGATAAAGCAATAGTGGAAAGGAACTTGCACATCCTCTCGCATCTTCATGGCGAGGTGATAAAAATCCGGTCTTTACGAGCTGAGAGCGAACGTGCCTCCAGCAAAACAAACGCTCGTGTCCACGATTGCATTCCCATTACGCAACTATCGCCTGGATGGAAACTGTGTCACCTGCAGTGTTGCCAGGTGTCACATAATTTTGAAATGTTAACATAATTTTCAATAACTTCCCAGAGCAAATAGAATGCTAGCGTAATTACAAATTTAAACAGAATTTTACTTCGACACGATCTACCAAAGTATTACTTTCAAATCCGACCATTTTTACTAATTTGCTATTTTTGCCGTAACCGCTTAATGAATCGTGAGAAAACCAAAATTATATGAAAGGTCTCATCAAGCCGCATAGCATTTGTTAAAACAGCACCGCTTTGGCATTAAAGAGACTTTGGAAAATGCAGTTTAGTGAAGGTGTCCCGCCGATGGATGTAAATACTGTACCTCGAGAACGACATAACCTAGTGGAATTGTTTCTATATCAGTCCATGGTGAATGATGATGCAAAAAGCTAAAACACGTTTGGGTGAGATTGATCGTTTTCTTTGTGTGTTTTTCGGTTTCTATTCAAAAATAGCCGTTAAGCGGATGCGTATCTACGAACGTAAATAGTACAGAGTTGGGATCATTATAGCGTTTTAACTATTAATCTGCGTTTTTTATTATTATAGTAAATCAGGTATGCAGAACGTATCTTTATAGCACAATTAATAGCTGAAATCCAAGGTAAGTAAACAGATGTTCATTTCACCATTTTCATGCGATTTCGTGAATGTTTCTTCAAGGTTGGAGAGGTCTTGAATACCTAGAGTTTAACTAAACAACCTTATGCCGCGAATTAGGGTAGTCGAGACGTACTGCTTTATGGAAGCAGTAAACAAACACATTTCTGGTACCTTAAACCGCCCTTGTCTCAAGTGTTAGGCTAGCCAGAGCAATTATTATTACGGGTTGTTTTAATTTCTTTTCTTCCGCAACAAACTGATGCTCACTTATGGGTCTTGTTTTTGTTTGCTTTAGGTAACGTTTTTGTCCCGTAATAATACAGTTTTTGAATATGTTTTTATTTATTACGTCCATTTTATCTAGCTATAACCGTCCATAATAAGATTCAGCAATAGTGTGCTAGTTTCGTAATTTGACTAGTTAAACCAGGATCTAATAGTATTAAAGAAGCAACTCACCTCTGATCATTTACCGTGATCAAACCTTCTTCAACTTGTTTTATTACGATCAAGATTTCAGTTATCCTGAAGTTCTCTCCAAGTGCATCTGCAAGTTGTCAGTCACATGCAGGTAAGTATTCCATTTACCAGCAACAGTTGAGTCGTCTTAATTCATACCGAGGTACTCCTGGAGCTATTTCATCACGCCTTTTACTCATCCGAATATACCTCACACATGGCCAAAAGGTTTCGTGTGATGTACGGGTTATAATGTAGGTACCTATAAATGGAGTAGATTAAATAATATGAGTTTATGATTTCCTACATTCTAAGCATTTCGGCTTCGGTTTCTCAGAACTTCAATTATTTGTATACTGTTAGAATTTTGAATTTCGATTATTTTCTTGGGTATTTGTTTCAATATTTAGTACTTTAGGTTCTTTGGATTGAAGATTGTCCAATAATAATAAATATTCTGGGTATAAGCAACTTCTACTTCTTTTCTTTTATTTCTTTTTTGGACTTTATGTAGTTTGGGGCTTACAGCTCCATCTATAGGTCTTCTGATTTAGACTGCCTCGAACCAATTGCACGGCAATAGTAAACCACGTTGCAGATGTTTTTAAGTTTATTTTATGGTATATAAAGGGGCATTTGGAGGCATTAGGATCTCACGATTGCCAAAGCCGACTTAGGAACTCACAGTGAAGCCGGCAGGAGACTTTAGTTGGAGTTGAAATTACTGGTTTTTGAACCCAGATGTGTGGCTAAAACCTGGTGCTCTACGATCGAGCCACCTCTACTGCTGGTTATATGGTTACTTTCTTTTTTCTATTAGTTTTAATAATTTCTACTCTAATGCCCTTCTTCTTGCATAGGAAACATATTTTTGAGGAAATCTTATCATTTTGGCAACGCTGTACAACAGTTCTGTTCAGAACCCCAAAGTGCAGTGACTTCGCCCTTGACCCACCCGCACTATGCAAATCGGTGCTTCACTTTCCGATTAAGCCCCCGCAGCATGATTACTCCTCTAACAACGTATGTAAATCCGGCCACGAAGCGGTATGCATACAGTGATATTATGCAAAACGAGGCCCCTCGACTCGAGAATCCGCGGTATTCTGTATTCTTTGTGCGATAATAAGCAGGACTGCTCGCCGTCCGCCATGACTTCATTAACGGTGCCGCGACGCCGACGCTGCTGCATATGCAGCGCTCATGTTCGGGGATTTGCAGGATAGATAAGCTGGATGAGGATAATGAAATTTAAAACAAGCTTCGTCTGAATTTCTTTCTGGCTGCTTTGCGTCGCTTCCCTTGCTTGGGCTTGAATTTACGTCTGCTTATCTTGTTAAAATACTTGTTTCTACAGTATTCTATATTTAGTAATTTAGTCGAGATAATTGGACAACTGGAAGTGGTTATGTTTCAATCCTAACAGAATAATAAAAAATGAAATAGATGATGTCTTAGCCGACCATAAATGTGTTACTCAATACTAACACCTTCAACAACGCTCTACATCTTTGATGTAGGAAACAATCTGAATAATTAAGGTAAGAAATGCTACTAATAAAAAAAAATAGAAAGTCAAACAACACACAACAACAAGAAAATTCCAAACTCAGAAAGACCTAGATAGAGCTAGTGAAGCCCTTAAAGTAACCATATAAGCAAGACTAACACAAGTTAACAGTAACGGTCAATTTCGGTGGATATGGAACAATTATACTGTATGGTGCAGATGAAAGAAATAAATTCAATATTTCGTAAATCAGTAACCTTACAGAAAAATCCTGAAACATGTCGATTTTTATTTTTAAACGTACGTTCCGTCAGATTTCCTTTTTATTCGTGATGTTATCTGTGTGCACGTGATGACGTTATCAATGACTTTTTAAATAGAAATGTGAGTCATGCGATACCTCCTTTAAAAGGTCTTTTAATTATCTAGCCAACCATATCAACAAGTTTAAGTAATTTAGTTTTGTTTCCTGTCAAACATTTCTATTATTGCAGTATTCTTATTTATTAAATACAACTACATTTAAAACTAATGCTCAAATTGACAACCTTCAGCTATGTTACAGTGAGAAAGACAAACAGTGACATCTTTTCGAGCTTTTTCTGTAACTTCTGGAGTTATTTGTGCCATCTTGATGGGTATGCGTTCTTTGAGTTGTAATTTTATAAATATTTTGTTGATATGACGATTTGAACACGCACTCTGGACAGCTGAGATCATCAAACAACTTTTTTCAGCGAGGGTATGCAGCCACCTAAGACATCAGCTGGACCTCCTGCTGTTATTTGCCTAGCTAGAATGCCATTCACAACGAGCAGAAGTCAGCTGGACACATTCATCGGATACCGTCTGCTGCAGTGAACAATGCTAAAAAGCCAAGTTTAATAACAATTCTCATTTACATCTACATGTCACCACAAAAGCACGTACCTCATTTTCCAAAATTATAGTATAATTCTATAGGTCAATTCTGGCACTTCCACGGAACCTTCTGTACAGTTTCTCTATCGTTACTTCAATAAAATTCTCTGCATTCTATTCATTCAAATGATAGTTTTTTTTCCAAAGTGACAGGAACGCGTTGACATTTCACAATGCTCACGATACTGCGCTTTCAAGGTAACCGCGTTTGTGCACACCTCTAACAAATAATGCGACCAATTGCAATAAACTATATTCTTTTCCAAACAACGATCAATCATTGTCCAGCCTTCTCAAAGCATTCACTTGCATCAACCAAGTTTCAAAATATATGGAAACACTGTTATTAACTATAACAGTATAACTGATATTGTTTAATATCGAACAATGGCTAATTTTCACAAAATTCACTGTAGCAAAACTGTTTGTTTGCATGCCAACTTGCACCGCCATCTTCTTACGGGTAAGCATACAACCCTAGTTTTCCGCAGCCTGCTTTTGTCGGTCGCATACATCCATGGTCTATGCTGACCGGATGCGTGCAGCAACTTCTTCTGCAGCCTGCTTTAGTCGCTCATCCATATATATGGCCTATGTTGACCGAATGCGTTCAGCAACTGCTTCCGCAGCATGCTTTGAGTGTTTTTGCACATCCATGGGGTATGCTGGCCAAACACGTGCACATTTTCCCTTGCATGCAGTCCACACATCGCCACCTTTCTTTGGTGCACCAGCTATTGGACCTGCATGCGACCATGTATATTCACATATGAATATGCATCGCCTTCTTCTGGCACATATTTAATTTCACCTGCATGCGTTTCATATTTTTAGACATAGCCGCCTTGTTCTAGGGTCTGTTGTAAATCTGCATGTCAGGCACCTACGTTTTCGTGCAATCATGCACCACCGCCTCGCTCTGGTGCATTTTTTGTTTTTCCGTATGCAGTTATGCACGTCTACCGACATTCAGGTATCGCCACTTTTTATGGTGAATCTGATGTTGTACCTACATGTCACTGATGTACATTTTCGTGCAAACATGCACTACCGCCTCGTTTTAACGCACTTTTGTCTCCCCTGCATGCAGCTCACATGCATCCATTGGCGTTCCTACACACCGCCTGCTTCTGGCTTCTGGTGTATTCCGAACCTGCACGTCAGCCATCGTGCAAACATGCCGCCTTATTCTGGCGCAACTTTTATTTTACGGCCACTTCCCACTCGTGCTCGGTCACTTTTCGACCCTTGCACATCTGCAGTTGCATCCACAACCTGCTCTTGCTACCGAAGTGCCTCCATACCCTACGCTGATCCAGTACGTGCAGCAAACCCCCTTGTGCTCGGTCACAGGTCGACCATGGCATTTCCGCAGTTGCAACCGCAACCAGCTTTTGCTGCCCACGTGCCTCCATGGCCTACGCTGGTCCGTTAAGTGCAGTAAACCATTCTGCTCGGTCACATGTCGACATCACACATCCGCAGTTGCAAACATACTTAAACCGTTTTAAGTATGTTAACACACAAATAACTACATGTCACTGGAAGACATTGCCGAGGCAGTCAGTTGTATTTGGCTGATCCCGAGTATTTTTTAGATCAACAAAGCTTCCACGCTTCCATGTGTGTTCCGTTATTCGTTATTTTAGTACTGTTTTTGTTACCTTTTATTATTGTTATTGTTATCAGTTTTTGTTATTAGTATTTTAAGGATTGTTGAAAAACTTCAGGAGATTTTGTTGCTAAATATAATCCTGCTACTTTTTCCGGGGTTATATTATATTTCCTACCTGGTCTCTCTCTCTCTACTTTTTATTTTGGACGGGGGGGGGGAGAAGTAATGTTGTGATCGCATCGCCTATATTTAGTTGTTAAGGCGGCGATCCAACAAGGTATAAAACAAGTTATTAAAATATCGTGCACCGTTAACAGGAATTTTATTCAGTGCTTCGTATATAAGATATACATTTATAATATATCGAATTACTTACATACAACCCTATGAAGTAACATCTCTTAATAGTACTATCAGAGAAATAATTTTATTAAAACCGACACTCCCATCTTGACATAGATTACCAGATATAATGATAAAAGAAGCAGATGTAAGAAACCATATTTTAATTTCAAAAATTTTAATTTGAAACAACTTTCCGTTCTAATAACTTCTATTAATGAGCTGTTCTACTCTGGAAGAAGTAATATTATATAAGTCGACAGAATTCCCAGAACCAAGCATCAAACCAACTACCTAGAGAATGAGAGACATTTTGTGTAGTTATTTTTATCGGACGTTTCTTCTCCTTTTCATTGAGGCTTCCAAATCGATTCTTCCACTATGCGCTTCCAACCTTCTCCGACTATTTTATTTGAACTTTAGACTCCGAATCGGCTTTTTTACTGCTGCAATTAAAATTTAAGTGAGCTGTGAACTTTTGAAGAAGATTAATCAAGTTGAAAACTTAACGTTACTATAAAATATTACGTTGGGGTTCCACTGTTACAGAACTTCCAGGCAAACTTCATCCCGGAATTTATTTGTTACCCCGGTCGTCGAATCACGAATTCAAGAAGCATGTCACTTACTTTCAAGCAAATTAAATGGGTGAATATGTAAAACGTCAGGCTGGAGAAGGTAGTTTTCTCTTGAAATTTTTGGAATGCGAAATATGAGATATATTTGCCTCCATTTTTAAAGCCAGCGATATAAAAGCTAAACTCATTTTGTCCTGTGCAAAGTAATAACTGACTGGTGTTGTCTATACTGTTTAACTGAATCAGATACATACATAAAAGCTGGAAGGTTGAAAAATGCCCTGCAACAAGGCTTTCGAAATGAGCACAGAAAATTGTATGGATTCGTGCTGTTGAAATACCTAAATGGTGTTGGGTTTTACGAAAGGCTGCATCTGCACTGCTGTCAATGAATAATGCATTAGCGTTTTAAATGATTTCCCAGTCTTTAGTGAGGCATGTGTGGGAAATTTTCTTGACAAAGTAAAAGCTTTTCAGTGTGTCCGCCAGAACGTGTTGTTCAAATTGTCAAATTTTGTGATATGTCACATGCCACTTAATGTTCAAGATTGAAGAGAAATTGTGGAAGTGCTAATTCTGATACCTGTAATTGCTTCTTTGTAAATTGTGCTATAAATATTTTCACTACAATCGATTTGAAACGACAAAAACTAAAGGTTGTGATTGTACAATAATGAAGTCGATTTGAGTGCGAAGATGTATTTCCAGGATTCGTATTACAGACACTTACTCTAAATGCTATAGAATATGGGGCTGTTGACATTATTACGATTAGCAAAATTTAATGTAAAGTTTATCACTGAAGCTGACGTATATAAAATGTGTCGTACGAGTATATCAATATAAATCTGAGGAGGCCTTGAATATGATTATTTTTACCAATGTGCCAAGTATTTAGTTACAAAAAGTTACTAATATCAAAATGACACTGACATTTTATATATAAAAAAATGCTTCTGTTATAGCAAATCCATTCGTGGCACCTTGCTGGACTGGAGGGATGAATTACTTTGTTTTTAACTTTAATCCAGTTGACTTTAGTAATTTTTTGCTACCAACTGTCTGTTACACCGTTAAAATACCTGAAAATACAATTCATCTAATAAATAAAGGAAAATTTTATAAAGAAAAGTTCTGACTCACTCATCAACGTCCAGCCCAAATCCTTGGATCTAGAAAGCTAAATTTTGCATAGAGGTTTCCTTTATAATGTATACAAGGAATAAAGAAGGATATTTCGAAATTCAACCCCTAAAGGAGTAAAATGGGGGTTTCAATTTTGTATGGAAAAATAATATTAAATAGACATTTCGACTTGAAACTTCGTAGGAGTACTCCTAAAAACAAATACGCAAACACGTATTTCGTGATTTTCCGAAAATCAATCCCATAAGGGGTGAAATGGGGTAAATACGCTTAAAAATCGATATGGGTGTCATTATTGAGGTTTTTTGGAACGTTGATTACGAAAACGGCATTTATTTTTAAGTCCAAAACGGTGGACATGACATAAAATTAAAACCCTATAGTGGTGAAACAGGGTTTCAGAGACAAATTAATTTTGGGCAGAACAACGTTTGCCGGGTCAGCAAGTCCAGATATAAAAGAGATTTCCAGTCGTAAAGACTTTTATAAGAGCATATTACCTTTATAATATGTTCCCTACATGCTTTTATCAATTTAGTCTAACGAAAGCACGGGACAAAGTTAAATCAAATCGCTCACAGCAAAAGATCTCATAGTAACTGTTACAGTACAGACACGACGTTACGACAACGTGCCAGCTCATACAAAAAGCCACGAAAAATCCAGACGACTAACGCGTACGATATCTCTTAAAATCTGGAAAGTAACTCACATAGGACCGCTGCCCAGCCCGTCACAAGAGATGCCGGCCAATCTACAGTGGAGCGAGGAGTGATCCAACACGAGATAACACCAGGGCAACGGCGTAATAAACGTAAACAGATCTAAATAGATTGAGAGCCAATTCCATCACGATAAACGAGAAAGCACAGGTAAACCTACTGAGGAACCTGGAAGCAAGTGAGCCTACCTTTCTACTCTACACTTGGCAAAATCCCAAAAGCTGAACGGGGTAGGGTATGCGTGCAGCCTTGTGACTCCCCGGAACCGGCGACTGGAGCACTCGAACCAACCTTGACTCCTACAACTTCGTTCAGGATCTGCTTTACATTAATCTTACACTACAGACTGCTTAACGTAAAACTCGGCATGCAACACAAAAAGAAAATACAACGATAGCGTTTAACAAATAGGTGTATTGTTCTTACACAGAAATAGGGTTATGGACAGTAATTAGTACACAAAATAGGATTGCTGGCATTAATTATTACGCAAATATGATTGTTTCCACTCAACCATACACAAAATATAGTTACAGACATCAATTAGTACATGAAATATAATTGCTGGCTTTAATTAGTACTCAAATATGTTGGGTAACATTTATTATTACGCAAAACATGATTACTGGCTTTAAGTAGTACTCAAAAATTATTGCTGGCATTAATTATTACGCAAAATACGGTTGCTGGCATTAATTATTACGCAGAATATGATGGCTGGCATTGGTTAGCGCACAAATATGGTTGCTGCCATTAAATAGTACACAAAATATGATTGCTGACATTAGTTAGTATACAAAATATGATTACTGGCATTGATTAGTGTGTGTGATATGATTCCCGCCATTAAATAGTACACAAATAGGATTGCCAGCATTAATTAGTGCGCGAAATATGGTAACTGCCATTAAATAGTACACAAAATACCTTATTAACTTTACCTGCGGCGGTCGAACGAGTCCAGCCTGCAGCACAGCGGTGTCACAAGGCATTCGAAACGGGTGAGATGCTCTAACAAGCGTAGGGGTTGATGATGAGGGCCCACAGTTTCCTTCACAGAGCTCACGATGCGGCCACAAATGACGACAAGGCCCGCATGAGAAAGATGGCAAAAGGCACGCTCTCGAGTTTGATCCCACAGAAGTGGTCATATTACCCGACGGCTGACGATACAACAGAGAAGCGTTTGGCCAAGACGACAGGGTCAACATCAACACTCGACTTGCTCGTGTCGAGTCTCGGAACGTTCTCCAAAACCGAGCGAAAACCATTCATTCCCTCTCTCTTGCACTCATAGCCTGGAGTTTTTAATTCAAAGCTAGAAAACACGTTGGTATCCAAGTTCGCAACAGTTGCGAGGCCATAAAAAGTACACGTGTGCAGCCAGACACCCCGAAGTGGTTTCACAACTACGTGACATTATAATGCTAAATCCTCTATAAAACTCAATACATTTAAATTTAAGCGAAAAAATATGAAAATCCTATATACACATGGGGTCTTAATTTAGAAAAATAGGTAAATAACTCGTACATTCGTACAATCTGTACTAGGTTTTTTCGGTAAATACTCACCCAGAAACAATATATCTGCAACTGATTATGCAATTGCAATTAAATTTTGGTATCTATTAGAGGAGACCTTAATGCGCATACTTGCCAAGCCGTGTCGCCCTGTAGCTATTCTGCCGACTGCAATAATAGCTGCCCTGTGTTCGTCACATTTCCAAATTCTTCACAATGACAACATACTACTTATGTGTAGGCGATTAATTATAGATCTACGGCTATGACCTTAGGATAAAAAGGCAGTTTTCTTAGTATAAAACTGTTCTGTTTCAAATTTTTAAACTACTGCGGGAATATTCGGCGTACACGCCTATAATGTCGCCCCGTAAACGAAGAATGTGACGCGAAGGCGACCAGAAAATGGGGCCTCTCGCGGTTTAGAGAAGAATCAGTTGCCGGCAACAGAGTTGGACGTGGGAACGCAGCGCTCCTGTCTTACGTATTATACGCGTTGTGGTATCAGTGAAGTTATTTAGTGCTATTCGTGAATAATCGGTATAATAGCATCTCAGATCTGCTTAACTCTGTTGACCGATTTCGCTCCGTGGACCATTTTTTTCACCGGACGCCAACAAACTAAAATCGAATTTTTTGCACTCGCAAAACCATAAATAATTCTCGGCTTCGCTACGTGCCCCAAGTTAGAATTCCCGTTTTCTTTTTGTCCTTGTCTTCGACGGTCACTTGTGCTGTTTTGACAGAGTTACTCATGCTTCGAGTCGCAATTCCCGTATTTCTGTCGTCCTAACCAACATCTCTGAGCATCAATTGTGACCCATGTCTGGAGAAAGCCCTTAAGTCCCATCAAGTGTGCCTTCAGGGAGTTTGTAACGTTTGCCTGCAGATCAAATTTGTATTTCCGAATATTAATATAATATTTAAATTTGATCCTTGTCCGACCTCACGTTATCGTAATCTCCGTAATGTCAATGCACGAGGCGATAAGCAGAGCGCAGTGACCGACGTCACGTAAGTACAAAAGTGCGTCGCGCGCTGTTTCTCCCCACTTTTAGAAGCGCTCGAAGTCGCATAAAACCAACGGCGGAGCCGATTCCGAGGCAGATTTTCCCAGAGAGACACAGAGATCCGAACCTACTTCCACAGCTCTACTTCCATCCCAGTTCCAGATCCCAGTTCCACCTGCCCGCATCCCTGTTCCTGCCAAGAAATCCAGATTCTCCTGGAACCAGACTATTTTCCTGAAAAACCGATTCCCGACTTGTTACCGTTGTTTAATTATCCCAGGCTTTAGTCGATTTGGTGGCAAGACATACCTTGCATCCTTAGCGCTAAAGTTATTAATAATTAACATTACTAATTATCCCAGGCTTTAGTTGATTTGGTGGCAAGATATACATTGCGTCCTTAGCGCTAAAGTTATTAATAGTTAACATTACTAATTATCCCAGGCTTTAGTCGATTTGGTGGCAAGACATACATTGCGTCCTTAGCGCTAAAGTTATTAATAGTTAACATTACTAATTATCCCAGGCTTTAGTCGATTTGGTGGCAAGACATACATTGCGTCCTTAGCGCTAAAGTTATTAATAATTAACATTACTAAGTGTCCCAAGCTTTAACTGATTTGGTGGCATCGCATCCTTGTCGTTAAAGTTATTAACAATTAAGACCCGAAATCTAGTTGAATTAATTAATTAATTATCCCAGACTTTGGTTGAGTTGGCGGCGGATCTTGCGCCCTTTTCACTAAGATCAATTGTTAATATTTCCCGAATCCGATCGAGAGGAACACTTCCACGAAGTCCTCTACCCGACCGCCCAGACTACTATTTAACCAGCCCTAAGAGGAAGCTCTAATATTCCTCGTCAATAGCTGTCACTAGGCCCGAGTTTTAGTTCGAGAACATTGTAATTCGATTCCCCGGCTATCAGCCCAAATTCCAGCTAATAATACAGGCGATTACGTGGCTTGCTATTAATCACTTTGAATACAGAACCAGTTACCTACCTCAAAGTCTTCCACGGCGCTGTAGGCATCCGCACTACCTGGGGAACCGTTTTCAGAGAGCCGAAGGCCGGAAAAGAAATCTGGCACAGTAAGAACTTGTAACTCCCGGGGTCCGCCGCGGATCTCTGTGGAAATTTGCACCGAGGTTCAGGCAATAATCGTACCTGCCCGTGTAGGTGAGAAAATCCATTATTTGTATCAAATTGGCTTCTGTTTTCTCAGTAAAAACGTAAACACCACGAGGCGCTTGACAGCAGCTGACAGTAAACCCGGACCTACTCGAGACGATCTCCGAAGGCACAAGGCGGCCCCGAACGTGTTCAAAATTCAAACCTACAACCCTGGAAGTTAGACCGTGCGTCTTTCCAGCGGCGTATAACTGGTTGCTGACCAGGCCAGGGATACAGCGTCCGTTATTCCAGAAGATTGTTTATTTGCCAATAATATACAACTCAGTTATTTGTAATAAACATAGATCAGTAGAATAAACATTTTAAAAGTTTGTTGTTGATATTTATGCTACGCTGTGATACATATCTGAAAGAACCAAATAATTCTCCGACTTATTTTGAGCTATCCGAGGTGTAAGATTGTAAATAAGCTCTATGAGAGGGCTAGCATTACAAATTGGCGCCCGAGCAGGGACCTAGTCAGATATGTACATAGTTTAGCAAATATCATCAGCTCCCGTGTCTAGATGACCAGATGGCGCCCGAGCCCAGTAAACTCTAAAAAATACCGAACCAGTAAATTTTGTTGTAATTTAAATAATGCACAAAACCTGTTACAGCCTAGCCGTCCAGGGGAATCTACCAGAGCCCAGAAACCGAGATGTCCCAGTCTAGAATTCCCAGATACCCGTCCAGCTCCTGTCCTTTCCAGATAAAATCCTGTCTAGATCCTGTCTAGTCCAGAAAGTCCTTCTGCGACCCTCAAGGGCCAGCGGCTTCACTGCTGGTACGGGATTTTGCGTCCCCGAGGTGCCTTAGCTAATTTTCCGACAATACTACGGACCGTCCAGGACAGCCCAGATGTCCGCCCGCGTAGTACCGTCTTCCGTGTCCCGTCCAAAGAAATCCGCAGTCCGCAGTCCGCCTGAGAGACAATCCTGATGTCTCGTCCGTGGAAATTCCGCAGGTACCCGTGTAAGCACCTGGTGCGCCTGGAAATTGATGCATGTTAGTTTAGAATGCGCTCCAGAGAATGTAAGTATACATGATTTCCGAATGTAAGTCCGAATGCCGCCCTAGTTAGTGCGAATGAATTCCCCTGTTATTCTTCCTTTTGGAGCGTGCTCTCTGTCCCCGTAAACCCGGATTGTGGCAGGAGATAGTAGACGATTAGTCGAAGCTTGAAGGAGTGAATGTGATTTCCCGTACCAGAATCCTGAGTCCTGTATACCGTTGTCTCGAAGACTACATGCTGATTTCCACAGCAGCCGCAATTTTCCCGATGAAATAGTTTTGTGTGAATGCCTGTCGATACCGCGACGGCGTTTGAAAGGCTATCCGGCAGCCTGGATGTTTTCTTGTATGAATGCTCGTCGATACCGCGACGACGTTTGAAACTCTTCGCTTGAGGTCATTTGCAAGCTGAGACCGCAGTTTTGCAACCGCCTGATGAGTTTGTGTGTGCACTCCTTGAACGTGTCATTTCGCCCCAGTGCCTATAAGAAGCGCGCGTTCACTCCGTCGAGTGCACATTTTTGTGCAATAGAATACACCCCATGAAATGGCATCCAGGCCATTGCCAGGAATACATAATCCCAGTATGAATGTGAATGATATCCTGAAGAACCGGTAGATCGAAACCGCGATCACTGCCCTGTCCTGTATATTGCATGTGTATCTCGTATGTAATTTTTCTCCGCAGATATATCCGGACTGAATATAGGTTGAAACCGCAACCTCACTATTCAACTAGCAAGTTTTGAGTTAATATTTTACTCGTCCTGTAAATATTGTACTCATCCCTTATATATTTTTCAAAGAAACACCCGGTAAAATTTTACGCATCCTGTATATAGATATCCTGATTGAAGATAGGTTGAAACCGCAACCTCATCCCTATTCAACTAGCAAGTTTAGAGTTAAAATTTTACTCGACCTGTATATAATTTCACTTATACTGTGTATAGTTCCCGATGAAATGCCCGTTAAAATTCTAGTACCCGCGCGTTTCCTAGCATGAATGTTTTATGTGTCCCGTCCGAATAATCACTAGATCTCCAGGCGATTCCCTGTATTGTTTTGAGAGCCTCGTTGAAGAAGTTACCCACCGAGCTTCGGTCTCCATCGAGGACACCGGCATATGTAACGTTTGCCTGCAGATCAAATTTGTATTTCCGAATATTAATATAATATTTAAATTTGATCCTTGTCCGACCTCACGTTATCGTAATCTCCGTAATGTCAATGCACGAGGCGATAAGCAGAGCGCAGTGACCGACGTCACGTAAGTACAAAAGTGCGTCGCGCGCTGTTTCTCCCCACTTTTAGAAGCGCTCGAAGTCGCATAAAACCAACGGCGGAGCCGATTCCGAGGCAGATTTTCCCAGAGAGACACAGAGATCCGAACCTACTTCCCCAGCTCTACTTCCATCCCAGTTCCAGATCCCAGTTCCACCTGCCCGCATCCCTGTTCCTGCCAAGAAATCCAGATTCTCCTGGAACCAGACTATTTTCCTGAAAAACCGATTCCCGACTTGTTACCGTTGTTTAATTATCCCAGGCTTTAGTCGATTTGGTGGCAAGACATACCTTGCATCCTTAGCGCTAAAGTTATTAATAATTAACATTACTAATTATCCCAGGCTTTAGTTGATTTGGTGGCAAGATATACATTGCGTCCTTAGCGCTAAAGTTATTAATAGTTAACATTACTAATTATCCCAGGCTTTAGTCGATTTGGTGGCAAGACATACATTGCGTCCTTAGCGCTAAAGTTATTAATAGTTAACATTACTAATTATCCCAGGCTTTAGTCGATTTGGTGGCAAGACATACATTGCGTCCTTAGCGCTAAAGTTATTAATAATTAACATTACTAAGTGTCCCAAGCTTTAACTGATTTGGTGGCATCGCATCCTTGTCGTTAAAGTTATTAACAATTAAGACCCGAAATCTAGTTGAATTAATTAATTAATTATCCCAGACTTTGGTTGAGTTGGCGGCGGATCTTGCGCCCTTTTCACTAAGATCAATTGTTAATATTTCCCGAATCCGATCGAGAGGAACACTTCCACGAAGTCCTCTACCCGACCGCCCAGACTACTATTTAACCAGCCCTAAGAGGAAGCTCTAATATTCCTCGTCAATAGCTGTCACTAGGCCCGAGTTTTAGTTCGAGAACATTGTAATTCGATTCCCCGGCTATCAGCCCAAATTCCAGCTAATAATACAGGCGATTACGTGGCTTGCTATTAATCACTTTGAATACAGAACCAGTTACCTACCTCAAAGTCTTCCACGGCGCTGTAGGCATCCGCACTACCTGGGGAACCGTTTTCAGAGAGCCGAAGGCCGGAAAAGAAATCTGGCACAGTAAGAACTTGTAACTCCCGGGGTCCGCCGCGGATCTCTGTGGAAATTTGCACCGAGGTTCAGGCAATAATCGTACCTGCCCGTGTAGGTGAGAAAATCCATTATTTGTATCAAATTGGCTTCTGTTTTCTCAGTAAAAACGTAAACACCACGAGGCGCTTGACAGCAGCTGACAGTAAACCCGGACCTACTCGAGACGATCTCCGAAGGCACAAGGCGGCCCCGAACGTGTTCAAAATTCAAACCTACAACCCTGGAAGTTAGACCGTGCGTCTTTCCAGCGGCGTATAACTGGTTGCTGACCAGGCCAGGGATACAGCGTCCGTTATTCCAGAAGATTGTTTATTTGCCAATAATATACAACTCAGTTATTTGTAATAAACATAGATCAGTAGAATAAACATTTTAAAAGTTTGTTGTTGATATTTATGCTACGCTGTGATACATATCTGAAAGAACCAAATAATTCTCCGACTTATTTTGAGCTATCCGAGGTGTAAGATTGTAAATAAGCTCTATGAGAGGGCTAGCATTACAAGTTGAAACCCTCTTAACATCGCTACTTCAAGCTTCAAGTTTGCTGTGTCTCGGTGTTGTTGACATCTTGAGATAAATACTTTCAATCTCTTCTTCTGCAGAGCTTGAAGTTCATACTTGTTTACATCTTCTAGTACTTACAGCTTACCTACAGTGTGGTGACAATTACCGCATTATATGTGTGCTACGTTGTAGGTCTCCACCAACTAATAAAAAAGTATAATATAATTTATTATTTATTTGAAAATCGATGAAAAAAATAAATAGGAAGATGCAGAAGTGTGAACGTAGAAAGTGAAACATTTATTTTGTTAAGTCGTAAGAATAATAATAATTTTTTGATAAAAACTTAGATTTCAACTATTTTTGTGATTCTCGGAAACCTTTCGAATAACTTTTTTCAAGAAAACTAGCTCTACTGTGATTTCTCAATTTTTCATATCTATTTTTGATCTCAATAGGATAGTGACTTGCAATAAAATTATTTTATTTCATTTTGGAAGCATAATCTTGTTTACTGGCCCTCGATAGCGGAAATAAAATGGCTATAAAGTTGCTAAGCAGTAAAACAAGCACCAACAATGTAGTATAGCGACACCAGCAATATGAATAAAAACTATAGCACACTAAAAATTTACAGAGCCAGCACAACGATGGCGCAGCAGTCTGTAGCCAAAATACCGAGTCTTTGACTTTAGCCCATTTTGAGAACCAAACTAAAATAAAACTTTGTATGTACGACGTGTCTGATCACGATTATAGTACTCAGGCAATGTAAAGGTCTCTGCTTCGCGTCGTGCTTTATATATTTCCTCGTGCTATAATCTATTAATTATGCCCTTAATAAATAAATAACTATCAAATTTTAAAAATAACTACCTCAACGGGTAGTACCGTATTATCAAAAACTTTTATTTTCTAGAAGGCTGTGGAATTGTTTCTTTTAACATTTATGTTGGCAGCCGTTGTGACATTGGCATTTTACATCTAACGGTTTAGGGTTATATTAGTAATATCATTTTAACAAATACAACATTTCTGCTAAATACATAAAAATGTTAATAACAAAAACAACTACAAATGTTTAAAGTGATTTCCTCCATTTTCCATAGACTGCACAGCTTCGTGTTCAGTATTAAATATTCTGTAAAAGTCACTCTGTTAAAATTGTATACATTATTAAGTATCCTTACGCATCACTGCCAACATAAATTAAGTCTTAAAAAATTCACAGACCTCTAGAGGATAAAAGTTTTGGATCATACGGTATAACTGACTAAATTTGAAGTTGATCATGAAATAAAACAGCAAGGTGAGAATTGAAACACACTGTATATGCATGTAATTAGGAGTAAATCGGAGAGATAAAAAACTGATCCTCAGCGGGCTGTGGAAATTCAAATGTATGAATAATATATTGGTGGCACTGTAAATATGTCAAATTCCAGCTTAGCAAAACCTAACCTGCTAACCTCGAATTTGACATAAACTTACAGTGCCACCAACATATTATTCATACATTAGAATTTCCACAGCCCGCTGAGGATCAAATCCCCCCCCCCCTCTCTCATCAGGAAGGGCTTCAAATATTCTGAATAAGGTAGTTGGATTATAACCAGCCTACTAGATTTGATAAAGTGTATCTTATAATCGTATAAACCTTAGTTAGTAATAAGCTACATAGCAAACAGTGTCCGCTGAATAGGGATATTCTGCCCTGTACTCTTGTGTGAATTCATTATACCTTTTTGTTTTCACATTGTATTTGCCTGTACTCTGTATTACTTTAACAACGACCTATTTGCAGAAGTCATTTCTTTCTCGATTAGGGAATACCAATCATCTCTGGCGGTGAGACTCAGTGGTGCCCGAGTAATATTAATAACTCGAAATATATATAATAAATAACTCTGAATTGATATAGACAAAAACATCAACGCTTTCAGAATTGTACCGCGGCCGTATCTCACTGCAGCTGTCGAGAGGTTTGGTTTGATTATTTCTCCTAAACCTATTTTGAAAGATAGCAAACCCCAAGCAGAAGAAAAACTAAAGAAATCTCATCGAAGTAGGAGCAATGTCAGACATTGCTCGCTGTTTTTGACAACATAAATGTTGGTCGCCATTAATAAGCTTCATAAGGTCAAACGATGAATAAGGAATACTTCCTGGGAGTTTTGCGAAGATTAGAGATGCAATGAGCAACAAGAGGCCTCATATCTGAGAAAACGCTAACTGGCGGCTCCAGAAAAACAGGGCATTCGCCTACTCATGTCTTCTTATGCAATATTTTTTAGCCAAACAAGTTATTACTTATGTTCTTCGGCCTCTATACAGCCCTGACATGGCTTTTTGTAGTTTCTGATTGTTCCCAGCTTTGAAATCTCCCTTGGTGGCGGATCAAGAAGAACGCGACGATTGACCATAAAGTAAAAATCTACCAAATTTATGGGGTGAGAAATGTCTATAATAATTAATTGATCCAATTAAATCTAAAATGAGGAAAACCGCAATTACGAACCGAAACTTGAAGCGCGGCGTCTTTTACCTACCTACACTTACTGAATTATTACTTTACTTTGCCCTGGGTTTGCTACCTGATTCAGTCGGTATGCTTATGAGACTCTTTTTTATATTCGCAGAGTGGCTAAGGGCAAGCTAATGTTATTTGAGGCCAACAAATATTGTTTAAGGCCAGCTCATGGACACCTGAAATGTTGTACTCCCCAATGCAAATTTGAATGACCATAAGAAGCTAAACAGTTTACAGTGAAGACATATAATCTGCAAACCAATACACACACAAGAACATACACATAAGTACATGCAAAATACAGCGCTCACACGCTACATATATGAAAATGGTTCAAACAGATACGTAGAATTCATTAATCGGCGCAAAGTTAAATAGCGTGCACTAGTAAACTCAACGCGACGCTGTCCCTTCTTGAACAGGCTCGTAACCGGATACCGGCCTTCGAAAATAGTGCGTGCACGTTGGGATGACGTAACTGCGACGCTCGATCAGCAGATAATTCCCCGTGCTAACAATCACAAGGGTAATGGCTCCTGCTGGTGCAATAACATTTCGCTTGCACGGTGATTATGGTTATTAACTAACCTGGCTTTTGAAGGCTCCCAAGTGTTACAGCTGTATACTAAGGCAGGTGCTTTTCCTATGATGTCGCAACGATAGCTGTTTTCTGACAAGGCTGCAACTGCGGCGGGATTTGGCTGGTTTTTTGGGTACTGGCGTCTCTTTCAGAGGCACAATAAGCCGACGGCGAATAATGCCGGCTACCACACAATATATGCTGCGCTGTTTAGGGCTGTTATTGGTCCGCTTCGTGTTGCTGACAATTCTCTAGTTCGATCAGCGAACTCGCGACAACCCGCACTTGTTAATAATCGGGGTGCGAATCTCTTGATCCGCTCTATTCAATCACTTGGGCGCGAATGCCCTTCTTGCAGGCCTCCGGCGTTGATTCCCATACTGACCGGTTATTCCCGCGCTAAAACTACATTGTTGGTGCATTGTTTCAAGCACTCGTAGCACACCGCACTTATAGTAATTGACTGCGCATACATTAAATATCACTCTATAGTACTAAACTACATGCATAAATACAAGAGCACTTACTGTCAGGCTTCATTGCTGATTATCATATAATGAAGAGATATAATTTGAATAAATGCAGGTGGCACAAATCGACCCGTTTCAAACTCCAAAACTTCCTAGAATGCTGGTTTTAATTCCTTCAAAAATATGGTCTCTCGGAACATATTAAGATTATTTCACACTAAGAATGAGCAGTTAGAATAAATATCAATGCAAATGGCGTTCGCATTGCCAAAATCCTGTGTTAAATTACTTAAGCGGCACGCACATATCAGAATACACGGTGATGGAAGAATTAAGACGTCAAATAAATAGTCACTTGTTAAAATTATTGTAGCAATAGGAGCGTTCGTAAATAAATACAAAAATATAATGCAAATGGCACCAGACAAGCTTTACAATATTTATTTATTTATTTATTTAATTCGCACTCAGCCAACAGCCGTTAGGCCAATTATAGGCGTCGCTGTGCAGTTATGAGGACTTCCAACCCAACTAACGACTGTCATGGTGTTGTATGACCGCCGGGACCAACTTTTTTCCGTGATAGCCGTACCACGAGGCGCCGAGAGATGCAGCCGTGGAACTCCCATCCAAGTTCTGACCAGAGACAGCGTTGCTTAACTCTGCTGATCGAACGTGGACGCTTGTTCAAGCTACACCACTCGGGACCCGCAATAAGGGACCAAAGTATAGTAAACTGTCTTTTGTCGTTACACAACAGCTTTATTTAACGCTTTCGTAAAATGTCCTTTTTCGTAGATTTTATAAGATATAACAAAGTTGCTTCTATAAATTAGATCACTTTCACATCTGTATGTAGAGCAGGTTGCCTATTTCTACTTTGCTTAATTTTTAGGAAGTTTTTCAAATTAGAATTTCGTATTTCGTCATACGCGCTTCTAATGTGACTGCGCAGGCTTCTTTCGGGTTTTTCAAGAATTTTAACACTTGTTTTCCGGTATTCTTAGAAAACAGCTAGCAGCCGGAGGCTTAAGAAACAGACGAATTTTCGTCCTTAAGCCCACCCCAACCTTTGTTAGGGTGCAACTATTATGGTGTATCTACGCGAATTCTTATCCCTGTTGTTAACTCGCATTCCTTTACTGGCTGATGGGCTTCTGCAGGTAAGTACTGCGATCTTATCTGGGCCATGTTTGTATACTCCGCGTCAGTACCACTACACGACCTGCAGCATCTTGGAAAACTCAAGCTCATGTTTTCTTTATTTTACTGTCTTACTTCCACGGCATGGCGTAGCTGTATTCCAGTGATAAACATCGCTAAAAGCTCCATACGTGATTCATCTTGTGCCAGATTGACCAACAGCTTATTTACCGTCAATAGTTATCTGCCCCTTTAGGTGTTAACACCGTGACCTAATTTTAGTGCACAACGTACTGTTGCTCGCAGCTTAAATCAATTAAATAGATTAAACGTGGCCTCAGCAGTTTTTTGTTGATACCATGCATCATAAAATTATTACTGCATTCAGGGTATTATTTAGGATCTTCCTATGAGTGTCCTGTGCATGAACCCAGTCACACCAAGCTCAGCAATAAATAATTATTCTTAAGGATAAAATAAGAAGCTGAGAGTTAGTTCAAACATATGCAAGCTTAATATGTACATTAAAATACATATATGGAAAGATTCCATTGTATTTTCCACGAAGTATCACTTCACTAAACGTTATAGTCCAAAGCATTAACCGCTCAGAATTCGGAAAAGACTCTGGCGCGTTTGTAAATCAATTAAAGTAACAAAGTTCAAGGAATTGGCCATTATATACGCGACTAATTTAATCTGACCCATGACGTTGAGCAAAGACATTTCTTTCTTGGCTAAGCGTAACTTTATCTAATTATAAATGCGCTTAGTTATCCAAAGGCCTTTGCAATAAGCTTGCGTCCGCTATTTATGTTTAAGGACATAGTTTTTTGGAATGCCTAGTCCCCATAAGCAAATAATTAATTCCACTATTTTATTTGCTTATATAACCCCTCATAATATTTTATGTCATAATTTTCTTTTTTTTTAGAATTCCACGAACGCGGTTTAATTTTTATATTTGTGTAAAGTAACTTTCCGCTTTTATTTTAAATATAAGAATTTCGTATGAATTTTTATATTAAAGGCAATTTTTTTAAAATGCAAATAGGTTTTTATTGAACAAATTCCGTATGAGCCAATGCAACCTTTTATATTCATCCAGTTCAATCAGTTCCATCAATTATATTTTAATATACTTGGTACTCATCATTTACCCATTTTTATTTGAAAACAGCTGTGATTGAAATTTTGGCCCGATGACTAGTTGGCTTTTGTAGCACTGTGCTTGAAAAGGTACGTCACACTTCATTCTCTACTCAAAGTGTCAAGTTTTCTGTTTCATACAATTTTTTATTAATATTTATTAATTGATTATAACCTTGTTGATGGAATAACGATCCTAAGTTCTGAATTCACTAGGAAATATTAACATATTATTATCTTATGATGTACCTTTTTAACCAATTTTATTACGATGTCAATGAGGAAGAGATTAAGAGCAAGTTTGAAAAGAACGGAACGAAAAGAAAAGCCTAAACCGCTTTTCAAGAAATATCCCGTCCCAAGAGGTCTTCGCAGCAAAGCCGTACAACTTGTAAAAATTCCAGCACCCATTGAGGGCAAATAACAATCCTGATTATGTGTTCCGTCTCCTAAAAAATGCACCCTCCGACTGCGTTCGATATGCCGCGAAAATTATTTCCTCTACATTGAACGTAAAGCGCTTTATCCTGCTGGAAAGTGTAGGGCTGCTCCGACAACGTTAGGCAGAGAAAGGCGATTTAAAGCGCCCCTACAACTTCTTCTCGACTATAAGAGTTGTCAATTTGACGTATGACCTTTGAGCAAACTATTCCCTCCCATTTTCTGTACTCAATTTTCTCTTTCAAACCCGCCATTGCGAAAACGTCGTTTATAATAAGGGCTGCAAGGGGCGTCAATAAAAATTTCTTGTAAGTAGCATCAGTATTCCCGCGTTCTGCTTTTTCTGATTTTCCCATTCTGCTTCATAAATTTTCATTGTTTCCTCGTTATTGGCCATTCCTTGGCAATGTTCACAGTTTATCGTGTTTAGCGATTTCCAGGTCCTGATGACAATCTTTTCGGGGATAATCGGCAACTTCTTGAAGAGTTTCCTCTGTTCCGGCGCCGCTTTTTATCTGATCATACTTTTATTAAAACAAGTTTTATTGATTAGGGTGGAAGTTACACTCCGTAATTATCTTTGTGTTATTGTTTTTCGGCAACTAACAACCCCGAATGCTACATGCGATAAGAAACATATTAAGTGGTAGTACACGCAGCTCCACCTCTTTGCTAGATGATTTCTAGGACGTTTCGAATTAACTTCGACCATTTTAATTTTCGTTTAATGCTTGAAGTAACATTAATTCGTACCTTAAAATGATTCCAGATATGTTTGAATTTCTATATTGATTGCAGTTTTATAACATCAACATCTTGGAACAATTAATATTATCGCGTTGAACTTCCATAAAGATACTGACCTAATTTAGTTAACATAAGTTATCTAGGGGTGACAGAGTTTTTACTTGTCCTTCAGGTCAATCATTGAAGTTAGTTCCAAATTTTATAAATATAAAATTCAGGAAAAATATTATCGCAGGGATCTGTATTAAGACCGTCATTATTTGTGTAATACGGATATCAATGATTCTTAGTGCTGTATTCACCGGTAAATAAATCAAATAACGAAGTAAATTAACACACTAGTTGTATTATAACATAATCACTGAAACAGGCTAAATTCAATATTACAACGCGCCAGCTTGTAAAGGTACGAAACGGTATTTACGACAAGCCAAGCAATGCTAGACGACTAGCTCGTAAGCGAACTCAAAATCGGGGATGTATTACATTCCGCTGCCCCAGCCCGTTACAAAACAGTTGCCAACTAACTTCAGTGAAGCGAGGGGGGTCCAACACGAGATAACACAGGGCAACGGCCTAATAAACGAAAAGCAGGTCTTAAATGCTATGGAGCCACCACGATTCCTGCAAGGAAAAAATGCATAGGTGAACCCACCGAGGAAAAGTGGAAACATAATGGATTCACCTTTCAACTATAACCTAGACAGTGTGCTGGTCAGCGAGCCAAGTGCAACATCATCGGACCTACCTTTCGAAAAACTCGCCTAAACAGCTGGCCAAACTCTTTTTACACTGAAAAAATACATACACAAATCGCATGCAGAATATCAGAAGAAAACCGCGGTTAAACAAACATGAAATATATTAGCAAAATATTTGAATGAGCAAATAGGTTACATAAAAATACGAAATGGGTTAGTACTCGTAAATGTTAACTATTTAAATTGCGTAACGTCTTAATCTATTAAAACCGCTGTAAATTTGACATCAAATACAGGAATGATTAGTTAACGGTATTAACATTGGAATATTTAAAACACTGGCCCAATTAACAACAATAAAAGACGGTAGTCAACTAAACATCATACAAACCCGACACATACTTCATCTGCTACTACGTAAAGTTGAACAGGCTCATATTATATGACGGTAATGAACTAAACTGACAGGTAAACAACTATAAAAGGTTTAGCAAACGCAAGGATATAAACAATGAATGTTACAAAGATCGCAACGTCACGCAAACTGACTGACACTTCGACGAAACACTCGGTACACTTAAAATTCGCACTGTAAAGCTACTACAATATTACGGTACTCTTAAGAAGCTTGGCTTAGCGGAAATCGACATCCTATGTTGCTGCAAAAGGCTGCGGTTCCAAACACTGCAAAAGACACCTGATGGGGACTGCGCCAAATTAACGGGAAGCTGCTGGCCGACGGGACGGAACCTGGGATAATCAACTGATGAAGGCGAAATTGAAGTCCGCACGGTAAATTGGCAGAACGGCATGAAATGACAAGCGGGAGCTTGGCGAAACATGATTAGCCGATACTGAGATTTCACGGAAAGTCCGCCAAACGACGTGTTAAGGGGCCTGCCACCACACAATAAACGAAATATCAATGACCTACATCGGTAAACAACAACAACACCCAGTTCGCCGGGCGGGAAGCTACCACGTACAGTTCAACAAGTCCATAAAGGTGAAACACCAAACTTGTGTCACATTGACAGGACTTCGGATAACGGGATCAAAACATGCGAAACACACACACGCCGAAGGAACAAACCGGTAGCAGTTAATCACACAATAAACAAACGTAAGGCCTCGCTCGCGCAACCCCGAAAGGTGCGTGGCGGGACAAAAACTTCCAAATTGCTTGTTTCTTCTAGCCACGCCGGATCACAAGTGACAAAAAAGCGCGCAAAAACAGCTCGCATTGAAAACGAGCGGGGGAAAAACCTCGTTCTCGCTCTGTCTAACGCACGGCAACTGTCTTTTATTCTGGCTCTAATACGTACAAGAATTCACGTCGCCAGACGGGTCGATAAGAAACACGTGCGAAGTAGGCCCGAAACAGCAATAACACAGAATGAGTGCTTTTAAAACTGCTGGCTACAAGCGAATAATTCGAAATACCCATATACAGGCGGAATCCTAATTTCTGAATAGAAAAAATACTGCTAAATTAGCCGTACGATCATACAAACTAAAAATGTCCTCACAACACATACAAAAATATTGTATAAACAATTCAAGGGTGGAAATTCTTTTTATACGGTGCTGCCCATTGTCTTATTCTTTCGGAATTTGACAGGCACGTACCTACTCGCTTGTAATCTTTGTTTTTCGGTATTTTTTGTTTGGACCGATGGAAGAACAAACGCATCGGTATTACAGTAAATACCACAACCCCAAACATTAAATAGTATTATACTAAATCGCATTATGAAATTTTTTGGTCATATGACAAGTAATGACAACAGCATGGAAAAACCTGTAGTACCGGTCAAAGTAAAAGGCAAAAGAAGAAGAGAAAGCTCGCAATAGAGATAGACACTACTAAGCTATTTGGAACCAATTTTGAAGGAAATATCAGACCAATATACAACAGATAAAGATGGCGCAATGCTATTAGAAAAGAGACAAACATAAGTGTAAATCGAAAGATGCATCACCACGCATCTGACAAGATGAAATGGATTAAGGAGAAGGATTTTTCTTGTTGTCATTTCCAGTATATAGCTTCAGGGTAGCCCTAGAATGAAATTTTCGGCTTTAGTTTCATTCTGATTTCGCATAACACATTTTTGGTGTATATTTAAAAGCGTCCTCAAAAATCTTCTGAAATTAGACGCACATTGGGTATAATAGTTGTAAGAAATCTAATTGATCTAGCATTTTACGGTATTTGGCTAACGCGGATGTGAGAGAGATCCTCCTTCCTTTCGACACACGTGGCCAGCGAATGTGTGCAGATCAGAGTTATTTTACTGTACTTCGTGCATACCTGGAGTAAGAGCTACCGCTTGTGAGTGTAACTTGTTGAAATATACCATTAATAAAGGTTACTTACTGTTATAAGTTTTAATGCATGATAATTGTAGCTAGTAAACAATCATTAGTTATTTACAAATTGTATTTTTATCATTTTCTCTCATTTGGCGATACTGGCTTTCATTAGCAGCGTTCAATTTCTTTACTTTTTAAAATTTATTTTAATATTTATTTTTTAGTTCTTTAAGCTACACCTGTTTCTATCAAGGCCTTGTCGTGTAACTGAACTCCGCGGTACTTTTTATTTAATGGGTTTTGAATACGAGGTGACACTCATCTTAACTAGAGCTATATACTTCTCCTAATCGATACCGAACACTCTTAATTGGCCAAACCCCTTTTGTGGTTGCAATAAAACTTCGTATACTATTCGTGTATTAACTCGTTTATATTTATTTCTAAGGCAATTATTTGATACTAAACTGTTTATTTCAACCCCGATTCGCTTAACTTTAATTTTCGATTAATGTGTTACAATCAGACCGTTGAATTTAAATAAATACAGTGCTTAGGTTTAGCACTAACTGCTGTTTTCTTGAGTACTTATTATTCTATTTCAGCTTATCTTTCATCGTGTCTCTACTACCCCATATGGTTCTATAGGGTTTCACGGAATGACATAAAATCGAATGCCCTAAACTGTGGTTGATTATAACAATTAAGCAGTTTTATAGTTTTTCTTGCTGAGAACCCTTTCCGATTTTAGTTCGTAGCTCGTCGTTTCTTTATTAGATATTGGACACAAAGCTGGCAAATACTTCTATTTAAATCTAAAAAATTACAAAATCACTACTGGCAAAGATTTGTTTAATATCATAACAGTTTTAAAAGTATAGAGCAAAGCACACTTAGAAATGTTGGCGAACGTAAACAGCGTGAACAAATTCGGAGCGGCTGACAAAGATAACCAATAAAATATTAATATTCTTCGATCAGCCTTCGCAATTCCCAAAGGTTAACGAATCCCTTTTCAGGCAGGAAACATTACAAGGTTTTTTGATGCGTAGGAACCGTTATCGTATACCATTAACTCGGCTTGTTTACATTTTACTGTTTGGGAATATTTTTTTACTTCTCAGTGTGTTGCTTCAAGCTGTTATTGCTGTCAGCAAACATTTTCCGTGTACAATAATAGTTACCCGCCTATTACAGTTATGAATATAAAAGTTAATTGCCATTCGTGCAAGCTAAATTTATGATGTGCAGAACAAAATAAAATTTTATTTTGAAAATTAACAGTTTAGATTATTATTCTTAAAAAATACTATTAATATGTTAAAATAACGACAGGAGTGACGCTTAATAGAAGCCTTCGGAAGAATTGCTGCAGTTAGTTTGACTTAAATTTGAGAATTTGAACAATTCGTGATACGTGTTGTGCTACTAATAATTGTCACAATAAAACTGCTGAATACGTATTAGGACTTTTTTGCTGATTCTAAAACATGTATGCTTGTTCTAATGGAAACTATAACAAAAGTTGAGTCATGAATCGTTTAACTTTTCGACTAACACAATTTGCTCTTGAAGTTCGTCGACTACATTTACTGGTGTTCTTTTTTTAGATAATCCCAAGCGAAACAGTTCAAACCACTTGAATCAAAAGCACGTAAGTTATTAAAAGACCTCCGTAACAATTCAAAAGTTTCATATGCTATGTAAGCTACAGCCGTATCCTGTTTGAAAAATCCTTTTCGGAGATTATCTTCATGCAAATAATTTATAAATGGCTCTAGAATTTTTTGGTGATATTCTTGTCCTGTAATTGTACTACCGAAAAAAGTGGTACAATTAATCTCCTATAAAAATGGGGATTAACGGCACTCCCCATAATAATGTTTTGTAGATTAATGTAATCCTGAAAAATATTTCAAGCGTCAGACGAGAAGGTTTTACTTAGCGTGTGATGGTCGATATTTGCGAAAAACCAGCAGCAAAATTTATTCGTATAATTGGTTGGCCGAAGTTCTTATACCACAATTAAATGATACTCATGCGCATGCAGATCTATTTTAGAATGTTCCATAGGATAGATGTGTCTCTAGTGGCTGTGACGCTAGCACCTACACAAATTCAATTTACTAGTAAATAATGTGATTAGAATTTTAATACCGCTATTACGCCACAATCTGCGCTTGAATCCCCAGTAAGCAAGTACTTGGCGATAAAGATGAAATCCCAGGAGTACGCGTTTATCTAAGCCCAGCGTACTGCTTCTCAATTTTCCCCAGAAGATTGACCAGATATAGCTGCGCAGAAGGATAACAAGCAAAGAAAGCACTTGAGTCCCTGGACCCACCTGGAAAATCCTCCCAGAACTCCCGATCCTCTCATAAACTTGAGTCTTAAATCCGTTCCAAAGATAGCTGGATTCGGTACCTAGAAATAAACTTGAGACCCGCCCTTAAATTATTTGTTTGATTGTCTGCTCCGGTATCATCAAATACCTCCTTGAAACCGCTTTATGTCGTAATTCTGGTCGCCAGATTCGGTATCAGAATACATCCCTCAAAACAGCCTTTAAACTGAACGCTGTGGTTCTAACTTCCCCTACATCGCTACGTATCAGGGCTCCAACGCTACACAACAGAAACGGAAATTTTACGCCTACAAGTAGGCCACAACGAACACACGCATTGATGCGTGCTAGGCGCTCACCAGATTAATTCACTCCCAGAATTATATAAGGGCACAATTTGCTTGTGACGTGGCCACTTTCCTGACCAACGGCGAGCTCTTAGGATTTCCTAGATCTGAAAACAGCCTGGGGTTCGCTGCGGGCTCATTGCGAGCGGCCTTCAGTAGAAATCCGAGGCCAGTTTAACAGCTGCGCTATACGACTCAAGCGCGGGAAGAGCCATAACCACGGTTATTTTCCAAAATTTTGCAGTGTATGTTTGGCTACGAATGTTAACAAAGCCGCAAAGCGCAGCCATATTTAACATTCTAATTGCAGAAACTACCACCCCGAGAAGCAGCGTACAGCTCCAAGTGCCGGTTCTTCGTCAAAACAACTGCAGGTGCGTGAACGTACTGTGGGTTGCCTATATTCCAGGGCAGCCACTAACCCGTATATATGAGATTGTTTAATGCTCGTAATTTAATCCTGTATGCACAGAGAAATATTGAACAAAGTCAATTAAAGCACAGAATTTAAATATTTTATTTAATTGCAATCTAGACAGTAGCTGAAGTTGTTAAATGCATTGGAAATGATAAGCAAGAAGCATAATTAGAGGGATACAGGCTAGCATAAGAAAAGCAGGTTTCAGAAAGATTGAATTTGAAGTTTGAGTAAAAGAAAGATTTAAGATGCTAATATAATATAACTACTATAATAGATAATATGTTTTTCGGACTTTTTCCACTGTCTAAGGTGTAAATCACACAACGTTTCGGGAGCTTTGATCTACTCCCGTCTTCAGGTGTTCCTGGTTAGTCCTGAGAAGAACTGATATTGTACGTTTTTCAACGTAAATTTGTGCCTCCCCCGGGGTTTGAACCCGGGACCGTTGATCGCTGTGATTAATAGACCACTGCCAAAAAATGACACTCAGAGAACTACTATGATAGGTTTGAACATATTTGAAGTCGGACCAAATGTAAGTAAGTAATGCAAAAGGTTGGTTATGTGCATAATGAATATGAGCGTAGAGTTATTAATAAACGTACAAGCCAGTGAAAAGGAAGCAAGCTGAAGGGTAAAGGGTAGCTGGATATCAAAGCAAGATAAGATAGAATTTGCAAAGAGCAATGCAGAACGAGGGCAACTGAAATGAAGGATAATTAGTGACGTGGTTAAAATTCAACTCAAGTGCCAGTGCAATTTAAAACTAAGTATTCATAGCAGAGCAATGATAAATAACAGTTTATGTGACAAGAAAGGACAATTTTAATGTATAAGAAATAAAGACAATTTTTAGTTTTAAGCAACAAGCATGTTAATCAAATTTTATTCTTTTATGTGAAATTGTAACCAAAACTTATTTCCTTTGAACAATATTAGATCGCGGTTACTAGCTAACGCCATGCTCGTTTGTTAAAAAAAAATAATTCCTGTAATGTCAACTTGTGGGCAAATGATGCTCCTGATTTTTGGTGTTTTTATATAATAAAAGTTATTTACAAAGTCTAAAAAGTGTACAAAGTCATTCTACAAGTCACCGGGCATAAGTGGAAGTGTTATTAAAAGTGTCTCCACCGAAAAAGGTTATAAAATTGTGCAAGCCAAGATTGGCGTGGGTTCAGCTCCGACAATCTGGAAATTTCAAACTGCGATACCAATCCATTCCAACATCAGAATACAGGGATCTCAAGTCCTACAGGTCGGGAAGAAGTGTAACAACATCTTAAAAGGAGATTTGGTGCCAAGGAAACGACTTCCAGCAAATAAGGGCGTTGGCGTCACCCCCAGCGGCTCCAGAGTCGAGGTCGGCGATATTTTAAAAGGTACGATTTGGCAGGTTTTTATGTGGTTGAAGTCCGGAAATTCAGGGCACTTTGGGAACACACCTTGCTGAAGAGATTCATCGTGTTGCCGAGCATCCAGATACGTCCAAGTTCCAGAAAATCTGGCGTCACTTGAAAATTCGATTTATGCCAGTATTTGCAGTTTTCACAGGAAGCCAAGACAAAAGATAGTAGCGCGTCGTTTTTACGTCACAACTTGAAACAAAACCAGATGTTGCTAGGCGGGAGATTCGATTGAGTTTACCTGTGGTTTCCTTGCAAATTTCGCTTTTGAATATCAAAATAAAACGCTGTATGCACCCGCGAACCTTTTGTGGTGTACGTCAATTTTGTGAGGTTATAAATTATTGAAGTGAGTAGAGCAGTTGTACTGAAATTTTGAGTATTTGAACTACTCCGAGTTAAATATTCTACAGAATTCTTTTAATATAAAATTCAAATTTGAACCTAACCTGAGATATCAGTCTTGTGTTTTGCCGGAGCAAGCCTATATGATTATTACAATTTGATAAAATATAGAACGGGGCAAATAACCATTTTATTGGAGAGTATAAATACGTTTCATTTTAGTTAGCCTAAGATACTGACAGACAAGTTTTGCATTTTTTAAATTTAATATAAGTTCCCTGAGTATTGAGGTGTTTGCATAATAATACATTGTACATTGTTTAACATTACATAACAATATTTCCTTTTTCTTGTTCTGTGTAAATACCTTGTACAATTAAATTCAATTTAAAACAACTTGACATGTAACATAAAGACCAATAAACATATTCTATTCAAACTATCCTTAATCTATACACTCGAGGTTAAAGCGCACCCTGGCTTCTGAATTATCCATAGAGGCTAGTTAATAAGAAAAAATAAATACGCGTAGTTAACTAGACCAGAGCAAAGCTTAATTTATTCAAATATTACAAACCGCCGGATTGATGTGGATACGTTGGAAATTATTTCTTGAACATTATCAATATTTTCAGCAGTTCTCGTTGTAGATCGGTTACTGCTTTCTTTTCTAGTTGAATATCGTCATAGAATAGTTCAAACCATTGACACAAACTGTTTGTACTCCACTGCCACGTCTGAAAATTTCTCTGGAAATGCTACCATGAACTCCAAAATTGACGACTGCTTCTTCCCATTAACTATTTTTCATGTACAAAAGTATGCCTCAACAACTCTGTAGATTAATATAAATCATTTCTTAATAAAAAGACCAATGTAATTGCTTGTTCAATAATTATTATTATTGACAGTTCTGAAATGCAAGTCATTCATTTGTTTGCTTGTATTAATAAAAGACATTACTAGAGTTTGTATTTGATATACTGGGCATTATGAAGCTATAATAATGCAAAAGCAATCCCTCAAGTATACGAATGATAATTTACTTTAAAACATATTTTTTTAGATCACGTTCGGCATATGCGATCCATCATTTTGAATAGATTGTTATTGTTTATATTATGTATATTATGTTAATTATATCTCCAAATCTGACGGGGACTAATCCAGTAATTTTACCAGTGGCATATTGGCCTAGTTACTGTAACTAAAATAGCGTCCTATTACTCTGAAACAACCTACTATTCTATGCCTGTGTTACGGAGTTATATAATCACAAAAATATTAATAATAAAAGAAAACTTCGAAGAAGAAGAGAAAGAAAAAAAATCAGGTCGATTATATAAAATGAAGCAACGCCAGCGGTACGAAGCTGTAAGCGCGATTTTAGAAGCAAGCCCTCGAGTTTACTTCTCAATCTCCTAATTAAGTTCACCCCGGCTGAGTAAAGTTCGGCTTGAACCAGTTTGCTGCTGAAGACTGGGCCCATTTGCACCTGCTTTCATAATTCCCTTGAATCTGTCACGCTGTCGTTTAAAGTTCTGACAATGCGGAGCCTGCGAAACACAAGCTTCCCTTTGAGTTGCAGCATTTTATTCTAAAAACGAACAATTTCTCAAGCTCAGTTAAAACTTCCTGAATCGTAAAACAGACGCGAAAGCGTAACACCAAGAATGTGTGCTTAGAAGATCTTTTATTATGCAAAATCTTTAGGCTTTGGCTGGCGCAGGCGGGCACTTACAACGCCGGGCGCACTTGGAAATGGAACTTTAAATTAAACCATTACTATCCGTAAACAACTAGGACGTGAGTTACGCTTGTAGATATTTTTCCTTAATCTGGAATCTTTAAGACGGATGCACCAGGGAGCGGCGACTATCGCGTTTGTCTCCGTAAATCAAAAGCAGGAAGCAGCCAAAGGGCTTATTGTGGCCTCGCCTTGTTTCAATGGAAATCGTAAACAGTTAATTAGCATGAATTAAAATGTAATAAGAGTCAATTTACGGCCCAACAAATGCGTTTAAGCTTGAATTGTCGTCATCTAAAGGGCGAGACTGGTAACTGGAAGCAGACACAAAGAAGGAAACTTATCCGGAGAAATGTTTGTGTACTCCAATATCAGCAATAAAAAGGGAAAATTATATTATTTTGTTATTCATAGTCTTCTTCCATCCATTAAAACTTCGGTCTCGAGGGCGTATTTTGCAAAATAAAAGAGCAGCTCTGTGTCGCGCTGCTTCAACGGCTTTGGTTTCGTCTTCGCCTCACCCTCTTTAGGGCTGCATCCCCGGGGACGCGCAACCATCAACGAGTGTCACAGGATATCATAAACGCATGATTTCCAAGGGGACCCCGCTTCAGAATTAGATTGAATATTATTAATGACGACGAAAATTAAATTTAGTTTAATAGCTCAGGATTTCGGCGTGTTTTTTAACCCCACTTAACTCTTTGCCGTTTCGTGATCGATTCTTCTTAAACTAGAAATCGCAGTTCGTCCAGCTAACACATACAAAATGATGTTACAGAAGATTTAAAAATATAATGATTTTCACAAGGCTAATTACGAAAGCACGGATTAATAATGCACAAGAAGGTATCAAAAGGTGGCATGTCGGTGTACACGAAAACGTATGCAATTATTTTCTTAAAATACAGGGTGTTTCATTAATAATTGGAAATATTTTAACTGTAGAATCCTGGGCTCAAAACATTAATATTTAACCCAAATTACTTAGATAAAATGTGACTCCTTACTGAGATACATACTGCCGGTCTTATTAAGGCCACTAATCTCACGTTAACTTTAACTCGCTGTTAAAATAAACGAAAGCCCATCAAAATTTGTTTACTAATGAATAACATGTCATAAGCACTGACGTTTTGATGCGATTTTGTTTATTTTAACAGCGAATTAAAGTTAACGTCAGATTAGTAACCTTTATAAGACCGGCAGTTAGTGTTTTATTTAAAAATTTAAAAATGACTTTCCCCATTACTTTAAAACTATTCGACGTGTACGTATCATATTTGGCAGGAAGTGTAGACACTGTAAACCATGCTAAATTATGTTAAATAAACGTTTCTGGCTACTACCAGAGGCGTACGACAGGGGCAAGTGAGTGGTTGACCCTGTCCAAATTCTAGGCCACTGGCGGAATTGCCACGTTAGCACAATTTTTCGATTCTTTAATACTTTCTATGTAAATAACATACTCTTTCTTCGTAACGATAAAGTCATTATTTTTGGAGATATTTAAAGTTAAACATAAAGCTGAACAGTTATCTTGATTTTAATATGTATTAATTATGTCGGTGTCTTTTGTCATAAGATTACATTTATTACGCAAAAGAAACTTTAATCCGTATTAACAAAAAAACATTATGTTATTTAATGAAATTTATTGAAACGAATTCATAGATGCATTCAAACAAATTGAGGTTCAGAAAAGAACCATTTTGTTATAATCTAAATAAAAGAACAATTTTAATAAATAACATTAAGTTTTTTTTGTTAATACGGATTAAACTTTCATTCGCGTAATAAATGCAATCTTGTGACAAAAAGCACCGACATAATTAATACATATTAAAAACAAAATAACTGTTCAGCTTTATGTTTAACTTTAAATATCTCGAAAAATAATATCTTTATCGTTACGAAGGAAGAGTATGTTATTTACATATAAAGTATTGGAGTAGAATTTGGAAAGGGTCAACCAATCACTTGCCCCTGTCGTACGCCTCTGGTAGCAGCCAGAAACGTTTATTTAACATAATTTAACATGGTTTACAGTGTCTATACTTCCTGCCAGATATGATACGGATACGTCAAATAGTTTTAAAGTAAAGGGGAAAGATCTTTTTTTAAATTTTTAAATAAAACACCCTGTATCTCAGTAAGGAGCCACATTTTATCTAAGTAATTTGGGTTAAATATTAATATTTTGAGTCCAGGATTCTACAGTTAAAATATTTCCAATTATTAATGAAACACCCTGTATACATGGTCATGTGTATGGTTGTATGCACACCTCATCTCTGATTAAGAAAGAATTATAATTCAGTTGAACAACAAATATCACCTATACACCGGCACGGTTCAGTAGTTAGGTATTTTCGCGGTAGGTAGAGATGGAATTTTGTTTTTATGTTTAATAAAATTAAAACTTCCTAGAATCTCTTTCTGACCCTTTGTCAGAATCAGCTGTTAAGTACAGGAGGCTCTCAATAATGTCTAATTTGACATTTTGAGGTTAAACGTGCAATGTTGCCAGTGCTTTCATACTTTGTTTGCCACTAGGCATAATATTAGGGACATCGGCGTCATCGATTCCTATCTGTCAACAAATTGTAATTTATACTAAAGCAAATATTCCGGAGCCGGGGTCGGTAGCTGAGTGGTAAGCATCCTGACTACAGATCTAAGGGTCGCGAGTTCGATTTCCGGTCTCGGTGAGGTTTTCAAAAATTAAAAAAATGCAGATGAAAGCCTCTACAGAATGCCATCATTCGGAAGTGATGTAAAGCCGTGGGTCTCATGTTACTACGATGAGTAGCATATAAAAGATCCCTTGCTAGGGTTGAAACTCCTTAGTCTCGGCAACATTCTAAGTAGGACTTTGACCATACGACCAAAGCAGTCGGTGTTTAAGGTACCTGGTACTCTGCATGACTAGACCTTGTCCATTAACAAACAAACAAATATTCCGATAGTTATTAAACCTGACATAAATTATAAAGGCCTACAGGCATTATAAAGTCGACAGGCCAGACCTCATCGAAACGGAAATCTTTGCCCGGCTTACTGACATTTGGGATGTAAGTATTTATGCATAAAACCTAACTGTTGGTTTAATTTTAGGCGGGACAATTTTGAAATTAAACCTTCTGGGCCACGGCCTAAAAAATGATACATACTATAAAAATTTTACATTTCGGGAAGATTTGCAATGACAGATTTGAGATTATCACTTGAAAAATGAACACTTTACTTTGGCTACACTATTAAAGGACGCGCGTGAAAATTTTGAATTCGATAAGGGGAAAACGACTTTATATTATATTCTAAAATCAATTGGTTATAAATGCAAACATGTGAACAGAAAAATGATGCATCCACAATTACTTATTTGAGGAAATTCTTGCAATTCGTGTACGTGTGCGTGGACGAAACCTGGATTTTTCAAAATGGATCCAGCGTCCGACAATGGGTATACGATCCTGAAATTAAAAGTAATCCGTCTAAAATTAAATAGAAGGGGAAGCGTTTCACTGTTTTGCATGCGGAAACTAAATTTGGGTTTTTAGAAGGATGTGATTTATTATTGAATTCAACTAATAACGATAGGGATTATCACAAAACCATGAACGGGGAGATTTTTCAATATTTGGTGGTTAATCAATTACTTCCTGTTCTGAATACAATTCCTGGTAAATGTGTGGTAATCTTGGACAATGCACTTTATCATTCGGTGCAGTTGGAAAAGTTACCTTCACTTAATTGGAAGAAGGATCAGATGCAGGATTGGTTGATTCAACACAATGCCAAAATTAAGGGCAAAATTACTAAAAAAACATCTTTGGAGTTTAATTCAACCTTTTAGGAAAGACGATAATAAATGTTACGTGACTGACGAATTTTTGAAAGATAATGGTCAAGAGGTTCTTAGATTACCTCCGTACTATTGCCAATACAATCCTATGGAAATGGCATGAGGGTGCTGTAATACTTACTACAACAAACTGTTACAAGGCGATAACGTTATTACGACACTAACAACTAGCCAGTTTGTTACACAACGAAACCGAGTTAACGGCATTAACAATCAGACCCTCAAGCGTGCAAAGCATAACTCATACGCTTGAGAGCCAAACCTATTATCTACAAAATGACTAAGACAAAATCGGGAATCTTGCCAAATACTCAGCCCTAGCCTTCGTTACAAGATGTGCTATAACAAAATGCGCCGACTATTGGGTGCTCAGTGGAGAAAGGTCGTGGTTCTTTACTATCTGAAAGTTAGGGCTGTGCTCTGACACAAAGGGATTAAAGATGTTAAATAACTGAACGCCACTATTTTCTTGACTAAATCGGGAAACAACAATAACAACACAGGTGGGATTACTTTGAAACGTTCATTGAACGATTTCTAATCGACGGAAAAGCACACCGGTAGGTTCCAGAAAGTTATCCAGAAGGCACTAACAAATAGCGGAACACACACAATTAATTCTAAAGCGAAAGCGGAACTATAACATCGTTAAAATGCCCTCCGGTCGCATTATTCTGCGACCGGAGGCAAAAATCACACGTCTTGTTTTGCCCAGAGGCCCGCAGGAAGTTAACTTAACTTAAGCTACGGACTCCGAATGCCACTGCTATTGACGCAAGCGCGCGCCCACGCTTTGTCCTTGTCTAACTTAATCAAAGAACGAGAGCGGTGCGGGATTTTCCAACGAACTGATGCAATGTGCGTTGACAGCTTATTCGAAACTTGGGAAAGCCCCGGGTCATTTGAGGCGCCCGTTTGTCGCCGTTAAAACCATATACGATAAGAGATAGCGTCACTGCAACAATGCATAAAGAACAATGAACACAGAATTCTATGAACTTAATCAGCAGAAAAGAACAAAGCATGAATTTTATAAATGGATTTCGATGAATACAAAGAGGTATGTAACACGTTAGCACCGGAAAATTAAATCTCGATGAATATGCAAGACTGTAATGCGTTAATATTTGAAATGGACCACGCAGAAATAAGTTTTATGGAAATGAATTTTGATAGCATTACTGCAAAATTACGAATTTCTTTACTACGTGACTCGGAAAATGCTAGGATTTGAGGCTAAAGTACCAAAAGTAACTGCTTTAATAGAATTGTTCTAAAAAAGTATATAAATTCTCAACTTTCATCCAAGGATAAGGTTAAGCATTTATGGTTTGAAGCTTTTTCAAAGTGCACCTCCGACATGTGGCAAAATTATTCTGATCATTGTGAAATAATTATTTATACAACAAGTAGCTACAGTGCCACTTTTTTGCTTGCGTAAGAAAGCTTAAGGAATGAGCCGAAGGCGAATTCTTTAAAACTCACAAGTGCAAAAAGAAGCTTTAGATCCGAACTGCATACATGATTTTTTCGAGTAGGTACCACATATTTATGCTAAAAAAGATTAGAATACGTCAACGTCATTTCAAATTGAAAATTCATGTTAGGTATACTTTTCACTGTTTTAAATTGAAAACTCATCACATTTAATAAACAGTTTTGACAGAAGTGTGCAATACAGTGACAGATGTGTGCAATAATAGTATATTACGCAACAAGTTTAGAAAAGTGAAGTTTTACTGAAACCATACTTGGCTGCTTTAAACGGCTACACGAGTTCAGTAAAACCACTCTTCTAACGCGTTGCGTATACTATTTTATCGCATTTCATGAGAAATGTAAAATATTAAATTTTTACATAGAAGTGACACTAAATGTCAAAGCACCAAGCTGAGTAGAACTCGTTTCTATGTACTAAAGCACAATAAGCAGCTCAAGTTGATATTATACGTTTGTCAGTACTGGAGTGTATTTTTGGTGACAACGTAAGTCTATATATAATTCGAGATTAGTAGGTTAGGTTTTCCGTCAATCAAATTTGACATAGATTTACAGTGCCACCAACAATATACTTCGGTACTGCTAAACGTAAGAGAAGTGTAACAAATGCAGAAAAGTACCACATTTTTAAACGATTTTGAATGTAGAAATGTAGTACACTACCAAATGAAATGCGATATAAAGTTTTTATTGCATAGTATGCAATAACAACATGCTTTTGACGTATGGAAAGTGTCAAATAATAGCCTCCTATAGGAAATAGTAGTCGAAAATAGTTATTTATACAACGAGCAGCTAAATTGTCACTTTTTTGCATGTGTGAGAAAGTTTAAAAAATGAGCCGAAGGCGAATTTTTTACATCTCACAAGTGCAAAAAGAAGCTTTAGATACGAGTTGTATACATAATTTTTTGGAGTAGGTACCACATATTTATGCTAAAAAAGATTAGAATACGTCAACGTCATTTCAAATTGAAAATTCATGTTAGGTATACTTTCATTGCTTTAAATTGAAAACACCACATTTAATACACAGTCTTGACAGAAGTGTGCAATAAAGTGACAGATGTGTGCAATAATATTTTATCTACGACCACTACCAAAAGTAGGCCTTTTAGCGCTAGCTCGTTTCACTAAAAGTGACGTTTTATAGTTTACCGTGGTCAAAGAAATCAGCTGTTTACTTTTAGCACATGGGCTAAAAGTAAAGTGAGGTTTTAAACTACAATTTCGAACTGGAAGTGAAGTTGTAAAGTTGCTTCTTGCGTTACAGGTAAAGTGTTTTTGAAATAATTAAAGTATTATGTAATGAATACAGTCAGATGTGGAGTATCAATAATTATATTTCGTAGCTCACCTTGACAGCACTGGCGTGGCAAACAATCGCCCGCGCGGCGTGGCCTACTGTTTATTATGACGTAAATTAAAAGTGTCGCAGATGCAAACTTTTGTTAAATCGATATTTATGGATTAATAAAGGTAAAATTAAGGTTGTAGATAAAATATTCTATGCAACGCGTGCATAAACGGTGACCTTTAGCACTTGTTGCATAAATAGCTATTTATTTACTAGCAACATGATACTGTACATTTTCGTCATAGAAACAAAATATGAAAAGCTACTCCTAACTCCCAAGGAACTTGTCAAATTATTTCTCCCTCAAACTCATGGTAACCATGTAACTACAAATAATGTCTTAGCAACCATACAATGAAGAAATCCTTGATGTTACTTACATATTCTAATTTTAAATGTCATTATGACATTTTGAAATTTCATACTATTCTTACTAATATGCTAGTAAATAAAATATTGTATGCACCACGGGAGATATTCATGTTTAATTAAACATTTTCTAAAATATGTTTTTTTACGGACAAGGTCTAGGCATGCGGAGTACCATCTACCTTAGACACCGACTGCTGTAGTCATATGGCCAAACTCCTTCTTACGATTTTGTCGGGACTAAAAAATTAGAACCCCAGCAATGGATCTTTTACATGCCACACATCGTAGTAACATAAGTGGAATTATAGCATTCTGAAGAGGTTTTCATCCGCATTCTTTTTTATTTTTAAAAACCTCGCCGGTACCGGAGATCCAACTCGCGACCCTTGGATCAGTAGCCACGACGGTTAATCACTGAGTTACCAAGCCCGGCTTCTTTAATATGTAAACATTTATAAAACCCTGCTGGAGCATGTGGTTTGAAAATATCACAAATTCGTTAAAACCCCCCACCACACAAATATTTAACAACTGCTAAATACGTAACGGACAGTAAACTGAGAAATGAAACAAAAGACTTGATAAGCGAAAGGAACGCACAGAAAGGGCTGATGACAAAGACTGAACTGAAAGAACTTAATAAAGAAATAAGAAGGAACGTCAGGAGAGATGTTGCAAAATATAACGAAAGAATTATAAGTGAAACAATAGAAGAAAACAAAGGACCAAAAGTCTTCAGGCGGAAACTTGAAACTGGAAGCAAACAAATCATATGCCTCATGGACGAACAGGGAAAAAGAGTGCAAAACCAAGAAATAGCTCAAGTGTTAGAACGCTTTTACAAAAAATTGTACTCCTCAAAAGCTCCGGAACCAAACCCAAAATCAAGTGACAGAAGGGCACAGTTGACTAGACTCCACCCCGAAGATTTACCACCGATATCTAAATACGAAATAAAAATAGCTACTAAACAAATGAAGTCCAACAAAGCAACTGGGCCCGACGATATAATAATCGAAATGATTAAACACGGAGGCAACAAGATACTGCACCATCTGGAAATGTTGTTTAACCTTTGTCTCGATTCCGGAAAAATCCCCAACTCTTGGAAGAATGCGAATATTGTATTAATTATTAAAAAGGGAAACATAAAAGACCTAAAGAACTATCGCCCGATATCGCTAATATCCCATCTTAGCAAACTGTTCACCACAGTTTTGATGAACAGGATAACGACAAAGCTAGACGATTTTCAACCTCGCGAGCAAGCAGGCTTCAGAAGGGGATTTAGTACTGTAAACCACATCCACACCATAAGGCAACTAATGGAGAAGTCCCACGAGTACAATCAACGTCTATATATGGCATTTATTGATTTTGAGAAGGCCTTCGACACCGTGGAGACATGGGCATTGTTGAATGCACTAAAGCGCTGTAGAATAGACCACCGATACATCCAAATAATAAAAGATATGTACGAAAACTCAACAATAACCATACAAGCAGTCGAAGGAGTAAATGCAGTAGAAATAAAAAGAGGTATAAGGCAGAGAGATTCCATATCACCAAAGTTATTTACGAATCTTTTAGAAGACGTTTTTAAGACACTATCCTGGGACAACACAGGAGTAAACATAAACGGAGAATACTTGTCTAACCTCAGGGTTGCCGATAACATAGTGGTCTTCGCCGAATATATGAATAGGCTGGAGGAAATGATAAGATAATTAATCGAAGCTACAACTAAAGTGGGACTAAATATGAACATCGAAAAGACAAAAATATTGACCAACGCGGATGATGGACGAAGTATACAAATGAACGAGAAAACGATAGAAGTGGTGGACGAATACATATACTTGGATCATAAACTGTCAACAGCAGAACCAACACAAAAAGCCGAAATAAGCAGGAGAATAACACTAGCATGGGCATCATTTAAAAAGCTAAGCCAGCTGTTTAAATCAGAGATACCGTAACATCTTAAAACGAAAGTTTTTAACCAATGTGTTCCTCCAACACTGGCATATGCCTCAGAGACCTGGGTACTAACCAAAACAAACATTGAAAGACTGAAAATAACGCAGAGAAAAATGGAAAGGTCAATGTTGGGTGTACGTCTACAGGACAGGAAGACAAATGAGTGGATTCGAAACAAAACTAGGGTGGAAGACGTAGCTGAAAGCATCGCAAATCTGAAATGGCAATGGGCCGGACATCTGGCCAGAAGGGAAGATGAAAGATGGAGTAGAAGGGTGATGGAATGGCGACCTATGACGGGAAAAAGAAACCGTGGGAGACCCCGAGCTCGATGGAGGGACGACATTATGACAACAGCAGGAACTCGGTGGATGGGAGTTGCCACGGATCGTTCAGAATGGAGGCGTCAAGGGGAGGCGTACATCCAGAAATGGATATAAAAAGCGCTGATAATGATGAAATACATATTTCGACAGCCAAGCTGTCATCATCAGTAGCTACGAAAAACTTACACAGCAAAATGGCAACGGTATGTTCGTGACTAAATCACAAATAGAAGTGGGCGGGTATTCGTTATTAATTTTAGTAAAATAATTATACTCAGAGTATTGATTGTAGAATTAATTATAACTTTCGCCATTCTGTCTTCACCCAATAAAATAAAATAAATAAAAATCTAATAAATTTTAAAATCAACTGCGACACAAAATTGCGTTTGTTATGAACATTTAAAAATTGTTCTTCAAAACTCTCATGTAATTCATTAAATATAAAATGTATGTATTATCTGTAACTTGTTTACCTACCAGATATAATAAACAACATTAAATTCACTACCGCATTATGTGGATGCAACAAGCCCCTACGGTATAAACCCTTGATTGAACTGTAGTTGTCGTTTACGGCAGTGGCCAACTAATTTTTATTACCTACCAGGGGTGCTTATATTTACGTTTATAATTGCCTGGAGACACCGAAACACTTATTCACATGATGGAAATATCTGTCAAAAAACATTTGTACACATATGGTATATAGTTGTATACTATATTTATTTCAATCGCTCGAAATGTTCTACAACGCCAGCAACTCGCCATTGTTAGAAAATGCAATGACCTGCTTTTAACAGTTTTTATGTGGTTAATTGTGCAAAACTGTCAGGAAATCACTCGCAACACATACTACAAAAATAGGAAGGTGATCCATCATGCTAATAGTGGAGGTGTCTTGATACGAAGCAATAAAACCACGTACATTTATTTAAATTGGCGACATGTTTCGAAACCAAAGTGGTTTCATCTTCGGGCCATAATGATCATATGATTAACAATAATGTACATAATAAAGAAATTCACTTACTGGTAGTAGCAGCACGTGTTAAATTTGTAAGTTAAAATGAGTTTAAGTTTAAACGTTGAAGACGAAGTAGGAATAAAATTTAAAAAAACACCACCTTGGAGAATAAAAATTAATTAACCAGCAAACTACGTAATAAAGATCGCTATACTGGTTAATACATCACAATATAAAAATTAAAATTAGAGCAAGTTAGATAGTTGCTAACATTGAAGATGTTAGCACTAAGAATGAATTTTAATACAAAAGTAACTAGATAACAGGTCAAAAAATCCCTAGATTCAATGACACTAAAATTACCAGAGAGGGTCAAAAGGTATAAGAACAAAATGAATACCAAATAGGGCATGAAATCAGCAAGTAAAATACAAACAACTATTTGGTATTAAATAAAATGTAATTGGTATCCAAATCTGTGACTTCATTGAGTCTGAATTCGTTATTATTGGACATAATTTCAAAAATTTCGAGTAAATTCAACAACATACCTCTATTAGCCATATGCAAAATTTTGTAATCTTTATTGGGATCAAAGTTGTGGTTGTATTCCAAAATGTGATTAGCAAAAGCTGATTTATTAGGTTGGTCGATAGTAAAATTGTTGTTCTAGTGCAAGCTGAATTTTCTTTGATTCTTTTTCTGAAAGTACGTCCATATTGACCAATATAAAAGCAGCTGCAAGGCGAACAGTCAAGGCGGTAGACACCAGATCTTTACTATAAAAATCTCTTTACTAGAAAGAACTAGTGTCTACCGTCTTGACTGTTCGTCTCGCAACTGCTTTTATATTGGTCAAACTGGACGTACTTTCAGGAAAAATAATCAAAGAACATGCAGATTGCATTAGAACAACAATTTTACTATCGACCAACCTAATAAATCAGCTTTTGCTAATCACATTTTGGAATACAACCACAACTTTGATCCTAATAAAGATTACAAAATTTTGCATATAACTAATAGAGGTATGTTGTTGAATTTACTCGAAATTTTTGAAATTATGTCCAATAATAACGAATTCAGACTCAATGAAGTCACAGATTTGGATACCAATTACATTTTATTTAATACCAAATAGTTGTTTGTATTTTACTTGCTGACTTCATGCCCTATTTGGTATTCATTTTGTTCTTATACCTTTTGACCCTCTCTGGTAATTTTAGTGTCATTGAATCTAGGGATTTTTTGACCTGTTATCTAGTTACTTTTGTATTAAAATTCATTCTTAGTGCTAACATCTTCAATGTTAGCAACTATTTAACTTGCTCCAATTTTAATTTTATTGTGATGTATGAACCAGTATAACGATCTTTATAACGTAGTTTGCTGGTTAATTAATTTTTCTTCCCCAATCTGGTGTGTTTTTTTGAATTTTATTCCTACCTCGTCTTCAACATTTAAACTTAACCTCATTTTAACCTACAAATTTAAAAGTGCTTCTACTACCAGTAAGTCTCTTCTTCTTGTTTCTTCCTTCTATTATAGGCCAGTGGCGAGTTTTAACCCCAAATTGGTTCTATAAGCCCTCTTTGCCCTTAAGAAGGGTAGGTGGCTAGCCTTGCCCGTCGAAAGTGAGGAAGAGTTCCCTTTTTTATGGGTTAACGACTGCCACAGGTGTTAGCGTGGTAGCCGGTGAGCGTACGATTTTAAAAATCCGTCTAGAGTCCGCTACTACCAATAAGTGAATGTCTTTATTATGTACATTATTGTTAATCATATGCCTCTGTATATGAGCATTATGGCCCGAAGATGAAACCAGTTTGGTTTCGAAACATGTCGCCAATTTAAATAAATATACGTGGAGAAGAATATTGAGATTCATTGCTTCACATAGTACTACAAAACATTAACGAAGGCACTAAGTCACTTTTCTATTATAAAAATTCAATTGAGATCGACAATTTTATTCAAAGTCTAACTGTGATGTGCACGTCTTCGGGTTCAGCCATTAGCTAACGAGCCTACTTCGAGCGACATTACGGCCTCGTGAGGTCAGAATATTTTGGCCTTGCGTCTCTAGTCGGTAATGGCTGTAGCTGTAGAACAAAACATCGTCGGATCAAAGATAAGAGAGTAATATTTGAAATATATAAAACTTGCTTGATTAAGTTACAAATAAGAGGGTGATTTATTTATTACTTTCTAAATTATAATTATTAGCACAACCAATATACACTTACAGCGAAAACACCTTAAAAATGTACCTAGCATCACAGGATTAAATGTGTCTTTGTTCTATCAATTATGTTATAAGATAACGATTGGCATATAAAATAGAAAACATTATCAGCAGTCCGGCGGGTGTGTTATGATTCGGGGCTGCGTTACACGGTTTGTAGGGCCCAGTGCCAGATTGGCAAGCGCACAGCTCCACCTCGTACTCATTAACGATCTGCTTGTAGCAGCCACTCGTGATGGCCCCTTCGCCTTTAGCAAAAATTTTTGTGCACATGTACGTTACGTTCTGAACTGAAATAAAGCCCAAATGTGACTTGCTTTGAGGATTGGGTAACAGCCATACTCACGTTCGTTATTGAAGCTGTAGCTGTACTTGGCACAGACCATTCCTCGGGCTTGCCGGCACAAGACCTTCTCTTTGTGGTACTGCCATAAGTAGTCGATGTTGGGAGGCGTCCCATCGTCTGAAAAAAAGACTGTGCTTCCTGCTCTACTTAATAGCTGATTTACATACACGTCACCACCAAGGGTTGTCGACAGGGAACTCCAGCGGCACGGGCGCGCGTATCGTCCAAATAATCGGCGCAAGTGGTGTTAACAGTGGATGTGTTATCGAATTCCGGCCCGACCCACGTAAACCGAAAACAATAGGGCTGGTTCTCGTCGTAATTCCCGATTTGATCGCTCGGCTCTTCCGGCTGTTTGGCCTGCTCGGTCGTCTGGCCGCTGACGCTTTTGGCTGAAATCGATCGCTCAGACTAAATCTTCGGGCGATGATTGTAAAGTTACTTACTTATCAACACGAACCCCACGTAAAAAATAAACACGGCACAACACAGAATTCTCATTTTGAACACTGAATGACTTATAAGACTATATCGCCTACACTATTTCCCCATTAAAGTGACATGATAAGATATCGATTTAATCCAGAGATTATAGACGAAAACCGATAACATTCTTATGATTAGGCTGAGGAAGTTTACCTAATCATTGTTTGAACTTTTCTCATCAACACTTACGTAGGTACTTACCAATCAAATATTTTAAATTGTTTTTCCTTATTCGATAAGTAGCATGTTAAAAATTATTTCTTATTGGGTTTATTAACGCATGGGTCGCTATACAAATTTGGGTCATCCAACTAGTATGAGTAGATCCCGTACATTTTCAAAATTACATTTTAATTGTTGTATGTACGAATGCCGTGCACAATATTAAGACAAATATTTTTAATTATACATGGTGGCTCAAAAAAAGATGGAGAATCAACCAAACTCATTTTTTAATTAAATATCTTCTACATAAGTCGCCTCAAGGTTTTCCAAAAACATTTTATCATTTTAATATAATGTTGTGTGGGTCTAACGTCAACTGTTTTGGAGATATTAACAATCTCATGCAAACAATGGTGAACATCAGGCGGCCTCGATAGCCGAGCGGTCCTATCGCTCGCAGTCGAGGTCACAGTGAGAATTCGAGCGCTCGGTAGAGTTCGACTCCCGGCCGGGGCGCTCCGGTTCTCACTTAGGTAAGGCATGATGGTTAAGTGACGCCTGCACCCCCTGATGTAATGCGAAAAGCGATTCTAGAGGGAACGGTTAGAAGAGCTTAGAAAAAAGGCGGTTGCTACAACTAACAGGAACCAATTGAATAAAATAGTACGATGGCAAAAAATTAAGTTTGATGTGACTATCTTTTAGGTGTAAAATAGTGGCTCTAGGTAATGGTGCTGTACAGGGTGCTCAACTTTGCAAATTTAATCATTTCTGTTTTGGCAAAAGAAATACTCTATATTATTATACGCTGTGTTTTTTATCTCATTACAACACATATTACTTGCATTCCTTTTTCATGAGTATTTAAAATGTTATCAAAATTTTACACCACTCATGTCAAGCGATGCACGTAATGTGTTGTAACGAGATTAAAAAAAACGCAGTGTATACAGGGTACCCGAATTTCGTAGGGACAACATGGGTAACTTTTGTATTTGGAGAGATAGAGAGATGGTTAAATTAGCAAAAAGGTGCAGGTTTGAAAGCTCATTAAGAATCCATATTCAAATTTTACTTGTCATGGCCCACTTGTCTAAAATAAAAAAAACAAAATCTTCTAATTTCTTTATATGCCGTAACTTTTTTGTTACTTAAGATATTGAGATGCGATTTAAACTAATTTGCATGGAAATTTAAATACATTTACTTTCACTTAATAAAACCAATTTTATTTATGCAAATTTTTAGTAATCTAACCTAACCTCAAAATTTTAAATTGGTACCGTGCAATTTTTTTGGCCGTTTTAAGAGAGAATTTTTTTCTGAATGCAATAATTTATTACATGATTTGGACACTTCTTCAAAATTTTGAAAAACTGAGCTTATTCTTTTTACAGGCAGAAATCACTAGTGCATGATCACAATAGTTTTGTTTTTTATTTATTACGTTATCTGTGTAATTATGTTTCGAAAAAAAAAGCACGCTTATCATCATACGTGCCTTCCAGTAGTGTCAGTGTGTTCCGTATGTTTGAGGTGTAAGTTCTACGTTCTTGTAGCACGATATAAGCACAAAATACATCATATTTTCACATTTTTCCATTATAAGTTGAAGTAACAACACTCACACTACTGATAGGCACGTATGATGATAATCCTGCTTTTTGTTTCAAAACATAATTTCACAGATAACGTGATAAACAAAAAACAAAGTTATTGTGATCATGGCACTAGTGATTTCTGCCTGTAAAAAAGAATAAGCTCAGTTTTTCTAAATTTTGAAAAAGTTTCCATATCATGTAATACACCATTGCATTCAGCAAAAATCCTCCCTTAACACGGCCAAAAAAATTGCACGATACCAATTTAAAAATTTGAGGTTAGGTTAGATTACTAAAAATGTACACAAATAAAATTGGTTTTATTAAGTGCCAATAAAAATATTCAAATTACCATGCACATTAGTTCAAATCGCATCTCAATATCTTAAGTAACAAAAAAGTTACGGCATATAAAATAAATTATGATTTTTTTAAATTTTAGACAAGTGGGCCATGACAAGTAAAATTTGAAGATGGATTCTTAATGAGCTCTCAAACCTGCACCTTTTTGCTAATTTAACCATCTCTCTATCTCTTCAAATACAAAAGTTACCCATGTTGTCCCTACGAAATCCGAGCACCCTGTATGTATATCTTTGAAAAGCCGCTTTAGCAAGCTTTCCTCTGATATCTTACTTTATGCCCCTAAATTCAACGGTTTTCCAAATATTTCAGTTCGAATATAAAAAATCTGGTGTGATACACGCACACAACTTCCTTTTACAGTGATCTTATAGTTAGTAAAAAATTGTTTTTAGCTTCTCTACTACGTTATACCCTTGTCTCAGGACATGTTCCTACATGGAATGAAATGCCCGAACTTTACTGCATTATACAGGGTGTTTAGAAATACGTTCTGATGTACCTAATTATAGACCTCATTAATACAAACAAAAAATCCTAAACCTGGGTCCAAAAACGTTTCGCTTCCGAGATACAGGGTGTTAAAGTTTAAAAAACAATTTTTTTATTGTTATCTAAAAACCGTTTCTGGCGATTTTCATGAAATTTTTACAGTTTCTTTATAACTTTATGAGGTATCTTTTGGACCTTTTTGGATCTTTTGAACAGTTGCTTCAGTAATTCTAGGGGCGCGCCCGCGGGGCATGTCGATTAGGTTTTATCACAAAGAAATTACGCCCACAGATTTTTGCAATTTTCATATTACTTCCCTCGTCTGAAAGACGAAGAAAGTATCTATTGTAATCACGAAAAAATCACCTTCCGAGATTTCTTCAGATCTTCACGTTTCAGGGTCCCTAGATGACGAAACACAGGTTTTCTCAATTCTGTCTGTCTGGCTGTCTGTCTATCTGTTGGCGGTATAACTCAAAAACTATTTGTCGGAGGAAGCTGATATTTTGCATACACATTATATATATGGAATGAAACCGGTAAAATTTCAGACAAATATATACAAGGTGAGCACCTTAAAAAAATAAAATTTTCTTTATTTTTGTGTTAATTTTGAAATAGAAGGAAGTATTTACACTTGCTGAAAATAGAACTCAACAGATACAGGATAATGTCACAAAAGAGTCGAAACGTTTCAACAATAAGACCGGACCCTTAAATAGAGGCGCGCGCGCGCCGCACTGATTTCAAATAGCCTCGATGGCGTAGTTCGACTTGTGGATGCAATTATGAATTCTAGGAAGGTTCGGTTACGACCGCTATGCAGATGCGGCGGGTTCAAACCCCAGCGGAACACATTTTTTTTATTTGAAAAGTTATTTAATTTATTAGTAGCGTGAAGATATTTTTACTCCTAACTTATTTGATTTTAAAATTATTTAGTGTCACAATGTCGACGAGGGAAGTTCTGGGTAATGCCTTTTACCGATTTTTTTCTTTAATAAAGCAACTAAAAATGCAACTTTTTTGTCTGCTGAGTTTTTTCGTATCTCGTTTCGATTTCTTCTTCTGCTTCTTCTTTTTCTTTTCCTTATACCTTTTCAGGACATCGGTATGAGGTCGTCCTTCCAGTCCTTCCCGTTCTTTGCCATTCTTTTCATATCTGCCAATGTTTTGCCCCTCTTGATGCCAATTTCTTCGATCCTTTCTGGGCCTACCCCTTTTCCTCTTTCGTCCTCCTGTTGACTCTGTGATCTTTTTTAGTAGCAATTGTTCATCTTTTCTTATTATATGGTCATACCATCTTAGTTGCTTCACTTCTATAAAGTCCATTATTCCTTCTAGCCTTAGAGTCTAATTCTTTCGTTTGTCTCTCTATCTCATTTGGTCTTCCCCTCGATTCTTCTTAGGAACTGCATTTCAACTGCAATGATCTTGCTTTCATGCTTTTTGTTTATGGTCCATGTCTCACTAACGTGTTAATGGTGGTCTCGCTATTATGTTGTATACTTTCGATTTCACTTGCTTGTCTATTTCTTGTTTTTGTAATATTGGTTTGTTTATTGCATAGTATATTTTCCTCGTCTTTTTTATTTTATGTACTATGTCGATTGTAATTCTTCCGTCATCTGTTATTACTGAGCCAAGATATTCTACTGCTGTGACTGCCTCTATTGTATTTCCGTTTATTTCTATTTTTCTTGCCATCTCGGGTTTTTTGTTATTTATTTTCTTTTGAACCATTACAGAAATAGTCCGCACAATCAGAGTGTTCACCAAAAATATGTTTGTAACCGCTTAAGACGTCAGATTTGAGTAGTGAGATTTTTTCTTTTGTATGAATCGGTTGATTTTTTCTCTACTCGACTGCTTTATTCATCCCGTAACGAAAACGTAACTGACTTTTTAATAAGTGTGATTTGACTAAAGAAGCCACTTTTGATTTTTCAGCTGCTTCTTTGATTTTATTGCCTAAATTTCTAAGGATGTGGTTTTTGCACTCTATCTTCTGAATTATAAATTGTGGTCCAATAAGGAGCAGCATCCTTAATTTTTCGCATAGCGTTGCTATCGCCGTCTCCTATTAGTTTTCCGTAAATTAAACCATGCATCTCAATAGATTTCTTGAACCCACCTACGATTATTCCAGCTTCCATAGCAGTTGTAGAAGCATGCCAATTTTTGAAGCAGATGTGCTCAATTGCTGTTTGTAATTTTTCTTCTTGCTGACATATTCGGCAATATTTATTTTTTATGCCAACATACAAAATCTTTTTAGTTCGATTTGTAAGATCGTTTTGACCATGCGCCATCAGCAGCAACAGTAATTATTAGTATCCCATTGTCATCAAGTGTGCCAGCTTCTATTGCCAGCTTCTTTTCTTCTTTTCCTGCTTCTATCATTTGATCCCATGTTAAGGCCGTTATGCCAGTGTATACTGTTTCCTTGTGTTTAAAAAATGTCCGACTCGAATTAACTCGAAATTTAAATACGGAGGAAAATTCTACTGAAGAATTTGTTTTTCGCTTGAACATGTCGTTTAGTCTGGGACTTATTTGTCCCAAAAACATGCTTTTTTGAACTAATGAATTAAATAACTATTTCGTCACTTGTAAAACAATATACTATTTTGTACTAGGTAAAATAGAAAAGAATTCGACGTTGCAACTGACACGTCACATTAATTTAATTGTTTTCACTTAACAGAGGTTGGAGAAAATATATTATTTTTCATTTGTACAAAAAATGAGATTTTGGAACTCATAAGATTGCGGGACTCCGCTAATGCGTCGTCCTAAAAACATGATTTTTTTGTACTTTAAAACAAATAACTATATGCAACATACTTACTACACTTTAGGGCAAAATGTTTTATAGCCTCGAATTAAAATAAGGTGAGCGGATGGCCCCTCGAGCAAATTCTCGTCTCTCAGGCGGCCGGCCCGGGTTCGAATCCCGGCAGACTATAGAAGGATTTTATAAAGCGTACGCTCCCCGGCTACCACGCTAACACCTGTGGTAGTTGTTGACCCCTAAATAAGGAAACTCTTCCTCACTTTCGACGGGCAAGGCTAGCCACCTACCCGGCCTAAGGGCAAAGATGGCTCATAAAACCACTTTGTGGTTAAAAACAGGCCACTGGCCTATAATAAGAGGAAGAAGAAGAAGAAGAATTAAAATAAATGTTGTTTGAAATATTCGTTTTTCAGTTTTTCCTAAATCTGAGGCTGTAAAACGGGCCTTAGTCTATTCGACTGATTTGATAAAATCTACAAATACAGCAAGATGTTTGAAACCCATCATACCATTAATAATATATTATTTATTATACGAGACAGTAAATTGCAATTAGTGTATGTATATCTACTTTCACGAAGTAAATATGATATGCCCTAATTACTAATTAATGCACATACATACCGGTATCTATTTTATAATACGAATATTTATTGCTAGTTTAGTAATTTCCAATCGTTAGACTATTTAAAAACTAGTTAATATTCATTTAGACAAGAAAATATGTAACTACATATTGGAAATACATAAATGAATTGTAGAAGAGTGGGAACGCAATGCAATATTTAAAATGTGAAACAAAATTCCAACGCAAACTATTTGGTATTTAGTACCAAGAAACATTTTAATCCGCTTAACTTTCCAGTTCTTATAATTATTTAACCAACAAGTGTGTTAATGAAGGCGATTAATAATCGAAACTGTTTAAAGCACAAACGAGCGATAGCGAGTGAGTGCCTTTAATAGTTGAGATTATTAATCGCCCATTAACAAACGAGTTTATTACAAAATTTTTCGTTGACCGCAAAATCTTTTTGTGGCGAAAAATTTGATTAATACAACTAACCTCCATGCAAAATATCATCAAAACGTCAAAATCACAAAAACAGTTAATTAATGAAAAGGAGTGTATTAATCAAAAACAGTGTATTAATAGATCTATGAATCCATCCTTTAAAAAACAGTTAATTCATGAAAAAGAGTGTATTAATCAAAAACAGTGTATTAATGATGTCTATTAATCCATCCTTTTTTAGGTAAAATAATTCATTAATATTGAAATTAGCAAGCGGTTAACGAAAAAAAATATTATAGTGTTTAAAAAGATATAAAGGTTTAGGCATGTGACCAACGGCTTTACATCACTTCCGATTATGGCATTCTGTAGATATTGCCATCCGTATTCTTTTATTCTTAAAAACGTCACCGACACGTGGGATCGAACTCACGACCCTTAGATCAGCAGTCAGAATACTTCACCACTGAGCTACTGTGCCTAGTTGTTTATGTGTATAACGTAACTTGTAGCACTTGGAGCTGTCAAGTGTAACCTTGTTTGATCTCCAATTTAAAATTAAGTGCCTTTGCATCTTTGACCCGTTACTATGTAACTAATAAGCCTAAACAATGCAAAGTTTACTATACTCTATTTTTTAATGCCGCGGACAAAGCTATGCAACCCACTACTCAAACTACTAGTCAACTTGATCATTTAAATTTCTTTTTATGTCAAAGATCGTAACATAGGTGCAGCTTGACGTGTCAACTTGTCATTTCATTTTTGTACCTCATAAAATTATGAAATGAGGAATATTTTCAAGCGAATTAAGTGTAGAAATAGTCATAAAATATAACTTCGTTATGTTTTCTTCCGTTGCAATTACCATTAATAATCATTATGACAGTAATCGAACTGCCACATAAAATTACCTAACTTCATGACACATATTTTATCATGCCTTCCTGGATTACATTCGTTAAAACTAACATCTTTGAATCTATATTACGTTGGAAATAGTATTTTGAATTGCATAACTTTGTTGTTAGAATTAAAAATGGAGTGTAGAATCTCCAGGCATGGTCAACTAAATTAAATAATGTACTTGTACCAAAGAGCATATAATTATATGTTCTGCTTGTACATTTAATATAGATGATCATGCTCCAGGGAATACTAGCAGCTGTGATGTGTGTTGCCTACGTAGTCTACAATATAAATGACACTGTATACCTATAAGACAATATGCTTTCTCCTTCCGCCATGAGTTAGATTGGGAGTCATTCCTGTTCCAAATAAAAATAGTCACACAGGTAAAAGTCTTCAACAATATTATTAGAATATCCGAGCAAAATCATAAGAACAGAATTAATATTCATAATAGAAAATTCAATGTATCTAGTGCCCTCTGGCGCCAGCCTACAGCAACATAGGTATCTTTCGGGCTATTATTTGTCCAAGTTTGGTTTGCAGCTGAACTATTGACACATTGCAGACTTACAGGTTACGTGTCTAAAAAGCGTATGGTTTTGTAAATAGATCCGAGATTTAATCAAAATGCATTCCGTTTTACAAAGAGGAAATGCTATTTTAGCGTACGCTTTGAGCGTACTAGCTTTCCTAACATTGGTCTGCTTCATATCAACAGTTTTTCTAGATTACCGCACCAATGCTGCCATGAACACAGTTAAAGTAGTAGTGTAAGTGCTCGCTAATTATACCAGCCTGGGTATTAATGTACTGTAATTTTGCAGAAAAAACGTTCCAGATTATAGTGCATCAAGGGAGAAGAACGACTTAGGTTTCCTGACGTTCGACCTGCAGACTGATCTGTCGCACTTGTTCAACTGGAATGTTAAGCAGCTGTTCCTATATTTAACTGCTGAGTACAAGACTCCCAGCAATGAGCTTAACCAAGTAATGTCTCAAAGTTCTATAAAATGTGTGGCTTATAAGATTTTTGTTTGCAGGTAGTATTATGGGATAAAATTATCTTACGTGGCGAAAACGCCGTTCTTGATTTCAAGAATATGAATACCAAGTATTACTTTTGGGACGATGGCAATGGCTTGAAGTATGTATACATCAATTTTTGTTCAATTTTTTAATCTGTTCTATATTGCAGGGGTAACAATAATGTTACTTTAACGTTGTCCTGGAACATCATTCCTAACGCCGGGCTCCTGCCAAACATATTTGCGCACGGCTCGCATTCGTTTAAATTCCCTGTAGAATACACTACATCGCGAATGTAATTTGTTTAGAATAATGAATTGATGGGGTTGTACCTGCAGTAAATGTTTTGTACGGTTGTGTTGTGTAAGAATAAATAGTTTTTATTACGCATTTTCTACTTTTTTACAATTTATTTTTAAATGCAAGGATTCTTGTATCGGTTTTATTTTAACTTGTAAATATGAAATAACTTGAGGAAAATATCGCTTAACGCCATAATTAAAACTCTTGTAAACTACACGTAGCATTAAAACTTACAAGTTATACACAGTCTGGCAATGATGGGGTTATAGAGGTTAGTTACTGAAGTTACATAAAAATTGCTTCTTTAAAAGTTGTAGGTGCTAATGTGCATATTAGTAAACTATTTGTGATTATACAGTGTAACAGAAGCTACTCTAGAAAGAGCAAAGCTTTTGAATCCCGTTCATCTCTGAGATTCAGCTCCAAAGTTTATTTTATTCGTTTTTCAGCTACATCAGTGGGACTGAATGAAATTAATCATTTGAATAAGTTTTACACTGTGCACTGCACAGTTAGTACAGAAACAGACACTGTCAAATTTTAAAAAATTTCTAGTATTATTTTCTAGGGAGCGATCGAGACCGATAATCGGTATCGGCCGAATTGGGGATATATCGGTATCGCTCATATTGGCCCTCCTTTTTACAAAACTTAATTTCCTTTCAATATTTATTGTAAGAAATGAACAATATAATGTAAACAAACAATGTGGAGTATAAAATATAACTACTGTCTAATACTGCAAATTAAATTTTTCTAAATTATGTAAAAATTATTGGCACTCGGATCAAGTGTGTTGAGGGCGGAACACACGATCGAACATGTCTTAACACAAGTACGCGCGCACATTTGCGTCGAACAAGAAGCTGCGTGTGTTGGCCCAAAAACGCTTCGAACATGTACGCACATACAAAATGTTCGACAGACTTCTCAACCTGGATTTCTTGAAAACAAGTACGTGCGTTGATGTATGCACGCACATGTTCGACCGTGTGTTTCCTAAACGCACATGTTCGCCACGGACTTGTTCAGTGCGGTGTACATCGCACAATGTCAGACTGCAACTATAATAATTATATAATTTAGTTGCAGCCAGACACTGTGCGATAATATTGCAAGTTCGCGTTGAATTCAATTATCATACATACGGGAAGTCCCTCTATATATATGTACCATTGTCTGGGGCTTATTTTATTATTTATTAGTTCGGGAAAAACCCTTTCTTTGTAAGACTGCCTATGATGTGTCCCTATATTTATAAAAGCAGTACGTAGAAATCGAAGCGTTGCCGTCAGCTTTTCATGTGGTGTAATTGCAGCTCTCATATTGGTATCTGCATATTTTATTAAAGAAGTTCTATATACGTATTCTTGTCCATTCTGAGGTAATTTCGCCAATCATCGGGTTCCAGTCTTAACTCCTTCCAGTAGGTTTGTATGAGAGAATTGTTCCCGTTTTACAAGCCAATCCTTACACCATTTTTTACGACGATTTTTGTTTTTTTTTGTATTTTTGTTTTACTATAATAGCGCACGCCACTGCCATCAAACACAATTCTTCGGACATCGTTTAATTTAAAAAAGAAGACGTGCGAACGGGTTGGTTTCGATAACTGAACTATGATATCGTAAGACATGTTCGATCGTGTGTAGGCCGGCTGATTTTGACGTTGATGTTCGACGAACATGTACGTGCGTACTTGTGTTAAGACATGTTCGATCGTGTGTTCCGCCCTTTGCACCATGCACCGAAATATCTTCCAGCTTCGCCTCGCTTCGGGAATGCACTGCATCAGCAAAATCATTCGATCAGGCGGTGCAATTTCAAGGCCTTGCATCATCACAAATTGTTAACAATACTAAATAATAACGCCACGAGTAAAAATGATTGTGTTAAACTGCGTTATTAAAGTGAAATGATAAAAGAACATCTACATAAACAAACCTAAGCATGAGTTCTTATTTAGGGGATTACCCCGCTCGAATCCAACAAACAGCGGCATGCATGTGGTCAAAAAGTAGTGTGAGAGCAATGAGAATATATCAGCGTATCGTCATCGATTATATCGGTTTCGACCAAAACCCGTATCGGTCGATCCCTATTTATATTTTCTGATCTAACTAAAAAAGGACAATATCAACTTAAGTAATTCCAGAAATAAACCACATTTCTATACAGTACATATGTAGTTTATTATTATTTTCAAATCGGCTAGACTAGAAGTGCAGTTTTTATATCAATGATATTCAGCAAAAAATTTTAAGCACTACTTAAAAATATAACTGCTAGGTGATTATTGGCAAAGCGATATATTTCATACTTTGGTTTCTATGTCAGCAGCTGCCTGATGTCTAAGATGTATTATAATTCCCACATCCCAGTTGCTAGACACTTAACTCGGACAAAATACAAAGAGATTAAAAATGAACAATCGACAACTCAGCATGTGAGGAGTGGTTGATTATTCTATTTGAATGACACATCTCTAAAACGCCGTATAATTAAGTAGCTTAAAACTTTGCATCAAAATGTTAATCTTTTTAATACAAAGTTGTATGGGTCTGAACTGTAAAATAGTGATATTAATGGCATACCTATACAGGGTGCTCAACGTTTGCAAATTTAATAATTTCACATTTTTTTAAGCAACATTTTGTATATTTTTGTCTTAGGAAATAAGTTTCAATTAGAATGTATATCACGCAAAAATCAAAAATTCCAGAAACAAGATACGAAGATATCTGTAAACTCAGGAGGTCGAGTACTGTCCAAATATGTATGTACGAGCCCAAAATCATATGAGTTCCCCCACTTGCATTTTCTTTTTATTTACATAATAGAAGTCCAAAATAAGTAACGGCAGTACTAAAAATTTATTTCATTATGTTTAAATTGTAATAGTTTAACCAAAACGATATTTTCAGCTTTATTATCTATATTTATCTACAAAGTTTTACCAGACTTGTGGTGTGAAGGAATTCCATATCTCTGCTATTCTATTTTTTAATTCCCTTATGATTTGCACTGGGCGACTTTGTAGTTGTTTTTTATTCTGTTCCACAGTGTTTCGATCGTGAGCAAATCAGGATTACTAGAAGCCCAATCTTGTAGTCTAATATTATTTTTTCTATTCAAGATGAAGAAACTAACAAAGGTAACAAAATAGGTTTTTATTGCTCAAAGCTTACCTCATACAATAATTGGTAAGATACCCATTAGCTACTTAGCAAAATATTGGTAAAGTAGGTATCATAAATTCAATCAAAGGACCAAAGTTTATAATACTGACAATTACTTAGTGGGCGCCGGGCTCTTTAAAACATTCTAAACTTTCAAATACTACGATAGAGCTCCTCGAAGCATTTGTTACCACAATGATCAATAATTTAATGTAGAATGTCAAAGCATAGGTATAATAACAATTAAATATATGATTTACCTAGATAAAATTGTAATATGTTAACTAGCAAAATACCCGTACGGACTACAAATATTTGCTTTTATTCTAAAGCTTAAATAAATTCTAGAGTGCCCCCCTCGTCCTCACTCAATACGCTAAACAGTTTACCCCTTTTCACTCCTTATGGGTGGAATTTCAAAAAATTCGTTTAGCCCATCTTATCTGAAATGAACCCAAGGCAAAAAAATTAATAATTTTAACCCCCTACCCCGTTTCAGTTTTCCCTATTTGCCGGTTTAGGAATGAAATTTAAAAAAAAAACTAAAACCACTTTCTAACGATTTGAAAAACACATCTATATACCAAAAAAGAAACTCAACAAACACAGGAGATATTAGGGGTTCTACAATTCACCCCGAATGCAGATTCGCACCTTTAAGGGTTGATTAGGGCAAAATCCTGAAATGTGTTTTTAGACATTTGCCTTGAATACCTATGCAAGCAAACACCAAGTCGATATCTTATCGGGTCTAAGAGATATTGAGGAATTCGTGAAAACACAGTTTACCCCTTTTAACCCCCCCTCAGAATAAATTTTTCAAAATTTCTTAAACCACTTTTTAAATATTTTAAATATACATCTATATGCCAAAAAAGAATGTTCTAACACAATAAACATAGGAGATACGAAGCGTTCTTTGATTCACCCCGAATCCATATTTGCACCTTTAGAGGTTGATTAGGACAAAATCCTAAAATATATTTCTAGGCATTTGAATTGAAAATCTTTCTAAGGAAACACCAAGTCGATATCTCATCGCGTGTAAGAGATGTTGAGGAATTCGTGAAAACACATTTTACCCCTTTTCACCCCCTTAGGGGTCGAACTTAAAAAAAGCCCTTCTTAGCATTACCGTACGTAACAAATCAAACCTTCCACCCAAACTTCAAGATCCTATCGTCAGTGGTTATGGCTCTGTGTTGATTAGTCGCGGTTGTAACTTTTGTTTATAGGTATATGTAGATTGTTTTATCATGTAACAACTTGGAGGCAACCCATTATGCAGAAGCATGCATTATGTACGCTTCTGAATAATGGGTTGCCTATAAGTTGTTACATGATAAAAAATCAGCCTGTATACATTTTGGGATAAATTTGATAACTTTATGTGAGAATTCTCATATATAGTTTTTGATATGTAATAATACTTAAAAGTTTGCAATCGGTAAACTTTATTACAAATTTGTTCTCAAAGTTATATAGTAGGTATATTGTAAATTCTAAATGTTAACTTTTTATATTCAACTGTCAAAATACTTCTCAAACTCAATTATTCGCAAGTTACTGTATTACTAGTACGTAACTTGAAGCACTGGCTTTTTCCAATTCGCCTCAACTTCCATCACAGGTCTGGAACTAGCAATACATCTGCTCATGTAGAAACACACAGCAACAACCAATTGACATGATCACCAGCAACGACAAATTGAACAGAATACCAACGTATTCTAGTCACACCAAATTACTCACAAAGAAATACTTCATCTATTGTATTTGTTAAGGACTTTATAAACTTGTGCCGCCTCGCTTGCAGTGGCGTATTTACTATGCGCATTTCCAGAACTCGAGCGGGCTTTGCCTCGCCGTTCACTTACGTTCCATCTGTCAACGTGGCAGCATGCGAACAGGTCCGCTCTGCGAAAGTAATTATTGTTCACATGTTTAAATGTTAAACTGTTCGTGTAAATTTATAGCAAATAAATTACCTACTTTTGCTTTCAACGAGTGTATAATTTAGTGAAGAAATAAATCCATACAGTCCATTAAATTCCAAGGCGAGCTGGCAATCAGGAATTTTCCAAATAACGGAAAACTGAGAAGGCTCCCCAACATTGGTCCATCGATCCGGAATAGTACGAACCCGGAAAAGCCACATTGTTCTTTCGAGCCGCATGGTCCATCGGCCCGGAAAAGCAGCCTAAACAGGGCAAGTAAGTGCAACACGCATTTTCAATCGTGTTAAATTCGTCCCTAACGAGAGGAACGAGAGGAAGGAAGACAGCAGACGGTGCTAGCAACGTGAGAGCGAGATAGCCAAACGCCAAGTCTCGCGCCAAATTCGTGCAGGTGCCAGCGGCCAGCTGCAGACGAGACGGCAGTTCAAGCCACAACAAGGAAAAGGCGGCAAACACACCAATATCAATGTAAGCCTAATTTCCTATTTTTGCAATTCCTATGCATGAATTTGGTTTTCTATCATCTGTGTTATGCATGTGCATAATTTCAGCTGCGTATTATTGCGTAAACAAATGGTTTATGAGTCATATAAACATTTTTAATTGCGTGAAATGCCAAGCTATTACGTTTGTTAGCGATATCCCCTGCATGTTTCATACTGCAGTCGAAGCAGTCACAAGTGAATCATCTCGCGTTGTACCAGGGTCGTTTTCTGCGTCGTTAGCGACAAGTTTCTCGCGTCGTTATCAGCGCTGTCTGCGTTGTAAACAAAATTCCGTACCAGGGGCGTACGAGAGTTAGTTCGATCTGTTAAATTGTTTTTAATCTCAACAATTATGGATTCGCTTGTAAGAGCACGAGGCTCTATCAAAGGCAAGCTTACGCGTTTCGCAAATCACGTGCAATCGTTGCAAACAGTTCAAGATGAAGATCAATTCTTATCTAGCGCTCAGATTATTCAATTGCATAAAAGATTGAATGATACAGCCACCTTGTTATCAGAATATTATGCGGTTCATGAGCAAATTTTAGAAAACAGTAAGGATACAGAATCTGAAATGCAGCAACAAGTTGAATTTGAAGATTCTTATTATTTTGCAATTTCACAAGCTGAATATTTGATTAATGAATACAACAAACAGTCTGATGTTGCACCAGATCGTTCTGGATCTCCTAACGGTAGCGTAAGATCAACGCATTCAAACTGCAGTTCGCATTGCAATAATCGAGCTGTACGCCTCCCTACCATTTCGATTCCCAAATATTCAGGGAACGTGCAGAGTGGTTGGAGTTTCGTGAGATTTTTATTAGTTTAATTCATGAGAATCAAGCGTTAACTAATGTTCAAAAGCTGCATTACTTAAAGGCTAGTTTACAGGGTGATGCAAGCCAAATTATAAAAAGTTTAGAGTTTACTGCGAGTAATTATACTCTAGCTTGGGATGCATTGTGTAATCGTTACAATGATCCAAAAATTCTGATTCATAACCACCTCAATGCTATTTTTGAACTTGAATCGTGCAGTAAGGAATCTGCAACTAAATTACGTACGATTAGCGATATGTTATTCAAACATTTTACAGCAATCAAATCATTAGCAACCGAAAGCGAGCTTCTAGATGTTGTTATCATTTATGTCGTTTCTAAAAAACTGGACCCCACGACATTCCGTGAATGGGAGGTCCTTAGAAACCGGTCAAGTTCTGACCTGCCTAATCTTGACGAGTTCAAGGAATTTTTGCAAAACACAGCAAATCTTCTAGAAACTCTGGAAGTAAAAAATATTAAGCTTGTACCCGAAAAGTCTTCCAAGGTACATTCGAAATCATTTGTGTCAGGTACCCCTTCGTGTCCACTTTGTAAAGGATCTCATTCCTTGTACAAATGCGATAAGTTTGTCAAGCTGTCTTCACTTGACAGAAATTCAAAGGCAAAGGAGCTTCGTGTATGCTTTAATTGCCTAACTCAGGGTCACCTTTCGAGCCGCTGTAGCTCAAAATATACGTGTAGAAAGTGCAAATCAAGGCACAACACCCTTCTTCATGAGGACAAACCTCAAAATGCTTCTTCTAGTCAACCAGGATCTGCGATGTCGGCAGAAACCCCTGTTGAACTAAATCAATCGATTTCGGCATTCTGTTCGAATGCTTTGCAGGTACTCTTACCTACGGCTACCGCTAAACTCATCGCTGATGATGGTACGCCTCATGTTGTGCGAATCCTGCTGGATTCCGGTTCCCAATCGAACTTCATACGTTCAGATTTGTGTAAAAGGTTGAAGCTTCCAACTCGCGAAGTCAACGTTACTGTTTCTGGCTTAAGTAAAGCCACTTCTCAAATCAAAGCTAGGTGTGATATCAAGCTGCAAGCCGCTCACACCTCGTACAGTATTGGTCTATCCTGTCTTGTTCTCGATGAGATTACAGGTACAACCCCAAGTTTTCGCGTCCAGCGAAACAGTTTCAAGGTTCCTGATAACATCAAGTTATCAGATCTGTCCTACGACCAACCGGGCACCATCGACATTCTGATTGGTTCGCCCATTTTCTGGCAGCTCCTTTGTATTGGACAAATTGGTCTAGGCCCAAATCTTCCCATCCTCCAAAAAACTCGTTTTGGTTGGATTGTTTCTGGCCCTACAGGCCCCCCTTCTGCGTACCCTGTACAGTGCAATCTTAGCACGATCGAGGATGCTTCTGATCCCATTGCTAGGTTTTGGCAACTCGAACATTACCCAGAGGAAAAGGTTCGCACAAATGAAGAGAACGCCTGTGAGGCACATTTCGTGCAAAATACTCAACGAGAAGCGAATGGTCGATTCGTTGTCTCTATCCCTCTCAAGGAACCTGTAGAGGTATTGGGTGATTCATTGCAAATCGCTCAGAAAAGATTCTTATCAGTAGAGAATATTTCAGATTCTGCAAGTAGTAAGGCTACCACGCGTAGCATCTTGTCTGAAATATCCCATATTTCAAATTCTACAAGTAGTAAGGCTACCAAGCGTAGCATCTTGTCTGAAAGATCGCAGATATTTGACCCGCTGGGTCTGTTAAGCCTTTGGTGGCATGGTCCCACCTGGCTAAGCGAAGGCGAGGCATCTTGGCCTGCTTCCAAACATGTTCGTGCTGAGCTTCCAGAATTCAAAAAAGAAGTTCAGAGTCTTCCTGTAACCTCTGTTGAACCATTTCCGTTCAATCAGTATTCAAGCTTCGCTCGCTTACAACGAGTTACAGCTTATTGTTTTGTCACAAAAGCAGTGCACCTTGAATTGGTCGCTGACCCTTCTACTGAAGCCTTCTTAATGGCCTTTCGCAGGTTTGTAGCTCGTCGAGGCAAACCGCTCCGTGTCTATTCTGACAATGGCACTAACTTTGTAGGCGCTAATTCCGAGTTAATCGAATTAGGCAATTTTCTCGCGGAGCAAAACCCTTCTATTTCCGAATCAGTCGCGAGCGACGGAGTAGCTTGGCATTTTATACCCGCGCACAGTCCCCACTTTGGCGGATTGTGGGAGGCCGGAATTAAGTCCTCCAAACATCACATACGGCGCGTTATAGGTAACGCTAGTCTAAATTACGATGAATTTAGCACTTTGCTAGCACAGGTGGAAGCGACCTTAAACTCCCGACCCCTGTCTCCTTTGTCCTCTGATCCAAACGACCTTCAGCCTTTGACTCCTGCTCATTTCCTGATTGGTCGTCCGTTGGTGTCACTGCCTGATCCCAACGTTACTGAGATAGCCGAGTCTCGGCTGTCTAAATACCAGAGAATACAACAACTTCACCAGAATGTGTGGAAGAGATGGAGTAAAGAGTACATCTCGGAACTCCAACAGCGCACCAAATGGCGCACGCATCTTTCGGACCTCCAGCCTGGTTCCATGGTCCTCATCAAGGATGACAATCTACCCCCTCTGAAGTGGAGGTTAGGCCGGGTCACCGAGCTGCACCCTGGCCTTGACGGCGTTACGCGTGTGGCGTCAGTGAACACTGTGTCAGGAATCGTGAAACGATCCTTCGCCAAATTGTGCCCGCTACCTAGTGTTGTGAACTAGTGCGTTAGCGTTCAGCGCAGTGTTCGTAAGGCCTTTTGGCTCCCCATTGTTCGGGTTTTCTTGTACTCGATTAAGATCCATGTACTATTATGCTTTGTATATATGTGTGTTCATGTTACATGTTTTACTCTAGCTGTTACATGTCAACTCTGTACTGTTTTATTTGAAAGGTTACCCTTTCCAAGGCGGGCGGTATGTTAAGGACTTTATAAACTTGTGCCGCCTCGCTTGCAGTGGCGTATTTACTATGCGCATTTCCAGAACTCGAGCGGGCTTTGCCTCGCCGTTCACTTACGTTCCATCTGTCAACGTGGCAGCATGCGAACAGGTCCGCTCTGCGAAAGTAATTATTGTTCACATGTTTAAATGTTAAACTGTTCGTGTAAATTTATAGCAAATAAATTACCTACTTTTGCTTTCAACGAGTGTATAATTTAGTGAAGAAATAAATCCATACAGTCCATTAAATTCCAAGGCGAGCTGGCAATCAGGAATTTTCCAAATAACGGAAAACTGAGAAGGCTCCCCAACAGTATTCGTGTGCTATAAAAAGCTGTAGAAAAATATATGTTCTAGAATTTTAATAACAATCCGCACCATCATTACCCCTCAGTAGGTATGTTATTTGGCCTATTATGTTTTAGTAAACATTACATGCCTCCCAGGAAAATTTCTAACGACTCAGTGCACATAACACTCACAAAATGGGGTCTCATCCCTTGGCAAAAATTTGCTAAAGCAGTGTTTTTGTACACGAATGCTTACCTTTCGTTATTTTTCAATTCACACCTCTCGTTTTGCTATGGAAACGAAATAAGTTGCCAGCCTTGTTAAAATCCCCAAACACACGTAAATATTAATCAGAAAAAAATAAAACTAATTGATTTGTCAATGCAACAGATTACATTGGTTGCCCAATGAAAAGATACAAAGTTTCTATTATTTAATTTTCAAACGTTACAGGTTCAACAGTATGACACGGGGCGCCATCTTGCTGAAATATATTGCTATGATATAAAAATGGTAAAAAAAAGAATATATTCTAAAAAGGTTGAATCACTTTAAAACTGGCCAAGATTAGTATAACAACTCTAAAATATGCAAGTGGTTTGAATTGTGAAATACATTACAGAATGTTACGAAGTGGTGAGGTATAACTTAATTTTGTTAATGTGATGGTTATTTGCAATTCTGGAAAGTTTTAAAAATGTTTATGAAATGTTAGATACATATTTATAACCTAAAAATGACTTGTCAAGATATTTAATTAATTTGATTTAATTTAATAATTAATAAAATTTACTTCCAAAAAGAGTTCTGAGAGAAGTAAAAGGAATTGTTTATGTTTTATGATATGAGAAAGGAGGCGGGTAGAAAAATATTGGAAATTGGGACATATAAAAATAATTTTCCAGAATTAATTGAAAAACAGATAAACTCTGGGTATAATATAGTTAAAAAGATGTTAAAAGTGATTATCAGTGTGTGATAATACAGTGGAACAACTATTGATAAATTTGGAAAACGTTGTCACAGCAATAGCAGAATCAGGTGCAGTCCAGGGGGTATTTCAAGACAGAAAAGATTGCTACACGGCAATACAAGAGACAAAGCAAAGTGAGTCAAATTGAAATTCAATTCTCAGAATAATGAGCGACGAACAATATAAATAAAAGGAATTTAAAAAGGCCCATAGAGAGATTTTAAAATGCATTTAATTTAGATTAGACTTATTAATTGATTAATTTGTAAACCTGAAGTTTAATAATTATAATTAATTTTGGAAGTGTCAATAACAAAAATTTGTTTAAATTGTTAAAACACCAGTAACTTCATTGAACATGAACAATTACTTGCTAATTGACTAAATAAATAATTAAATCAACAAACTGTCATTCAAAGGTTATGATTGAACTTTTAATATAACATAAATACTATCTTTCCAAAATAATTCATTTACTAGTAAAGATACTTTGAAATAGACTGCAGTGTCTGAGTAAACATCAAGCAACAGTTACCCTGCAGAATAAGAGAATTAGAGCTAGCCGAGTTAATTATTACATGCAAAAAGATATCTACAACAAGGTAGGTTTTATAGTGACTGAGCTTTTAAAAAATGAAAAGTACAATTAAAGGTACAAACAGCTTTGTTCGTAGCAATATATTTACATCTGTAATCCAACAATGGTAGGCAAAATATACTGATTTAGAATATCTATATTATTTTTTAATATTGATTATGCCTTCTACAACACAGCCTACCAACACCTGTCGCACATACGCATCCCCAAATCATTGCGGAAGCAAGATGCTTTACCTTTTTGTCAGACGGTCCGTTTGATATGCTTCAGATTTTCTTTGGATTATCCTACTTTGAGAATCTTTCACGCAAAGCTCACATCTTAATTCATTGCTTCAAATTACCTTAGCCTAGTGCTCTTTCGCCCATTTTGGTAAAAATTCAGTATACAGTCCGGTAGTATTTTTTCTCTACAAAAAAATTCATCACGACCTAACAACCAACCTAAACCGCTAACCTGAACTGCCGAGAGCGCAACAACATTGCTTTAAACATACAAGACGATAGCGGCACCCACAACATTTTTACATACTCCGCTCTCAGCGCATGCGCAATAGATTGGACCGTATACTGAATTTGACCCCCCCCCCTCCATTTTTTGTGACATTTAGCGCAAACTAGATCATTTTATTTTGTTTCTTCATTAGTAGTCTTTCCATTTGCCTAGTAGTAGTAGTAATATTTGTGAGGAGACTCATGTCTAGCAAGTAGGCCTTTATAGACCCTTTTTGCCAACCCCATGAACAAGGTCTAGGCATGCAGAGTACCAGGTACAGTTACGGACACCTCAAAGTGCACGGTTTTTTGTTACTATGGTTATTTTTGCGATTTTTCGGCTTATTAAATGGGGGTTTCTCCAGTGGCGTTGCTTATGGTTATAATAATAGGTATTACTTTTTTAATGTTTGTATTTTAGCAAAGTTTCACAAGTAAACAAACTAGGTATATAATAATATGTATTTAATAAATATGTATCAGTATTCAATTGCTACTACGCTTTGCAGTTTCTTTCGCATAGAGTTGACCAATGTTTCCATATTGTATCCTTCTCTCAGTTCCTTCCAAGCATTTTTTATTCTTTTCCATAATTCATCGGTTTTGTTTGGTGCAAAATCCCTGGTATAAATTTTTGTAGTTAAATAGCCCCAAACATTTTCGATGGGATTCAAGTCCGGACTTCTTGCAGGCCATGGTAATAAATTGATATTATTCTCATCAAACCATCAATGAACAACCCCTTCTGTATGCACAGGACAGTTATCCTGTGAAAATAATGTTATCAATTACGTTAACATACACAAAATTAATTAATTAGATAATCTTGCCTGTTGAAAATTAAATTGATTAGGAAAGACCTCTCTTACAGATGGCAGCATCACATTTTGCAAAATGTTGCGAAGTTTTCAGCATTCAGTCGACCATTAATTCTATAGCATGCCCCAGATCCGTGAGCATTGATCCATCCCCATACGTTTACAGAGAATCGTCCACTAGTCCTTAAGGGTTGAACATAATATTGCTCCTCAAATCTTGAATTTTGTGGTCTACACACCCTTAATCATCAATTGGTAAATGATTGAAATACCTTTTCACCTGAGAAAACAGTCGTGTTCGAAAAGTCGTCGATCTCATTCAAATAGTCGGTTGCAAATTGTACTCTTCATTCTTTGTTCTCTGGTGTTAACAAAACTTTTCTTGCAGAAGTCTCTGCTGTCAACGATTTTTAATTTTGAAAGTGCAGCTCTTGCTCACATGCAAATCTGTTGCGACTCGACTCAGCGACCAGTTCTCTTCCAGTTTTGTAACAGCTCGCATTTTCTCTGCTTCTGACAAATGGCTGGGAATTTTCCGAGTTTTCAGTTCTATGACAGTTGATGACAAACGTAAACGTCAAAACTCGACGTCTATGATTAGAATATCGTATTACAAGCTAAAAATCTGCCGTGCACTTTGAGTTGGCCGCAACGGTACCTTAGTCCTACTTAGAATTTTGACGAGACTAAGAAGTTCCAACCTTAGCAAGGGATCTTTTACATGCTACACATCGTAGTAACATGGGACCCTTTGCCTAAGTATGAAAAATTTGTGACAACTGTAAACTTAAATTGAAACATGTAATTGAAATTCGTTATAAAAGTTTAAACCAATTGCTTTCAAAGCTCTTAAGCAAGTACTTTTAGAATATTGTCTTCCTGTAGCTTCGTTCCACAATACAGCTAAAGCACTGCAATTAGCACAACTTACTTCTACTATACGGCCCAAAATTCATAACTCAGCCACAGTAATTGAAGACTTTCTTGGGCAATGAGGTATTGGAGCAACAGATGCAGTTTAGTTATACAATTTAACAATATTTCTTACTATATAACTAACGGGTGTTCATAAACAGTCGTCATCCCAGTTGCTTTGAAAAACAAAATGTTATATCTTTGATTAATTCGTGCAACACAATGAAACGTCATTGAGTACTGTCATAGCGCAGTTTTTCTCAATTATAATAGACATACGTTTTTGAAGTCAAAACCTACTGGGATGACGACTGTTTATGAACACCCGTTAGATAAATTTTAATATTTTACAATACAGTATGCAGTAACTTTTAGCAGAGCTTCTGATAAAAGCTTTGCTGTTGCTGCGAGCGATTTTTGAATAAATATTGTTCATAATAAACAACTGAATAAAATTCCAATGATAACCAGATTATTAACTGAAAATGCGTAATATTTGTACTTAACAGTAGACGTGTGAGCCGATGAAAATATGCAGCAAAATTAAATGACAATATGACCTTGTTTTTTGTCTTCTGAATTACAAGAACAGAACCGGGCTATATAATAGTACCGGTAGAAGCTAAAAAAATTGTTACAAACATGCCATTAAAAAGGGGACCGGCAATTAACAGCGATCACTTCCTGCTGGTAACGAAATTAGAGGTGGGAATTGGAAAGGCCCAACTAAAAACAAAGGGGGAATATATGAGTAACTGAAAAAGTAGGAGTACATAAACTGAGGGACAAAGAATACAAGCTAAAATACCAACAGCGCATCACAACAGAGATAGAGAAGGCAAATGTCAAAGAAGAAGGAAACGTAGATTGTAGAGAAAGTGTAAGGGTATGGTGATGGAATAGCTGGAGAGGTATGCGGCAAAGGTAGAACGAGGAAGAACAAAAAAAAAGACTGATTGGTGGTCACAAGAAATCAAAAAGAGGATAGCAACGAAGAAGAAGCTATGGAAGAAATACTTGTGGACCCATGTACAAGAAGACTGGTATTAATACAAAAGGCGAAGGAACATAGCTAAAAAGACGGTATTAGATGCCAAAAATACAGCATGGAAGAATTTTGGGAAAAAGTTAGAAAAAAAGTATAGAGACGATCAAAACCTGCTCTGCAAAGCATTTAAAAATATGAGACAAGAGAAGAAAAGCCCATTAAGACAACTTACAAATGAAGAAGGAAATGTACTAACAGAAGCATGCGCCATGAGGAAATAGAGACAACATTTCACAGAATTATTTGAAGATAGAACTCATATAGAAAAGCGAGAAAATAGTAGGAAACAAGTAAAGGGAAGACAAGGAATACAAACCGAGTCACCAGAAGAAGTAATAACAGAAAAAGAACCATTAGAGGCAATTAAAGAAATGAAATTGAAAAAAATATGTAGTTATGGCAGAATCTACCCAGAAATGATCAAGTTTATGAGAAAAGGAGAAGAGATGCTGCTCAAAAGCACAAACAAAGCTTCGAAGATAACACCAAAAGACTGAGAAATAGAATTGACTTGCCCATTTTCAAGGAGACAACAAACAGCGCGGGAATTAATTGCAGAAGGATATCATCGCTCAGTGTAGGTAGGTACCAACGAAAATGTATGAAAAAATACTAGAGAATACATTGAGGAAACATGTGGAACCCATACACGAGAACTCACAATGTGGATTTAGGCCGAGGCAAGAAACAAGCGACCTAATATTCAGCATTAGACAAATGACAAAGAGAGCTATAGAGCATAATCAAAAGATACACTGCTACTTCATCGAACTAGAGAATACTTTTGAGTGAATAAAAATGGACAAAATATGTAAGGTACTACGAAACAGAAAAATAAACGTAGGGCTTATCAAAAGTATTCAGAGTCTATGTAAAATGTGCGGAAATTGCATACGGACAGACAACTACGATACGAAACCCCTCCAGCCAGGTCTAGGAGTTAGACAAGGAAGAATGTTAGTCCCACTCCTTTTCATTCTAGTACTAGACAATGTGATCAAGTAAATCAAGAAGCCAACCTTATCTGAAATGGCATATGCAAATGATATGGTGATAGTGGCCAAGATTAAAGAAGACCTACAATATAATCTGGGATGAAGCACTTGGGAAAGGGAATATGGAGATCAACACAGAAAGACGAAGATAATGGTAATCATCACAAGACAGCAAGAAGAGGTTAGAGGAGAATTACGCCGTGGCCAGTTGGAACAAGTGGGAAGCTTTAAATACCTAGGAGCAATGATATGCGTAAAAGGAATGAGCGAAGAGCAGTTGACCAACAGAATAAAGGCTGCGAACAGAATGTACAATGGCTTCATCAATGAGATCATCAAAGGGAAAAGCGTACAGAGCAGTGTATGTAACCACCCTCATATACAGGGTGATTTATTAGCTCCTTTACAAACTTTGGCAATGAAAAACAGATTTAATTGCATGAAGAAATGTTCATATAAACGTATGTCCTATCTTTCTTTGTTCAGAAGTTATAGCGCTTTTAACATTTTTCTCTTTGAACAGCTAATAAGTAATCATAATTTATAGAAATCAAAAACATTTATTGCAACAAAAAGAAAGCAAAATTTACCTACATAAACTGTTCAAAAAGTCGTCCATTCTCCTGAATGCATAATTGGCACCGACGAATTAAATTCTCTTGCACGCGTAATATATTCATGTTATTTCTAATATGAATTGCAGCAATATCTGATTGCGATCAGTTATTTCCACGGCATAAACAAGTTGCTTGAAGTGACCCCATAAATAAAAATCACAAGGAGTCAGGTCGGGTGATGTAGGTGGCCATGGTATAGGACCTCCGTTACCAATCCATTTATTTGGAAAATGAGTATGCAGCCATTGGGTCACTTGTCTTCCTTGGTGAGGCGGAGCCCCATCATGCTGACACCATATATCTTGTAGCAGGTGGAGTGGAACATCATCCAGAAGATCAAACAATGTAGTGTTCAAAAAGTTATGGTGCCTCTCTGCATTTAACTTTCCATTAAATGCATTTAGAAGTAATGTGTTATTTACACTAAATCTCTGCTAGAAATTACGCGTTCTGGTCGCATGTGGATTGTTCACAGATTAAACATGGTCATTATGGAAATTATTAATACCATCTCTTGAAAAATTGGAATCATCATTGGATTCACTACTATAGAATTTTTGAAATGAAGTTGTTATCTTAAACGTGTTGTTGTAATATCTAGTACCAAAAATTTAATCGCAGTTCAGCATCTCCGTGATGCGATGCTTGTACACTTTGTCGATGATAAGGGTGCAGCATTTCTTGATTTATTGCTCGCCATACAAAATTTTGTGATAGCCTCAAATTTTGTGCTTGAACATTTTCATCATGCGGGCGAATGGGTCTAGGAGGAGCAGCAGTACCATTCATGCAAAGTCTTCTAAATGATATGGGACAGGATGTGACGGTTGACATCTATGAGGAAATCTATTTCGATATTCTCTCGCTGCATTACGAGAATTTCCATTGCAAAGTCCATACACAAACACAATCTCAACATATTCTTCATTAGAAAATGGATTCATTACTAAGTAAAATTACACAAATACAAATTTTAACGAATAGTACCTAACAGAACGTGTTAACATAAACAAATTATTTTTGACAGATTATTTAAAATGACAGTTACTAAATTTTGCTTTGCTACATCATTACTACTACGATTTTTCAACTTAAACATTTTAAAAGCGCTATAATTTCTGAACAGAGAGATACGGCATACGTTTATATGAACATTTCTTTATGAAATTAAATCTGCTTTTCATTGCCAAAGTTTGTAAAGAGGCTAATTACCCTGTATAGTAGTCTTGGACACTAAACGTAAAGCAAGACAAACACAGAGTGGAAATGAAATTCCTATGAAAAATCAGAGAAGTCACAGAATGGGAAATGACAAAATGCGGCAAGAGCTTGGAGTTAAAAATCAGTGTGCCAATTTATAGTGGCAAATAAACTGAAGACGGTTTGACAACCTAACAAGAATGGAGGACAGCAACTTCAACAAAACAAAATGGAAATCCAAATTGAGTTCAAGACGGCCCAGAGGTAGACCCACAGTCAGATAGAAGAACACAGCAGGAAGCGTTTTGTAAGAAACAAGCATGCAATGAATAGAAGTAGGTAGTGGAGATGACCAGGATAAGAAAGCTTGGAGAAACTTCATCAGAGTACAACCAGCGAGGAACACACCTCGACACCAGTTGTTATGTCATTTTGATTTCGTTTGTTTTACTAAATTTTACTGAATACGACCCTGCGCCCCAAAGCAAAATTGAATTCATTTCGGCAGGCGTTGGAATGCCACGACTTGCATATTTCTTTGATAAGCAATTCTTTAAATACTGCAGGAGCCGATTGCTCGTGCAAGGCCAAAGTGAGGTTTCTTTCTTCGAAATTAGATTGCAAATAATACCGTTTTAGCTTCTCGAATTGCACCCCGAGCTCGCTGGGAAGGTTGAAATTAGCTGTCAAATATTCCAGAACCTTCTGTGTCCTTTGTTCTCTGTGTTTTTCTGCAAGGCCTGTAGTTTCTTTGTTCAGCGAGAATGACATCATGCTGCGTGGGTTTTTTCCTCGTCGCGGGATCATCGTTTCGCCTGTGAGTTTCAAAGTTAATTATTACCCAGCTCTCGAGTACAGCAGACGACCGAGCTCCGTGGCTTAGTGCGTAGCACGTCCACTTAGCATTCGGGAGGTCGTGGGTTCGATTCCTGCGGCCGCATGCCTTGATTCAGGTTTTTCGGTGGTTTTCCTGAGTTAACAGAGTACCTTCTCTGAGGTGAATGCCGGGGCAGTACTCCTCCACCTTTCCTAGCCTCTCTTCCATTCTCCACCCCTCCTTTCTCTCACCCATCCCGAGTTTCCTGTTCTTGTCTGAAGAGGGACGGAAGGTCCCTATAGCAGCCCGCCCCCAGTTGGGGGAATTGAAATAACCTTTACCTTTGTCTTTTTGACAACAGACGTGTATGAATTTTCTCTCCGCCGCGTCCCTCGTGGACAGCGGCGGGCTCGTTTACGAACTTAAAGTTTCGCGTTTGGTTTTTCCGTGATGGAATTATTTGTGCTTTTTCGATGATTTGGGTGAGCCGAATTATAGCAAAAGTTCGCTGAAAGTTTTGGGCGCGATGTGACCGACGTAATCATTTCCGGGGCGAGGTGTTTATTTTCGTTTTGGCGTTTTTGCTCACCTGCTTGTGGGAAAAACATTTTGCTTTATTGCACATTCAAAGAAGACACCTCTCTATGAAGCCTTGCTGCCTTTTGACATCTTTGGTCTGCAGCTACCGCCCATTTCGGCTGAATTTTCAACTTCATCCTGTACTACGCTGTGGGGGCTCGCATCACCTTAGCCGTCCCGCCAAGCGACACCAGGGCCTGTTTCACAGTATCAACCGACTACATGCTTTAAGCTAAGGTAGGGTGACAATTTATATTTGTCGCGCTTAACCCAAGTGCTTTGTGAAGTTGCGTGATTGTTTTATTGTGCGCTGCCCGAGGTTCACGAACATTGCGTACGCCAATTTGATTTAATTACTATATACAGGGGCTTTACTCCTGTTATTTGTTGCTTGTACTGTAACGTAGATGTTAAGGTAATTCTTGCTTGGGATCCCCCTATATTATCAGTTAGGATGCACTAATGTATGGAATTTGAGTTCACCTTGGTGTGATACATTAAATGTAAATTTTTGTCAACTTCAGCCGTTATTTGTTACATATCCGATTCAACCAGTTACGGCAAAGGCCGCTTGTAAATGAGTGTAAAACTAAAGCATGCCCTTTAATTAAGCAAGCTCTAAGATTTGGGCTGGTGTCAGTTTTTTTTTTTAACCTTTTAGGAGGTTGGCCATTAAGGTAAGTCATTTGATTTCGAGGCCACCCTGTGTGTACCCGTAGACCTGGTGGAGCTTGGTGAACGGCGACGACGCAGCTTGCAGCTAACCCGGTGAATTCTGGCATAGCTTTCGTGATTTTTCTCGCTTCTGTCGCGAAAGCTTCTCTTCTCCTAAGCGAGTGGCGCCTTGAGCAATATTTTTGGAATAACGAGTATAGGGTAAGTTTTGCGGTCGGTTTTATTGAGCTTTCGAACCACCCCTTTTCGATTGAGCTAGACTGAGGGTAACAGAAACACTTCCATCTGTTTCAAGACATTTTAAGATCTGTGTCATTGCAAAAACCGGCGAACCGTTCACTCTTGTCCCCCGATTTTGTATTTAGTGTGATCAATGTCGATTGAGTTAAATTATCATGTAACACAGTAAGGAACCGGTTAAGTCCAAATAAGTAAATTTTCAACAGTAATGTATTAAGTGCATAGTGACTTGCCGATAATGCTGGTCAGATTGCACGACCGCTTTGATGTCGGGCGTATTTTCTAAACAATCCAGCGTGAGTGCAATCTGGTCAGCATTATCGAAGCAAGGAACTATGCACGCAATATATTTTGCGTGACTATTGCTTGAATCGATTAAAAAAACTAACGAATCATCATTTTAATGAGTAAGATGGAGTATTATCGATAAGTTGTTACATAACAATAGTCACTTTAATACCCTCAATGACACTCACCCTTCGTTAGGGTGTAACTCAGAGAGCGGTTTAAGAGAAAAAAATATGAAAACCCTCCACTAATTTTTCAAAACGTTTCACACTGATTCTGAAACACTCTGTATAACATCATACGTTATCAAATTAAAATTCGAAGAAAAAACTAAAATTTAATTTTTTTAAATTTTTAATAATAATAAACGTAAAACAGACTAAACAGCTAATATTAAATATTGGAAGTATTGGCTGTTTTTCCTTTATTGCCCATTAAAGATGAAGATTCGCAAATATTGCATGTTGCACTGGTCATTTTGGCTTTAATCATCATTTAATTTTTTGTACAATATTTTCAGAACACACTTGATTCACACAAAAGCATGCGTAAAATGGTCTAATACTGCACAGCCTGATTTACATTGAATGGAATCACCGAAATCGGTAACTCCGCTGTGTGCACAGTTTAAATTTCCGTACAAACTAAAAACTGGTTCAAATTGGCTAGTAAATTATTGTAATCAGCATCTGCCAAAAATCCATATCGTTCAATACCTAGAATAAACAAGAACGCAATAAGTGAAGCTGCCTCACCTTGTAGCAACTAGCCAAACTTTAAATTAATATAATAAAATAGCAAAAGCTCTTCCAACTATTACTGTATTTAAAATTTCAGTTAAATCAAAATAAATTATGCAATTTGTCCACCCATCAAACAGTGGCAGAATTGACTGCATTACAGAGTAAGACTAAGTAAACAGCTTATGTGTATCTTCAGAGTAGATTTGAATATAAAACAAAGACTAAAAACTATAGCATATAATAATTCACGTAGAAGTCCCATCAGTTTGAACATTTTTATCCTCAGTAATTGGTCCGTTCAGTACCTTTCCATAAGATCCAAATTTACACGATATTTCTAACAGTTCCCTTAAGCCCTGAAACAATACTGCAGTTACCTACACACATTAAAAAATAACAAATGAGCGAGCGACGAACCACCTCTAGAAGTTCCTTTACATTTTAATGGGAATATTGTAGAAATTTATAAAAATAACCTGGGACTATTCAATTCACCTGTCATCTGTCAAAAAGTGACCAATAACAATCCAGAATCCTGACGTTTCTTGACCAATCAAAAAAATATCAGCGGATATATCTTCCTAGAAGGTATTCAAGTGACTATTTTTAACAAATGCGATTTTTATTAGAAAAGGTCAATATTAGTGTCCTGTTACTATAGAAATTGCGTAGTTTGTTGCTAGATTTACTGAAAACTAATTTGAAAAAGTAGTTTGGTTCATTCAATAGTCCCTCGAATACCATTCTTAGTCAAAGTTAAGTAGATTATTTTTGCGGTGGTATCACTACTCATGTCCATTGCGCTTGGGATTAGGACTCGTGCTAGCGCACTCGTCCTAATCGTACCAAAGCGCAATGGACATTCGTGACACCACCGCAAAAATAGTCGACATAACTTTGACTACTCATGGTATTATAAGCGAATATATGCAAATAACAATCATAGGTATCAAAAGAATAAATGCAAATGATTTATTATACAGTGCCTTCATAAATAATCGAACGCTTTTGACAGCTGTATTTACCTGATGACAATTACTGTTTCTTTCTGTTTTTCCATAGCCTGCTACTTTATTGCATTTAATTCAAATTAAAGACAATAAAAACATGTTATGCTATAAAATTCTGTTTCTCTTGCAGTAGCTAAGATAAAAGAGTAAATCAAAATACAAAATGTTATAAAAAGATACGGCTAGAGTTTGCTTTGAATTATAACTTGATATTGTAACTGTTGAACCCCACAGGGTGTTATAAATTTTATGGAAAAACCTGCTATAATTGGTACACCCGGTATTTATAAAAAAATAAGTTTTGTATGCGAATCGAGTAGTACACTAACTTTCTGAGAGAGACTTATCATTAAAATTTTTGGCTATTTTGGTGGTGCATAAATTTATTGGAGAAGTGTACTTGTGTCGTTCATCTTTAACTTAGATTTGCTTACCAAGCGGCTCGTCGAATTTAGGGGAGATAAATGATTAAAAAACTATGCAATTAAATGAAAAACAATAAATAGAAACGTTGTTCATTTTGGTGAGCTCTATCGCTGGTTAAAATATTGCACTCATTTCCACAACACCCTGTATATTTCACGATGTCCCAGCAGGGTATGTCAGGGAGACATTTTGACATTAAAATTGCAACAATTAAATAAAGCAGGTATAAATGTCATAGTTCTTTCATGCCACAATTTGACTTCCATCACAATTCATGCATGAAACCTAATAAAAACATATAACAGCCTACTGAGAAAAGGAAACATTCTGAATGGATTATACCGGTTAAGCTTTGGTTTCCTAAAAAAGCGGTGCCGTTATATAGCGGCCGTAAGATGTCATTATGCGGCGGCGTCTTTATGCGGCCGTCTTAAACGGTGACGAAGCTATGGTTTCCTAGCGTCAGTTTTCACTCAAGTGGTGTGACGTACAGTCGTAGAAAATGGACGATCTAGACCAGGGATGAGCAACCTTTTTTTACAACGGGCCAGCTACAAACTTAAAAATGTTGTGCGGGCCGCATGTAAGAAACTTATGATAACACTGAATGATGAACTCAAATTATCTCTTTATTAATAAAAATACACCTAGTATAAAAATATACAAAAATAAAACAATCATTAATAGAAATACTATTAAAAAGACGGCGAAATATATATGTGGAAAATGATAATTTAATGAGAAATAGGGTACAATGAGGACACTGTAGGAATTTTTAAAAGTCAAAATGTAAAATCTTTGAAGGGCGTACAAGAAAGTGTGGTGGGCCTCAATATATATAATATAATATTTTCAGAAAACCTTTTTACGTCAATATTTTTTGCTTGTCTAAAAACCTATTTAGGCCCTATCATATATACCGAATAATTTTTACTTGTTTAGAAAATGAAGTTTTTCGAAATTCTCAAAATCCAAAAATGATATTTTTCGGAAATTAAGTAAGATTTCTATGAGATTTTTTAGAGTGTGTTATTTTTAGCTAACTGAACAATCTCAAGGCCAGAAAACACCTATTTTTTGAAAATAATTTAAATATTATAAAACTACATTCGCCGCTATGCACTAGTCACACCGTCAAAAAACGTTGCTGAACTGTTTCTACCGTACTGGCCCACCGCTTCAAATGAGACGGCACCGCTTTATTACGTTCGGTGTGCGCTACCGCTCTTTTGGAAAACACTTCGCTTATTATACACGACACCGTTTTTAGTGACGTCACCCACCGTATTTTTACGGCCGTTAAATGAAGGCACCGCTCCCTAGGAAACCCAAGCTTTAGTTAGTAGTAGTTAGTATCAAGACTGATTTCAGGCACGTAGTTACCTTTGAAATATTTGTTGTATGAATAATATGTTGGTGACACTGCATGTCTATGTCCAATTCGAGGTTTTGCATCAGTTTTGACACAAACTGTTAACCTCAAATTTGACATAGACTTACAGTGCCACCAACCTATTATTCCATTCAGTCCTTTTTTGCATGAAGGTTGGCATTGGACTTTTGTTAAGTTGCACATGAACAGAACAGTTATTTTTATTTTGTTGTAGAACCTGTATACCCTCAAACAAATTTACTGGCATATGATAGAATTAAATATTATTTGTAATGGACAAAGTCTAGGCATGCGGAGTACCAGGTACCTTAGACACCAACTACTATGGTCATACGGTCAGATAAACTGCTTATTTCGATTATACCACTCCCGATAACATCAACCAATGAAAAATGGCAAAATTCGCATGTACTAACTTTTGATAATGTACATAGCAACGGTGATAATCATATATCTTCTTGACTAATAACTGATAGTCAAATACCTTCACAAACATTGCGTTATCTGGTGAAAGTACAATCCTCATAGCAACCACACTAACTGTACTTTTAATATATATTGCTATGATATAAAAATGGTAAAAAAGAATATATTCTGAAAAAGGTTGAATCACTTTAAAACTGGCCAAGATTGGTATAACAACTCTAAAATATGCAAGTGGTTTGAATTGTTAAAAAATCAATTATTGTTCATATGAGATACATTGCAGAATGTTACAAAGTACTGAGGTATAACTTAATTCTGTTAATGTGGCGGTTATTTACAATTCTGGAAAGTTTTAAAAATGTTTATGAAATGTTAGATAAATATAATCTAAAAATGACTTTTGTCAAGATATTTAACTAATTTGATTTAATTTAATAATTAATAAAATTTACTTCCAAAAAGAGTGCTGAGAGAAGTAAAAGGGATTGTTTATGTTTTATGATATGAGAAAGGAGGTGGGTAGAAAAATATTGAAAAACACATAAACTCTGGGTATAATATAGTTAAAAAGATGTTAAAAGTGATTATCAGTGTGTGATAATACAGTGGAAGAACTGGAAGAGTTAGAAGCTCAAGATGCACATTCTTTAGTTGCAGAAGAATCGGAAGCACAAAATTCAAATGACTTATTAGATAATTTTAATACATCTCCTGTTTTTGAAACAAAATGGACATATGATGCTACAAATGCATTAATTGCGAGTATGCATAATTATGTGGAAGACTTTGGATATCCAAAAAAAATAATGAACAGTCTTGTCGAAACAAATTTAAAAGTCTAGAAAGGACTTACAAATCTAATAAGTAAAAAATTTAAAAACTGGAAGAGGAGCGAGTAAGTTTTTTTTTATGATAAAATGGAAGAGCTTTTACGGAACAAACTTGCTAATAAAAATAACCACACGTTGGAATCTTCTACACCCTCTCCACCTAGTTTAAATTTGGAAATGGATTGTACGTTATAATAATAATAATAATAATGGACTTTATTGTCACACAAGCAACTTCAAATATTTACATTATAACACAAACAAAAATTAAGGAACAAAAAAAAATGTGTGACAAAGGCGGAGTTCAGGTGTTATGAAACACCTGTTCTTCCACTCAACCTTGTTAAATAATTGTTACTGCAACCATATTTAATTAGGCGGTCGGTAGACATTACCACTGTTAGATTTGTACTTAAGTCATTTGTGGTTGACAAAATTAAATTCAGAACTAACAGATAATTTCTATATATTATTTTAAGTAAAAAGATACTCCTAGGCACTGCGTTGACGTTCAAAGAGATACTTTGACAAACGTCGTTTAAAACAAGAAATTGGAAGGTTTCTTATGCGAGATGGCAAGGAGTTATAAATATTTGTCGCGGTATATGTAAAAGAGCGTTCAAAAAGTGCAGATTTGTGAATTGGTATACTTAAGAGCCCTTTGTTCCTAATGTTGATGTTATGAACATCTGTTCTAAATCTCAGCCTATCAAAAAGATAAGTTGGCGTTTTAGACAAAAGTATTTTATGAACAAAGCATGCGAAGTGCAAAAAACGACGATTTCTCATGTTCAACCATTTAGCGTCTCGGAATTTGTGAGAAATATGATCAAATTTGCGCAAGCCATAAATTAATCTTAGACATGAATTCTGAATACGTTGTAATCTTTTGGTATTTGTACTATCCAAACAAGGACCATAAACAATATCTGCAAAATTAAAGTGAGACAAAACAAAGGAGTCGCATAGAACTTTTTTAGTATCAATAGTGAGAAGGTGTCTGTGTATGTAAAGAATTTTTAAGTTGTTAAAAGCTTTTTGTATACATTTACTAACATGGCCGTTAAATCTTAAATTGGGGTCCATTATTAGTCCCAAATTTCGACAAGAACTCTGTAGAGGTACAGCTGCACCCTCGACGTTGATAGTAATTAAAGGTAATATTCTCTCTCTATCTTTTGATTTACAAAATAGCAGAACTGAAGATTTTAATGGGTTAATAAGAAGAGAATGTTTTTTTGACGTAGCAATAAGATTAGAAAGATCTGTATTTATTATATCATTTGCTTCTTGAATATCCGACAAATTAAAAGGCATGTAGAGTTGGGTGTCATCCGCATAAAAATGACATTTGCAGTTTTTAATAATATCAACAAAGTCTGCAGTATAAATTATATATAGTAACGGTCCTAAGATAGATCCCTGAGGAACTCCGAACTCAACAATCTTTCCATTTGAAATTGAATTATTTATCTTAACCATCTGAATTCTGGTCGACAGGAAACTTCTTATAAATTTGATCGCATCTTTATTAAAACCAAAGTAGTGTAATTTAGACAATAGCAATTCATGGTCGATCATATCAAACGCCTTAGAGTAGTCTAAAAGAACCAAAATAGTGATGAAGTCATTACCCAAAGCGTTAAATATATCGTCCATTATGCAAGCGAGCGCCGTTATCCAAAACGCCACGACTTTTAAGCCCAAATCCAGATGAGAGTGTAAGGAAAGAAATGAAACGCAAATCAGAGAAAGAAAAATAAAAACAGAAAAGGTATAAAGAGAGAATGAGTATTGAAAAAGAAAAATTAGAAGTTGAGAGAGAAAAACTTAAAAGTACACTTCTGTGCAATAAAATTAAGCACACGTCTTATGACTATTTTTTACAATACTCTAGTTTGTATAAATCTGGTCTATTTTAAATGCCTGGCAGCAGTTTCAATAAATGATAAAACACCATAACTTGAAAATAACACCCTTATTAAAAGACCGAAACTAAGACCTTTCGAAAAAAAAAACCGATATTAATAAATGCAACAAAGCCGTGTGTGCTTAATTTTATTGCACAGAAGTGTACATATTAGAAAAATTGTTAGATAAAATGAATTGAATTTGTATTTTTTTATATAAAGGTGTAAACTTAAGAATACAGAAAATAAATTTCACATCTAGAGTATTCAATGTATTTATGGCAGACTGTCACTATACAGGTTATCCGAAATCCGTTTTGAACATACCGGGTGTCTTAAAAAGAATTACATCTAGTATGCTTTGAATTTCCCATAATGCAATATAAAATTTTACTTGAAATTGGCAAGACTGTAAGTCTATGTCAAATTCAAGGTTGGTAGGTTAGGTTTTGCGTCAGTTTTGACACAGACTGGCGCAAATCCTAACCTACTTACCTCAAATTTGACATAGACTTACAGTCTTGCCAATTTCAAGTAAAATTTTATATTGCATTATGGGAAATTCAAAGCATACTAGATGTAATTCTTTTTAAGACATAGGAAATTAATGAGTGCGACAAGGAAGACATAAACAAAATGAGTAGCAGGACAAAGATAGAATGTAGTCATAGCTTTATAAATTTTTTAAATAAAATTAAGTCAATGAAACAAATAAAAACTTCTGTCAAATATTTTATTTGTCACAATTTGTCATTGAAATTTTAGAAAGTTCAAAATGCCGTATACACAGGAAGAAAAAATTCAAATTATTAAATAGATTTATGGTGGCAATTCAGTGGCTGATACTATCAATTTCTTTATAGCGGCTTTCGAAAATCGTCCCATTCCTTCACGTGGAACAATATCACATATTGCATTGTATTGAATGTATGGGCTGGGATTATCGGAAATAATTTAATTGGATGGGCAGAAATATTTGGAGCTTTTGCAAAATCAAATAATTTCATCACAGCAACTTCCTGTTGATTTCCAACAAATTTTCTATCAGCAAGATGGCTGTCCGGCCCACAGTACGGTTACAGTACAAGCCTGCACGATACCTTCCCTAACGATGTAATTAGTACCAGAGGAACAATTCCGTGTCCAGCGAGATCACCTGATTTGTCAGTAAATGATTTCCTTTTCTGGGGGTACATAAAAGAAATAATTTAAAAGCACGAAAGGCTTAGTAATTTAAATGAGTTACCTACGGCAAAAGATAATAGATGCGTTGAAAACGGTTACGCGACAACTACAGAAGAATTACGTTACTAAATATAATGTACAAAGTAGTATCGACAATAATATTAAAAGGACTGAATAAGTACACACAAAGAGAAATAGGAGAATACCAGAATGGATTCACACAAGGCAAATCGACGGTTGACGCAATACACACACTAAACCAAGTGATAGAAAAATGTTACGAAAGAAAGATTGAGCTACACATAGTATATATATATAGATTATTTTTTTCATAGCGATCTCAACCAATCAGAAGGCTGGATTTAGTTAAGTTATCTTGTATAATTTCGATTATACAACTCATTATAAATTTGGCCAATAGTAATTGAGAATTTTACTTAGTTACTAGGTATAGATAAACGGATATACCCTTGACGACGTGGTATAATCACTTCGGTGTTTCGGTGGGTGCAACAAAGCAAAAATAATGGATAATAATAATCTAGAGCCATGATGTAATAACTGTCTATTGCAAATTCGAGGTTAGCAGGTTAAGTTTTGCGTCAGTTTTGACACAAACTGACGTAAAACCTAACCTGATAACGTCGAATTTGACATAGACTTACAGTGCCACCAACATAAACAGTGCCACTAACACAAACAGTGCCAACCTAAGAAATAAAATAACTTATTATTATCGCTCTATTCATTATATAATCGTAACGAATACCACTCGAGCAATCGAAAATAATTATTATTTTTCACTCGTAACTCGACGTAATCCTTAAAATACCACTTGAGCTGCGCTTTCGTGGTTTTTCGCAGATTACGTCTCGTTACTCAGAAAAATAATCGATTATTTTCGATGCTCTTGTGATATTATAACTGATTATACAACTCAGTATAAATTTGGCCAATAGTAATTGAGAATTTTACTTAGTTACAAGGTATAGATAAACGGATATACTCTTGACGACGTGGTATAATCACTTCGGTGTTTCTGTGGGTGCAACAAAGCAAAAATAATGGATAATAATAATCTAGAGCCATGATGTAGTAACTGTCTATTGCAAATTCGAGGTTAGCAGGTTAGGTTTTGCGTCAGTTTTGACACAAACTGACGCAAAACCTAACCTGATAACGTCGAATTTGACATAGACTTACAGTGCTACCAACATAAACAGTGCCACTAACACAAACAATGCCAACCTAAGAAATAAAATAATTTATTATTATCGGTATATTCATTATATAATCGTAACGAATACCACTCGAGCAATCGAAAATAATGATTATTTTTCACTCGTAACTCGACGTAATCCTTAAAATACCACTCGAGCTGCGCTCTCGTGGTTTTTCGCAGATTACGTCTCGTTACTCGGAAAATAATCGATTATTTTCGATGCTCTTGTGATATTATAACTGATTATACAACTTATTATAAATTTGGCCAATAGTAATTGAGAATTTTACTTAGTTACAAAGTATAGATAAACGGATATACCCTTGACGACGTGGTATAATCACTTCGGTGTTTCGGTGGGTCCAGCAAAGCAAAAATAATGGATATTAATAATCTAGAGCCATGATGTAATAACTATCTATTGCAAATTCGAGGTTAGCAGGTTAGGTTTTGCCTCAGTTTTGACACAAACTGACGCAAAACCTAACCTGATAACGTCGAATTTGACATAGACTTACAGTTCCACCAACATAAACAGTGCCACTCACACAAACAATGCCAACCTAAGAAATAAAATAATTTATTATTATCGGTCTATTCATTATATAATCGTAACGAATACCACTCGAGCAATCGAAAATAATGATTATTTTTCACTAGTAACTCGACGTAATCCTTTTTCGCAGATTAAGTCTCGTTACTCGGAAAATAATCGATTATTTTCAATGCTCTTGTGATATTATAACTGATTATACAAAATCGATTATACTAGAGTAACTTCACTAGGCAACGCAATACATAACTTTTGTCAATTTGTTGTTTTCATGGAGATGACTTTCAGCTAGGTTAATACAAACAAATCGAGCTGCCAATAAAATATTTATTTGATTCTAATATTAAAATTTACTCAAAAAATAATCAAATCCAATACAATGAGTACTTCGAACAGCTTATATCGAAGTACTTATAGTATTACTTCTGATTATAAACAAGCATTTGACAGTCTAGAAAAGATTAAACAAAGATTAAAAGACTAATCAAAATGACACTAGATAAATTGAAGGCGGTCGTAATAATACAAGAAGTACTAACCAACCCAGTGAAACAAGCAAAAGGAGTAAGGCAAGGACAGCCCTTTTAATATATTAGAAGGTGTAATAAGAAACTGGTTTATCATTAAATCATATTTTCAGAATGATATTCGAGTGAACGGTGAATGGAATTACAGTGCGGTGCTATGTTTAGCAGAATTTTGGCGACAATATCCAACAATTGCTTTCCTTGTAGGAAATTTTTACAACGCACTCAAAATACAGTTGATGATGTTTGTCAACGTATCAACAAGAAACCCTCTACATCACTACGTAGACTTTTGCAGGAGACTGGTTTATCGTTAGGAACTTGCCATACTATTGCCAAAAACGACTTAGTTATTCCCGTACAAAATACTTGCTTTACATGAGTTGCTGCCAGCTGATTCACAATAGGCGAATTAATAATCACAAATTGTTAAATTCAACGGCTTGGTTCACAGTTGCGGGGTACATAAATCCACAAAACTTGAGGTTATGGAGTGCTGAAAATCCTCATACTTTTCGTGAAACTCCCCTTCACCCGTTAAAAGTTGGTATTTGGATTACTGTGTCTCTAAGATGTATTATTGGTTAGTTTTCATTTATTTTTTTTGTATCTGTGAAATAATAGTACTTTATGTATGTTAAGGACTTTATAAACTTTTGCCGCCTCTCTTGCATTCTGAATTCATACTGTGCGCAGTAGACTGCCGGGCGGGCTTCCGATTCTAAAAACTCACTTACGTTCCTTCTGTCAACGTGGCAGCATGCAAACCGGTCCGCTCTGCGAAAGTAATTATTGTTCACATGTTTAAATGTTAAACTGTTCGTGTAAATTTATAGCAAATAAATTACCTACTTTGCTTTCAACGAGTGTATAATTCAGTGAAGAAAATAAATCCATACAGTCCATTAAATTCCAAGGCGAGCTGGCAATCAGGAATTTTCCAAATAACGGAAAACTGAGAAGGCTCCCCAACAATGTAACTAGTCCTCTAAAGCCATTTGAGGACGTGTTGCATACAACGTTTTTTTGTATTAGCTCTCCAAACATTATAATATGAAGTTTCAATTAGGAGGCCGCGCGAAAATGTATTTTTCGCTCCCCAAACTGGTTACTTTGGAAACTGTCTAGGATCCTCAAAATGGCCATTTAGAGGCCTTGTACTTAAAGTCGTCATGGCAACTAATGTTTGAGTCCGCTAAAATGTTGCCATGACGACTTTAAGTACAAGGCCTCTAAATGGCCATTTTGAGGATCCTAGACAGTTTCCAAAGTAACCAGTTTGGGGAGCAAATACAAAAAAAAAATATAATTTCCTATTTTGATGATTTACCTACTTGTTATGATTTGTTTAACAGTTTGGTAATTTAGTTGTTACTGTTATCGTTTAAATTGAAATAAAAGAGCTCATTTCATTTCTTCAAAAATTGGTTTATTTATAATGCAACTTAACCTCCATGAACACAACTGCAGGTTAGGTTAGATACTGGCGCTTGCGCTAATAAGAATGGCTGTGTCTAAACTTTACCCGATGGTTATTTAATCGGCTTACACAACCACAGTTAACTCATTTAGGTACTATTTTAATTATTTAAACCTCACTTTATACTCTTAATGACAGATAAAATATTTGACGGAAGTGTTTGTTTGTTTCACTGACTTAATTTTAGTTAAAAAATCTGGTGTGATACACTCACACAACTTCCTTTTACAGTGTTCTTATAATTAGTTAAAAATTTCATTTTTAATTTTTAGCCATTTGTCAAAAATTTTCAAAAATTACAAATACTACAAAAACGGTACAAAATAGAGCGTTAGTTGAAGAGACAAATTTTCTCTAGAATTTTAAGGTGAATTCAAAAATGTAATAATATACCGGGTGTTCTATTTAAAATAGGAGTTCATAAAAAAATAGAAAAAAAAACAAAAGAAACCCACTTTAGAAGTATTCAACTGGAAAATCACCTATTTCACATCAATACACATTAAAAATGTAGTAAAAATGTAAAGTTTAAAAAAATCGTTAAAGCCGTTTTTGAAAAAATCGAAAAAAACTGAAAAATCACAAGAGTAAACACCTACTTCCGGTTATGCGATTCTCTTCAAAAGCTTGCTGTCTCATCTACATAGTACACAAAACTTATATATGAAGTTTCAATGCCATACCTCTTTTCGTTTTTGAGATATTCTGTTCACAGCCAGACACACAGACACACAGACAGACCAATGAAAAAAAATATGTTTTTTGGGATCAGGGGACTCTAAAACGTGAAGATCTGTTGAAAACTCAATTTCGAATTTTTGGGGTGAATCCAATACTTCCTTTATAGTAAAAGGAAGTAAAAATTTACCTAGCCATGATTACATGCTATCTTTGTCCTGCTACTCATTTTGTTTATGTCTTCCTTGTCGCACTCATTAAATTCCTATGTTCAAAATGGATTTCGGACAACCTGTATATAATTAATATCTACATATTTGCAATACTAATTTGATTAATTTTAAAGTAAATTTTCTTCGATTGATAATATTTCAATATATGAAGAGATGTGGTAAATATAGATGCAAACACACCATTTACTTAACCCTTAACTGGTAACGTGAAATTTTGGAACACAACTGGTAACGTGCAGTCTGTGAGACTGCCACACCTTTGAAGCGAAAAAAATTATACTGTTTTAATTATTTGTTTAAATATATATATAGAGGTTTGTTAGGCATATATTTGTTAGTAATAATTTTATTTAAAATAACCGAAAACTTAATGTAAAGAAAAAATAATAAAATAATTTTCAACTTGAACACAAATTGGCAATGTACTTTTTACCAGACCAAGATAACAAAGGAAAACTTTTGATCAAAAGTAATTTTATTTATTTTACGATTAATAATAAGTAAAACAATGCATTTGTAAAAAAAAACTTAAAGAAATATTGTAATTCACAGGGCCTGCCATGCCTACAAGTGGCAAAAAATTCTCACGTAAACCGTCACCTTTGAAGCGAAAAAAATTAAACTGTTTTAATTATTTTTTTAAATATATATATAGAGGTTTGTTAGGCATATATGTTTTAGTAATAATTTTGATTTAAAATAACCGAAAACTTAATGTAAATAAAAAATAATAAAATAATTTTCAACTTGAACACAAATTGGTAATGTACTTTTTACCAGACCAATTTAACAAAAAAAAAACTTATTTTATTTATTTTACGATTAATAATAAGTAAAACAATGCATTTGTAAAAAAAAACTTAAAGAAATATTGTAATTCACAGGGCCTGCCGTGCCTACCAATGGAAAAAAATGCTCACGTAAACCGTAACGTGCCGTCTCACAGACTGTACTGAACTAAAAATAAAACACATCTCCAGCATTACTTACTCAAATTTACCAATAATTGTGCGATAGGTGGGGTACCAAGAGGAGAAAGATTAGATAAGATCATTTGCTGAAAAGCGGTACTCTTTTGCTGAAAATTTGAGATTAAAATTTGCTTGCAGTCTCACAGACGGCACGTTACCAGTTAAGGGTTAAGAACATACTTATGTTCCAACATGTACAACATACGATTTTCATTTTGTTTCTTTTCGTATTATTGTAAATGTTTGTACAAACATCGTCTCTTGCCCTCTAAGTGGTACTGGGCATAACCGGGGCAGTGCATGCGCATCACAATATTAAACGTACTTCAGAACTCGCTTAACTTGTGTGTTTACAATCACCATATTTACAGTTGTCATATTTCCGTTTTTTTACACTTTGCAAACGTTTTGCTTTCTACAACAAGATTATTGCATCGTTGAAACATGGGGAAAAAGTGTATAGTATGTGGTTCTTCTGCCAAAAAGGAGCGATTATTGAATTTCCATAAGTAAGCCACAAATTAAGTAAAAACTAAAACTAACCTCTAATGTACCTGGTTAAAATTTTTAGATTTCCAACAAACAAGGACAGGTGTTGTGCTTGGCTGAATGCATGTAAACTGGATCACGGCCAACTAAATTACTATGGCCTGCACATAGGGAACACCTCCTGTAGCCACCTATTGTGGGAATTTAAAAGCATTTAGTGTATTTCTTAGCTCAAATGTCAAAATCTGACGTTTAACTTTAAAAGGTTAGTTGCACCATGAAATCTCAGTTTATTGTTTTTGTTGAAATTTAACACAATTTCTGTAAATTATATAATAATCTCAAATACGTTGAAGTAATTTTCCATTCGAGGAATACATATCACTTTCTAAAAAGAAATTTCTGCCAATTTTAAAGTACGACAATAATCGAATAACAAAAACAGTGGTAGTGGCGAAAGAAAAGGATGCTCAATGTAATTTCTAATTGATCCCCCACTTAACATTTTTAAAAGTGCGACATTAGATGAAAAATTGTCCGTTACCAGTCGTGACACAACAAAACCACAATCAGTTAAAAGTTGCAGAAATTACCACTGTTAACAAGCTGCTGTGGTTCGAAATGATTTTTACATAAGGCTGTATAGTCTGCAATTTTAGAGATATGTGCAATAAAAATGTAGTTAACATGCAACATGTAGTTTTTTTTTACAGTTTATTAATACCACAAAATTCTTGTAAAAATTCAACCCATTGCTGCCGAACACACAATTCATTAGGCAGTTGGCACTAACCATTTTAAAACTTAGTAGAATATTTTCACAACTAAGGATGTACACAGAGCTGGACTGTTTTTGGAGTGAAAGTTAAATAGTTTTTCGGCAATAACGAGAAGACCTGAACTGTTACGATAGTGATAACCTTATGGGTGCCAATGGTTAACTGCACAGCTTGTTTAACCTTTATCAGCAGAAACCCGCAAGGAGTTTGTTGGGAAGGCTTCAAGAAACAATACCATGCTTCTTATATGGCAAAAACGACGATATTATTATACCGGGGCTACTATAGAAATTCTCCCAATGTGCAAAGAATTGTCTGGTGCTTGATATTGCAGGTGTTCAAAGCCTGGTTGAGATAAAACTGTTTTGTAATTGGGTATTTATACTGTAAAACAGATTAAAATAAAATAAATAAAATTATATTCAATACTTTTAACAAGCAGAGTACTAATAAGTGCTATAACTATTTTGATTGTTAGAATAACATTTAAGTTGTCAATACATTTTCAAAGGTGACTTAATCTATTCATATTTCAATTTTCGACATTGGAAAAATAAGCATTTCTATAGAAACCACATATGCTATTGTATTTCATATGTCAAATATTTAAATTTGCCGCCATATATAAAATACGTTTCAGTATTAATTGCTAGATGTCTCTAGGGGGTGTTCCCTATGTGCAGGCCATAGTATTTAATTTAGTCGGCCATGATAAAAACATCTAACCGCTAATACTCCCTTAGCTCAAATGTTGACTTGATGAATATATGTATGTGTCTTAATGAATTGGTCCTGTAACGGGGCATTATAATACGAAACGTCTAGACTGTTCATAAAGTGCTGACAAATGTTGAAAAGGATAGTATTTCACCAAGCAGGCATTTTACGAAATGCAATTTACCCTCCGGCATGTCGTAAACAAAGAAGTGAAACAATATTTACTCATTTCTTTGTAGTCTGTAACAATCGTTTAGTACTATTGGATTTAGTGCCATTTTACAATAAAGTTATTTGTTTTAGTAGACGAACAATCGAAAACAATAGACCAAAACCATAATTATTTCAAGGCAAACGATAACAGTTTCGGGAGCTAAAATAATTATTTACGTTAAAAGTCTGGTAAATGAATTCTTACACTATGAGTTCGATGTGTGAACAAGGCGACGAAGGAGCCCAGTCTAGAATTTCGAAACGAGTACTGTGAAAAAGTACGTATCGACATATCTTGGAAGTATGGATTTTTCAGACAAAAAACAAGAAAAATTATCCTGCTTCTCAACCTATTCAAGACTAACATCAAGATAAATCCATCCAAGAACAAATAATAATCTGGACGAAAGCTATTGTCGTGTTTTGTTCCATTAGGACGTCGTGTTTTGTTCCTTTTAGGACAACGCTCCACCTCATAAATATGTTGCTGAAATCACTGGTATCCATGATGAACAAAATTATAGAACGTCGTCCTTATTCACAGAGTTTTCATTATTCTTCCATAATCTAGCAAACCTACTGAAACGCTGTTAATAATTATGGACCTTCGTAAATCATTAAACGAAGTTAGGAAACTGCATAAATGCATCCCGGTCTTGGCTAAGCAGCGTACACACGCATACGTGGCGGGTGCTCCGATAGCATCAGCTCCACAATATATCACTGTCCGCGCACTATTCAGTGTATCGCAAGGGTTGCCATTCAATGGTCTTGCAAGCAAGCCGTGATTAATTAATATGCATTTTCAGCTCCCGTTTGTGTGGTACTGACTCGGTAAGCCCGTGTTATCCAGGTGTCGGGCGTTTCGCTCTGTCTAGATCGAATGCAGCATCCCAGCCCATTAAGCAAGTGCTTTCGAGGCTTGCGCTTATACAGGGCGAGTAAAAAATAAAGAAGAGAAATTCTGGACGAGAGCAGTGGATAATACCTTATTAAAAGCTCCGAAGCGTAGATACAAAAAATATGCAAGAGGGTTTGTATGGAACTTCCCTCGCAACAGTCGACCACATAGGTAGACTTACTGTAATTACAATAATTACTGAAGTTTTAAAATTGAACTGTAAATAAAAACATTACAGAATCAAGATTTTTTAGCGTCTTTAGTAAATAAATTATGTACAAAATAGGTAAACATATCTGAACGTTGCTAATAATACTGCAACAGTAAAAGAAAACACGTATTAATGCGAAATACAGCAATTTGCAAATAAAAACAAACGTTGCAGGCGGTGGGATTAGAACTCGGGCTCCAAGGTGAATCCGATTACTAGTCCGGCGTTTTAACCAATAACCCGAGCCCGCGTAGAAATTAGATTCACTAATGTCTGTATTAAAAACGACGCGGTGAGCGCTACATACTTCTTTCGGTTTTACTATACTCTCCGTGTATCTGTTGGGTCCCATTTTCGTCAAGGGTAAAAACCTCAGCTATGTGAAAATTATTACTTACATCTCTATCCTTCAGTTAAAGCAAAAATAGACAGAACTTTATTTTTTAAAGCGCTCACCCTGTATATATTTGACCGACAGTATATTCTGTTTCGAGGGAAGTAGACATCTAATCCGCATGAAAAATATCGTCTTCCTCCAACAAAAAGCTTTTAAGCTATACCGACAGACAGACAGATAGACAGACAGACAGACAGAGAGACAGAGAGACGATAGACAATATTTCTTTCGCCTTCGACGACGGAAGTAAAAAAGCATGGATTAAGAAAAACCAATTTTCGAAACCCTTTGCCACAAAGGAATTAAACAGGGATGTTGTGCAATTCCTTATCCAAGATATACATAAAAGAAGCCTTGCAAAAATGGATACGCAAATGTCGAAGTGTAGGTGTGAAAGTAATCGACAGACAAGTGCACATATTATTATTTGTTGACAACCAGTTGATAGTAGCTGAAGATAAAGATGAAGTTACATACATAGTCCAGAAACGAATTATTGATAACTTCATCAATAGTAGTTTTAACCAAATATGGAAAAACACAGTATATAGATATATAGATTGTCCGAAATCCGTTTGGAACATAGGAAATTAATGAGTGCGACAAGGAAGACAAACAAAATGAGTAGCAAGACAAAGATAGAATGTAATCATGGCTAGGTACATTTTTAAACTAAAATTAAGTCAATGAAACAAACAAACGCTTCTGTCAAATATTTTATCTTTCATTAAGAGTATAGAGTGAGGTTGAAATATACTATTGTTTACTATTCACATAATTATTTTAATTATTTAAACCTCACTTTATACTCTTAATGACAGATAAAATATTTGACAGAAGCGTTTGTTTGTGTCAATGGCTTAATTTTAGTTTAAAAATTTACCTAGCCATGATTACATTCTATCTTTGTCTTGCTACTCATTTTGTTTATGTCTTCCTTGTCGCACTCATTAATTTCCTATGTTCCAAACGAATTTCGAACAATCTGTATACAACACGTATATTTAAAAAATGGATAAGTATAACCATACATCAGTAACTACACCAGAGAATGGAAGAGATAACGAGAATATAGGAAATAAAATTTCCAAAGGAAAAGAAATGACACGAGCATTAGACTGAGTACTGTCGGATAAAGGTGTGACCCCAGGAACAAAGAATAACATTTATAAGCCAATGTTTGACACCTGCGTTATATAAGCTGTGAAGCTTGGGATATTAATAAACAAAAAGAAAGCCGCATTATCCTGAAATACAATGCTGGAGACAAAGTTGTGGGTAGTCTCAAAAATCAAGTCATTTTGGATCGAATGAAAATAGGTGAAAGTATAATGAGCACTATAGCTGCAAAGCAGTTATTATGGTATGGTTATATCGGAAGAATGACTGACGTAAGGATACGAAGCAAACTTTGGAAATGGCAGCAACTGGGCAAAGGAGAAAAGAAAGAATCAACTCGCTGAAAAGACTAAATAAGAATCGAAATGCAAGAAACAAACCTGAAAAAATGACTGGCGAGATAGAAAAAATTAAAAGACTATAGTTCTCGCGCTACATAATTACATAAAAATGGAAAACATTAACGGTATAGTTACAAGTGTTAACTTTAGAAAAATTGTTGCAAACAACAGTTTCTCTCCTAATTATTGACCATAATTTAAACCCTTATTATAAAGATTGGAAGAACGCAATTAAAGATCATGGCTGAAAAATCAACACTGACAAGACAAAACCGCATGGTAACAGCAGGAAAAATAAAAATAAGAGATAATAGTGGAGTTAGAAGAAAACATATATTTAAAAAGTCTTCAGCATAGCGTTCGTTCCCATACAGAGAATTCTGTGTTCTCACTGAGAAACTAGTATGCTAAATGAAGAATGTCTGGAAAGTGGTAAGGGTTAAAATGTAGAATAAAATACGCAATAATGACGTCAAACAGTAGACACTTGTTTCTTTGCGATATCGAACATTCTAGCTATGGCATCAAAATTTTTAAGACTCTTCAGTAATTTATGTTAGTTGAAGGCGTAAGTGTTACATCACTTGTAAGGCGGTTTTTTACTTAGCCCTATACTCTACTGTGTTATTAATTTATAGTGCCTTTTGTTTGCTAGTTTAAACTGTCGTAGAAACATAACACTCGATTTACCTCCTAGAATGTGTGGCAACAACAGTTAATTACTTATTACGGCTTTAGATTTTCCCAATCTTCCTGGGCCGTACATTCACTCGTCAAGTGTAATTACTGTAACCAACAAGTTGCACGGAGTCCTGGAGTTCAGCTTTGGAAAGTTGACTAAGTCGACTAGCT